>OY821518.1:285923754-286653754 GCA_963682025.1 Cordilura impudica
ATATATAATAATAATAATAATAATAATAATAATAATAATAAATAATAATAATAATAATAATAATAATAATAATAATAATAATAATAATAATAATAATAATAATAATAATAATAATAATAATAATAATAATAATAATAATAATAATAATAATAATAATAATAATAATAATAATAATAATAATAATAATAATAATAATAATAATAATAATAATAATAATAATAATAATAATAATAATAATAATAATAATAATAATAATAATAATAATAATAATAATAATAATAATAATAATAATAATAATAATAATAATAATAATAATAATAATAATAATAATAATAATAATAATAATAATATAATAATAATAATAATAATAATAATAATAATAATAATAATAATAATAATAATAATAATAATAATAATAATAATAATAATAATAATAATAATAATAATAATAATAATAATAATAATAAATAATAATAATAATAATAATAATAATAATAATAATAATAATAATAATAATAATAATAATAATAATAATAATAATAATAATAATAATAATAATAATAATAATAATAATAATAATAATAATAATAATAATAATAATAATAATAATAATAATAATAATAATAATAATAATAATATTAATAATAATAATAATAATAATAATAATAATAATAATAATAATAATAATAATAATAATAATAATAATAATAATAATAATAATAATAATAATAATAATAATAATAATAATAATAATAATAATAATAATAATAATAATAATAATAATAATAATAATAATAATAATAATAATAATAATAATAATAATAATAATAATAATAATAATAATAATAATAATAATAATAATAATAATAATAATAATAATAATAATAATAATAATAATAATAATAATAATAATAATAATAATAATAATAATAATAATAATAATAATAATAATAATAATAATAATAATATAATAATAATAATAATAATAATAATAATAATAATAATAATAATAATAATAATAATAATAATAATAATAATAATAATAATAATAATAATAATAATAATAATAATAATAATAATAATAATAATAATAATAATAATAATAATAATAATAATAATAATAATAATAATAATAATAATAATAATAATAATAATAATAATAATAATAATAATAATAATAATAATAATAATAATAATAATAATAATAATAATAATAATAATAATAATAATAATAATAATAATAATAATAATAATAATAATAATAAAAAATAATAATAATAATAATAATAATAATAATAATAATAATAATAATAATAATAATAATAATAATAATAATAATAATAATAATAATAATAATAATAATAATAATAATAATAATAATAATAATAATAATAATAATAATAATAATAATAATAATAATAATAATAATAATAATAATAATAATAATAATAATAATAATAATAATAATAATAATAATAATAATAATAATAATAATAATAATAATAATAATAATAATAATAATAATAATAATAATAATAATAATAATAATAATAATAATAATAATAATAATAATAATAATAATAATAATAATCATAATAATAATAATAATAATAATAATAATAATAATAATAATAATAATAATAATAATAATAATAATAATAATAATAATAATAATAATAATAATAATAATAATAATAATAATAATAATAATAATAATAATAATAATAATAATAATAATAATAATAATAATAATAATAATAATAATAATAATAATAATAATAATAATAATAATAATAATAATAATAATAATAATAATAATAATAATAATAATAATAATAATAATAATAATAATAATAATAATAATAATAATAATAATAATAATAATAATAATAATAATAATAATAATAATAATAATAATAATAATAATAATAATAATAATAATAATAATAATAATAATTATAATAATTAATAATAATAATAATAATAATAATAATAATAATAATAATAATAATAATAATAATAATAATAATAATAATAATAATAATAATAATAATAATAATAATTAATAATAATAATAATAATAATAATAATAATAATAATAATAATAATAATAATAATAATAATAATAATAATAATAATAATAATAATAATAATAATAATAAATAATAATAATAATAATAATAATAATAATAATAATAATAATAATAATAATAATAATAATAATAATAATAATAATAATAATAATAATAATAATAATAATAATAATAATAATAATAATAATAATAATAATAATAATAATATATATAATAATATAATAATAATAATAATTAAATAATAATAATAATAATAATAATAATAATAATAATAATAATAATAATATAATAATAATAATAATAATAATAATAATAATAATAATAAAATAATAATAATAATAATAATAATAATAATAATAATAATAATAATAATAATAATAATAATAATAATAATAATAATAATAATAATAATAATAATAATAATTTTTTTTTTTTTTTTTTTTTTTATTAATGCTTTTTTCGAGTAATTACATTTCATTATTAATATAACCTTGCGAAGCCAGTACGGCTTGTCTGCAGGTAAGGCTAATAAAAAGATTGAATTATGAAAAAAGTATTTAAAGTAAAAATAATAATAATAAGATTTTAATAATAATAAGTGTGGAGTATTCATTGCTGTTTAATGAAGTGTGACTTTAAAATTTTTTTCCTTCTGCTGATATTGTTGGCTTCTGTTAGAACCCCGGTTGGAATGTTGTTGAATATTTTAGGGAGAAGAAATGATAGTGTGCTTCTTCCGTATTCATTGTAGTATTGTGGAACAATGAATCTTCCTTCTGCGTTACTTCTAGTTTGGTAATTGTGGTTTATTTTATGTAGGAACCTTGGTACGTTGAAAAATTCAATTGCCAATGTTGTGTTGAATATATTTTTTACATTAAGCATATGTCTGTCTTTGGCTATATTAAAGAGTGAAATAGTTGTGTTGGTGTTTTCATGGTTTGTGTTGTGATTTTGTTGATGCTGTTTTGTGCTTAGTATTTTAAGAAGTTGGTTTTGTGTGTGTTGAAGCTTTGAGCAATGCGTAGAGTTGCCCCAGGCTGTGATTCCATGACGAATTTGGGATTCAACGAGGGAAAAGTACACTTGTCTCAAAACAGAATTATTTGAGCAGTAACTTAACCTATGTAAAATATATGCAGCTTTCCGTAGTTTTTTGCGAATTTCGTCTATGTGGAATTTCCATTTGAAGCTCTGGTCGACGATAACTCCCAGGTATTTGTATTTGTTTACAATTTCGATCGTAGTCGAGCAGTTGTCGGAAATATAGTTGAAGTTTTTGAGTTTGTTTTTGTGAAGGCATTCGGTATTGTGAAATTTAATTTTAACATCGGTGTATGAAAAATGTCGTGGTTTGATGTGCATTAGCTTAGTTTTGGATGCATTTATAATTAGGCCGTAGTCGTGGCACCACCGTATAGCAGTATCCAGTTGGTGTTGGAGGATTTTAATTGCATCATCTAAGTTTTTATGAGCCACTACAATAGCTGTGTCATCTGCATATGCGAAGACTTGGGCTATTTTGAGTAATTTGATTAATTCATTTGAATACATTAAATACAACAGTGGACCTAATTTTGAGCCTTGAGGAACACCATGCTCTAGATTTGTTTCGTTACTAAGGTTGCTGAAGATTTTCACACAGTATTTGCGTAGGGTAAGATAGTTCTTGAGTAACTCTTGGCTGTGCCCTCTAAAACCTATCCTATCCAACATTATGAGTAATTTATCATGAGAAAGGGTATCAAACGCTTTGCTAAAATCTATGAATAAATTTAAACAATGGTGATTTTTGCTCAATTGTTCGTTGATGTGATGGGAGAAGTTACCAAGTAGCTTATTGATATTTTTTCCTTTTTGGAATCCAAATTGGTTGTTACTGATGATGTTGTGTTTAATTGTGTATTCAGTTATTCTCCTGCATAATATTTCTTCCATTATCTTTTCTATAACCGGTAAAATTGCAATTGGCCTATAATTATTAAAGTCTGATTTGGACCCGTTCTTATATATTGGTCGAATGTATGAAATTTTAAAGTTATTTTAATAATAATAATAATAATAATAATAATAATAATAATAATAATAATAATAATAATAATAATAATAATAATAATAATAATAATAATAATAATAATAATAATAATATATAATAATAATAATAATAATAATAATAATAATAAATAATAATAATAATAATAATAATAATAATAATAATAATAATAATAATAATAATAATAATAATAATAATAATAATAATAATAATAATAATAATAATAATAATAATAATAATAATAATAATAATAATAATAATAATAATAATAATAATAATAATAATAATAATAATAATAATAATAATAATAATAATAATAATAATAATAATAATAATAATAATAATAATAATAATAATAATAATAATAATAATAATAATAATAATAATAATAATAATAATAATAATAATAATAATAATAATAATAATAATAATAATAATAATAATAATAATAATAATAATAATAATAATAATAATAATAATAATAATAATAATAATAATAATAATAATAATAATAATAATAATAATAATAATAATAATAATAATAATAATAATAATAATAATAATAATAATAATAATAATAATAATAATAATAATAATAATAATAATAATAATAATAATAATAATAATAATAATAATAATAATAATAATAATAATAATAATAATAATAATAATAATAATAATAATAATAATAATAATAATAATAATAATAATAATAATAATAATAATAATAATAATAATAATAATAATAATAATAATAATAATAATAATAATAATAATAATAATAATAATAATAATAATAATAATAATAATAATAATAATAATAATAATAATAATAATAATAATAATAATAATAATAATAATAATAATAATAATAATAATAATAATAATAATAATAATAATAATAATTTTTTTTTTTTTTTTTTTTTTATTAATGCTTTTTTCGAGTAATTACATTTCATTATTAATATAACCTTGCGAAGCCAGTACGGCTTGTCTGCAGGTAAGGCTAATAAAAAGATTGAATTATGAAAAAAGTATTTAAAGTAAAAATAATAATAATAAGATTTTAATAATAATAAGTGTGGAGTATTCATTGCTGTTTAATGAAGTGTGACTTTAAAATTTTTTTCCTTCTGCTGATATTGTTGGCTTCTGTTAGAACCCCGGTTGGAATGTTGTTGAATATTTTAGGGAGAAGAAATGATAGTGTGCTTCTTCCGTATTCATTGTAGTATTGTGGAACAATGAATCTTCCTTCTGCGTTACTTCTAGTTTGGTAATTGTGGTTTATTTTATGTAGGAACCTTGGTACGTTGAAAAATTCAATTGCCAATGTTGTGTTGAATATATTTTTTACATTAAGCATATGTCTGTCTTTGGCTATATTAAAGAGTGAAATAGTTGTGTTGGTGTTTTCATGGTTTGTGTTGTGATTTTGTTGATGCTGTTTTGTGCTTAGTATTTTAAGAAGTTGGTTTTGTGTGTGTTGAAGCTTTGAGCAATGCGTAGAGTTGCCCCAGGCTGTGATTCCATGACGAATTTGGGATTCAACGAGGGAAAAGTACACTTGTCTCAAAACAGAATTATTTGAGCAGTAACTTAACCTATGTAAAATATATGCAGCTTTCCGTAGTTTTTTGCGAATTTCGTCTATGTGGAATTTCCATTTGAAGCTCTGGTCGACGATAACTCCCAGGTATTTGTATTTGTTTACAATTTCGATCGTAGTCGAGCAGTTGTCGGAAATATAGTTGAAGTTTTTGAGTTTGTTTTTGTGAAGGCATTCGGTATTGTGAAATTTAATTTTAACATCGGTGTATGAAAAATGTCGTGGTTTGATGTGCATTAGCTTAGTTTTGGATGCATTTATAATTAGGCCGTAGTCGTGGCACCACCGTATAGCAGTATCCAGTTGGTGTTGGAGGATTTTAATTGCATCATCTAAGTTTTTATGAGCCACTACAATAGCTGTGTCATCTGCATATGCGAAGACTTGGGCTATTTTGAGTAATTTGATTAATTCATTTGAATACATTAAATACAACAGTGGACCTAATTTTGAGCCTTGAGGAACACCATGCTCTAGATTTGTTTCGTTACTAAGGTTGCTGAAGATTTTCACACAGTATTTGCGTAGGGTAAGATAGTTCTTGAGTAACTCTTGGCTGTGCCCTCTAAAACCTATCCTATCCAACATTATGAGTAATTTATCATGAGAAAGGGTATCAAACGCTTTGCTAAAATCTATGAATAAATTTAAACAATGGTGATTTTTGCTCAATTGTTCGTTGATGTGATGGGAGAAGTTACCAAGTAGCTTATTGATATTTTTTCCTTTTTGGAATCCAAATTGGTTGTTACTGATGATGTTGTGTTTAATTGTGTATTCAGTTATTCTCCTGCATAATATTTCTTCCATTATCTTTTCTATAACCGGTAAAATTGCAATTGGCCTATAATTATTAAAGTCTGATTTGGACCCGTTCTTATATATTGGTCGAATGTATGAAATTTTAAAGTTATTTTAATAATAATAATAATAATAATAATAATAATAATAATAATAATAATAATAATAATAATAATAATAATAATAATAATAATAATAATAATAATAATAATAATAATAATAATAATAATAATAATAATAATAATAATAATAATAATAATAATAATAATAATAATAATAATAATAATAATAATAATAATAATAATAATAATAATAATAATAATAATAATAATAATAATAATAATAATAATAATAATAATAATAATAATAATAATAATAATAATAATAATAATAATAATAATAATAATAATAATAATAATAATAATAATAATAATAATAATAATAATAATAATAATAATAATAATAATAATAATAATAATAATAATAATAATAATAATAATAATAATAATAATAATAATAATAATAATAATAATAATAATAATAATAATAATAATAATAATAATAATAATAATAATAATAATAATAATAATAATAATAATAATAATAATAATAATAATAATAATAATAATAATAATAATAATAATAATAATAATAATAATAATAATAATAATAATAATAATAATAATAATAATAATAATAATAATAATAATAATAATAATAATAATAATAATAATAATAATAATAATAATAATAATAATAATAATAATAATAATAATAATAATAATAATAATAATAATAATAATAATAATAATAATAATAATAATAATAATAATAATAATAATAATAATAATAATAATAATAATAATAATAATAATAATAATAATAATAATAATAATAATAATAATAATAATAATAATAATAATAATAATAATAATAATAATAATAATAATAATAATAATAATAATAATAATAATAATAATAATAATAATAATAATAATAATAATAATAATAATAATAATAATAATAATAATAATAATAATAATAATAATAATAATAATAATAATAATAATAATAATAATAATAATAATAATAATAATAATAAAAAAAATAAATAATTTCATAAAATTTTATCTTAATCGCATTAGATCCATTTATAACAACAATTTTTTAAATTAATTTATTGTAGCTGATGACGTACTTAAGTTTTGTAAATTTTTATATACCCAGTCTTTCATCCAGCTTCTTTATTGACTTTATTTGCTGCTTTTTTGGCAATCTTTTCTTGGCGTATATAAAAAAAATTAATTTTTAAATAAAAATCATTAAATTGTGAATTTTTAAATTTCATTTTAAGTGTTTGTTGAACACATAGAATATACGAGTATATAACTGGGTTTTTAAATAAATAATTTTATAATATTTATAATAAATTTTATAATATAATATTATAAAAAATTTTAGCCAATTCACAATTCAACACAAATTTAATAAAAACACACATACACAATATTGTATACTTTTTGATTTGAAGCTTGAACATGTGTTTTATATGTTAGAAGCAACTTTAAATGAACTTTACTCCAAAAAAATGTTCAAGATGACGAAAACTGTAAATATGATGGACAGTTACAAAGAAATACCTTTCAAATGGCATATTTTTTGTCAAAATCGTTTGATAAATAAAACCGTAAAATTGGTTAAAAGAAATCGCATTGCTTAATAATATTATAGATATGTTTGTAAAATTTGCGTATTAAAAAGTTAGAGATTTTAAGTTGCTTTTTTGTCAAAACATTTTTTTAACATAACTGCTTAATAACGTAGTTCATGTAGTCCTGTTATCGGGTTGTTATTTTCCAAAGCCCATTGTAAGCATATGTTAATCGATGTAGTATCATAGTCTACTTTAATTTTGCTTTATTCATGACCACTCTCATAAAAATCCTCCTCTTCCATTTCTGATAATTCTATTTTCTCCTCATTACTTTCTATGGGGAATTCCCTTTGAATTCAGTTGTTTATGTCATCCTTTGTGAAGTTATGTTCTGGTCTAATCTTAGCCCTAAATGCGGCATGCTTGAAAGCTCTGCGTTTTATTCTCGAATTTTTGTCTGTAAAAGATTTAATGTCATATCATTCCAGGATATTTTAATGTTTGACGACGATATTTTGTCCCAGGACGTAACTAGAATCTGGAAAGCTTTTTTAAATTGCATTTTTTTATTTGTAACTCCAAATTTATCACCTTCTCGCCACAAAATGGGTCAGTAGTTCTTTTTTGTAGTGTAATTTGATCAAGTTGATATCGATGCACACCTCGTGTTATCCAAAACAAATCTGCTTTATGCGGCAGACGTATTAAACCCAAAATTCTCTGATCTAAACAAATGTTAATAATAAAGTTAACGTGCTCGGTTATAAATTCGAAATAAACAGCGGATTCTTACTGGATTTGTGTGCTACTGAATTATTGAAAAAATCTTTAAGATCGCGGAAATTTTTAGATTTTCAAATCACCAACAGTTTTTGTTTGCCTAAGCCATTCGCATTTGAACAGAACAAACAAGTTTTTCGCTCTTATAAACTTTCGTTTCGTTGTAGATTTGATCAATGATCAACTCATGCTTATCAATTTAATCTCCAAACTCTTGCTTTATTGTTAAACTTATATTTCAGGAAAATCTAAAATTAATTTATAATTGCGATTACGAGATAAATTCGACAATAAGCCAATTTTTTGCTTACAAGTTAACTCTTCCAGAATCTATAAAATAATAGGCAAGGCGATATCTTGTGACTGATACAAAAATTTTAGTTAATAACCGATTTTGACCAAACATACCTCATTTGAAAGGTTCTTCTTTTTAACTGTCTACCATATTTACAGATTTGCACTGTCTGGAACATTTTTTTTTTTTGGAGTAATGATCATTTAAGGTTGCGACTAACACATACATAAAACGCATACTGTGTGTATGTTTATTATAAATATCAAAAGCCCTGTGTTGAACTGAATCCTTTAAAATTACTTTTTAACAAACGCATTTATATATCTTCTATGTATTCAACAAATATTTATAATGAAATGTGATGAACTTTATTAAAAAGGTGTGAATTGTGAATTGAGTGAAATTGATAAGCATAGCTTTAGGCTCTTTTAAATTTATTTATTAGGTATATGAAAAATTATAATTTTCACTCGATTTTCGAGGGTTGGGCTCTGCCAGTAAATATTGATTTTGCTTAGCAACTAATTTTAGAACAACTTATAAGTTAACTATAGAACAAACAGTGGTCATGTTACAATTGTATTCTTGAAAAATCCATGATTACGAAAAAATTGTGACTACTATTTATTACGATCAATTTAAAGTGTGTACCTGGAGTAAGCTAAAATTTAGCTATAATTGAGAATCTACAATAAATTACGACTTAGCTTCTGTTTGGCCTAAACTATTCTACAACAAGTAAGAAAATTATAGTCAGTTTAGGCCGACTATACGATGCCTCTACAAAAAACAAAATGTTAGTGGCATTGTTATTAATTCTTTTTGCCTTCGAATATAAAAAAGTTCATATCGGAGACTAGGTCGAAAAATTGGCAGATCGTGATAACATTGGTAAGGTCACCAAAGTTGAGAATAATTTGTGCAATATTTTTTGTTTCTTGAAAGATTTAAGTGAAGATCGGGAACGAGCATTATATGGAGGCTATGACTAGAGATTGTTCTATAGGAATTATTTTTGGACAACTAATAAATGGATGTAATAAACATACACAAACCTAATTTGATCGGGATCTATATGATAATTTAGATATTAAGCAATTTATGTCGATTTCATAGGGGTCATTTGTATGGGGACCAGGTCTGAAAATCAACCGATTTTTACTAATTTCAATAGTGTGCATCTTACGGCTGATAGAAGCTTACACTATAAATTTCATGAAAATATATTCATATGTACTATCTCTAGAGTGATTACACGGTACATATGGACATATGGACGGACGGACGGAAATCGCTCAAACGACTCAGGAAGTGATTCTGAGTCGATCGGTATAATAAAAGATAGGTTTAGGTGACATATTTTTGGTAGTTACAAACGTAAGCACAAAGTCCTTATACCCTGACCACATAGTAGTATAGGGTATAATAATGTTTTTATTTGGACTCTAGAATAAACTCCGTTTGAGTTCAAAGTATCGACTTTAGAAAAAAAACAAGATTAAATTACAATATATTATGACAGGCTCTACAATGAATTGAACTTTGCTTGTTTTTGGATTCTAGAATAAACCACGCATTTGCTTAGAAATTTATTATAGACTATACTTCGATTAAGTTAAAATTTCAATTCTAGGATACCTCAAGCGTTTTCACAGATATTAACTTAAGAAAAAAAAATCAATTTTCAATAGAAATTAACTCTAAAATAAACCCAGGGTTTGCTTAGCAACGAACTCTAGAATAAACCAAATTTTTTTTAAGACTTAATTCTAGAATAAACTACGTTTTTGCGTAGAAATTAACTCCAGAATAAACCATTATTTTACTTACAAACTTAATCTAAAATAAACCAAGATTTTTTAAAATAAGACTATAGAATAAGCCAAGACTAAGTTAAAATATTCACGATAAAGTCAAAATTTAAACACTAGAATAAACCACGAATAAGTTAATATAGCACTCAAGACTAAACCGGGATTAAACTGAAATTGCGATTCTACAATAAATAACAACTAAGTTTATATATGGTTTTTAGAATAAACTACGAATTTGTTTATAGTGCGTTTACATCTGAGGAAAATCTAGTAGATTTTAGTTAAAATCTATTTCAAAATCTATACCGTTTACATCTAAGTTTTTGGACATTTTGTGAGATTTCGTTTCCACAACAATAAACAGCTAATTAAAATAAAACATATAAACTATAAATACCAAAAATAAACAAAACAATAGGAAAGTGGAAAAATGAAAATTCTAAACAGAAAGAGATTTTAAAATTATATTATGCATCAAAAATTAAAAAAGCACAAACTGAAATATAAATTTTGCGAAAAAAATCAGCATTTGTTAAATGTATTGTTTGAACAGCAAAATTTTCCACAATTATTATTTAGCAGATTTCAATAGGCACATGTCAGTATAAAAAGTTATAACTTTTCAATTACTAAATATTTTTTTATTATATTATTTTTTATTATTATTCAACATGTTTGCTTTTGTTTTCAAATGTCAATTTTTCAGTCACTGCGTTGTAATTTTCTACTACAAATTTAAAAAAACACAGTAGTATCATTTGGTAGTGCCCAAGTTTGAGAAGATTTTGCGAGGTTTTGCACAAATCTAGTAACGAGCTAGATTTTGTTTCGTATGGTAAATCTAGTAAAAATGAGCTACACTTCGCTCGAAATCTCGTATATACTAGATTTTGCTTAGACGTAAACGCACTATTAGATAATTAAAACTAAAATAAACCATGACGAGATTAAAATTTTGACTCTAGAAGAAACCAAGTATATGTTTAGTTTGCAAAACTACAATTCATTACGACAAGCTTGCATTTGGTTTCTAAAGAAAGCCACCATTTTGCTTAGTAATTAACCCTAGAGTAAAACACGAATTTTCTTACATATTAGATATAAAATTAATCACGTTTTTTCTTAAAAATTTACTATACAATTAACCATGATTAAGATAAAATTTCAGTTCTAGAATAAACCTTGAAATTTCAGAGATATTAGCTCTAGAATAAGCCACGAATAAATAAAATAAACCACGATAAAGTAAGAATTTCTACTCCACAATAAACCAAGATTAAGACAAAATGGCGATTCTACTATAAACTGCGATTTAACTTTTATTTGGACTTTATAATAAACAACAGTTTTGCGTAGAAATTAACCCAAGAATAAACCAAGATTTTAGTTAGAAGATAAATCTAGAATAATCCACGATTTTGTTAAAATATTAGCTCTAGAGTAAACTAAGACTTAATTAAAATATTCATTGCAAAATAAACCATGATTAATTTAATATTTCAACACTTGAAAAAACCAAGATTAAGTTAAAGTTCAACTCGAGACTAAACCACGATTAAATTGAAATTGCAATTCTACAATAAATTACAACTAAGCTTGTTTCTAGAATATATTAAGAATTTGCTTAGAAATTAACTCTAGAATAAACTGAGATTTTATATGGAAACTAACTCTGCGATTATATAGGATAGGATGAAAATTTCGGTTCTAGAATAACCCAAGAATATTCATAGATATTACGTCAAGAATAAACCATAATAAACTATGATTAAGACAAAATTGCGATTCTACAATAAACTGTGATTTAACTTTTAGTTGGACTCGCGAAACCGTGTTTCGCATAGAAATGAACTCCAGAATACACCAAGATTTTACGTATAAGATAAATGTAGAGTAAACCACAAATTATATAAAATATTAACTCTAGAATAAACCTATACTAAATTAAAATATTCACTCCAGATTAAACCTAGATTAAGTTAACATTTCAACGCTACAAAAAAACAGAATTAAGTTAAAATTCAACTCGAGACTAAACCACGATTAAATTGAAATTGCAATTCTACAATAAATTACGACTAAGCTTGTATTTGGTTTCTAGAATATACTAAGAACTTGTTTAAAAGTTAACTCTAGAATAAAAAAGATTTTATATGGAGACTAACTCTAGGATAAACCACGATGAAGTTGAAATCTTGACTGTAGAATAAACCAAGATTATGTTTAATTTGCGATTCTTCAATAAAGGACGAGCTAGTTAGAAGTTTACTGTAGAGCAAACCACGATTAAGATAAAATTTCGATTCTAAAATAACCCAAGAATTTTCATTGATATTAACTCAAGAATAAACCATGAATTTTCTGAGAAATTAACTTTATAAAACAAGTTTAAGACAAAAATGCGACTCTAGAATAAAAAGCGCTTCAAATTTTATTTGGACTATAGAATAAACCAAGATTTGCATTTCAAAAATTAAAAATTAATTCTAGATTTAACTGTGGTTATACAAAAATTTTGACTTTAGAATTAAGCCAACTTTTTTAACAAGATTATATTATAGTTGAGACTCTGCAATAAAATAAGTTTTAGTCATGAATCCACTTAGAAAATAGCTTGACAATAAAACACGATATTTGATGTGTAAACATCTATACGCGCAGGGGGTAAATATCTATTTCACAATACAATCACAAAAACAGCGTAACATGTGAGCCGTACGACAAATGATTGTATTGTTGAAAAAATTATGATATGTAATAACCTGTTTGAAATTGGAAAATGAAAAATATAAAATGAAAAATAAAAAAAAATTAAAAATAAAAATGAAAAACGAAAAACGAAAAATGAAAAATAAAAAATTAAAAATTAACAATGGAAAATTAATAACGAAAAATGAAAACTGAAAACTGAAAAATAAAAAAAGAAAAATGAAAAATAAAAAAAGAAAAATGGAAAATAAAAAATAAAAAATTTAAATTTAAAAATAAAAAATGAAAAATAAAAAATGAAAAATGAGAAATAAAAAATTAAAAAAAAAAAAATATTAAATGAAAAATGAAAAACGAAAAATGAAAAAGGAACAAGTAAGATTGTTAAATTTGGCTGGGCCGAATCTTTAATACCCTCCACCTTTTTCATTTTCAATTTTCATTTTTAATTTATCATTTTCTATTTTTCACTTTTCAATTTTCATCTTTCGTTTTTTATTTTTAGTTTTTAATTTTTAATTTCTCATTTTCCACTTTTCATTTTCCACTTTTCATATTTCATTTTCCATTTTCCACTTTCGATTTTTCATTTTTCATTTTTAATTTATTAATTTTTCATTTTCCATTTGCCATTTTTAATTTAAAATTTTCAATTTCCATTTTCCATTTTTCATTTTCCATTTTTCATTTTTAATTTTTAATTTTTAATTTTTAATTTTTAATTTTTAATTTTTAATTTTTAATTTTTAATTTTTAATTTTTAATTTTTAATTTTTAATTTTTAATTTTTAATTTTTAATTTTTAATTTTTAATTTTTAATTTTTAATTTTTAATTTTTAATTTTTAATTTTTAATTTTTAGTTTTTAATTATTAATTTTTAATTTTTAATTTTTAATTTTTAATTTTTAATTTTTAATTTTTAATTTTTAATTTTTAATTTTTAATTTTTAATTTTTAATTTTTAATTTTTAATTTTTAATTTTTAATTTTTAATTTTTAATTTTTAATTTTTAATTTTTAATTTTTAATTTTTAATTTTTAATTTTTAATTTTTAATTTTTAATTTTTAATTTTTAATTTTTAATTTTTAATTTTTAATTTTTAATTTTTAATTTTTAATTTTTAATTTTTAATTTTTAATTTTTAATTTTTAATTTTTAATTTTTAATTTTTAATTTTTAATTTTTAATTTTTAATTTTTAATTTTTAATTTTTAATTTTTAATTTTTAATTTTTAATTTTTAATTTTTAATTTTTAATTTTTAATTTTTAATTTTTAATTTTTAATTTTTAATTTTTAATTTTTAATTTTTAATTTTTAATTTTTAATTTTTAATTTTTAATTTTTAATTTTTAATTTTTAATTTTTAATTTTTAATTTTTAATTTTTAATTTTTAATTTTTAATTTTTAATTTTTAATTTTTAATTTTTAATTTTTAATTTTTAATTTTTAATTTTTAATTTTTAATTTTTAATTTTTAATTTTTAATTTTTAATTTTTAATTTTTGATTTTTGATTTTTGATTTTTAATTTTTAATTTTTAATTTTTAATTTTTAATTTTTAATTTTTAATTTTTAATTTTTAATTTTTAATTTTTAATTTTTAATTTTTAATTTTTAATTTTTAATTTTTAATTTTTAATTTTTAATTTTTAATTTTTAATTTTTAATTTTTAATTTTTAATTTTTAATTTTTAATTTTTAATTTTTAATTTTTAATTTTTAATTTTTAATTTTTAATTTTTAATTTTTAATTTTTAATTTTTAATTTTTAATTTTTAATTTTTAATTTTTAATTTTTAATTTTTAATTTTTAATTTTTAATTTTTAATTTTTAATTTTTAATTTTTAATTTTTAATTTTTAATTTTTAATTTTTAATTTTTAATTTTTAATTTTTAATTTTTAATTTTTAATTTTTAATTTTTAATTTTTAATTTTCAATTTTTAATTTTTAATTTTTAATTTTTAATTTTTAATTTTTAATTTTTAATTTTTAATTCTTAATTTTTAATTTTGAATTTTGAATTTTTAATTTTTCATTTTTCATTTTTAGTTTTCCATTTTCCATTTGTAATTTTTCGTTTTCCGTTTTCCGTTTTCCATTTTTCATTTATCATTTTTCATTTTCCATTTCTCAATTTTAATTCCTAATTTTTCGTTTTCCATTTTTCATTTTTCATTTTTCATTTTCCATTTTCCATTTTTCATTTTTATTTTCCACTTTTCATTTTTATTAATTTTTAATTTTTAATATTTAATTTTAATGATAAAAAAATATGTGGTAAAACTTGCTTAGGCCATGCAGTATTAATATACACACAACTGTAATGGCTTCAACAATACGAAGAATTACAACATATACAACATATCTTAAGAAAAACAACAAACACACTGAAAAATTTTATTTTTTCAAGTGTTTTTTCAAAGTTTCATTCATAGCTCGTGAACCCTTTGACCAATTTTGACGATTTTAAATAGCAACTCCTTTGGGATGTTAATAAACTATTTTATCCAAAAAAAGACGGTCTAGCTTAGATATTGACGGCGTGATCGTAATTTCCACAGACAGACGGACAGACGGTCATCGGTAAATCAAATTCCCTTGTTATAAGGAATGAGAAAATATATTTTTTTGGGGCCTCAGGAATTTATTTCGATGCGTTACAAACGGAATGACAAACCAATATATTCCCTCTGCCACTGAGGTGTGGAGGGTATAAAATTAAAAACGAAATATTAATAAAGCACATAACAGAAACCATAAAGAATGTACAAATATCAAAATTGGGTACACTCAAAGAAAAGCATTTCAAATTACACGGACTGGTGTTTAATGAAAATTGGGTTGAAAACAAAACCTCTTTAGAAATTCCAATAGAATGCAAATGGATGCTCTCCCTGGGTAAAAAGTTTGCACTACCAATTCAAAAACAGAATTTTTCGCCACTTCACGTCATTGCAGATGTGGAGCAATGCATTCAGGATATGGGAACTAATATGGATAAGGAAAAAGAAACAGCCAGGACAAAATTAGCCAATGTAATCACTAATTTTAAAAGAAAATTAAAAAACACACCGAAAGAAAAATTCATACTAACGATTTTTGAAAAAACCAAGAAATTTATAAAAAAACACGAAGACATTCTCATTATTCAAGCGGACAAAGGCAACAAGACCGTTATTATGTACAAACATGAATACAAGGAAAAAATGGAAAAATTATTAGAGGCTAAGGCAACCTACCGTACATTAAGAACAGACCCTACAAAAAAACTTCAAAAAGAAAACAACAATATTATATTGGATTTATTCAAAAATAATCACATTGATTCGTGGAAAAAACACCAATTGCTATGCTCCGCCTCAACGGCACCAAGAATGTACGGATTGCCCAAAACCCATAAGCAAGATATTCCCCTTAGACCAATAGTTTCATCGGTACAAGTCCCTTGTTACGAATTATCAAAATATGTTGGCCAGATACTGAAAAATCTTATATCCGAAAAATACAATGTAAAAAACTCAATTCAGGTGAAAGATAGTTTGAAAAATGTGAAACTTGATGAAAATGAAATATTAGTGTCATTTGACGTGGTTTCTCTCTTCACGAATATACCAGTTCACACAGCAATACGTAATATTATGGGACAATGGAGCAAAGTTAAGGAATTGACGAGTATACCGAAAAACATCTTTTTGAAAATTCTTAACTTTTGTTTGATAGACAACAACTATTTCATATATGATGATAAATTATATAATCAGATTTTCGGAATGCCGATGGGAAACCCACTCTCCCCGACTATAGCAGATATTGTTTTAGACAACCTACTTGACGATGCACTTACAGAATTAGAAAATAAAAGTATTCACATAAAATACATATCGAAATATGTAGATGATATTCTAGCCGTAATCAGATTAGACGAAAAAGATGAAATCTTAAAAACTTTAAACCTTCAACATCCAAAAATTCAATTTACTGTTGAAATTGAATCAAAAGGGGAAATCGCATATTTGGACATGAAACTTCGACGAACTACCAACAATATTTCTTTTGATTGGTACACCAAAGAAACGTGTTCAGGCAGAATAATGAATTATAACGCAACTCAGCCGAAAAATCAAATAATAAACACCGCAAAAAACCTTATTTATAGAGTACTAAATATTAGCGACAAAAAATATCACACAAATAATATACAAAAAATCACCAAAATATTAATAAACAACAGCTTCCCGAGGAAAATTACAAATACTATTTTAAATGATACACAAAAACTATTAAACCACAACTCTAATCTTGAACATCAAAACATTAAAGAAAAAGACACAAAGAGTTTTTACAGTGTACAATTTATCCCGGGTTTGACAGATAATAAAAGTATTAGAACAACAATGGAAACAAAAAACATCAGATTTGCATACAAACCACACACAACAATAAATACAATTTTTTCAAAAACAAAAACTCCAATAGAAAAGCTACAAAAAAGTAATGTTGTATACGAAGTCAAGTGTGAGGGTGATCAAAACAACAGCTGTGATCTTATTTATATAGGAACAACTAAAAGAACATTAGAAAAGAGATTAGGAGAACATCAAATGGACATCATAAAAGAGAGAGAAAGCACAGCGTTGTCAAAACATGTAATTACAACTGGACACAAAATAAATTTCAATAATACGAAAATACTGGATGTAGAAAAAATAGAAAAAAAGCGGTACACAATTGAAAGCTTACGAATTCAAAAGAATATAAATACAACCATGAACCACAAAGAGGACACCCAAAATATTAGTACTAGTTACAGAGTCGCAATAGTTTAGAAACATTCTGTGATATTAATTTTAAGCTAAATGTAATTATACAAATTTGTGTTTTATGTTTGTAATTATACAATTTTGTGTTTTTATGTTTGCTGTGATTTATATTAATAATGTTGTAATGTGATAAAGTTTAAAATTCTTATTATTGTAAGTTTTTATTGTTCATATTTGTGCAATTATTGTGTGTTAATGTTGTGTTTTTATTTTATTTTATTTAAATAGACGACCCTTGAAAAAGTAACCAAAAAAGTTACGAAACGTCGGGGAAATATGTGATAAAACTGAGTTTTATTTTACATTTACGAAGTTAGGCCCAATTAGCTTAAAATAATAAATTATTAAAAAAAAAATAATTAACCGGTTGAAATAATAAATAATAATAAATATTTTTAGATTAGCAGAGCCTCTACAGTTTATTGCTATAAAAGACACATTTATCTGTGATTTTCTAGAATAACCGCTTATGTCATAAAATCAAGATATTCAGGGGAGCCAAAAAACGTTATATTCAAACTATGGGCTCGATATAAAGATTTTAGAGCTTTTTATTTAACAGTCCTGTATATGTGGGCAATATATACTTTATATAAAATTTTGAGTCAAAAATCTTCAGAGGATTAGATCCTAGAGAAGGACGAAAAAAACTATATGTAAATTTCACTTAAAGTGTGTGCAGATAAAACAACTTATGTAGACAAACGTCGTTTTCTTTGAAAAAACTACCAATGCAACCACCCATATCGACATAAGTTGTTGTTGCTTGAAAACTGGATTTTTTTGTTCGTCAACAAAAAGTTACCGGGACTTAGGATGAGAATATAACAGCATATCAAGAATAATAGTGACAAAAAATAACAGAAATAAACACACAAGTTTTTATAAATGGTTATAAACTGAAAATAATCCAAAATTATTTTGCATTTTTTTTTCATTAATAACAACGTATGTCGCTATGTGTCGTTTTCCGAGGAAAGAATTTGTCAGCGATCAAACGTAGGTTAACATAAGTCGTTAGTGCTGCAAATTAATTTAATAAACATTTAAGTTACGTCGTTATTTAAAGAAAAAACTCAGAAATGGTCAATATTTTTTTTTGAAAATTTAACACATGTAAAGAGCGTTAAAAATTGACATATTTGGCATCGTTAATGCAAAACTGACAAAAATGGACATACGCGGTTATTCCAGAAAACCACAGATATGACGTTTTCTGTTTGATATTGAAAAAGTGCCATAAAAAATCCTTAATTAATAGATGCATACAAAAATCTCCTATGATAGGACTCACATGATTTTTTTACAAATTAACTCTAAAATAAGTAAATATTTCGATTCTGGAATAAAACACTTGGAAGTTAAAATTTCGGTTTAAATTTCTTTTATTGCAATTTTTAAATTCTTAAACATTAAATTGAATTTTTCTCAATGAATTTTCGTTTACATAAAAAACATTTCCTTAAGAATGAACTGTAGGTTATTGAACTTTATTTGTTGTTCTCCTAAAAAACCTACACAAGCTTCTAACAGACACTTGTCTTAATCGTAAAAATCACCAACAAATAATTACACTAGGCAACATCGAATTAAGATTTTGTCTGCACTATAAGTTTCCTGTTAAAGTTATAAATTCTTTTTAATGATGTTTTTCTCGGAATTAATTTGTTTTTTTAGACTATTTAGCGAATTGGACGAAAGCTATTCGGGTTACTAAAGATATTAAAATGAATATAAAAATTAGTTCTTTAGTTTGCAATGTTCATATTTTAAACATATAAAAAATTTGGCATACAAAGAATCAAACTACTTCCGAAAACGAAAAAAATAATCACATGTTGAGAAATATAGTATCTTGCGTTTTTAGTGCAAAGTAATCGCTGGCAAGTGTTGTTTACCATCAATACAATCTGAACTCTGTATGAAAATACCGAACAATTGCCAACTTTAGAGAATTTGTACTTTGATTTTAATGATAAAACAATGCATAAACAAATTAAAATGGTCAATTCAATAAAATTTCTTATCAAATTATAAAAAAATACCCGTAACTATTTATGATATAAAAAAATATTACTGAGATAAAAATTTATCATGATTAAATTTTAAATGCCACGGACTTGATAAGAAATATAGATTCAATACATCAAACCCATAAGTCGGAAATATATATTTATAAAGAAAATATATTGTTTAAATAAAACCCAATGAACAAATATATGGGAATTCAATTATATTTCTTTGTCTGAAGATTCTTAAATAAATAACATTTTTGTATTGTAATGATAGGATTGATTAGATATCTTAAGTTGTTAGAGATTAAGCTTTTAAAATATAAAGTTTCTGAGATTTGTTATAACTTTTAAGAAATAAACGATTTCAGTCACATAATAGGCCTCAGCAAAATTTAAATTGCAATTTTAGTTTTTAATTTTCTGTTTTAAAAAAAAATCCTATAGAATCAAAAGAAAAATAAATAACTATTTCATTACAATATTTTTAACTGTCCTTTGCAGTTTTTTTTAATCCCATAACATGTCCACTGATATTCTCTACAATCGTCCCGGTCCTAATCGCCTAAAGGAAAGTAATGTGATTTGGACAACCGATGTTAAACAACCCGTGAAAATTCGTATGTGCAAAGATGGTTTGGGTGCCGAGGAACCCCTATCAATACCTGCTCTATTAAAACGTTCCGTCAACAACTATCCCGACTTTCCAGCTTTGAGAACAAAAAATAACAAAAAGGAATACACTACCGTTACCTACAGGTGAATATGCTGCATTTGGGAACTAAATTAATATTGTATATAATAATGGTTTCTTTTCTTTACTTACAGACAATATGAACAAAAAGTCCATCAAACTGCTAAAGCTTTTATTAAATTAGGCCTAAGTGCCCACAGTGCTGTTGGTGTTTTAGCCTTCAATTGTACTGAATGGTATTACTCGGCCATGGGCGCCATACATGCTGGTGGTGTTATTGCCGGCATCTATACAACAAATTCGCCTGAAGCTGTATTGCATGTTTTGGAGAATTCCCATGCTGAAATTGTGGTTGTCGATGATGCCAAACAAATGGAAAAGATACATGCCATTAAGGATAAGCTGCCGAAACTCAAAGCAGCCATTCAAATTCAGGAGCCCTATGCACCATTCATGAAAAAGGAAGATGGTTATTATAGAGTAAGTAGAAGATAACAAATAAAGACTTACATTGTTAAAGAGGCTAATTTAAAGAAAAACAGCTGTACAGCAGAATATATAAAGGAAAATAATTTGACCTGTAGCGCGATTCAGTAACTTCTTTTAACAATAATCGAATCGTTGAAACAAGAAAACAACAAAATTATCGATTTTGGTATTCAGTAAAATTTTTAAACGATATTCGCTATTGTTAAAGTCAGCTGTTGTTGTTAACTTAACGACAACCATTTTTGTGTTGTTAATTAATACTACTACTTATTTGCCAAAAACCTTTTCTTAAAATTTTCTTAAAATGCAATTTTCCAAAAAACAAGATATTTTCCTAAAAAGGGCCTTTTATCAATTGGTATTCGGATTTAATGTTTCAGTGTCGGCAACAGTGGTGGCCGTACCTAATATTGGGTGGAGGGTCTCAAAAATTCGGCACAGCCGAATTTAACCCTCCTACTTGTTGTGATTGTATTGTGAAATAATTTTACCCCCTTGAGTGCATAGATGTTTACACATCAAAAAATAAAATTTTTTATAACTCTGATTTGTATTAAAAAAACACACGCAATTATTTCCTCCTACCACTTTTATTTTAATTTAGAATATTTTCAAAAACATTTGCGTAATTTTTCCCGCCAATCAAAAACAAATTTATAACATATTCTTTTTCTTACTTTGTATTTACGTTTATCTCTGGTAGTGGTCTGAAATTGACTCTATGGATGTTTCTGATGTTGAGGATGAATATAAGAAACGTTTAGAAAATATCGCCATCAATGAATGCTGTTGTTTGGTTTACACTGTAAGTTCCAGTCATCTCTATATTCATTTGTTTCTTTTAGACATCTTAAAAATCAACAAAAATAATATTCATTTTCTTCATAATTTTTCCTTTAGTCTGGTACAGTTGGCATGCCAAAAGGTGTTATGCTCAGTCATGATAACATCTCATTTAATGTTCGTTGTATAATAAAAACATTGGAACGTATTGTTGTTGGCTCAGAGGTTTTGGTCACCTATTTACCATTGTCTCATGTTGCTGCCCAGACTGTCGATATTTATACGGTGGCTTCCATAGCCGGTTGCGTTTATTTTGCCGATAAAGATGCTTTGAAAGGTACTTTGGTGAAAACATTGCATGATGCTCGCCCCACAAGATTTATTGGTGTGCCACGTGTCTATGAAAAATTCCAAGAACGTATGGTGGCAGTTTCTGCATCGAGTGGTAGCTTTAAGAAAATGTTAGCTGACTGGGCTAAGGGTATCACACTGAAACATTATATGGAAAGTGAAGGGTAAGTTTATATTACAAAGAAAATTAAGTTTTTGAATGGAAAAGAAGTCTTATTACTTCGCATGACTCATAATTTGGATTTCAATAAATTATGATCAATATTTAACTTTGCTAGATTTCACTAATACAAATTCTAACAGATTCTCATTAGATTCTGGTTATATTTTTATGGTAAAAATTTGAAATTAAAATTTTGGGACACATTTTAAACACATTGCTAGCTTAAATTCTTTAGGTTATCTGTTCATGTTTTGTATAACATAAATTTTAAGTACTAACCTGCTAAAATATGCATATTTATTCTTAAAAAATTCAATTTGTCTTCAGCATGTTAAGAAAAGTTATAACCACCTAAAATATATTTAACCAAAATCTCTGCAGTATCCCTTGTTAAACTCCCCTTAAGAAAATACTATCAAAAAAATTGCAGTGATATCTTAAACAATCCCAGCAAAATTGGTAAAGAATACATAATTTTTTTTCAGAAAATTAATTTTTTTTAAAACAGAGGCCAAATCACGGCATTCGATATCGACTTAAATCAATCGAAATTGCATATTTTGGTTTATTCTTTAGAAAAAGCTCCTCTTAAATAAAAGTACCATAAGAAAATTGGTTTTTGAGGGTTTTTTTTTTTTCAAAAAAGGTACTTTTTTAAAGAAAGGTTTATTAAAAACAAGTATTTTTTATGAAAAGTTTTTTTTTTTAGCAAATGACATTTTTAAGATTATGTACTTTTTTAAGAAAGGGCATTTGTTTATGAAAATTTACTTTTTGAAAGAAAAGTTACTATTAAAAAAAGTACTGTTTTAAGAAAAGTTACTTTTTAAAGAAAATATACTTTATAAGAGAAGATGTTTTTTAGAAAAGGACTTTTTATGAAAAAGCACTTTTTTTATGAAGAGGTGCTTTTTTAAGAGTAGTTGAATTTTTAAGAAAATATTTTTATTAAGAAAATGTTCTTTTTTGAGAATAGATAGTTTTTAAAGAAAAGGTACTATTTTCCAAAAATTAGATTTTAATTAAAGATACTATTTGCAGAAGAGTTAATTTTTACAAGAAGAATCAATTTTTTTTTGCAAAAATGTTGTTTTTAAAGAAAGGTATTTTTTTCACGAAAATTTATTTTTTAAGGATATGTACTTTTTTAAGGAAACGTTGTTTTTTAAGAATATGCGATTTTTATATATATATATACTTTTTAATAATGGGAAAAATTTTCTGAAAAGTAGTTTTTCAAGAAATATTAATTTTTTAAGAAAAATTACTTTTCAGAAAAAACATACTTTTTAAGAAAAAATACGTTTTAAAAAAGGTACTGTTCAAAAAAAAAAAAAAAAAAACATTTTCAAGAGAATGTACTTTTTAAGAAAAGTCTATTTTTAAATGGGCTTTTTATAAACTTAGCTTTTTAGTAAAGAAAGTTACTGAATAGTTACTTATACGATAATGCTTTCAGAAGAGTACTTTTTGAAGAAAACTTATTTTTAAAGAAAAGTTCATTTTCTGAGAGAAGATTGATTTTAGTAAAATAAAATTTAAGGCAACGTACTTTTAAATTAATGGCAATTTTTTTGAAAAAGGCACTTTTTAAAAAAAAGTTAAATTTGTAAGAAAAGTTTTTAAAGGAAGGTCCTTTTTTTAAAAAAAAGTTTTTGACAAAAGTACTTTTGAAGAAAATGTGCATTTTAAGAAAATGTTTTTTTTTTAAATGAAACCTTTTAAAAAAAGGTTTTTTTTTCGGAAAAAGTTACTTTTTAAGAAAGGGTATTTTTTTGTAAGAGAAAGTAGTTTTATAAGAAAATGTACTTTTTTAAGAAAAGGTACTTTATTAAGAAAATACACTTTTTTAAGAAAAGTGATTTTTTTAAGAAAATTTACTTATTAAGAATTTGTAATTTTTAATAAAACTTAATTTTTATGAATAGTAGGGAGGTTATTTCTTGCAACAAAAAGATTTTTGAGAAAAAGTACTATTTTAAGAAACGTGCTTTTTACGAAAATGATTTTTTTTAAGCGGAACTTTTTTAGAAAATGGAACTCTTTTAAAAAAGGTATTTTTTGAGAAAAGTTAAATTTAAGAACAAGAATTTCTTTTTTGAAAGGAAGTAGTTTTATAAGAAAATGTACTTTTTTAGGAAAATGTGTTTTTTAAGAAAATCTACTTTTTTAAGAAAAGGTACTTTTTAAAAAAGGTACTTTTTAGTAAAAAAAATTTTGTAAGAAAGTATGATTTTTTAAACAGGTACCTTTTAAAAAACGTAGTTTTTTAAGACAAACTACTAAGAAAAGATAAATTTTAAGAAAATGTACATTTTAAGAAAAGTTTAACATTTAAGAAAAGGTATTTTTTTAAGAAAAGCCACTTTTTAAAGAATATTTCCTTTATTGGGGAAAGGTACTTTTGTAAAAAAGGTACTTTTCAAAAAGGGCACTTTTTCAAAAAGGGAACTTTTTCAAAAAGGGCACTTTTTAAAAAAAGGTACTTAATTTCATTAAAAAAAAGTTTTTTGAGAAAAAGTATTTTTTAAGAAAACAACTTAAAAAAAATTCATTTAAAAGAGACTTAAAAAAGGTACTTTTTAACAAACCATGTTTTTCTAAGAAAAGGTGTTATTTTTTTTTATTTTTTTTTTATTAAAAAACCTATCATCAATACAATTAAAATAATTTATACATATATTTAATATCTACAGTTTTTGAGATTTTACTGAAAGTATTGCAACAAATAATTTACTTTTTTTTTTTAATAAGTGAAAAAACATTTGGAAATATTACATGTAGGTAAAAGGATAGGGAAAAACCTTTAAGGGAAAAAACCTTCAAGAAAAGGTATGTTTTAAGAAAGGGTACTTCTAGAAAAGATAATTTTCAAGAAAAGGTACTTTTGAAGAAAAGTTTAATATTTAAGAAAAGGTATTTTATTTTATAAGAAAATTTCCTTTTTTGAGCAAAGATACTTTTTCAAAAAGGCACTTTTTTAAAATAGGTACTTTTTCAAAAAGGTACTTTTTGAAAAGTTTTTGGAGAAAAAACATTTTTAAGAATATATAATTTTTTTTTAAAAGTTAATTTTAAAAGAGCTACCCTTTAAAAAAGAAGTAATTTTTTAAGAAAAATTTACGTTTTAAGAAAAGGAGTTATTAAGCAAAATTTACTTTTTTAAGAAAAGGTACTTTTTAAAAAAAGGTAAAAAAATTTTTGTAAGAAAATATGATTTTTTTTAAACAGGTACCTTTTAAAAAACGTAGTTTTTTAAGAAAAACTACTAAGAAAAGATAAATCTTAAGAAAATGTACTTTTTAAGAAAAGTTTAACATTTAAGAAAAGGTATTTTTTTAAGAAAAGGCATTTTTAAAGAAAATTTCCTTTTTTGGGGAAAGGTACTTTTGTGAAAAAAGGTACTTTTTCAAAAAGGGCACTTTTAAAAAAAGGTATTTTTTAAAAAAGGTACTTAATTTTAGTAAAAAAAAAAGTTTTTTGAGAAAAAAACATTTTTTAAGAAAACACAACTTAAAAAAAAATTAATTTTAAAAGAGCCTTAAAAAAGGTACTTTTTAACAACCCATGGTGTTCTAAGAAAAGGTATGTTCTAAGAATAGGTACTTCTAGAAAAGATAATTTTCAAGAAAAGGTACTTTTGAAGAAAAGTTTAATATTTAAGAAAAGTTATTTTATTAATGAAAGGCACTTTTATAAGAAAATTTCCTTTTTGAGGTTCTTTTCCAAAAAGGCACTTTTTTAAAAGAGGTACTTTTTCAAAAAGGTACTTTTTGAAAATTTTTGGAGAAAAACCTTTTTAAGAATATATAATTTTTTTTTTAAAGTTAATTTTAAAAGAGCTACCCTTTAAAAAAGAGGTACTTTTTTAAGAAAAATTTACGTAAAATTAAGCAAAATTTACTTTTTTAAGAAAAGTTACTTTTTAAAAAAAGGTACTTTTTAGTAAAAAAATTTTTGTAAGAAAATGTGAATTTTTTAAACAGGTATCTTTTAAAAAACGTAGATTTTTAAGAAAAACTACTAAGAAAAGTTAAATCTTAAGAAAATGTACTTTTTAAGAAAAGTTTAACATTTAAGAAAAGGTATTTTTTTAAGAAAAGGCACTTTTGAAAGAAAATTTCCTTTTTTGGAGAAAGGTACTTTTGTGAAAAAATGTACTTTTTCAAAAAGGGCACTTTTAAAAAAAGGTATTTTTTTAAAAAAGGTACTTAATTTTAGTACAAAAAAAAAGTATTTTGAGAAAAAACATTTTTTAAGAAAACATAACTTAAAAAAAAAATTCATTTTAAAAGAGCCTTAAAAAAGGTACTTTTTAACAAACCATGGTGTTCTAAGAAAAGGTATGTTCTAAGAATAGGTACTTCTAGAAAAGATAATTTTCAAGAAAAGGTACTTTTGAAGAAAAGTTTAATATATAAGAAAAGTTATTTTATTAATGAAAGGCACTTTTATAAGAAAATTTCCTTTTTTGAGCTAAGGTAATTTTTCAAAAAGGCACTTTTTTAAAACAGGTACTTTTTCAAAAAGGTACTTTTTGAAAAGTTTTTGGAGAAAAAACCTTTTAAAGAATATATAATTTTTTTTTTAAAGTTAATTTTAAAAGAGCTACCCTTTAAAATAGAGGTACTTTTTTAAGAAAAATTTACGTTTTAAGAAAAGGAGCTATTAAGAAAAATAAAATTAAATAAGAAAAGGCTTTTTTTCTAAAAGCCACTTTTTAAGAATATTTCCTTTTTTGAGAAAAGGCACTTTTTGAAGAGAAGGCAGTTTTTAAAAAAGTACTTTTTAGTAAAATTTTTTTTTGAAAAAAGTTTTTTGAAAAAAAAATGTTTTTTGAAAAAAAAAAGTTTTTTGAAAAAAAAGTTTTTGAAAAAAAAGTTTTTTAAAGAAAAATATTTTTTAAGAAAATATGATTTTTTAAGATAAAGTAAAAATCCTTTTTTGACGAAAGGTACTTTTTTAAGAGGAGGTGGTTTTTTAAAAAAGTACTTTTTGTAAAACAAAGTTTTTTGAAAAAACAATATTTTTAAGAATATATTACTTTTTAAGAAAAAGTATTTTTTTTTAAAAAGGTACTTTTCTAAGAAAATTTAGTTTTTAAAAAGTACTACTTTTCAAGAAAATTGATTTTGTTAAGAAATAACACTTTTTAAAGAAAATGTATTTTTTCAGAAAAGGTTCTTTTTGAGAAAAGGCACTTTTGTAAGAAAATGTACTTTTTTTTAAAGAAAAAGTGCTTTGTTAAGAAAAGGCACTTTTTTAAGAAAAAGTTACTTTTTTTTAAGAAAAAGTTACTTTTTTAAGGGAAGGCACCTGTTTTAAAAGAAAACACTTTTTTAAGAAAAGGTACTTTTTAATAAAAGCTATTTTTTTAAATCCCCCACATATGCAGTGCATTGTGTTGATCTCGGGAAATTAGGTTATGGGAAGGAAGAAAGAGGAAGTAGTGTTTGTGGATATTTGACTTAAATTTTATTAGATTGTTACTGTCAAGAAAGACTTGTGCGGGAGTTTATTCCACATACGGCTAGTTCGAATGGTAAACGAATATTCTCTGTAACGCTTGTACGGTCAACTGTACGATAGACTACAAACGTATGTAATCTACTAGAGAAGCGAGTAGGTCGAACTGAAACTCGGGCACTTGGAATGATTTCGCTAATGTCAGAAGAGCATTTCCCATGGTAGTATCTATAGAACGGTGCTAAACAACACACACTCTGTCGAAGTTCCAAAGAGACAATAGAGTTTGTCATTAATGAGCATCATGGCCCTCCTTTGCTCACGTTCCAGTAGCTCCAAAATAGACTATGAAGTTGCTGTGCACATAAGGGATTTAATGTAAGTGGAATAGATTTTAAGGATATCAGAAAAGGTGAAGCAATTTTTGCATCGTTGCACAATTTTGACACTTGAAAATCCTGCTCGCTCCAACGGACATCGCATTTTACTCTCACGCCCGGAACACTTTTGAGAAAATGGACTTTTGAAGAAACATGCGTATTTAAAAAATTTAATCTTTTAGTAAAAGGTACCCTTTTCAGAAAAGATGAACAGGTACTTTTTTAAGAAAGTTAGTTTTTTTTAGAAAATGTAGTTTTCAGAAAAGTTATTGTTTTAAGAAAAAATATTTTATTAATAAAATGTATTTTTTTAATATAAGCTACATTTTCAAAAAATGGAATTCTTTTACAAAAAATATTTTTGCGGATTATGTATTTTTAAGTAAAAGTACTTTTTTTTACAAAAATTTTTTATTTTAGAAAATATACAATTTTGTTAAGATGTACTTCTTTAAGAAAATGTACTTTTAATAAAATGTGTAAAATGTGCTTTTTAATGAAGGGTCTAGAGTGAAGATGTAGAACTTTAAGAGAAACTACTGAGAAAATATATTTTCAAAGGAAATGGCACTCCTTTAGTAAAGGGTACAATTTTAAGAAAAGGAAAGGCACTTTTTTAAGAAATTAGTTGTAGCAAAAATATCATGTAAATTTAAAAAATAAATTTAATAATGCCCACATGGCTTAGAGAACATATTCACTGACAACTTTGCTGGGAAACGCATAACTCTCAATACTTCAGAGACTTACAACATTTTCCAACATCATTTATTAAAAAAAAATTAATTCCTTTACCTCTGAATGCTAAAAACCCCTGGACCTGCAATGACGTACAACTAACTGTGCATGACATAATACTGTGGGTTTTGCTTTGTCATATTTAAAGATGCAGTTTGGAGGTGGAAAACAGTGCCATTTTTTTAATGTTGCTACAAGTAGAGATTTTGCGGAATACTTACTAGTTTTTTCCTTAACCATTATTAGCATATGGTAGTTGATGTTCATGTTGTGGTTTATGTGGTTCTTCTTTATTGGGAGTTATTCACTACTCATGTTCAAGTAAGAAAATATTAAAAAAAAAAAATTAGAAAAATCTAACTAAAACTTGGGGATATACTCTTAAGTAAGTAGTAGGTATTGTTTATAAAAACGTAGACAAACATGTAACTTTGGTTTATGGTAAAAAAACATCTGTGTAAATAGAGAAGACTTTAAGATAAGTTGGACAATATAATAAATTGTTTTGAGAAATATCCTGATGTCCTTTTGAGGTTACATTGGAGTTTGTTCTTAAAGTTTTTTATTCTTATTCTTATTATTAATATTATTTTTCTTTCAATTCTAGCAAAAGTGATGGTTTCCGTTATAAGTTGGCCAAGACACTTGTGATGTCTAAGGTAAAACAAGCTTTGGGCTTCGATCGTATTGTTACTTTGGTCACTGCTGCAGCTCCCATGTCACCAGAAACTAAAAAGTATTTCTTGAGTTTGGATTTGAAAATTTTGGATGCGTTTGGCATGTCTGAGACATCTGGTTGTCATACGTTGTGCTTTCCCGATACCGTGCAATTGAATTCTATTGGTAAAACTTTGGTTGGTTGTGAAACTAAAATCATAAACAAAGATGACAAGGGTCATGGAGAGGTAAATTTTTCAAAAAATATAATTAAAATAACTTCAAAAGATTATAGAAGCAAAATATTGTAGAAGTTTAAATTGATTTGAATATACACAAATTATATTCATAGTTGTTATATCTAAGCATTCTTCCAAAGAAACACAGGAGGTGAAAAAAATCTTGAGGTGAAAAAAATTTTTTTGGAATAAGAACTTTGCAAACATTCAAAAAACTAAAAATTATTCCATAAGAAACATGAAATGTTAGGAACCTCTTATAGAATCTTTGCACACACTCTTGAGGTAAAATGGAAAAACAACTGTTTAGAGGAGAAAACCAAAAGACAAAAATAAGGTTAGCAAACCAATTTAGGAAGAAAATAAATCTTGTAAGAAAAATAAGTTATTGTGTGAAAAATATTTAATGGAAAAGTTTTTGTAAGGTGAAAATTTGGATATAATTGCAGAACTATTTTTTCAAAAATCTGAATTTTATTTAATTTTAAGGTGAAAAAAAGTTTTAGTTAAAAAACAATAAAACCAAGAAAAAATATTTATCAAAGAATTGTTTGATGAGAAAAAATAATGCAGGGAAAGAAATTTAGAGAAAAAAAATTTTGTGGTGAAAAAAATGAGGTAAAATTTCCTGAGGTGATAATATATTTAAATGTAAAAAAATTCTTTGGTGAGTTAAATTGCCAAGATGAGGCGAAAAATTTATATTAAATAGTATTGAAAGAGAAAGCAGAATATAATGAGGTGAAAAAACATTTGTAGAAAAATATTTGGAGTGAAAAACTTTATAGAGGTAAATAAATATTCTTTGAACAAGAAACAACAGAAAAATAAATTATTGGGTTGTGATAGTAATTTTGAGAGAAATAATTTTACGCAATGTGAAAAAAAAGAATATTGCCTTGAGAAGAAGTTTCTACTTAGATATCTGGAAATTATTTCAGGAGCAATAAATGAAGAAAGAAATGCGTCCATGTGAGTTTTTTATCTGTGACTATATCAATTTAAGGGTGAACAATAACTTTATGGTGTGGTGAAAAATCATTCTGAGGGAAAAATATTCAGGCGGTAATAATATAAGAAATATTTTTGTTTGGTGAAATAAGGTGAACCAATTAAGCTTTAGATGATCAAAATAATGTAGGGTGCATTTAAACCCGATAGAACTTGAAATTGTAAAAAATAGCATAAAAAAATAAGTTTTGTTCAAAGTTTTTTTTTATTCGAAAGAATATTTCGTTTCAAAATGATTTTGGGCATATGACCATCGTGCTTTTCTTGATGAAGCGCATTCTGGAATTTCAAATTTGGGACCACCATTTAGAGTACTACTAATAACAGGAAAAATGAGGTGTCAAATCGCACTACCTTAGAGGCCAATTCACAGATCCATTTCTCTAAATAAACTTATCGCCATATTTTGATTTCACAAAGTTTATAGTTGCGGTCGCCATATTGCACGTAGCGCCATCTTATTGTAACCACATCTCGCCCGGATCAATGGCATCCATATTTTCAAATAAGAAATCATTGATCATGATGCCGTAACGATCTCCATCGACCGTAACGCGAGCTCCGGCTTCACACTAGCGTGTAAACTGCTCCAAGTGGTGTATTTTTTCTGAATGTAATTTTGTTTATAATCTAAATCGTTAATCTAAACATGAGCCTCATCGCTGAATACAATTTTGTTATAAAAATCCTCTATAAGTGGCGTGAATCGATGACTGATTATCAAAGAAAATTTGTTCTAGCTTGAATCTATTCATGAAAATTTGCCAGAGTAAACTGATCGTAAATATCAAAAAGTGAGCGCAGTTCTATCTAAGTAAAAAAAAAAACACGCTTTAAAGAAGGTTCTGAGGTGAAAAATCTTTTTTTGATGTGTAAACATCTATACGTGCAGGGGGGTAAATTTCAAGAACAGCGGAACATGTGAACCGCAAGACAAAATCGGTGTGACCTATGATTTATGGTGAAAAAATTATGATATGTAATTACCTGTTTGAAAAGGAAAAATCAAAAATAAAAAATGAAAATTAAAAAATGAAAAATAAAAATGAGAAATGAAAATAAAAAATAAAAAATGAAAAATTAAAAATGAAAAATGAAAAATAAAAAATGAAAAATGAAAAATAAACAAGTAAGAAATTTATAGTCGGTCTAGGCCGACTATACGATAGCCCATACCATGCGTTTAGAGACCCTATCTCTCAGGCCCAACTAACTGGATATAGAAAATTAGCATAAACCAAATTTGAGTGGGATTTTTATTAATTTTTTCGGGTGCAGATATGAAAAAGTTCATATCGGATGCTATATCTATATCGGGACTAGTCCCAAAAATGGACCGATCCTGACCATGTTTGGTAAAGTCTCTTGTATTTTGCAAAAATATATACAAACAAAATTTGAGAAGAATCAGTGCAATATTTTTGTTTTTTGATAGATTTAAGTGAAGATCGGGAAGCAGCTCTATATGCGGCCTATGACTAAGAGCTGCCCAATAGGGATAATTTTTGGACTACTGATTAATGGATGTAATAAACACATACAGTCCCAATTTGAGTAAGATTTGTATGATAATTTGGATCTTATGGCAATATATGTTGATTTCATAGGGGTCATTTGTATGGGGGCTAGGTCTGAATATGGACCGATTCTCACCAATTTCAATAGCGTTCATTCCGTGGCCGATAGAAGATTAAATACCAAATTTCATCAAAATATATTCATATTTGCGACCTGCAGTTTAATTAAAAGCTTTACATGGACACACAGACGGACGGACGGACGGACGGACATCGTTAAATCGAATCAGATAGTGATTCTGATTCGATCGGTATAATTAAAGATGGGTGTAGGTCAAATATTTTTGGTTGTTACAAACAGCAGCACAAAGTCATTATACCCAAACCACATAGTGGTATGGGGTATAAAAATGAAAAATGAAAAATGAAAAATAAAAAATTAAAAATGAAAATCGAAAAACGAAAAATGAAAAATGAAAAATAAGAAATGAAAAATGAAAAATAGAAAATAAAAAACGAAAAATTTAAAAATTAACCAGTTGAAATAATAAATATTTTTATATTAGCAGAGCCCCTGCATTTGATTGCTATAAGTAATACATAGAAGATGCTTTCTGTTTGAATAATAGATGTTTTCACATATTCCCTGTGATCGGACCCACATGATTCTTTTTTTGTTGGTGAAATGATGAAAAATTATTTTGTGAGGTGAGGTTATAGTTTCTGGTTATAGTTTTCATAACATTTATGCTCCTATATCTTATTGAACCTATTTCTCCAATGTTGACAGTGGAGCATATAAAATCAATTTCTTATATATTTCAGAAAACTTTATGCCGAAGAATATTTTTTTGACATCCAGAATTTTTTCAAATGGGCGGTCCTAGAACGAACCGACCTGACAAAAAAACTACAACAAATTTAAGAACACTTTTTATTTATCCTGTTTATAGTAAGAACTATGTAACTCTTAAAATAAACATCAAGCGCAGAGTCCACCTCTTTATTTGCTTTAAGAAAAGGTATTATTTGAAGCAACTGTATTATTTGAAGCAAAGGAACTTATTTAAGAAAAGGTACATCTTAAGAAAGGGTACTTATTTCTTTAAGAAGAGGTAATTTTTTAAGAAAATTTACTTGTTTAAGAAAAGGTTCTTTTTAAGAAATGGTACTTTTTTAAGAAAAAGTACTTTTTTAAGAAAATATAGTTGTTTAAGAAAAAGGTACTTTTTAAGAAAGGGTACTTTTTTAAGAAGAGAAAATTTTTTCAAGATTTTTTTTTTTTTTGATTGGTTATTTTTCTCACAAGAGATACCTTTTTAAGAAAAGGAACTTTTTAAGTTAAGTTATTTTTTTAAGAAAAGGTAGCTTTTTAAGAATAGGTGCATTTTTAAGAAAAGGTGTTCTTTGATGCACATTTTTAAGAAGAGGTACGTTTTTAAGATAAGGTAATTTTTTAAGAAATAGTATTTTTTTTTAAATGTTTTTTTACAAAGGAACTTTTTTGAAGAAGAGGTTTTGTTTGACAAAAAGTACGTTTTCTTAAAAACGTACTTTAACTCGATACCCTTTTTTTTTTAGCGATATTCTGTAGCTTCGATATCTTGTTTATAGTAAGAACTGTTGAGCTCCTTGATATAGCCATTAACCGCAGACTCCACCTCTTCCTTGTTGCCAAATCTTTTACCAGCAAGCCATCTTTCAAGTTTGGAAATGGAAAAAAATCCGTGAGAGATAAATCTGGCGAATAAAATACGTGATGCAACAATTCGAATTTTAATTAAGAGATTTTGTTCATGTCAATAGTGAATGTGAAAACTGTTGCATTTTCTTGATGAAACAACACTTCCGTTTTCGCCAAATGAGGCATTTTTTCCATTTATTATATCACTTAAACCTTTCAATAAGGTTAGCATAACACTAGCCGTTGTTTGTTTTTCCTTTTTGAAGATTATGAATAAAAATTATCACACGCGCTTTCTAAAAATATACGACATAACCTGGCTTGCAAATGAAATTTTATTCGCATCCTTTGGACACGATTCTCCCATTTCAGTCCTCGCGATGCGGCTTTAATACCCTATACCACTATGGGGGCAGGGTATAATGACTTTGTGCTGATGTTTGTAACTACCAAAATTATTTTACTTTGACCCATTATTATATCGATCAAGTCAGAATAACTTCAGAGTCGTTTTAGCGATGCCCATGTAAACTTTACAATCGACCGGTAGGGTCGAAAACATGAATATATTTATATGAAATTTAGTACATAAGCTTCTATCGGCCATAGGACGAAAGCTATTGGAATTGGTACGAATCGGATAATGTTCAGACCTAGTCCCCATACACATTAATTGCCATAATATCCAATCATCGTATAGATTTCGGTTTGTGTATGTTTATTACATCTATTTATCAGTAGTCCAAAATACACCCTATAGGATAATTCTTAGTCACAGTCCCCCATATGAAGCTGATTCCCGATTTGCACTTAAATCTATAAAAAAAAATTGCACAGATTTTTCTCAAATTTGGTTATGGTTTTGCAAAAAATTAATTGGCCTTACCAAATATAGTTAGAATCTGTCCATTTTTCGACCTAGTCTCCATGTATGTAGCCTCCGATTCTGTTACCTTCCAAGTTTCGCAGCTGTATATAGCAATACAGATTTCACGCTTGCGTTAAAAAGGCGAATCTTGTACTTGCTTGATATACATGAAGTCAGCCAGACTTTTTCTAATGAAGCAAACGCATGTCTCGCCTTGTTTATTCGATTTGATACATCGTCATCTGCTCCGCCATCCGTAGTTATTATGATGAGAAGGTAACATAATTTTTGTACTTCTGGAATTAGTTCACCGCTGAGAGTAACTGGGTTAGTGTTGTTCGTTTTTAAACTCATCAATTTTGTTTTTGTCACGTTGATTTCTAAGCCCACTCTATGCGCATTTTCCTTAAGTCTGCTTAATTTTAATTAATTTAATTTAATTAATTATTATTTGAAGAATGCAGTACAACAAGGAATAGATTTTATTAATGTTACAGAACTAAGAAGATAAAGTTAAGACAGAAGGTGTTATTTAATTTAACATAAAATAAAAAAGCATAATATTATATGACATAATTAAAGGATAATTTACCTTGTGTTGTATGCCAGACAGTGTGTGCGACATCATGCATATATCATCTGCATAATCGCGAACATGTAGCCTTTGGTTCAGATGCCACTGGATTCCATCGGGCATTACACCCTTATTGATGTTAAAGCTGGAACTATCGTGACCTCTAAAACGGACTCTGCATGAAGCACCACGATACAGTTCTTTTATTAAGGAAATTATCATTTCCGGTATTCCGATATAACGCAGGCAATACCAAATAGCATTTCTGTTGATAGTATCGAATGCTCTTTTAAAGTCGACGAAAATTAAATATAGTGGTAAGTTAAATTCAACAGATTGTTGGCGATTATTTTTAGTGATTTTGTGATCAACACAGCTTCTGTTGGTTTTAAAACCGGCTTGTTCACGTCGCAGAGATGTTTCCACAACTGAAGAGATACGTTCCAAAATAATGAAGGATAATATTTTCTGACTGGTGTTGAGCAAAGTTATACTTCTCGAGTTACTGCATTCGCTAAGGTAGCCTTTCTTGGGTATGGTTACAATGACTCCATCATTCCATTTGGACGGTAGTTGACATGATGACCAGATATTCTGTATTAGCGGCAAAATTGAAAGTGCCATAATGTTTGTTGCCTTAAAGAGTTCGGGAGGAATGTTGTCCAGGCCAGCAAATTTGTTGTTCTTTAGTTTGCCAATAGCCATCTTTACCTCTTCGAGTGTAGGTGGAGTAGTTGGTATTGATCTACATGGATTTCGCCTATCGAAAACATTAAAAAGCGTGAAAAGCTCCTCACTTTCACTACTTTCGAAAAACTGCTTCCACCTGCTAAGTTGCCAACGCTCGTATTTAGTGGTTGACCGTTGCTGTTTTTGATATTAAATGTTGTGAGAACCTTTTCCGCACTAATCTTCTTAAAATCATCATATAAACCCCTCATATTTCCACGCGTTGCAGCATATTCAGCTCTTCAGCAATGGTGTCATAGAATTGACGGCGGTCTTTGGAAACTATTTCCTTCACACGTTCTTCTAAGGTCGTATATTCTGTTCTTAACGCTTATTGGGACGTGTACGATTTAGCTGATTGTAATTGTTGCTTTGCGTTTCTGCGTTCCTCAATTGCGGACCATGTATTTTCGCTTATCCATTTCATACGATGATGTTTGATATAACCAAGGGTTTGGCTTGCGCTGTCCAGCTTTATTGTCTGATCAATTATTGGTATTGATTAACTTTGTGCTAAGATTAGACTCAAAAGCTTGCAAGGTGGAGGAATCTTTAAGGCGATGGCTGTTTATTTTGTTAGGCAGTTTTGGTTGATTATAATTAGCGAAAGGGCGTAATTTCACAATACCGACTAATAGTTGGTGGTCACTAAATATGTCGGCCCTCTTATCGTTTTCGCGTTCAGTAACGACCCCAGAAAATGTCTGCTCACTATAAAATGATCTATCTGATTGTGGGTGTTACCATCAGGAGATTGGCAGGTGAATTTATGGATGCGTGGTGAATATATTTTGTGCCACCAATAAACAGCTGGTGTGTGGAACACGGATCAACCCGTCTTTCTTCATTGTCATTTCGTATTAGAGTTATCAGGGCCGACTTTGGCATTAAAGTCTCCTATGACCATTTTAATATCGCTTTTCCTCGCCTGGGCGACTGCGGCATTAAGTTGATCATAAAACCTATTTTTACGTCTGCATCATCGGGTTCAGTTGGCGCATAACATTGGATGATTGACATGTTGCTAAATTTAGTACGAAAGCGGGCCACTATTAAACGCTCTGAACGGGATTCTATTCCATCAGAGCTTTCTTGGTGTTTTGTGTGAGAAGAAAGCCGACGCCGTTCGTATGACTGTCATTGTTACCACTGTATAGAAGGAAGTGATCAGACGCTGGCCTAGATTCACCATGACCTTTCCATCGAACTTCATTTAAACCTACGATGTCTAAGCGGTATCGATCCATTTCCTTGCACGCTTGTTCTAGCCTAGATGGTTAGGCGAGTGTACGAACGTTCAATGTTGCTATTCTAGTCCTTGTTCGAAAGCCAATAGGTTGTGCCGCTAAATCCGTATCATTTATTTCATGTGTTGTTTCGTTGATAAGTGGTTTTTACTTTTCGGCTTATCAGGCCAGCAAACAGTCCCCAGAGATGTTGGAGGGCCACATGGTTGGATTTTTATTGGCATTGGATTAATAATGGCGCCAGTTGTCCGCCATGATAACTAGAGCCTCACTGGCACTGCCAGGCGTGTCCGTCTGAGACCATATTCCCTAACCCGCTGAACTGTCCGCCATTGCTTATCAATTTGCAGTTGCCCTCCATACTACATGGTAGGGTCATCCACTATCCGCAACCTGTGGAAGCCGTAAACGAAGAAGCAGACTTCCGCAGAGTAGAATCTAGCTCGGCTTTAGTACTGGTTGGACTGAGATCTTTCAAATGAAAGTATTTATTTCCATAACGGTGTCCAATTTCTTCAATGTTTAGAAATTCACCGAGATCGTATTCTTTTAATGGTTCCAAAAAGGAAAACAATACTTAAATACGTAACGCCTTGAAACTTGGAACATTTGTTTTATAATGTTGCCACTTTTCCTCAAAGTCGGGCTCTTCAGGGAATGTCCTCGTAACTGAGTATATGTTTATAAAGGTCCCATATGTCATCATAGATGTATAAAATTATTGTTTGAGCAGATATATTTTCGTAAAAAAATAGTCTCAGATATGTAAAGAGAGATTTTTAAGAGCCTCAAAAACAAAGAAACAAGCAAGAAAATTATAGTCGGTCCATACCGACTATACGATACCATATACCACGGTTTAGAGGCCCTATCTATTCGGTCCAACTAATTCGCATTTTTATTAATTTTTTTGGTTGCATATTTATATCTACATGGGGACTAGGTTGAAAAAGGGACCAATCCTGACCATATTTGGTAAAGTCACTTATATTTTGAAAAAATATATACAAACCAAATTTGAGAGAAATCTGTGCAATATTTTTGTTTTTTGATAGTTTTAAGTGAAGATCAAGAAGCAGCTCTTTATGAGGCTAAGACTAAGAATTGTCATATAGGTTTTATTTTTGGACTACTGATTAATGGGTGTAATAAACATACACAAACCCAATTTGACTGAGATCTCTATGATAATTTGGATCTTATGGCAATTTATGTCGATTTTATAGGGGTCATTTGTATGGGGACTAGCTCTGAACATGGACCGATTTCCACCAATTTCAATAGCGTTCATCCTATGGCCGATAAATGCTTATATGCCAAATTTCATCAAAATATATTCATATTGATATCAGAAAATGATTCTGAGTCGATCGCTATAATAAAAGACGGGTCTAGGTAAAATATTTTTGGTAGTTACAAACAGCAGCACAAAGTCATTATACCCAAACCACATAGTGGTATAGGATATAACAATACCATAATACGCTACGCCTTGAAACTTAAAATATATGTTTTAGGAGGTTGCCGTTTTTCCTCAAAATCATTTTCTTCACACTACTGCCGCCATCTGTTCGCCATGTCGGGTTCTTCAGGGTGCGTTCTCGTAACTTAGCACATATTTATAAGGTACCCGTATATCGTCTTAGATATATAAAATTATTGGCTGTATTTGGGTATATGCTTTGAAAGTTGATTTAAACTCTTGAAACAACCGTAGTAGACTTTTTAGAGTTTTTTTAACATGGCAGATATTATTTAACATTTTCTACAAAAAAATTTTCGGTGAAATTTTATAGAATACAAAAATTTACTCAGAGGAATATTTATACTGTTTTCTGCATCTAAGATAGTAGAGTCATGGCCAAAAAAGAAATATTCTGGAATGTCAACAAATTAGACTTTACTTACCCCCAGAGCTTTTTAATGGTTTTACTACATCCTATACATTCGGCCAGTGTAAGAATTTTAAACCCTCCAAAATCAAAACCCTGAATTTGTTGCAGATTTTCATGAAAAAAAAATTTAACCAACAAATATCTCTGATAAAAATATATTTCTTGATGGTTAAAAATCTTTTTGGATACAGAGTGTTTCCTTTCAAGAAAAATTTCTTTTATGAAAAATTTTTTCAGTAAAAAATTACTACAAATTATTTTTTTTAAATGCTTCCTCTGATAGATCAAAATTTTTCTAAATTATGTTTGAATTATTCTAAAATAGAATATAGGTATTCTTAAAAATAAAACTTAACTAAAATATGATATTGACTTAAAACAAAAGTTTTTTTTTTTATATCCTTCATTTTATATGTTTGTTTATATTAATTTTCAATAGATCTGCATTCGCGGTCGTCATGTCTTCATGGGCTACATTGATAATAAAGAAAAAACCGTAGAGGCCTTGGATGATGAGGGCTGGTTACATTCCGGTGATGTCGGCTATATTGATGATAAGGGTTACGTCTACATTACTGGCAGATCTAAGGAAATCATTATTACAGCCGGCGGTGAAAATGTTCCTCCTGTACACATTGAAAACTTAATCAAAAAAGAATGTGAAGCCATTTCAAATGCTTTCTTGATTGGTGAACAACGTAAATACCTAACTGTTTTGATAACAATTAAGGTGAGCTTTATATTATTTTCAAATTAAGGAATATTAATTTTATAGAAAATAATTCATTCTTTCATAATTTTTAGACCGAAATGGACAAAGATACTGGTGCTCCTTTAGATGAACTCACTCATGAGTCTTTGACTTGGGTTAAATCGTTGGGTGTTGACCATAAGACCGTAGCCGAAATTCTTAATGCCGGTCCCTGTCCCAAGGTGTTCAAGGCCATTGAAGATGCCATTAAGCGTGCCAACAAACATGCCATTTCTAATGCCCAAAAAGTGCAAAAATTCACTATTTTACCTCATGACTTTTCCATAATTACCGGTGAATTAGGTCCCACTTTGAAGGTGAAACGTAATGTTGTCAACAAACAATACGAAGATGTGGTAGAGAAACTGTATGCTTGAGAATATATATTTATAAAATGTTTTCCCTAACTCTTAAACCAAAAATTGGGTTTAACAGTAAACCCCTTAACTATTTATTATTGTTAACCAAGTTGGACTTTTACTGATATGATGATTTTAAATGAATTTGTTATTGAGTTGTTTTTTTTTTTTTTATGAAATTGTTATTGAATTATATCTTCTAAAATGTGTGTGTTCAAACAGTAACACACTTAGTTAGAGTTACTTAAAATTGATTCTTAATTTTAATGATTCCTTTACCCATGAAGACATTAATGTACCTCTTGTAAATAGTTTTAGTTAATTCGTTATCTATATTACTTTTAAGTATAGAAGAAGGATGTTATTTTTTTATATTAATAAAATATACTTGGAAATTTTCTTTGATGAAAATATGTCGAAAACATATTTGAGTTGAAATTTGGCAACTACCAGCGAACTTTAAAAGTTTTAAAACTTTGCTAGATCCTTTTAAAGTTAAGAAATAAGACAAGTTGCAAAATTTTCTTAAAGGTAAAGGACAAGGAAAGTTGTGTTTCGATTTACTCTCCTGAAAAATTTAAAGATTTCATTCCAGACTTGAAAAAGTTAAATCCACCTAAAAATATTTTTTAATGCGATTACAATTTTGAAATGGACATTATTAACTTTCGTTTGTCGTAATGTATTCAATATAATATGAATTTCATATAATTTCATATAATATGAAAAGTATTTATAGTGTAATATGTAAATATGTCAAGAATTTTTAACATCCAAAACATATTTCTACCGTAAAATAATTAATCTTAATATATAACAAGTAACAAAATTATAGTCGGTCTAGACCGACTATACGATACCCTATACCATGCGTTTAGAAACCCTTTCTCTTAGGCCTGGACATAGAAAATAAGCAAAAACCAAATTTGAGTGGGATTTTTATTAATTTTTTTGGCTGCAGATATGAAAAAGTTAATATCGGATGCTATATCTATATAGGGACTAGGTCCAAAAATGGACCGATCCTGATCATGTTTGGTAAAGTCTCTTGTATTTTGCAAAAATATATACAAACAAAATTTGAGAAGATTCAGTGCAATATTTTTGCTTTTAATAGATTTAAGTGAAGATCGGGAAGCAGCTCTATGTGGGGTCAAAGGGATCATTTTTGGACTACTCATTATTGGATGTAACGAACGCATACCAACCCAATTTGAGTGAGATCTATATGACAATTTGGATCTTATGGCAATTTATGTCGATTTCATATAGGTAATTTGTATGGGGGCTAGGTCTGAACATGGACCGATTCTCACCAATTTCAATAGCGTTCATCCCATGGCTGATAGAAGCTTATACACCAAATTTCATCAAAATATATTCATATTTGCGACCTGCAGTTTGATTACAAGTTTTACATGGACACACAGACGGACGGACGGACGGACATTGTTAAATCAACTCAGAAAGTGATTCTGATTCGATCGGTATAATTAAAGATGGGTCTAGGTCAAATATTTTTGGTTGTTACAAACAGCAGCACAAAGTCATTATACCCAAACCACATAGTGGTATAGGGTATAAAAACGTTGGTGCGTATGTTGGTACTCTAATAACTGTTGAACCACTAATGCTAGCGACTTCGTATTCATACCATATGTTCCTTTGGTTCTCCGATTTGCATAACTTTTTTTTGTACCTGATAGGTGGCGCTGGGGTCGAGATTTTCCCAAAAAATTTATTTACGGTCCAATTTAGCTCAAATTCGCAACATATATTATGTACATAAAACTAAAGTTGCTGACAAAGTTTTTCACCTGTAGGTGGCGCTGGTGTTAAAATATTCAAGAAAACGTATATTTTTTTTCAGTCATATTCATAATATTATTAAATCGTGCTTTACTTTTGCCCGACACTCGGTATTAAAATTTAGATGCAATATAAAATCCAGATGTTTTCTTCGGGCCAGCAACGCGGACAGGACTCAGCTAGTTTAATTATAAAAATTCAAACTTCCTTAAAAAAAATTTTATACTTTTAGGGAAACAAATTTATTTCTGCTTTTGTAGTAGTTACAGGGTGAGAGCTTAGTCGAAATTTCCGTTCATTTTAAAAATTGCTTGTTTGCGAAGTTTTTACGTTTTTACATTTTAGTGACTTACCATTTTTGGGGTTTTGCCATTTCATGTGTTAGCGTTTTTAGGATTTATTGATTTTGCGTTTTTCCGATTTTGCCATTAAGCGTTTTTAATTTTTATACCCTATACCACTATGTGGTTTGGGTGTAATGACTTTGTGCTGCTGTTTGTAACAACCAAAAATATTTGACCTACACCCATCTTTAATTATACCGATCGAATCAGAATCACTATCTGATTCGATTTAACGATGTCCGTCCGTCCGTCCGTCCGTCCGTCCGTCTGTGTGTCCATGTAAAGCTTGTAATCAAATTGCAGGTCGCAAATATGAATATATTTTGATGAAATTTGGTATTTGATCTTTTATCGGCCATGGGATGAACGCTGTTGAAATTGGTGAGAATCGGTCCATGTTCAGACCTAGCCCCCATACAAATGACCCCTATGAAATCGACATAAATTGCCATAAGATCCAAATTGTCATATAGATCTTACTCGAATTGGGTTTGTATGCGTTTATTACACTCACTAATGAGTAGTCCAAAAATGATCCCTTTGAGCCCATATAGAGCTGCTTCCCGATCTTCACTTAAATCTATTAAAAACAAAAATATTGCACTGATTCTTCTCAAATTTTGTTTGTATATATTTTTGCAAAATACAAGAGACTTTACCAAACATGATCAGGATCGGTCCATTTTTGGACCTAGTCCCTTTATAGATATAGCATCCGATATGAACTTTTTCATATCTGCAGCCAAAAAATTAATAAAAATCCCACTCAAATTTGATTTTTGCTTATTTTCAATGTCCAGTTAGTTGGGCCTAAGAGATAGGGTTTCTAAACGCATGGTATAGGGTATCATATAGTCGGTCTAGACCGACTATAATTTTCTTACTTGTTTTTATAATATTGTAGTAGAAAATTACAACGCAGTGACTGAAAAATTTACATTTAAAAACAGCAGCAAACAAGTCGAATAAAATGGAAATAAAATATTAATTATTAACAAAAAAAAAATTACGAATCTATAATAAATTGAAAAGTTATAACTTCTTATACTGACATGTGCCCATTTCAATCTGATAAATAATAATTGTGGAAAATGAATTTGTTTTTGCTGCTCAAACAAATGCTTATTTTTTTCGCAAAATTTCTATTTCAGTTTGTGCTTTTTTAATTTTTAATGCATAATATAATTATAAAATCTGTTCCTTTTTAGAATTTTCGATATTTCCATATTCTTATTGTTTTGTTCATTTTTGACAAAATGTCAAAAAAGTTAGATGTAAACGGTATAGATTTTAAAATACATTTCAACTCAAATCTACTACATTTTCTTTAGTGTAAACGCACTAATAGGCAAATTAATTTTTTTTTTGATTTTGTAGCAGTTACAGAGTAAGTGTTTAGTCAAATTTCCATAAATTTAAATAAATTGCTTTGCATTTCCGCGATTTTGCGCTTTTGCAATTTTGCTTTTTTGCCATTTTTTGGCGATTTTTCAATTTAGCGTTTTGGTGATTTAGGATTTTTGCGTTTTTGTGATTTAACGTTTTTGCGATTTTGTGATTTTGCGTTTTAGCCTTTTTGTGATGTTATGTTTTTGCTTTTTTTTTTAAATTTTGCTGAAAATAACTAAATTTATTTTACATGTACTTAATTTTTTCGTAACCGTTTTCGCGATTTATATTTTTTTCATATTTTTTTTTAAATTTTGTGTGTAGCGTTTTTCCGTTTTTACAATTGTGCAATCTTGCAATTTTACGTTTATGCCATAATATGTTTTCACGAATTTGCTTTTTTACGATTTTACGTTATGCAATTTTAAGTTTTTTTTTTTACCGATTTTGGATTTATGCCATTTATATTTTTGCAATTTTGCAATTTTTATGCGATTTTGCATTTTAGCGACTTAAGTTAAACTAAAGATAATCGAATTTAGCTCTCCGTCTAGCAATACTTCTGGTACCCTTAAACGCATAACAAGGTCCGTAAGGACCTATTTTTGTTGATACGACATTTTCTATGAAAAAGACATTTTAAAATTTTTGTTTGTTATTTTGTTATTGTTTATTAATTAAAGTGTTGATAAATAAATTAAAATATTTTTTTTTTTTATACTAACATAATTAATTTTTATGAATTTTATTATGAAAATTTAGTTTTACAACGAATAAAACTTAAAAAAACTATTGTTGCGATGGTTGTTCCTAATTTTGAGTGTAGGTTAAGCACCGATGCATTAATCTTGAATGCTCTGCACAAACTGCATTGTTGCAGGAACAGCAATAGGCCCTTGTTTTGCTTTGACGACAGTACTCTGAACGGCATAGTCGACATGATGGCCTGTTTGTCCTTAGCGCAAACGACGGTGCAACTGCTTCTGTTGGTCTTGCTACTATCTAAAATGAAAAAATATATATAATCATTCAGCTTTTGACCTTTAGAATTCTTAATTCTTACCTTGACATCAAATTCCTCCATTTCATTTCGTATCCTTGGATATGCAGTTATGCGAGTATTCAGGGCACGATCTTCAATGTTGGGTAATGCCAATTTCTTAGTAAGCATAAGGAGAAATGAGCGCCGTCTGTTACTTCTCTTCACTGGATTCATCTCGTTGAATATTATGAATGCAGCTAATGCAGCGATGTCGAGCATATTGTAAAATATGGCAAGCGGCCAGCGCTTTGTTGAGCGCTTGCATTTATACGTACCAAGCATCTGGTCCATAGTATCAACGCCGGATTTATTGGCATTGTAATCAAGAATGGCTAAGGGCTTCTCCTTTTCAGTTTCCATGTTCACATCGCAAGTGTAATGTTGTGTAGATAGCAAAATTACTGATTTATTTTTCCTGGGCACATATGATCATAGTGCTATATCGTCTTCGTTGAACCCAAACAATGTGCTGTTGATTGGCCGCTTATGATTTTTATGTAACTCCCGTGGCACAAATGTTTTGTTAGAGCGTACTGTTCCAACATATGCAATTTTCTTTCTCATCAAAATACGCGCCAAGTTCAATGTACTGAAGAAATTGTTAGCATAAATTGTGCGGCCAGAATCCAAATATTTATCCGCAAGAGCAAGTACAACGTTCTGCCCTTGATTTATTTCACGCTCCTGGTCAGGCAATTTACCAGAATAAGTCCTTCCTTTGACAGGATAGAATGATTTTGAGTCACATAACCACCATACTTTTATACCAGACTTGGCTGGCTTCGTCGGAATATATTGTGCGAAGCGGGTACGGCCACTGTATGGGAATAACTGCTCATCAACTGTCAGTGAATCATGCGGAGTGTAAGCTGCTGCTAAGTTAGACTGCAACATTTGCCAAATATTATCAATTACCGCAGTTTTGCTGTTGATAAGTCGCTGCTGTCGCGTATTTCCATTGTCGAATCTAAGGCATTGTTTTATGGACATAAAGCGATTATATCGCAATGCTGCTTTGTATATTGGACAACGCGTTGGGGCCCATAACTGTGCAGAAGGCTCATTATTTGATTTATTGAGTCCAGAATACAAGAGTATAGCCAAGAAGACATCAAACTCCTTTAGTGTGATGGTTTTAAATTCCGTTTTGTTTGTTGGGTTCGCCAAATTATATGCATCTGTAGGGAACCTTTGCGATTAGATTCGCGTATTACTATGTACGCCATGTCTTCAGATCATATGTGGTTCCTATCGGTCCTGGTTTCCTCCTTGTGTAGTTGACCACGTTATGAGCACGAATACGGGAAGTTGGTGCTGCATTTATACTCCATTGGGTGCCGTCTTTCGCAATAAAATAACTTTCGCTTATTGGTGTTTCTTCTTCTTCATAATCGTCGTCATGGTCATCGTAAACCTCCTCATTGATTTCTATATCTACCTCACTTTCAGCATCGGAGTCCACAGTAGATAAATTTGGTAGAAAGGGCAAGTCGCCATCATCTTCTTCAGCATCAAATGCCGGAATATCAAGTTCCTCGTCATGATCCTCTGCATTCATAAAATCAGCAAATTGATTATCTACGGCACGTCTTTCCTCCTCAGACATTTGTTGGTAGCGTGTGCTACGACGCACCACCATTTCAGCAATTTCAATGTTTGATTCTGCCATATTATTTTATCGCTTTTAGTTTCCTTCGTACAATCACTTTGAAATTTCAAACAAGATGTTGAGTCCTCAGTGTCTAAACTGTGTATGATTTATCAAAATTTTTTTTAGTGTAATCGAACTTTTTCTTATTATATTTAGGATTTGTATTAGAATATTCTAATTTGGGCTTTCAAGATCATGTATTTCCTTAAATGTAAATAAAAGATTAATTTATTTCATTTTCTATCCAACGTTTCTCTGGTATCTTCCAGCTTCATCAGGGATAATATTTATTAAATCTGGCAACGTTAATATAAGAATATACAAAAGGAACAATAGTCAGTACAATAACATGATAACTTAGTATTAAAAACAATTTTACTTACAAATAATCTTTGGTCAATCTTAACATTTAATTTTCAAAAACATATAATTTGTTTTTATACATCACGACGTAAAAACACAAAAAATAAATTAAAAATAATAAATGCAAAGATAAAAATTAAATCACAGTTGGAGTTAGAAACTAAACTAAATTATTGCGATGGTAAAATTTGCGTTGCCTACTTGTGTTCTAGCTTGAACATCCGCCTATATGTACAAATAGGGATTAGTATTAACAGATAATAAAACAAATGGTAAAAGCGAAGAACACGTTTGATATGTGTTCAAACAATAAAACAGCTGCTTACGAAACTATAACCGCATTTATACCTTTTTCGTTGCCTACTTGTGTTCTAGCTTGAACATCCGCGTATATCTACAAATAGAGGTTAGTATTAGAAGGTAATAAAACAAATGTTAAATTCGAAGAACTCGTTTAAAATGTGTTCAAACAATAAAATAGCTAAAAAGAAGCCAAAATAAAGTTTATGTCTTAATGATTTCTTGTAATTTCAGTAGAAGGTCCCTACGGACCTTGTTATGCGTTCCCGTACTACTCACCTTTAAACCTCAATAAAAACTAAACTATTGGGCGCATCACCTTGAATTTTCTTTTAAACGATTTTTGGCAAAATTCTCTTGGAAAACAGGGTAACTTTTGGGGTACCTTGTCCTGGCCGAAATAGGAGTAATTTCAGTTTGAAAACGAAAAAGGTCCCCTGGGTTAAGTATATTTATTTTTTTTTTTAAATTTTTCGATGACTTTTTGCGATGTTGCAAATTTTTGATTTTGTGATTTAGCTTTTACGTTTTTACTTTTTGTGTGTTCGCATTTTTTCGATTTTACATTTTCAGTATTTTACGTTTTTGCTATCATGAGATTTTGCGATTTTGAGATTTCATTTACGTTTTTCCGATTTTGCTTTATTTGAATTATACATTTGTGCAATTTTGCATTTTTGTGATTTTGCGTTTCACTGACTTTTCAATTGTTTATACCGGTGGATGTGTAGCATAAAACATAAGTCATCGTTACCGACAAGAACATTTTTGGGTAATAAAATATAAACAGTGATCATGTTACACTAAATAATAAAAGCGACCAACGATAATCACTGCTTGCATTGGAATGTATGAGCATTACATTTAACGTACACAAGTAGTGCTGTGTGCAATCAAGCTAGTATTGTATTAACTGAAACAGTCAACCCTTTTGGTGTTGCACAATAGTCGTTGAGATATATATATAAACTTAGCCAAATATGTTCTGTCCATTGCTGCACTTTCCCACTTTATTTTAAACCATGTTTTAAGTATAAATAGCGCTCGATTTTGGGCAATCGAGACACTTTGTCATAAACATTCAAAGAGCTAAATTGATCAGCTCTGACAAAGAAGCACAGAAAATAAATAAAATAAATAATATATAAAACCTTAAATCAATTCTTTATTTTTATTATCCTTTTTGGATTATAAAGGGTCCGCCAAATAACTTTTTTTTTTTTGAAAATGCTATAAAAAAAAACTACTGAATATTATCTCAAATTTCTTTTTTTATTTTAAAGTACAATCCTTCCGGTTAATAATGGAAAATAATTTCATTCAAATGGCTGCCTCGGCTGGCCATGCAGTAGCCTACACAATCGGTCCAATATTTAAGCACATTATCGATAGTGTGCAGCTGTATTTCACCAATGGCTTCACGAATATTGTCCTTTAAAGCGTCAATTGTCTCTGGCTTGTTGGCGTAACACTTATCTTTGAGGACACCCCACAAATAATAGTCCAACGGTGTCAAATCGCAATCGCCAAACGACATCAGCTCTGCGGCTGATAATGCGATCTTCAAAAACAGGGCGAAAAACATCGAGGTAGCTTCGGCTGTGTGGCACGTAGCGCCGTCCTGTTGAAACCAAATATTGCCAATATCCTCCTCTTCAATTTTTGTGAACAAAAATTCGTTCAATATGGCCCGATAACGATCGCCATTGACTGTAACGGCCACTCCTTGCTCATTTTCGAAGAAAAATGGCCCAATTATGCCTCTGGACCAAAATCCGCACCAAACAGTGACTCGTTTTGAGTGTATCGGCTTTTCAATATATGCGTGCGGGTTTTCTGTGCCCCAAATGCGACAATTTTGCTTGTTTACATACTTGCCAAGATCAAAATGAGCTTCATCTGAAAAGATGATTTTTTTTTGGCAAAATCGGCATCTTCTGTATGTCGATCGCAGGCCCACTTAGCGAAGCGAAAACGCATTGAATGGTCAGTTGGCTTCAACTCCTGAACCAATTGGACTCTGTATGGCGTCATACCAAGGTATTTATGCAAAATTCGTCTCAATGATGCCTCCGAAATGTTCAATTCTTGAGAACGACGGTGAATTGATGTTGATGGCGCTTCACGCACACTTTCTGCCACAGCAGCAATATTCTCGGGTGTACGCACTGTGTTTGGCTTTTTACGCTTTGGTTTATCGATGAGGATGCCAGTTTCTTTCACTTTTTTTCACAAGATGTCGGAGCTGACGGTTTCTCTTCTTCAAAATCCCGTACGCAATTTTCGCACACATTCTGCAACATTACCATGATTTTCAAAGTAATGTCGCAATATTTCCCAACGTTGTTCTAGCGTATACTCAACCATATTCGTTCAGCGGAAGGATGAAACTAATTATATGTCGAATCAGACATGAGCTAGGTGTTACCATATAAGCACTAGTTGAAAAAAAAGCGTTAGATGGCGGACCCTTTAGATGAGCAATTCCCGTTTCTCAGTAGTTGTGCGTCGATCCAAATTTTAAGTTTTTTAATATAAAACGAAAAGTGCGTTCATTTTCGAATGCTTATTTTGGAATACAAATTTTTTCGCGAAAGGACAATTTTTTAAATTCAATAAAAAATCCCACTACAGCTCGGTCAAGGGTATCAATATCGTTAAAAGTTTGCACCATATAAGCTGCTAAATATAGAAATATACAGGCATATCACAGAAACGAATTCCAATCGAAAGTGGAACTTAAACCGTATTTGGCTTCTTTAAAAACGTAAACCGACATATTTTATCGATATGAAACCTCTTTCAATTAAGTTTAATTGATATTTTAAGTAGCATAGATAAAAAACTATCCAGAACAACATAAAATTTATAAAAAAATACTATTGGTTTACTTCAATCTTTAAAATAAATTTCATTAGCAATTTAATAGAAAATCATTTTTAGATGACGAAATATACAAAACGTCGTGAACATATTATTGCCATCTTTTTATTTTATACAAACCACTTTTTGTTTAGTGCAAAATATTAGTTTTTTCTAACAAAATACAACACTGACAGCAAAAAGGCGAAGCAAGACAAACGAAAAAGAAAAACAATTGAGAAAACGTATTAGTATTAGAAGATTCAAGATTAAAATTTGTTTTAATTTATATACTATTAAAGGGGAAAACATCGTAATTCAGGACAAGATTGGATTTTCCTTGAATTCATGGAGTGCCATCAAAATATAGGTAGGGTTTCGTGAACGGAGATCAGGTTGTTGTGGAATGTCATTGGGCATACCTGACAGACCAGTTAAATTCTTCTGACCCACCATCTAATTTTTCAACGGAATGTTGGTTTAGTTCCTCTATTGCTGTAACAATGGATATGCCGGGCATTTTTACATTTTTTATTCATTTATTATTTTATTACACTGGTGCTTGGTAGAGAAATAGAAAGCGTATATTTCAAAAATTCATAACTACACTGTGTTCTTAATCGGACCCGCTTCTGGCATTTCAGCCTTTATCAGCGATTTATTGAACATTGCGATAATTATTATTATATAATTAAGCGCCCCGGTAGGTGAGAAGGTAGCGTGCTAGCCTATCATGCGGGGGTCGTGGGTTCGATTCCCACCAGAGGCTTTGGTCTGTCGCTGCAAAAACACCAGACATATGGAATTTGTCACTCGGCTTATCCCTGGACCCAAATTAGAATACAAATTTACTTTGCATTATAATTAATATAAATAAATAAAATAATAATTATTATATAATTGAATAGATTGTTTCTATATGAAATTTTTCTCCATAGAGCGGCCGTGAGGTTTTGAACCTGAACCTTCACATACATTCGAACTTGCACTTTTTGGTCAGCGTTTTAACACACTCATCTAAAGTCAGGCCTACGAGCATTATGGTTAGAATCAGTTTTCATACCATACAGCTTTTACTTCGTATTAATTTCAGAAGATACAACTCTGTCCAAACAAACAATCGTTATTATTTTATTATTTATTTTATACAAAACAATTCTTCAAATTTCTCTTTATTTTCTTTTTATTTAAAACAATCAGCTGTGTTTTTCGTTACGTTGCCATATTTAAAACACTAAAATAACCTTTTCATTTTTTTTCGATTTAATGAAAGCGACAAATTTCTAAAGAAACTAAAACGAAATCGATCGATTTGGTAATACGGAATCAAATCGATTTCGATTCTGCTGATGTCTGTCTGTCTGTCTGTCTGTTGAAAATATTTTCCTGTCCGTATAAGTTGGAGTTGGTCGCATTACTTATGCTTAAGATATTGCGCATAATCTGCAGCAATTTGGTATTGCATTTGGATCCCCTAGAGTTTAGACCAAACAGGCAAGGAATGAGCCTATAAAATTTCATATAAAAAACTAAAAATACTGAAAAATGCTTATATCTATTTTAGGGTGACAGCCATTTTTATTTTTCTTTGAATTTCAAGGTGTGCAGACCGGATTATTGTGATAATGGATCTAAAACTTTGGCGCGCAAAATTTGAGTCAAATCGGATTGAGTTCAAATTCCAAATATGCATTTATATGTAAAAATTATCAATAAAATCATTTTTCACCAAAATTTTAATATTAATAATTGAGTTTCAACTAAATTAATGAATAAGGCATAAATTAGAGTAAATTATCTTTCTATTAAAATAATAAAATCTATTATCAGTTGAAAAAGAGCCAAGTTATATCATTTCCCCCAGGCAATAAATGCGCCGCAGATCACTTGATTAAGAAAATGGAACTCACATTTTTAAAAACATTGAAACAATTTACAACAACAATATTTTTGCATTTTCCTGATCCAAATATGATCTCATGTAAAGTATTTTTATTCCTTTCTAAATTAATGTCAAATCGGTACGTATTTTTTAGCCCTATTTCAAAATCTCCAATTTTACTTTTTCAAAAATTTTGTTCAAGAAATTTACAGAAATAACGATAGAACTTTAAGGACTTATTAACAAAATATATGTGATTAAAACTGCCAAATATTGTAGGTATCGTGTTCTTAATTTGGCGAGGGCAGCGTTTTTATATCACCGAATTTGAAGAAAAATTATACTTCTCATATTTCAAATATCTTTTGTCAAAATATTATACTACTTGATATAAGTTCTCAATCTTATAAATTAAGGTTAAATTGAACCACTATAAACTGTCCCTTTTTAAGGTGAAAAGTCAAATATAAGGAGATTTACATTTTTTAAAACAAAATATCGAAATCTATACTAATATTATAAAGAGGTAATGTGTGTTTGTTTGTTTGTTTGTTTGTTTGTTTGTTTGTAGGAGGTAATCTCCGTAACTACCCATCTGATATTCCTGAAATTTTCACAGAGTCTTCCTGCAGATATGGGAAGTGCCATAGGCTATAATTTTTTAAATATTTTTAGTGGGCGTGGCACCTCCCACACAATTTAAATTTTTAATATCATATACATATATTGAGTATTATGATAGGGAGAGCTTTGCAAATTTGTGTGAGGTCACCTATTGTTAATATTAGTAGCTACGCCGGAAATGGGTGGGATCGGACAAGAGGGCGCGGTACCTCCCATACAAGTAATTATTCAATATTATATATCTCGAGTACTGTGATAGAGAGAGCTTTTAAAATTTTTCTGGTGTCACCTATTATTAATGTGAGTAGTTGGACAAAAAGTGGGCAGTATCGGACTAATAGGCGTGGCACCTGCCAAACAACTTAAATATAAAATGCCATATATCTGGAGTACTGTTATAGTGAGAGTCTTGGGACTTTGCGTGAGCCCATAAATTATTCATGTGATTAGTTAGAAAAAAAATGGGCGTGATAGCCGCGGTGGGCGTGGCACCACCCGTACAAAGTAAATATATAATATCATATAACTGGTGTACTAAAAAAGGGAAGCTTTGACACTTTGCACGACACCATCAGATCTTAGTATGAGTAGTCGGACAAAAAATTGGCGTGGCACTCCCCATGCAAAGTAACTATTTAATGTCATATATCTGGAGTACTGTAAAAGAGAGGGCTTTGTGGCTTTGCATGAGCCGATAGGTTCTTTGTATGATTAGTCGAACAAGAAATGGGCGTGATCGTAGCAGTGGGCGTAGCACCGCCCATGCAAAGTAGATATCTAATATCATATAACTGGTGTTCTATAAAAGGGAAAGATTCGACATTTTGCACGATTCCATCAGATATTAATGTTAGTAGTCCAATAAAAATTGGGCGGGAAGGGATTAGTGGGCGTGGCACCTCCTATATAAATAATATGAAGTACTATGAAAGCAACAGTCTTTTGACAAGTACATTAGTTATCAATGTGATTTGTCGTGGAAAATATATCGCCTAAATCAAAAATTCGCCAAAATTCGAAAATTGCGAAAAATAAAAATCGCCCAAAAAAATCTTCAAAATCGAAAATGGGCAAAATCAAAAATCGCTAAAAAGAAAAATTCCCAAATGATATTCTAAGTTCAATAGTTAACTGTTGTCAGATCTAATTTTGATAATAATCCTTGCTCCTGGGAAGGAACGCTGAAAAATCTGATAATTGTTGTACCGAATGAAAAAACCAAAAAACATTGTATATCAGCAAGTATTCGAATAAAAAAAAGCTATGCTAATAATCTATACTAACACAATAAAGAGCTAATTTGTGTTTGTTTGTTTGTTTGTTGGTAGGAGGTAATCTCCGTAACTACTCATCTGACCTTCCTGAAATTTTCACAGGGTCTTACAGCGGATATGGGAGTGCTACAGGCTGTAATTTTTTTAAATATTTTTAGCGGGCGTGGCACCTGCCATACAAAGTAAATTTTAAATATCATATATATTAAGTAATATGATAGAGAAAGCTTTCCAAATTTGTCTCAGGTCATCTATTATTAACGTGAATAGTCAGATAAAAAAATGGGCGGGATTGGACAAATGCGCGTGGCACCCCTAAACAAACTTAATATTTAATGTGATATATCTGAATTACTGTATTAGTGAGAGCCTTGGGACTTTGCGTGAGCCCTCACATAACGATTCGTGTAGCGAAGCACACCGGGTTACATCTAGTATATTATAAATTAACAACCTTATAAATAACAACTTAGGTGATATGTCTCAAAAATAGGACGTTTTTTGAAATTCACTTTGATTTAGTTTTGTAATTTATTCCATTAAGAGTAGTATTAATTTAATATTAACTTTTATATATATTATTATATTTAAAATTTACTTTTATTTAATAAACTATTTAAAACTGGGAAATAAAATGTTAGAAGTTTGAAAAGATGTAGGTGACACTGATCTTCAAAAATGTCAACCATTATAAGTAATGGCATCTTCACCGATTGACCTGAATTTTTTTTGCGTTTTTTATCAATATCCACCAAATTGGTGAGTGAGACCGCAAGATATTCAACTATTACTTTATTATATAAAGTAATTTTAAAACAAAATTGGTTAAAAGTTGTTTTAATATATATTCGCGAGCAATAAGCAGATAATTGCACCAGAGATATATCACAATGGATAATTTTGATCTCAAGAGCAGTGAAGGGTTAAATAAATAAATATTAACCGAATTATTTTTCTTAAATTCTAAATGGTGGTATCAACGAGTTTAATAGAAAAACTCGTAATATATATTTGTGGAAGGATTTCGATAAAAGTTGTTAATAATATTTTAATAATTTTACAAACTAATATTCTGGACTTAGTTTTTGAAATTAATCCGTGGGGTGCTCTTGATGTCAAATTGACTCTAGGAGCATTCCACGGTCACGTACAGACAAAACCAAGTAGTTTTGTCTCCTTATATTTAATCTAGTTCTTTACTAATTCGTCAGATATCTAGTCAATTTCTATTATATAATAGAGTACACACTAGTCTTTTATCGTACATATAAACTATTTAGATAATTCACTGCAGCAAAAATGTAAACAAAAAAAATTGTATTAACAGACATATTTATTATTAAAAATTGGTTTTTATATTATGTCACGTACATACAAATCGCGTATAATTTTGTATTGGTAAAGCATTGACACTTTCAATATAAGTATCGACTAATAGTCTGAATAAAAAAATAAAATGTGGGGCACACATCACTTTGATATTCATACTCACTATATTCTAATAGAATACTGTAAATTTCTATAGAAATAATCCGACCAATCAGTACAAGCAAATGCATTGAGTAATATTTAAGTTATCGAGAGATTTTATAAAGTCACTCGTCTTTAAAAGCAGGGCTTTAGTAAATAAAAAAAATATTCTGGTTTCTTGATCAGACCTGAAAACACAACTAGCAACAATCTGCTTTGTTTATAATTCAGTTTTTTCGAGTATATCAAAGTAAAACATTCACATGACGATCCTGCCAAACCAATGGTGCTTAACTGCACTGGTTGAAGTGCTTAATCTGCACCAACCTAACTGTGCTTTAGTGCACTGATCCTGCTTATAAAAGATATTACAATCAATAAATAAAAATAAAGAAATTGCCAGTGCAAAATATATATAATATATTTGGAAAAATATTAATTTTAATAATTTTAGGACAAAAATAAATAAATAAATAATAAACTATTTAAATTTAAATAAATTTGCAATTAGAGTGGATGTAGTGTATATGCGTAGAAACCCCAACACTTCGTCAATTTTTTTATGGAAAGTTTTCAAAAATTTTGTTGTACGATTACGTATGTGTCCTAAGAGTCCCTCGGTGCCAAAGAAAATTTGCTGTATTTGTGTATAATTTCACTCTCTTCAGATGTCATATGTTGCTTATAAACACAACGAATTATCGCAACGAATCTTGTGATCACATAAAATTAAGCACGATACGAATCTACGATCAGATGTCTGATGGGCCTAATAATAACATACTAGCAGATTTCAGCCCTCGAAATTCGAGCGCAAATTCTAGGAAATTTTATTTTTTTATTAAATAAAGACCATAAAGGTATGCTAATCAATTATAGCCAATTCATAAATCAACACAAAAAACAAACTCATTTTTATTACAAACACATTAACAAATTTAATAAACACACACATAGCATTGTATAATTTTATGAATGTGTTAGCAACTTTAAATAAAATTTACTCAAAATAAAATAAAAAATTTAAAAATCTGTAAATCCGAAAACGGTTAAAAAGAAATACCTTTCAAATATTCTACGTTTGGTCAAAATCAGAATAAAACGGTAGAACAAAACATCGGTCACAAAAAATCGCCTAGCCTATTAATATTATAGATTTATACTTGCCATTTCATTGTTTGGCTTCGAGGTGTGTTTGAATGTATTTGGAGCTGTACAGAAGTTGCCATCACCATCCGAGAAAAGAATCTCTCCTTTGCGATCGAATGTTATGTGCCTGGGTTTTATATGTAAATATTCACTGATCGTGCAATTTTTTTACTTCTCAATTAACGATAATACCACTCTTGTTTGGCCAGTAAATGGAGATCATCGGCCAATATGAAATAAATTAATTTTCCATTAACACAGGACTTAAGGCAGGGTACCAGTTCGATGTGTGAAACATTTGGTTGTATATATTTGCCACAATCGATATGCCAGATCTATTTGGACAATTTGTTGATATCATAGACAACTTTTGAGAGCAATATGAACAAAAAAAAAATTTATTTCTTTAATTTTTTTTTAATGTATTTAATTCATTAAATTCATTTCATTATAAATATTTTTGAGCACACAGAAATAAGAACCTAAAGGCATTTGAGCCACCTTGTATGCCAGCTAAAGTTATGCTAATTGTTTATTATATTATTACTAGCAGATTCGAGTGCAATTTCTAGGCAGGTTTTTTTTTAACTTAGCCAATTCACAAACCAACACTTTTATGGTCTATTATTATTGTGAATGAAGATAACAAACTCATTAACAAACACATTAACAAATTTAATAAACACACACATAGCAATGTATAATTTTATGTATGGTGTTAGTAGCAACTTTAAATGGAATTTACTCAAAATAAAAGAAAAAAAATTAAAAATCTGTAAATCCGAAAACGGTTAAAACGAAATACCTTTCAAATAATCTACGTTTGGTCAAAATCAGAATAAAACGGTAGAACAAAACATCGGTCACAAAAAATCGCCTAGCCTATTAATATTATAATGGAATTTGATTGCGTTATTGCCACTGTTGTCGGTATTGGTTTATGTTCAAAATTATTTTTCAATTCAACGCAGCGCTTTTCAATACAATTTTGCAAACACATTAACAAATTTAATAAACACCTACACAGCACTCTATAATTTTATATATGTGTTAATAGCAAATTTAAATGAAGTTTACTAAAAAAAAAATGTTCCAGATGGTGCAAATCTGTAAATCTGGTAGAGAGCTAAATTAGAATATCTTTAAAATAGCGTATGTTTGGTCAAAATCAGTTTAAAATTGACAAAGTTACATCGGTCACAAGAAATCGGTTTGCCTATTAATATTATAGATTTTACTTCTTCTTAATTCCACTATTTTTCAAGTTAAAAATAAACATATGTTTTTTGTTTGCATATTCTGTTTAATCTCTTACATTTATGCAGTGTTGTAAACCATATTTATTTTCGTCTTTTACAATGCTGGAAAAATAAATCGTTTGGTTTCATAACGAATAAGGATATTAAGGCCAGGTTACACTATCACACTTTGTAATAGGACCTGTCAAAAAGTCGAGTATTATGAAAAAGTCGTATCATGTAAAAAGCTTTTGTTATGAAATTGACAGTCTGTAGAATTTTATTTTCGAAGTCCGATGGTTTTAGAAACATTTCTAAAAATTTGCCATTTTCATCGGACCAGAGTTGTTTAGTTTTTGGTAACATTAAAAAAATGGTAAACAAAAACAAAGTGGAAATAAAATATAAATTTCAAAATAAATTTGCTTGTTATTCTAAACAGCTGTTTTCATAAGACTTGAGTGTGATGGCGTATATGGCCTAAGTATGCAGACATAATGTCGGTACGACTTTATGACAGTCCGATAAATTAAATCGGATTTTTATTTCGAAAAATCATACGACTAAGTGGTATCGTGTAAATGGGCCTTTAGAAATATTCACACTATCGAAATAAATTTCGATCACAACTTCGAAAATTAGGGCCATGAATGTTTGCCCTGACACGCACTGCATACAAAATTTTCTAAGAAAATAATACGACAACGAACTAATTTTTGATACCGAATTTGGATATGTTATAAAAAATATTTTATAGCTTACCATAAATTAAAACAAGTAAGAAAATTATAGTTGGTCTAGACAGACCATACGATACTCTATACCATGGTTTAGAAACCCTATCCCTTCGGTCCATTGTTATTAATTGTTGGCATTGTTATTAATTTTTTGGCTGCAGATAAGAAAAAGTTCATATCGAATGCTATATTTATATGTGGACTAGGTCGAAAAATTAACTGATCCTGACCATATTTGGTAAAGTCCCTTATATTTTGAAAAAATACACACAAACCAAATTTGAGAAAAATCTGTGCAATATTTTAGTTTTTTTCTATATGGGGCCTATCACTAAGAATTGGATTACTGATTAATGGTTACAATAAACACATACAAACCCAATTCTACTAAGATCTACATGATAATTTGGATCTTATGGCAATTTATGTCGATTTCATAGGGGTCATTTGTATGGGGACTAGGTCTGAACATGGACCGATTTTCACCAATTTCAACAGCGTTCATCCTATGGCCGATAAATGCTTATATGCCAAATTTCATCAAAATATATTCATATTTGCGACCTGTAGTTTAATTAAAACTTTTACGTGGACACACAGACGGACGTACATCTCTAAAATGACTCAGAAAGTGATTCTGAGCCGATCGGTATAATAAAAGATGGGTCTAGGTCAAATGTTTTTGGTAGTTACAAACAGAAGCACAAAGTCATTATACCCAAACCACATAGTGATATAGGGTATAAAAAATCTCGAATATGTTTTTTAATTTCAGGAAAAATCGTACCTAAAAGTGGAAAAGCTAAGACTTCAAAAGAGTCAAGATTCGTAAAAAGAGGATTATCTATAATGATTATCCGATGATTTATTAAACAGTTTTCTCCCGATTTTGACCAAACGTATCTCATTTGAAAGGTATTTCTTTTTACCTATCCACCAGACTTACAAATTTTTTAATTAAAAATTTTTTTTTTGCTCATTTAAAGTTGCTACTAACACATCCATAAAACAAGTAAGAAAATTATAGTCGGTCTAGACCGACTATACGATACCCTATACCATGCGTTTGGAAAGCCTATCTCTTAGGCCCAACTAACTGGACATAGAAAATAAGCAAAAACCAAATTTGAGTGGGATTTTTATTAATTTTTTTGGCTGCAGATATGAAAAAGTTCATATCGGATGCTATATCTATATGGGGACTAGGTCCAAAAATGGACCGATCCTGACCATGGTTGGTAACGTCTCATGTATTTTGCAAAAACATATACAAACAAAATTTGAGAAGAATCCGTGCAATATTTTTGATTTTTAATAGATTTAAGTGAATATCGGGAAGCAGCTCTGTATGGGGCCAAAGGGATCATTTTTGGGCTACTCATTAATGGATGTAATGAACGCATACAAACCCAATTTGAGTAAGATCTATATGACAATTTGGATCTTATGGCAATTTATGTCGATTTCATATGGGTAATTTGTATGGGGGCTAGGTCTGAACATGGACCGAATTTCACCAATTTCAATAGCGTTCATCCCATGGCCGATAAAAGCTTATGTACCAAATTTCATCAAAATATATTCATATTTGCGACCTGCAGTTTGATTACAAGGTTTACATGGACACACAGACGGACGGACGGACGGACATTGTTAAATCAACTCAAAAAGTGATTGTGATTCGATCGGTATAATTAAAGATGGGTCTGGGTCAAATATTTTTGGTTGTTACAAACAGCAGCACAAAGTCATTATACCCAAACCACATAGTGGTATAGGGTATAATTATACAATGCTATGTGTGTGTTTATTAAATTTGTTAAAGTTTTTGAAAAAAAATTCGTTTGCTTTCTTCATTCACAATAATTTACAATAATAAAAAGAATTGAATTGTAAATTGTCAAAAATTGATTAGCATACCTTTAGGCACAAAAATATATTAATTGAAAAAATAAAATTTCCTAGAATTTGCAATCTAATTTCGAGGGTTGGAATCTGCTAGTTACTATCAAAAAGCTGGAATAATTCTAACATGAGTTATTTCTTCTGAACAAAAAAAGTCAAACTTTGATCTATGATATGATAAACCTTATATATCATTTGAAATCTAGAGACATTAGATAAAAAAAAGATTAAAATTCAGTCGAATTACTTTGGAATTGCCCTATTTAATTTTTTATTATCCAGATTATTTAGATTTTTGTCATTCCAATTTAGGAATGACGCGTTTCAAGTCCCATAGGAACTCTTAAAACAACTACAGTCTTTTAACTATTTTCTTCATTAAATACTAGAGGACCCCTGCTGCTCCGCAGCATTATATTATATTATATTAATTTTTATAATATAATACCAAAATTTGCCAAGAGAAGTTAACGTACAGTAATGCCAAAATATGCCAAGAGAAGTAAACGTACAGTAAAAGTAAAGTTGATTGTCCACGCATAACTTTCCTCAAACCCAACGAATTTGCCAAGAGAAGTTTACGTACAGAAATGCAAAAATATGCCAAGATAAGTTAACGTACAGTAAAAGTAAAGTTGATTTTCCACGCATAACTTTCCTCAAACCCAACGAAGCAGTTAGTAGCTCAAAAGAAGCAGCTTGATCCACTGAGTGTTCTTAGACCTATGTCAACAGCCTACGTTAATTAGAACTCTAGTTATAGAGGTTTGAGAGAAGAAAAATATTGAAAAAAATCTTGAATTCAAAGTTTATTCATAAATTCTTTTAATATATAAGATTTTGTTGTTTAGTTTGAAACTATATCTGGATTTTAATTTAAGCATAATATAAATATAAAAAAGATATTTATTATTTTTTTTAAGCATACGTCTATCTATCTGTACATACACACTTCTATATACACTGTACACAAGATTCATTACTAGGTAAACATAAATTCTAGCAAATAAAAAATATACAAATATATGACACAATAAAAAACTTGTACAAACATGCTGCCACCATGCCGTTGACTGAGAATATATACATATATATATAAGTTGAAGTTGGTTTAAAGCCAACTGAACTTTTATTTCAAACCAAAAACCTAAAAAGGTGTAGAAAGAGGTTTTTAACAGCCGGCAACTTTTTTTTGTTCTACACAAAAATTTATTTTAAAATCATTTTATGAGAAATATATTTTTATTTAAAAAAATTATATATGTATGTACATATGTACATACTTATCCATTTTTGTGTAAATGTATATGTATATATATCAAATGAAGAGGTGATTTTCAATTTAAAATTCGCGGGTTTATCGATTTTGTTAAATAATTTTTTTAGGTTGTTTAAAGTGTTTGATATCTGTGTCAAATTTAATATTAATATCTTTGTTGTTTCTATAGTGTACATAGTGTATAAATCTTTGTGTGAAACAAGATTTTTTTTAACCAAAGTGTAAAAGTGTATTTGGCGATTTTAAGAATGTCTGATTTTGTTGAATAAGGAAGTTCCATTAAATTTTGTTTGAGGAATAAAATTTCTGTGACAGAAAAGCTAAGGATATTGAAGGGGGCCTTCGCTGACCAGACTGAGTCGAAAAAAAATGTTTAGAAGTGGTTCAAACAGTTCCACGAAGCCTGATAAACTGTGGATGACAAAGAGCATAATCTTGCTGATACTGCTGACATTTCAAGCGTATTAGTGAACACCATTTGAAAAATATTTGGGGCCTTAAACGGGTCAATTATCGAATGGTTTCAAAATCACCAAAGTTTTTTAAATATCTCCGAAAAATTGCTTTTTGGCTATAAAACAAGTGAGAAAATTATAGCCGGTCTAGACCGAATATACGAGACCCTATCTCTTAGGTCCAACTAATTAGATATAGGTCGAAAAATGGACCGACTAGGTCGAAAAATGGACCGATCCTGACCTATTTGGTAATGTCACTTTTTTATCTTTGCAAAAATATATAAAAACCAAATTTGAGAAAAATTTGTGCAATATTTTTGTTTTTTGATAGATTTAATTAAAGATCGGGAAGCAGCTTTATATGGGGGCTATAACTAAGAATTATCCTATAGGTTTTATTTTTGGATCACTAATTAGTAAGCGTAAAAAAACATACAGAAACCCAATTTGACCGAGACCTATATGATCATTTGGATCATATGGCAACTTTAATTTCATAGGTATCATTTTGTCTGGGGATTATGTCTGAACATGCACCAATTCGCCAATTTCAGTAGCATTCATGCTATGGCCGATAGAAGCGTATATACCAAATATCATCAAAATATGTTCACATTTGCGACCTGTGGTGTGATAAACACACATAAACACACACACGGACAGACGGACGGACGTATGGACGGACATCGCTGAATCGACTCAGAAAGTGATTTCAGAATCAAGCTGAAAATAAAGATCGATTTTTATTTATGAAAACAAATTTATGGTAAAATAGTAGTTTTTAAGTAAAAGGCCGTAACTACAATACAAATAGTAAATTTTCAACTCTTTGTTAGTTACGGCCTTTTGCATTTTTGGTGACAATATAAACGTGTTTTTTTTTTCAAAATGATGACTTCAAAATCGGTCAAAATTCTATCCTGGTGTTTATATTGTAGCTGATTAACAAATGAAGTTCATCTTCTTTCGATTAAAAGGCCGCCGCACAGTGGACCATATTTTGAGAAGGCGGCCAAAAATAATTTTTTTTTTTGCTACCGATTTTAAAGTTATGTTATTCATTTAAAAGTAAATACTAGTAAACCTCGGGAGCCAAACAATTGCGACTCTATCTCAACCATATCACAGCGAATGTCTTCGAAAATGGGCTTTCTCAGTATTTTGCTAAAATTAAAAATTTCTTTGTAAATTTTTATTTTTGAATGACTGTAACTTTTTTGATTTAAAAGATTTTGAAGTGAAATAAATTTTGTATAATTTTGTGGCTTCCATACTATTAATTTTAAAATGTCAAATCACTGAGTCATTCCGAAATTTAAAAAAAATTTTTTTTAAAAAAGGTCCAAATTTTCCGAAAATCTCCTACTTAATAGAGCAAAACTCCTGCCAGTCAAAAGCACTCAGAAAAAATCTTGCACTCTTCTATAGTCCGAACCCTCCTCTATACTCCTATAGCCCATTATGCACCCGCCAGTTTCCGCCCGTGTGCACCAGAACAATTTTTCTGACCCTAGGTTAGATATTTTATGCAAAATTTATGAATACAAAAGTTGCCCACTATGTGGTTAGGATATATTAAGTTTGAGGTGATGTGTGTAACTGCCAAAAATATTGGACCTTTATCCATCTTTTATTATACGGATCGACTCAAAAACACTTTCTGAGTCGATTAAACGATGTCCGTCCGTCCGTCTGAGTGTTATGAATACAAAAGTTGGTCGTACCGGTGCACCGCGGTGTATTTTTTTGCGTGTCGGTAGAGTTGTCAGGAGTTGTTATATACTTATAAAAAAAAAAGGGTTGAGATATAATGTGCTTAATTATTACAGGTACATTTACATAGGTATCTTTCAAAAATATTAATAGCCTGAATTAGAGTTATATAGTTTAAATACCTGACAAAATGGGAAACAATTTAAATAACAGGTAAATGGTAAAAAAAAAAACTATTGCGACATAGCCCTTTAAGATATGAGCAGGTATGCTTCACCTTTTAAAAGGGGTTAGGGTGTGGGTTTTTTATGCTTCTAAAAGTGGTAATAAAAGATAAAAATTTTGTGTATGGTAAAAAAAAAAACTATTGCGACATAGCCCTTTAAGATATGAGCAGGTATGCTTCACCTTTTAAAAGGGGTTAGGGTGTGGGTATTTTATGCTTCTAAAAGTGGTAATAAAAGATAAAAATTTTCATTTTACATAATTGCAAGAAAGAGTATTTATGATAATGTTTGCACAATTATTATTCATTACAATTTGTGCAATGGCTAAGTACTGTTACAGAGATATGGCAGATATTTATTTTCAACGAAATGATGTAGACGATGTAATTTTGCACATAGTGAGCAACGACTTCTTTAAGAATTGTAACCTAGAAGACATTGAAATGCACAAAGGAAAAATTACTAATTTTGCATCGAATTTGAAAAGACGGTACATTGAATGCTCTCATAGCAAGGCAAAGATGTACAAACGTTACCAAGACTGGTTAATAAAGGAACTTATTTTTGAGAGTGCATCTATAAATGCCAACGAAAGTGGAAAAAGGGTCGACCAGCAAAACCAATTGACGGAAGTAGTGAAAGATCTCGAAGGCGCAAGCTGGAGAATATCAGTGTAGAAATTTCTCAAAGAATTATTAAGGATTCATTTTCGCACCAAATTCAACCAACCCAATATAAAAAAAATAAAATTGAAATAATTGAAAAAATAGTAGAAGCGAGCCCAAGGCACACAAAAAGGATTTTGAAAAGCATTCCTACACCAATTGAAGATAAGAAATTTAGGCCGGAAGAAGCGTTCGCCCTATTTTTGGATTTGAGATTGACCAAAAATCAATATAAGGTGTACGAATTAAATTCTATTAAAATAAAACGCGTACCGTTTGAGTAGTTGTAAGATACTCTATAATTGAACTCAACTAAATCAAGTTAAACTATATTCTTTGAATGTTTGTAAGACACTCTATAATTGAACTCAACTAAATCAAGTTAAACTATATTCTTTGAATGTTTGTAAGACACTCAACTTAATAATTTAGAAACTACCGTCTCTTTTGAGTATTTGTATGATACTGTATAATTTATTGAAAATACAATTCCTTAAATACTAAACATAAATTTCTTAAAACTAAATTAGGCTACCTATTACCTATAGTTACTATCCTCTAAGGGATGAATTCTAATGAGTTTACGATAAGCGAAGCAACCATAAAACCTTTTTTTATTTTTGCTATATCTATATGTAATATTCCTTATCAGTATCTCAGTACCTTACACATGTGCGTACCACATGCTAAGACCTAAACATACAAACTCATTTAATAATCATAATTTTCGAGTGATAATTTTATGTCCCTTTTTTCCAGAATGCAGTTATGAATACTTGCATTTCTATTGGTCATTAGGGAAATACAAATAGTCTACTTCTACTGAAATATAAGATAATATAAAAAATGTTCAACTAATTTTGAACAATTGGTAATTAGGGAAATCCAATTAGTCTACATAATTCTACTTAAATATAATATAACATAAAACATGTTCAACTAATCTTGAACATACGGAATCGCGGAAGCGAACCAATGAAAAGAATTGTGGGATTTTTCCAGAGTATCGAGATTTAGTTTCTGCCAAAAAAAGAATGCTTACCTTCACAATCTGCTATTAGTGTCACTTCAACATCAGCAGAAATAAAATTGCAAGATCTCCTTGAACATACTGCAGAACTTAGCAGTCGCTAAGATACTGCGCTTGATACTGATTATTTAAAAAAAATTGGTAATGGCAGCATTACTTTAATTTCTAAATGGGGATGTGATGGATACTCTGGTCAGAAACAATACAAGCAATTTAATGCCGAAAATTCATCAGATGCTAATTTATTTATGGTATCTTTCGTTCCATTGCGCTTAACAAAAAGGTATAGCGTCTTAGAGCCGTCAACTAGTAGAGCAACATAAATTGATATATGGAAAAATGAAATTCCTTCTTCAACAAAGTGTTGCAGATCAATAAAATTTGCATCCAATAAGGAAACCAAAGATGTCATAACTGAAGAAGTTCAAAAAATAAAAGATCAAATTAAGGAACTTCAACCAGTAATATTTAAATTTGATGACCAAGACATTGAAGTACATTTTAAAATGTGTCTCACAATGATTGATGGAAAAGTTGCACAAGCTTTAACTGGAACAAAGTCAACGTCAAGCTGCATTATATGCCAAAAGACATCAAGTCAATTAAGCCAACCCCCACCAGAAGACGATAGTTTTAAGGAAGCCTACGAATATGGAGCATATTCTTAAATTGGGTTATGATTTGGAATTTGGTCCGTTAGGCGAAACAGTGAGAAAAAAAAAAAACAAAGAAAATGAAGAAAAAAGAAAGCAAAAAAAAACAAATTCAACAAAAATATCTACAGCTAGGCCTGGTAATTGACCAACCAAAACAAGGGGAAGCATGCAGCAGAAAGATAAATGCAAAAACATTTGGAGAGTACGCCAATAAAACAGCTATACTTTATAATGAAAAATACTCTTGGAGATATATGCCATCCACAGTTCATAAAATTTTGTACCATGGCTAACAAATAATTCAAAACAATATTCTACCAATAGGAGGTGTATCTGAAGAAGCGCAAGAAAAATGGAACAAAGACTACAGATTCTTTCGCGAGAACAACACAAGGAAAATGTCCAGATGTTGTACTAATGAAGACCTTATCACTATTTTGTTGTGCACTTCAGAACCACAGATGTCCAACATTCGTCAAAAATGGAAAACTACCTCTATTGAATTAGACGAAGAAGCTAAACAATTTCTAGAAGATGAAAATCAAGGCTATTTAGAAGAAATTTTTACTAAAATTTTTTGATTTAAAGTACTTTTTCATTACACTAACAATAAGTTGCACTTTTTTTTTATATAAATAGTTAAAAAATTTTCTTGATTTAAAAATTTATATATTTTGTAAATTTACAATAAAAATTGTTATATTTCATAAATTTACCATAAAAATTGATATAGAAATATTTAAAAAGACAATAAAAAAAAAATTTAACTAAAGCAAACACATACGAGTTTTTCATTGAAACTTCTCTATCTTGAACCAATATAAGGTAACTTTTACGCTCGTTGCTTAATAAATTATATTTTAACTCGAGATCTTTCAAAAAAAAAAAAAAAAAAAAACAACCGTTGCACATTAGTACTAAAAAGTTTACGGGGGGCCAAAGTTTGGCATTTTCTGAAAAAATTAACTTAAAAAATTGTTAAAAAGTATTAGTTGTAAAATTAACTGAAAAAATAAGACATTATATTAAAAAAAACATTTTTTTACCTTTTAACACTTCACTTTTGTTAAAATTCAACTACAAGTGAAAATGTATTTTAAACCCTCCGTAACTTTTTTTATTTTCGGTCGAGAATTACGTTTTATAGCAAAACTTAAAGGCTAAGGTCTCACCTACCAAACAAAAAAAAACCGCATATCAAAATTCCAATCCAATCAAAAGTTATAGATTTTTGACCGCCTTCTCGTCAAATGGTTCACTGTGCGCCGGATATTTTCTGACATTCAATTGATATTTTCTGAAATATATTTGGTAATTTCTGAAATACATTTGATGTTTTCTGAAATATATTTGATACTTTCTGAAATACATTTGATGTTTTCTGCAATACATTTGATACTTTCTAAAATTCAATTGATGTTTTCTGAAATATAGTTAAGTATTTCTGAAAATCAATTGATATTTTCTGAAACACAATTGATGCTTTCTGAAACTCAATTGATGTTTTCAGATATACAATTAATACTTTCTGAAAATCAATTGATACTTTCTGCAATTTGATTGAAAAAGGTGTAGATGCTTACACATCTCCGCTGTGATCGGACTCACATTGATTTTTTTTTTCATATTTGAGGCGGTGGGGGAGAAAATAATAAAAAAGGTGCTAATGGAAAGTTGAATAACTTTCACCATTTTCATCCAATTTAAAAAATTAAATCCATGTTTTGTTACAAATTTAATTTTCTTTATACACAGGTATAAACTTTTGTTAGCTTTTATATCAAAAAATCAAAAAAGATGATAAATTTCGCATTTTTTTTTTAGATATTCTTAACAAAAACGATACTTATAACTTCAACATGTACCAAAAAGTGCACATCTTTTTAAAGCGTAATCAGGTTTCTTCCCAAAGCCGTTGAAAAAAGTGACTGAGTAACCGGTCTGGAATAACTGAATTTTAGAGTGTTTCTGAATTCTTTTTGACACAACGAGACCTATAACCCACGCTAGGTCGTTGTCTAATTTTTCTTCACTGTAGCACCGTGTAATTAATAAGTGTACCGCTAGTTAAATTTTTTTTTTGTTACTACTTGCATTCTTCGCAAGATATAAAGTTTTTCTACAAAGTATACTTACGTTATCGTCCGTCCTTCTGAATATATGCATAATAAAAAATTGGTTGGCCTTATAATTGTGAAACGTACTTTATGGATAAACATTACACGCATTGTTTTTATAAATGTGGCAAAATAATTTCTTTATATGAATGTATAAATAATATCTATATATATAAAATTCATTTTCTGTTTATTTGTTTGACCGCTATACAAAATTTTTATTTTTCAACGGATTTCTCTGAAATTGGGTACACACGATCTCCGTACTACAGGAAAGGTCGCCATATGATTCTTACCGGCAACGCCTACTTTTACGCCCACTTTTAGATTTCTCTGAAATTAGCTACGCACGATCTCTGTACTCCAGGGAGGTCGCCATATGATTCTTGTCAGTAACGCCTACTTTTACGCCCACTCTTTATTCAAAATTCATTTTTGTTTTTTGGTATATTTGTTCACTACAGAAATCTTTATTTTTCAAGGGATGTCTCTGAAATTTGGTACACACAATCTCTATACTCCAGGGAAGGTCACCATATGCTTCTTAAAGGCCACGCCTACTTTGCACCCACGTCTATGTATATAAAATTTATTTTTTTCCTTTTATTTGTTTCTTCGTTTGATTGTTATACAAACTTCCTTTTATTTGTTTCTTCGTTTGATTGCTATACAAACTTTTATTTTTCAATGGCTTTCTCCGAAATTTGGAAAACGTGATCTCTCTACTCCGGCGAAGGTCGCATTATATATATATCTTTCTTGCTACGCTTACCTTTACGCCCACATTTTTATAAAATTCATTTTTTGTTTTTTGGTATATTTGTTCGTTATAGTAATTTTTGTCTTTCTCCGAAATTTAGTACATATTCCAGGGAAGGTCGCCATATGATTTTTACTAACCACGCCTACTTTTACGCCCACCTTTCATATAAAATTCATTTTTTTTTGTGTGGCATATTTCTTCCCTATACAGATTTGTATTTTTCAACGGATTTCTCTGAAATTTGGTTTACACGGGAATAACTTCACGGTGAACAAATTCCCCAAATTTAAAAAAATGTTCCCAAAAGAAATGAACAAATTCACCATTTTTTTTAAACGAAATAAAAAGTTAACTTACTCCCCAAATTCATTCTTAAATTTTTCATATTTTTATTTAATGAATTTTGTTAAATATTTATTTTAGTGAAAATTTGCATGCTCAATTTGCTCTCAATATATGTCCTACAATAAACGCATTTAAAATGAGTATTTTTTTCAATAGCATCATTTTGGTGCGCGGAAGCTACGCGCACGCGGAACAGAGCTTAGCTAGAATATCGGAATGATCTGAAAAATATATTTTGACAATTAAAATAAGTTGGCAACAACTGCGCGGCAGCACATGTGTGGCTGTTAAACGCACGGACGCGACGCGCGCGCGCGGAACACAGCTCAGCTAAAATATCGCAATGATTTTAAAAATATATTTTAGCGATTACAATAAGTTAACGAGAACTGCGCGGCAGTACGGGTAGTAGCTGCCAAACGCGAGGAAGGGGCGCGCGGACGCGGACGCGACGGTTGCGGACGCGACGCGCTCGCGGAACACAGCTCAGCTAAAATATTGCAATGATCTTAAAAATATATTTTAGCGATCACAATAAGTTAACGAGAACTGCGCGGCAGCACGGGTAGTAGCTGCCAAACGCGAGGAAGCGGACACGACGCGCTCGCGGAACACAGCTCAGCTAAAATATCGAAATGATTTGAAAGATATATTTTGGCAATTAAAATAAGTTGACAACAACCGCGCGGCAGCACGGGTGTGGCTGCCAAACGCGCGGACGCGACTCGCTCGCGGAACACAGCTAAGTGAAAAGTCTTAAGATAAGTTTTATCTACGTATGTCAAATAATTACCTGTTGATCGAAATAGGCCTCACACATACTATAAGCAGTTGCTTAAAGACACCTTGCGGCACAATTTTAAACGTCGCATTAGTTTTTCATTTTTGAAACTTCTATAAATTTGACTTATCTGCTCAATGATGATCACTTATTGAATGAAGTAATTCAATTTTTAAAAGTTCTGATTCCTTTAATTTGCAAACGATTCCGTTATATTTGATGTTTATAAATAGAATTAAAAAAAAAACTTAAAGCGGTTTCGCAGCTTATTTTTGAAGCATTTTTGATGCAGCATCAGATAAAAAACTTCAAATTAAAAAATCAAAAAATTTTTAATTGAAATAAAAAACAAGTAAGAAAATTATAGTCGGTCTAGACCGACTATACGATACCCTATACCATGCGTTTAGAAACCCTATCTCTTAGGCCCAACTAACTGGACATTGAAAATAAGCAAAAACCAAATTTGAGTGGGATTTTTATTAATTTTTTTGGCTGCAGATATGAAAAAATTCATATCGGATGCTATATCTATAAAGGGACTAGGTCCAAAAATGGACCGATCCTGATCATGTTTGGTAAAGTCTCTTGTATTTTGCAAAAATATGTACAAACAAAATTTGAGAAGAATCAGTTCAATATTTTTGTTTTTTAATAGATTTAAGTGAAGATCGGGAAGCAGCTCTATATGGGGTCAAAGGGATCATTTTTGGACTACTCATTAGTGGATGTAATGAACGCATACAAACCCAATTTGAGTAATATCTATATGACAATTTGGATCTTATGGCAATTTATGTCGATTTCATATGGGTAATTTGTATGGGGGCTAGGTCTGAACATGGACCGATTCTCACCAATTTCAATAGAGTTCATCCCATGGCCGATAAAAGCTTACATACCAAATTTCATCAAAATATATTCATATATGCGACCTGCAGTTTGATTACAAACTTTACATGGACACACAGACGGACGGACGGACGGACGGACATTGTTAAATCAACTCAAAAAGTGATTCTGATTCGATCGGTATAATTAAAGATGGGTCTAGGTCAAATATTTTTGGTTGTTACAAACAGCAGCACAAAGTCATTATACCCAAACCACATAGTGGTATAGGGTATAATGAACTTACTGCCCATACAAATTTTTGGGGAGAAAGTTCATTTTATTGGGAAATTTGTTCATTGGGGAGTAAGTACTCAGCGGCTGGTAAGCATATAGTGAACCATTTTTCAAGTCAAAGACCTTTTTATCCCGGGCAAAACCGGGTAAAAACAGCTAGTAAATAAATAAAGGTAAACATTTTCCTTTACAACAACCCCATACATCCCTCTAATATAATATTTGTTTATATGAACGTGTGGGTGTACAAGAAAATCATCATAATTTTAAAAGCCATAACTGCTTCCACAACATGCGTATGCAATTCTATGCATGCTTATGCATGTTAAAATAAAATTTTATATAAATAGTTGTGTTTGTGTGTATATAAATGTTGTGTTATTTTCTATATATAATAAAATCTCTGTACTTTCTTTTAATACAATCTTTTGTACAAAGCAAAATATATACATATATATATATATATATATGTATAAAATATGAACCATCATCCTGCTGTTTCGTGTTTATGTATTTTTATATAATCCCCAAATAGAAGTTTTTTTGGTGTTTTTTTTTTAATTTTGAGGATTTCACATAATATTTATGTATATGTTTTTATATTGTCATATATATATTATATATTTATATGTTTTTATATACAAAAAAATAATATTCTATTGCAATTCCCATAACTGGCTTATGATTTCTTCAAGCCTGTTTTTATTTTATAGAATTTTTATGAAAAGTTTTGTTAAAATTAATTTTATATAAAATAATATATTTAAATATATATTTTTTCAATGAAGTAGTTTATGTAATTATTTATGGAAACATTGCACGTTGTGATAATCGAACAAATTGTTTTGCAAAAGTTAGTTGTAAAACATGAATATAAACGAATACTGAAAACAGTATAGGCGGGTCTGCATATAGAATAAATCAAAAGTGGACTAAAATAATTTTTTAGTTGAAAGTAATTCAAGCTTTTGAGTTTTATACATTGCTCAAATTAAAAGGTGAATAGTTATAAAATGAAAAATATTTATTTTTCTTTCAAATCCATTTCTGGTTTGGGAACAAATAATAATAGCTGAGGGCAGATCTGGAGGATATGGGGGCAGGGAAGCAAATAGGAATTTTTCTTATATTAAAAACAATAGAATTTCTGCCCGATTTTTGTGAATTTTGGTTTTTCGATTTTCCGTTTTTTGCGACTTTGAGTTTTTTCTATTGTGCGTTTTACCGAATTTTAATTTTTACGATTTTGCGTTTTCACTATTTACCCGTTTTACTATTGCGCTGTAACGTTTTTACGATTTTGTGTTTATGCAATTTTTCACTTTAGCCATTATGGGGTTTTTAAATTTTACACATGTTACATTTTTGAGATTTTGCTTTTTTGTGACTTTGGGTATTTAGGATTGTGCGTTTATGCGATTTCACGTTTTATCGATTTTTCGTTTTATTGTTTTTTACGATTTAACAATATTGCATTTTTGTTTTTTTGTGATTTTGTGATTTTCGTTCTTTTTATTGCGATTTTTTGTTTAGAGATTTGGCGTTGTTTCAATTTTCAACATTTTGCCATCATACGTGTTTGTGTTTATCGATTTTGCCTTCTTGTGATTTCCATTCTTGCGATTTCGCATTATGAACTAATTTGCTGCGAAACTAGGCTACTGTTGTGATCAACAGGATGTAGAGATATCCTTGTTTACTTTACAAATGAAAAGAGGTAGGATTTTCATAAACGTTATAATTTCAAAGTTTATTTTTAGATTTATATTTAGATATAATTTTTAGTGTAAACTAATTAAATTTAAAAACAATTTCAAATAGTACAATTGCACTTGCGTCAGATCAAGTGATCGCTCTGGTTACCAGAATATAAGTCTTTTTTAAACGTTAAATGTTAGATGCTTATGGTGCTAACTACTTCGGTTAAAAGCCGAAGCAATAGAAAAATTTATTGGAAAGTTTATAGAGAGTTCATTAAAGGGTTTCCAACATGCCAGTTAGTGGCTTAAGTGAATTACATTGAATTATTTTAGTAATACAATTATGTAGGTAAATAAACGAGATAAAAATTAACTTCATTTGTAGTGTTCAAACATATGTAGTTTGAACACATTATTAATATAAATTAAAAACAATCAAATTTATGTAAAATTTAACAAAATTGTTTTTTGTATGCTGAACATTTAAAAATTATACGTGAAGTGTTCATCTATTTTTTTTAAATTTATTTTTATACGCTTCTAGCAGTACCCCTAGGAATACATTTTTGCGTTTTTTGGTTTTTTTTTTTTTTTGGCGATTTTTTTTTTTGTTGCTATTTTGGATTTTGGCGATTTTTCTTTTTTGCGATTTATCATTTTGACGATTTTTGATTTTAGTCATTTTTGAATATTACCAAATTCTTGGCTTTAGCGTTTTGGTTTTTTGTGATTTTTGATTTTGGCGATTTTTGTTATTCGCCATTTTTGGTTTAGGCGATTTTTGATTTTGGCGATTATAGTGTTTTGCGATTTTGTTATTCGCGATTTTTGGTTTTTGCAATTTTTGTTTTTAGCGGTTTTCGGTTGTGGCGATTTTTGACTTTGAGAATTTTTGTTGTATTCTGATTTTTGATTTTGGCGCTTATTTTGTACATGTACATTGGGGTGACAGCCAAATTTTTTTTTTGGAATTTCAAGTTGTGCGGGTCGGATTATTGTGACATTAGATCTAAAACTTAAGTGCCCACAATTTGAGCTAAATCGGACAATGCTTTCTGGACGCGCATTGAGTTTAAAGTTCAAATATGCATTTATGTATAAAAATTATCAAAAAAAAAAAAATCATTTTTCACCAAAATTTTGCTATTAATAATTAATAGGCCATAATCTAGAGTAAATTATCTTTCTAATAAAGCAACAAAATCTGCAAACGGTTGAAAAACTGCCAAGTTTTATCAAGTTCCTCAGGCAATAAATGCGCTGCAGACCACTTGATTATGAAAATCGAGCTGACATTTTTAAAGACACTGAAATAATTTGCAGCAACAACATTTTTGCATTCTACTGATCCCTAGATAATCATATGTAAGGTATTTTGTATCTCGCCTATTAGTATGCCGTCCTAAATTAATATCAAATCGGTACGTATTTTTTAGCACTATTTCAAAATCTCCAATTTAACTTTTTCAAAAATTTTGTTCAAGAAATTTTCTGAAATCAATGATTGGACTTCAGGGTCTTATAAACAAAATATATGTTATAAAAATGCCAAATATTGTAGGTATCCTGTTCTTGATTTGGCGAGGGCAGCGTTTTTATTTCAGCGGATTTGAAGAAAAATTTGATTTTTCATACTTTTTCAACTTTTAGGCTACGTCTTTTTGGTGTTTTCAAATCCTTTTGTCAATATATTATACTACTTGATACAGGTTCTCAATCTCGTAAATTAAGGTTAAAGTGAAGCACTCTAGACTGTCCCTATTTAAGGTCAAATATTAAATTTAAGGAGATTTAAATTTTTTTAAGAGAAAATATCGAAATCTTAATATATAAAAACGTTGGTGCGTATGTTGGTACTCTAATAACTGTTGAACCACTAATGCTAGCGACTTCGTATTCATACCATATGTTCCTTTGGTTCTCCGATTTGCATAATTTTTTTTGTACCTGATAGGTGGCGCTGGGGGTCGAGATTTTCCCAAAAAATCTATTTACGGTCCAATTTAGCTCAAATTCGCAACATATATTATGTACATAAAACTAAAGTTGCTGACAAAGTTTTTCACCTGTAGGTGGCGCTGGTGTTAAAATATTCAAGAAAACGTATATTTTTTTTCAGTCATATTCATAATATTATTAAATGCAATGTATTTAAGGCACAGAACTAATTTTTAAACACAAATTTAGGCGTTTTATTTGCACATGACCACAACAGACTTTGTAAGGTCCAACAACGTGGACCGGTTCAGCTAGTAATATATATTTTTGATAGGATTTCGATAAAAGTTTTAATAATTCTAAAAAATAATATTCTGGTCTTATTTTTTGAAATTAACCCGTGGGTTCTCTTGATGTCAAATTGACTCTATATGAAAATCTATAACTATTTTCTTCATCTACATTTTTTTAATAAAACATATTTAATGTATTCATAAAATTCCTCTAATTTATTTGATATTTGATGAAAAATTTCAGATTAATTAGTTTTTATATTTAATACAGTATAAACAAATTTGTGTATCGAGTTCTTACTAATTTCAAAGAGAGCGTGTAAAACTAATTTATTAATAAGATCTCAAAGTATTTGTCGATTCATTTGCCAAAATATCTATTAAGAAATAGCCGTACTAATTATGAATGATATCAAATTTAATATTATATTTGACAGTTTTATCAGAGAACAGTTTGAATTAATATTGCTGTCAAATGTAGGTAGCACTTTTTGAATATAAGTCCTCGATATACCTTTATATGAGAAAAAAACTAGGACACGTTTTGAGCACCCCCGGGTTAATTTCAGAAAATAAGACCAGAATATTGTTTTTAAGAATTATAAAAATATTATTAACAACTTTTATCGAAATCCTTCCACAAATATCTATTATTTCGATATTTTGTTTTAAAAAAATTTAAATATCGTTAAATTTGACTTTTGACCTTAAAGGGGGACAATTTATAGTGTTTCAATTTAACCTTAGTTAACAGGATTGTGAACTTGTATCAAGTAGTATAATATTTTGGTAAGAGATATTTGAAATATGAAAACACCAAAAAGATGTAGCCTAAAAGTTTAAAAAGTATGAAATGAAATAAAAACACTGCCCTCGTCAAATTAAGAATAGGATACCTACAATATTTGGCAATTTTAATCAAATATATTTTGTTAATAAGACCTTAAAGTCCAATCGTTAATTTCGGTAAATTTGTTGAACAAAATTTTTGAAAAAGTAAAATTGGAGATTTTCAAATGGTGCTAAAAAATACGTACCTAGCCTGTTACCTACTGTAAAACTTGCAAGACGATCGGTCCAGTAGTGTAGTCTCCTATAAACCACAAACCAACAAACGTACAAACAAACGCACAGAGGCACAAACCTACAAAACTCCAGTTTTATATACTGTTATGTGGTCAGGGTAGAATGACTTTGTGCTGTATTTGTAAGTACCAAAAATAGTTGACCTAGACCCATTTTTTGTTATACCGATAGACTCAGAATCACTTTCTGAGTCGATTTAGCGATGTCTGCCTGTCCGTCCGTCCGTCCGTTCGTCCGCCCATCTGTGTGTTTTTATTAAAACTCTTTCTTTGCTTATGCATATGAGTTTTGAATCTCTCCGTGACTGTGCGTGACTTTGCGTGACTATTTTAAAATTAATCTTTGATCACAACGAGTCTATGGACAAAGTTTCAGGTCGATCGGATGAGGGGAAATGGGGTTTAAATCAATCCGTGACTGCGTGTGACCGTGTGTGACTATCTTAAAATTAATCTTTGGCCACAACAAGTCTATGGACAATGTTTCAGATCGATAGGATGAACGGAAGTGATGTTTTATTCTCCCCTTGACTGTGTATGACTTTATGTGACTGTGCGTGATTATGTCAAAGTTAATCTTTTTTCATAGCAAGTATATCCACCAAGTTTCAGACTGATTGGATGAGGGGAAATCCGTTTTAAATCTATCCGTGACTGTGCGTGACCATGCGTGACTGTGCGTGACTAAGTCAAAGTTAATCTTTTTTTCATAGCAAGTGTATGGACCAAGTTTCAGATCGATCGCATGAGGGAAATGACATTTATTCGGGGGAATGGGGTTGACCCACGACAGACAGACAGACAGATAGAGAGTATGAGTTAAAGAAAGGGTTTAGAAACAAATATATTTGCCAGATTTTTCTCAACTTTCGTTTGCATGTTTTTAAATAAATATGTTTTTATAAATATGGTCAAGATTAGTCCATTTTTCGACCTAGTCCCCATATAAATATCCGATATGAACTTTTTCATATCCGAAGGCAAAAAAATGAATAACAATGCCACTCAAATTTGGCTTATTCTGATTTTCTATATCTAAATAGTTGGAGGTAAGAAATAGGGTCTCTAAACACGTGGTGTAGGATATCATATAGTCGGTCTAGACCGACTTTAGTCACTTGCTATTTTTTATTTATTTTTTTTGATTTCTCGATAACAATTTTTAATTTCCAATATTTACTTGATTCTTTTCAATTATTGACAACTTCTCATCAAAACGTTATATTAACATCTTTGGAAGTTATTTTGAAAAACAAAAAAATAAGTTGTTGCTTTGGATGCAATGCATAAGTGGGAAGTAGGAAATTACTTTTTTTTTTGCTGGGTTACAATATAATTTGTTATTAAATGAAGTTGTGGAATATTTAATTTTACAACAAAATTGCAGTGCTACGTTTTAATATCATATTTGACACTAACTAGTTGATTTGCAAATAAACAATTTGTTAAAATAATTTTAAAATATTTAAATAAAAAAAATTCACACGCAATTTGTTTAAACAAAAAGCAATATATTTATTTAAATTATATTTGAAATATAGAATTCTTTTAAACAATAAAATATTTTAAACAATTACTAACAGTAGTTCAGGAATTAAAGATAAGTTTAATTATGGTGACCAGAACATACACAAGAACACAACTATATAAATATATTTTAAAACTAAATACTATATACAACGGTATATACAGCCAGCATGATTTTTATAAATTAATTTCGGCTTCAAAAAAAAAAAAAAAAAAAAAAAAAACATCAACAACAACACAATACAACTTTTGTACGAATAACTCAATTTGTATTCATAAATATTATGTTTAACTTTTACACCCAGAATACAAATAAAAATAAATCAAATTTATATAGAAAATTGAGATGAAAATAACAATTATTTATATAAATAATGGATTTTTATAGGTGCGAGTAACATGTTACTAAACTATTTATTGTTGAGAACAATCATACGAAAAAAAACCAAAATGATTCATTCATATAATACGAGTATTTTGAATATATTTCATACATATATGTAGATTTTGCAATCATAACAGGCCAACAGAATTTCTAATAACCATCAACAAACGAGTCATATACAAAGTTTTTATTTTTCCGTTTCATGAGTACTGTAACAATATGTTTTGTTTTTGTTACTTATGTACAATTATATGTGTCATAAAAAATATGTATGATCATTGGGGAACCAGTTTTCATATAGAATAAATTTAAAAGTAATTAATTTTCTATAAAAACAACATGTGTTGAGCTTAAAAGATAGATATAAAAAAATCTCTACAAACTGACGCTTTATGTAATTCAAATATATGGTTCCACTTTTTTCCATATTTAAAATCCCTTTCAGTTTAAATCTCCCATAAACATAAGTGCCACTCTAATATCTCTATTTATCATTTGTAGTACATATGTTAAATAGGTATGAATGTTTATATAAACTTGTTGTTTCTTTTTGTTGCAGTGGCCTGTACCTTAAAAATTAAATTATTTATATTTTATTTCGGCTTATAACGAATTTTCTGTTTTAACATTTTCCTCTTTTTTTTTTGATACCAAGTTCGCTTATATTTATGCAATAATTATATTTAATATTATGAAACCGCTCTATTGGCTACTAAAAAGAAGTTAACTTCAATTCGAGACATGCTACTGTAAACACTTTAGACAGCATTCATAAATACGCATTTAGTAACTATATATTTAAATATATGTACATACATATTGTTTGATTTATTTGTATCAGAATATTTAAAATTTCAAAGTTTGGTTTAGAAAATATACGTATTCTTATCAGTCATTCACATCGGTCATTCATTTATTCATGTAGCTAATAGATTGGGTTACAGTTGGGATCATAAATGTAGTTTAACCCAGCGATGTCAATTCTTTCTAAGTAAATAGTAACAAGTAAGAAAATTATTGTCGGTCTCGCCCGACTATATAATACCCTCTACCATACGGTTGGCCTTAGGTCCAACTAATTAGATATAGAAAATAGGCATAAACCAAATTTTAGTAGGTTTATTATTAATTTTTTTTTGCCTTCGGATATTGAAAACTTCATATCGGATGCTATATTTATATGGGGACTAGGTCGCAAAATGGACCGATGCTGACCATATTTGATAAGGTCACTTATTTTTTGCAAAAACATATGCAAACCAAACTTGAGCAAAATCTGTGTAATATTTTTGTTTTTTGTTCATATTGGGGGCCATGACAAAGAATTGTCCTATAGGATTTCTTTATTGACTGCTGATAAATGGATGTAATAAACATACACAAACCCAATTGTACCGAGATCTAAATGATATTAGGGCAATTTAAGTCAATCTCATAAGTTTACGTGGACACACAGACGGACAGACGTATGGACGGACGGACAGACCGAAGGATATCGCTAATTGGACGCAGAAAGTGATTCTGAGTCGCTCGGTACAAATTGTTGTGTGCCCCAAAGACACTGTAGTGGTGATGCCAGCTAGCTCAATCTGGTTCTTTGGGTCTGGTTCCAACCCACCACTACAACCCAAGGACAAACACAAAACAAAAGAAATAAAGAAAAATAAACTCACGCAGACATCAGACAGTTAGGAGAGAGGACGACATATATGTCCCCCACATTGCCCATCCAACCTAGGTCACTTTGATGCTTCCTAAATTTCTGGTGACCCCTATACTCACACAAAAATATTTTTGGTAGTTACAAAAATCAGCTCAAAGTCATTATACCTTGACCACATAGTGGCATCTATATTTTAATATGGGAAGGAAACTTATATCGTCCCCGACGGTCTGTGAAATTGGCATAGTTATATTTAATATGGATAAGAAGTGCAGAATTTTAAAATTTATGTATAATATATGTTAAAAGTATTTTAATTTAAGTTAAAAAAAATATTAATAATAAATAATTTTATAAGATCCTAAAGATATGCTAATCAAATAAAGCGAATTCACAATTCATCGAATTTCATTATAATTGTATATCAAATGCCCTGCGTTGAATTGTGAATTGCTTTAAATTGATTAGCATACCTTTTGGCTCTTACAAAATTAGGTATTATCATAAATTTTATATATATATGGGGGATTTAATGTCAAGTGCACCAACTTTTGAAACCAATGTCTTCCGATCGGGATGAAATTTGCACCAAGGTTAGTCCTATTGAATAGTAGTTTAGACACAATTTTTCAACAATATCGGTCCGGATCTCTCTGAGTTAGAGGGGATCAAAATTTGACATTTTGGCCAAACAGGTGTCTCTTCTCATCCATGTAACTTATTACCTATTGTTCTTAGAAAATTTTCTCCCAAAGAGTTTAGATAGCTATTTCTTCAATTTTTCGGAAAAAATACTTAAAAAAAAAAAAAAAATTTATAGACTTTTTTTTTGCTAAATTAAAGCATTTTTTGCCTTTTTTTCCAAAAAGGGCATTTTTTTTTTTCATAAGAAAGCTTAGGATTTTTCCTTTAAGAGCTTTTTGGTCGCTTAGTGGGATGGGAGTGGGATATCTATCAAAAAAAATGTTTTGTAACTCAAGACAACGGTTTTTCAATTTTTCACAAATGCACTATTTTGAATTTTTTCCGATTTGTGTCTAAAACCTTACAAATAAAACTTATACTGAGAAACTAGACAAACTAAACTTTCCGAAGGTATGTAACATACCTTCATAACATAACAGAAGAGAATGGTTATCTGTAACCTGAAAGAGTTATTTGCAACATTTCAATCTGAACACGAGGATGTTAGAATTGGCTTCACGAAATTAACCCAAATGTGGCCAAAACATTGAGTTTTGGCAGAAAGCAGCGGAACTCACACATTATGCGTTTGCATTTACCATGAAAATGTTAAACTGATGTTGAAGGAAATCAACTTAAAGTATTTAACAGATGATTCGGCAGAAGATTTACACGATTACCGCGATTGCCTTAAATTGACTATGTGTCCTAATGCAACAACTTCTTGCCACTTAGGTGAATGTACCAATTGCCCGAAAACCACATTCATCAAAGAAAATTTAATCAATTCTTTAGATCCAGAATATATAGAGGAGGTCAAATTTGATTCTTGGATTCAGACTGACAGATGCACATTGAAAACAATCATTTTAAATGTGGATGATTTTGTGGAAGAAATGTGTACAGGATTGCTAAACTTGAGAAACCATGACATTTTAGTCAAAGAGCAATGGTCATTCTTCAAGGATTTGAAGATACATTTGAAGTCTGGTGAATTCGTTATTTCATATGATTTCGCAGAAAACTATAAATATGTTCTTCAGGATGCCATACAAGCATTCCACTTCAATAACGACCAAGCAACTATATTCACAGTAGTTATTTACTACATGAAAGATGAAAAACTGGAACACAAAAGTATGGCAATCATATCCGACGATTTAAAACATGATACCGTTGCAGTTTATGAGTACCAGAAGAGAATACTAAAATTTCTAAAATCTAAATTTACAGTAAAGAAGGTATACTACGTTTCGGACGGAGCTCGTCAACATTTTAAAAACAAAAGTAGCTTGGCAAATCTTATGGCCCATGAAAAAGATTTTGGAATGCCAGCTGAATGGCATTTTCATCCTACTGCTCATGGTAAAGGAGCATGTGATGGTATTGGAGCAAACCTTAAAAGAAATGCAGCGAAGTATAGCCTCCAGTGCTCTCATCAAGATCGCATCTTAGATGCGACTGCTTTATTCCATTGGGCAAAGAATTATTGTAAAGAAACTAAAATAATTTTTAGTAGCAAAGAGGATCATCAGGAAAGATTGAAAACACTGAAGAGCAGATTCGATGATGCGGTAACAATCGATGGCTCCTCTCAATATCATGCTTTTATACCGCTTTCTGCCTCTATTCAATGCGATTTCTTTCCAAAGACAACAAATAAACCAGCAGCAAAATCAACAGCTGAACCTAGTAACGCCAATAAAGGATTGACAAAAAAAACGCAGTAAATAAAGGCGACAAAAAAGCTGGATGAAAGACTGGGTATTTAAAAATATACAAGACTTAAATACTTCATCAGCTACAATAATTTAAGTATAAAAATAGTTATGATATAAATGGATCTAATGCAATTAAGATAAAATTTTAATAAATTATTTATCTTTTTATTTTTAATATTATTATTATTAGACATTAATTTGATTATTATTAAAAATAAATAAAAATAATAATTTTTCAACATTTCTATAGAAAAAAAGCGATTTTTTCCTGAGGTTAACAAATTCTGAGTATTACAGTATCGAGGGTATAAAATTTTAGTTAGGTATGTTATATACCTTCGGAAAGTTTAGTTTGTCTAGTTTCTTAGTATAAGTTTTATTTGTAAGGTTTTAGACACAAATAGGAAAAAAATTCAAAATAGTGCATTTGTGAAAAATTTAAAAACCGTTGTCTTGAGTTACAAAATATTTATTTTGATAGATATCCCAGTCCCATCCCACTAAGCGACCAAAAAGCTCTTAAAGGAAAAATCCTAAGCTTTCTTATGAAAAAAAAAAAAAAAATGCCCTTTTTGAAAAAAAGGCAAAAAATGCTTTAATTTAGCAAAAAAAAAGTCTACAAATTTTTTTTTTTTTTTTAAGTATTTTTTTCAGAAATACTGAAGAAATAGCTATCTAAACTCTTTGGGAGAAAATTTTCTAAGAACAATAGGTAATAAGTTACATGGATGAGAAAAAACACCTGTTTGGCCAAAATGTCAAATTTTGATCCCCTCTAACTCAGAGAGATCTGGACCGATCTTATTGAAAAATTGTGTCTAAACTACTATCCAATAGGACTAACCTTGGTGCAAATTTCATTCCGATCGGAGGACATCGGTTTCAAAAGTTGGTGCACTTGACATGAAATCCCACATATATATATAGATTTTAAAAAAATCGAAAGAAAAAACTTGAAAAAAAAATTAAGTTTCGTAGAATTTTCACTCGAATTTCGAGTGCTTGGTTATGCTAGTAGGGTATGAAAACGTCAAAAAACGGTAAAGCAAACGAAATATTGTGTCTGGATTGTTTTTTTTTTCGAAGTTAAGCTATTTAAGGGGCTAAACGGTCAAAATGGGTGAAAATGGGGAAACATTTTGTGTCTTGTGTCTTCTTAACATGTTAATATATACTAGCAGATTCCAACCCTCCAAATTCGAGTGTAAATTCTATGAAATTTAATTTTTTCATTTAATAAATTATTTTATAAGACAATTCACAATTCAACACTTTTTAAATATCAATTGCGTTATTGGTTTATGTCCAATATTATTTTTTAATTCAACACAAAATTATTTTTCAATTCAACACAATTATTATTGTGAATGGTTTATGTCCAAAATTATTTTTCAATTCAACACAATTCAACACATTGTCAATGAAGAAAATAAACGAATTTTTTTATTTTGGAAACACATTAGCAAATTTAATAAACACACATAGCATTGTATAATTTTATGTATGTGTTAGTAGCAACTTTAGGTGAGCATTACTCAAAAAAAAAAAAAAAAAAAATGTTCCAGACGGTGGAAATCTGTATATCAGAAATGAAAAACGCGAAAGCGTGTAAAAGTATACATGTACGGATCAGGTGATACCGTAGCAGTGATACTTTGATGTTTTCTGATTTACAATTGATACTTTCTGAAATTCAATAGATGTTTTCTGAAATCTAATTATGGAAACGTATGGTGTACTCGTATCGTATAGTCGGTCTAAACTGACTATTATTTTATTAATTTGTTAGTATCACTGGTTTGGGATAGTCATGCAGATTTTTCGATGTAATATTATGTGATTGTTAACATTTTTATCATCACTATGACCTACCACAACATTAGGATTTATTAAAAGTATTTTACATGTTTGATGATGCTTTTGTCATATTCCATAATTATACTAAATATATTTGTTTGCGCATAGGATATACGAGGACTCAGGCTATAACATTCAATAAAATTAATCTGTATGTAATGCTCTGGAGTTTAAGATTTAGGGGGTTTCCATCCATGTCACGCATATGTATTAAAGAGTTATGCCACTGTATGACAATCTGATTTAATGGATCATTAAGAACTAATTTCCAACTATATTAAGCCTTAATCATCATTCTCTGCGAAGGCATTTTGATAAAAAAAAAAATCTATTATGTTAGCCATCAGTATGAAAATTGATATACGATTACATTAATTTTTCGCAAATACTTCAGTTTTTATTGGGTCATATAAAAGCATGACCCAAACAGTACGAGTTCAGTTCATTTTTTGTCCATACTCAAAGGATAATAACCAGCACACACATTTTTTTATATTATTTTTATTTTGAACTTTATACCAGTTCACTCTCCACTTTGATGACACATAAACCATAGAAAGTATTAAATTTTTGACTACCCTTATGTGGTCGTTGTGATTTTAAAAATAAAGAAAAAAAAAGAAACATTATAAAAAGCAAACCCAAAAAAGAAGAAAATTTATTAAAAATCCAACAACCCATAAAAGCAAACTGCGACAATGTATCAAAATGCATGTAGCCAATATTAATGTTCGTGCTCATAATTTGGTCTATCAGGAAAGTACAAGAGTGCCAATGTCTGTCGAAACGATGCGAGTGCAATGAGTGAGTGAGTGTGTGCGTTGAGTATGTGACTGGAGTGTTATCAATAATGAAAGTCAACTCTAACTAGCAACGCTTATCCGGAGAATAAACACCAAAAATTGCTGCACTTTGGACTATCAACAGAGTTTAACCTATAGCATGAAGAGCAAACATCCGGCTTCAAATATATTGTTAATATGTAAGTAATGTTATATGTTTTTGTGGCTGTCATTTTGTTTGTTTTCTGTAGCCAGCCATGCCACAGTACCTTGTGGTTTGACTGTTATGAGACTTAGTGGCTTTCAAAAACAGGACAGCTACACAAGTTCGAGTTGTTTAGTAAACTGCAATGAACTTAATATTCTTTTCACTTTTATGAAAAGCTTCTCAATCTAGTTCTATAAAATATAATGTAATTTTCCACAGATACACAGATTTATGAGAAACTTTTTTCGGTTTAAAAAAAAAAAATTAATTTTTTGAAAAGATCCGAAATTTTTCAAGACAAGACATGATATATAGGTAGTTATATAATAGTTACGCTCATAACAGGATCGCTGATTAACGGCCTTGATGATGCGATGATGTTGTAAAGCTGTACGTATATTTTTAACTAAAGCGAAAAATATATTTATATATTTCTTTAAATACGGATAATTGATTGTTTTTAAGTTAGGCATGCAAAAAGAGCAATTTTTAAGCTATACGGATAGTCGGATAAATTATTATATAACAAAAAGCAATTTCTCAAAAATAAAAAACATATTTTCGGAAATTGGAAATTAAATTTAACATTAAATTAAATTTTGCGTTAGAAAAATATTTGTATTTAAAAAAATATTTGTTGTTTAATTCTATTTTTTTTTTTTTCTGTAATATAAAACAAATTAATTGGAAATTTAAAAAGTCGGACACATATTAATTACAAGTTTTAAAATATCACTCGAACATAAACATATTTTTAATAGAAAACAAGTAAGAAAATTATAGTCGGTCTAGATCTACTATACGATACCCTATACCATGCGTTTAGAAACCCTATCTCTTAGGCCCAACTAACTGGACATAGAAAATAAGCAATAACCAAATTTGAGTGGGATTTTTATTAATTTTTTTGGCTGCAGATATGAAAAAGTTCATATCGGATGCTATATCTATATGGGGACTAGGTCCAAAAATTGACCAATCCTGATCATGTTTGGTAAAGTCTCTTGTATTTTGCAAAAATATATGCAAACAAAATTTGAGAAGAATCTGTGCAATATTTTTGTTTTTAATAGATTTAAGTGAAGATCGGGAAGCAGTCTATAAGGGGCCAAATGGCTCATTTTTGGACTACTCATTAATGGATGTAATGAACGCATACAAACCCAATTTGAGTAAGATCTATATGACAATTTGTATCTTATGGCAATTTATGTCGATTTCATAGGGGTAATTTGTATGGGGGCTAGGTCTTAACATGGACCGATTCTCACCAATTTTAATAGCGTTCATCCTACGGGCGATAAAAGTTTGTATACCAAATTTCATCAAAATATATTCATATTTGCGACCTGCAGTTTGATTAAAAGGTTTACATGGACATACAGACGGACGGACGGACGGACAGACATTGTTAAATCAACTCAAAAAGTGATTCTGATTCAATCGGTATAATTAAAGATGGGTCTAGGTCAAATATTTTTGGTTGTTACAAACAGCAGCACAAAGTCATTATACCCAAACCACATAGTGGTATAAGGTATAACAAATATATTATAAATCTATAATATTAATAGGTGAGGTGATTTTTGTGACCGATGATTAGTTAAACAGGTTTATCCCGATTTTGACCAAACGTAACTTATTTGAAATTCATTTCTCTTAAGCTGTCCACCAGATATACAGTTTTTTAAATTTAAAATTTTTTTGCAGTCAAATACATTTAAAGTTGTTACGAACACATACATAAAATTTTGCAACGATATGTGTGTGTTTATTATACCCTATACCACTATGTGGTTTGGGTATAATGACTTTGTGCTGCTGTTTGTAACAACCAAAAATATTTGACCTAGACCCATCTTTAATTATACCGATCGAATCAGAATCACTTTCTGAGTTGATTTAACAATGTCCGTCCGTCCGTCCGTCCGTCCGTCCGTCCGTCTGTGTGTCCATGTAAAGCTTGTAATCAAACTGCAGGTCGCAAATATGAATATATTTTGATGAAATTTAGTACATAAGCTTCTAGCGGCCATGGGATGAACGCTGTTGAAATTGATGAGAATCGATCCATGTTCAGACCTAGCCCCCATACAAATTACCCATATGAAATCGACATAAATTGCCATAAGATCCAAATTGTCATATAGATCTTACTCAAATTGGGTTTGTATGCGTTCATTACATCCACTAATGAGTAGTCCAAAAATGATCCCTTTGACCCCATATAGCGCTGCTTCCCGATCTTCACTTAAATCTATTAAAAAACAAAAATATTGCACTGATTCTTCTCAAATTTTGTTTGTACATATTTTTGCAAAATACAAGAGTATTTACCAAACATGATCAGGATCGGTCCATTTTTGGACCTAGCCCCTTTATAGATATAGCATCCGATATGAACTTTTTCATATCTGCAGCCAAAAAAATTAATAAAAATCCCACTCAAATTTGGTTTTTGCTTATTTTCAATGTCCAGTTAGTTGGGCCTAAGAGATAGGGTTTCTAAACGCATGGTATAGTGTATCGTATAGTCAGTCTAGACCGACTATAATTTTCTTACTTGTTATATTTGTTAATGTGTTTCCAAAAAAGAAAATTAATTTATTTTCTTCATTCACAATAATAATTGTGCTGAATTGAAAAATAATTTTGGACCTAAACCAACAACGCAATCGATATTTAGAAAGTGTTGAATTGTGAATTGTCTTATAAAATAATTTATTAATTGCAAAAATAAAATGTCCTAGAATTTTCACTCGAATTTCGAGGGCTGGAATATGCTAGTATTAAAAAATCACTCAAACAAATCGAGAGGCGATCTCTTATAACTCGAAAACATGATGACACAAAATGATTGAATTTTAACGGGCACCTCAGTCATCACATTACCTAAGAAGACAATTTTTGTATCAAAGATATTCTGAAATATTAGAGGTTTTCTTTCAAAATACCCAGATTTTAACAGAATTTTCAGTGGTATTTTTTACATCTATAAAAATTTCAACACAGATACCTGATAGAATAGTTTTAATCAAGAAAAATTTTTCTAGCAATATATTAAATGTAAAGTGGAATTTGCAAAAAACACAAGATATTGATAAATATATAATAAAACTTTATTGTTTCATATCCCTTTTTTATAGAATATATGCATCAATTTTAAATCATACTGTCCCATGTAAACTAAAACTCGTTATATATCAAGCAACGCATTTTTGTTCATACAAAACAGTTGAAAAATAAAATGAAGTTCTAATTCCTGGGCTTTAATATTGTTTTCGAATACTTATACATACTCGTATATGAAACTATTTAATATAGAAATATGGTCTTAAACATCACGTAGTCTAAACTGCAATTTTTCTATTGTTAAGTGCTTTTAGATTATTAGAAATAGAAATAATCAATAAAAAAAATACATTAAAACTAATGAGAATATCTATAAACAGGAAAAATTTTAGAGAACTGAAAGAAACATTTTTAATAAATAAAAGTATTTTAATCTTTAAAGTAAGTTAGTTGTAAGGCTCCCGTTCAAAATTATGAAAAGAAAGGAAAAAGTATTTTTTTAACTGACACTACATTTTTAAGAAAAGGTACTTCCTTAAGAAGCAGTAATTTTTAAGACAATAAGGGTACTCATGAAAACGCTTAAAATTAATATTCGTGCAATTGGGCAAATTTGCGAGACTTGATTCATGAAGCCCCTTTTTAAACTATTGTGCAATTTTAAATTCAATTTGATAGAAATGTCAAAACGAAAAATAAATTAAATAAAATCATGGCCTAAAAATTGTTTTTAACAAGAAGAATGCCTAAAAAAGCGAAAAAACTAAATTGCTTAAGGTCTTTGAAGATATTGTTGTTGGTGATTTATTAACTTTAGAATTCTTTTGACAAAATGACAGTATCCGTAATTTGTTTGTAATTTTTATTATTATTTTACCACTTTGTTGAAATTTTACAGATAAACAATGTAAGAAATTTAAAATTTTTACACCACTATTTTATTTTTTGTAACAAAAGTAAACACAAAACAGCTGATTTATGAATTGCACAATTAAACAGTTCAAGTTTACGAGACTAAACTGTGTGGCAAATAAACAAGAGTTGTGCAAGGGAATTTTCAAACAATTTTTGACAGTTCACTTGCGAGGGTGGAAAACTGCGCAGTTTGCACAGTTTACGAGGGTTTTAAGCGTTATCATGAGTACCCTTAATGTTTTTTTTATAAGAAAATATACTTCTTTAAGAAAAGGTCTGTTTTTAAGAAAAGGTACTTTTTTATGAAAATGTGCTTGTTGAAGAAAAGGTAGGGTTTTAAGAAAAGGTGCTGTTTTACGAAAAAAAAAATTTTTTTTAAAGAAAAGTTAGTTATTTTGAAAAGTTACTTTTTTAAGAAAAATTACTTTTTTTCGAAAAGGTACTATTTTAAGAAAATAAAATTTTTTAGAAAACGTACTTTAAAAAAAAAATATATAGGCATTTAAAAACATATGTACTTTTTTCTTTTTTTAAAAAAGGTACTCCTCCAAGAAAGGGTACTTTGTTTAGGAAAATATACCTCTTTAAAAATATGTAGCGTTTCTAAGGAAAGATACTTTTTAAAGAAAAGGTACTTTTTGACGAAAATAATGGAAAAGGTACTTTTAAGCGAACTGGTAATTTTAGGAAAGGGAACATTTTTGGGAAAAAGTACTTTTTTAAGAAGTTATACTTTCTTAATATAAGGAATTTTTTTTAAAAAAATGTACATTTTATATAAAAGGTACTTTTTTAATAAAAGGAACTTTTAAGAAAAGGTAATTTTTTAAGAAATGCACTTCTTTAAGAAAAGTTATATTTTAAATAAAGTGTACTTTTAGAAGAATAGATACCTCTTAGAAAATCGTACTTTTTGATGTTTAGTACTTTTTATGAAAAAGTGCTTTTTTGTGAAAAGTTAATTTTTTTAGAAATGGTACCTCTTTAAGAATAGGTACTTTTTAAAAAAAGGTCCTTTTTAACACAATTTATTTTTTACTAAAAAGTAAGTTTTAATAAATGCTAGTTTTTTAAAAAATTAAACTTTTTAAGGAATGATACTTTTTAAGAAAATGTACTTTTAAGAAAAGGTAGTTTTTTAAGAAAAGATTATTCCTTAAGAAAATGTACTTTTTAATAAAAGGTATTTTTTAATGCAATTTATTATTTACTAAGTAAGTTTTAAGTAAGTATAAGATTTCTTTTTTGATAAAAGGTACTTTGTTATTAAAAGGTACTTTGTTAATAATATGTACTTTTTCATGAAAGGTACTTTTTGAAAACATACTGTTACAAAAATGCAGTCCTTAAGACAGTTTTTTGCTTTTAGCTATATTTAGCATTGCTTTTGGGAAAGTTGCTTACTTTTTTACTGAAAGGTACTGTTTAAGAAAAAATTATTTTTGTAGAAGAGATTACTTGTTAGGAAGTGATACTTTTTTTAAGAAAGAGTTTCTTTTTCAGAATAGGTATGAAACCTTTTTAAAAAAGGATGCGTTTTTTTCGTAAGGTACTTCTTAAGGGGGGTGGGTAAAGTTTAAAAAGCTAAAAAAGTCGTATTTTCATAATTTTTGTTTGAAGATGTGAATAATGTTGGATTATTTGCTTCATATACTCGTTATAGTCTAACAATTGAAGTACATATCATTTAAAAAAGTTTCAATTAAGCGAATCTCTGGAGGCGCCTCGAAAAAAAGTTGTTTTGCTGTGAACATCATAACTCGTTACCGGATGATATGAAATAAAGAAAATCGAAATGCGTTTAAAAGGTGGTATGTTTCCAAAGGTAATCATGCAGAGTTTCTCTGTCGTCAGCCAACCCCATTGCCTCTTATCCAATTGATCTGAAACTTGGCCGTAGGCTTGTTGCGACTATATATTAATTTTGGGATAGTCATGCAAAGTCACGCATAGTCACGCACAGTCACGTAGTGCTATACAACTCATTTCCATTTACACGATCGATCTGAAACTTGGTCGATAGACTTGCTGTGAAAAAACATTAACTTTGACATAGTCACGCACAGTCACGCAAAGTCACGCAAAGTCACGGATAGTCACGGAGTGACTTAAACCCCATTTTCCCTCATCCAATCAATCTGAAACTTGATCCATAGACTTGTTGTGACCAGAGATGAATTTTAGAATAGCCACGCAAAGTCACGGAGAGATTCACAACTCATTTGCATAGAGAAAGAAAGAGTTTTAATAAAAACTTCGTTTTTATTATGCGTTAGATTATTTAGAAAAATAAGTAAATAATTGCAGTACACTTATTTTAAGATAATTTTTGTGATCCATGTTTTTACTTCATAAGTAACCAGTCTTTATTATGCTTTTTATACCCTCCACACGTCAGTGGCAGATGGTTATATATGTTTGTCATTCCGTTTGTAATGCATCGAAAAACTAATTTCCGGCCCCATAAATATATATATTCTTGATCGTTATCACAGCTCGAGTCGATAAAGCGATGTCCGTCTGTCCGTCTGTCTGCTGAAATCACGCTCATTCACAAAAAAAGCCATCTAAGCGGGTAAGGTTACAACAATGTCATTTGCCATAACTCCCAGCAGGTTGGTGTTGAAAATGGGCTAAATCGGGCATCGTTGTGATTCGATATGAGCAAAAGTATATAGCTGCCTCTAAAAAACATAAAACCCAGCGTGTTCGTTGTAACAGTTTAGGGGGTTAACATAATAACACTGTGGAACAAATTCAGGTAAGCAAAACTTAGGTCGATTCTGAGAGTGAGGGGTGAAAATTGAGGCTAAATTAGAAGACCCGTGTCGCGGCGTTTCTTTATGCTAGTTCGATTTTTTTTTTTAATCGACCTTCGAACTTTGCAGTCAAATGCCGATTTTCAGCATATTGTTTATATGGTTTTTTGGCTATAACTCGTCGACTGCTTGATATTTTTTCAACCTGTAAAAGAAAAATTATTGCTAGAGACCTGTGCAACAATCGAAGTTTTAAAAAAAAATTGATTTAGAAAATTTTTGTGGTGCTTATGGAGCAAAATGTTGAAAAAATTATTTTTTTTTCATGCTTTTTGAAAATATTTTCCACAAAACTTTTTTGCTTTCTGTTTGATCTATAATATGCTTCTTAGTTTCTGCAATAAATTTCATTTGAAAAGAAAATGGTCTTAGACGATAATTTGCAATAAAAATCCCAAAACCATTAAATAAATGGCGATTTAGGTAGAAGTAATTAAAAGGGGAAGTTCCAAGAATTAGGAATTGGTAAAACAACTTTTTGTTTTCAACCACCGCACAGGTAGCGATTTTTTTTTATTTCGTACAAGCGAACTAATTTCAAAAATGAAGATTCAGTTAAGACTCGAAACTTAGCCGAAGCTGATGTCTTTTAATTTCGCTCGGTCGTGATAAAATTCGCTATTAATTTTTTTTGGAACTTATTTCACTTTGTGTGTGATTTAAGTTAAGTGCATCGGTTTCATAAAAATAACAAAAAAAAACATAGTATAATATATATTGTATTAAAAATGTCGGAACCAAAATGTAACATGGACCATTTTTGTAATGTTTGTGGACGTTTCATAGCAAGCGATGAAAAATGTGGCAATGCGAATGATTGTTTTTTTGGAAGCCTATAAACAATATTTCTCGCAAGAGTTTATCACTGACGTAAACTATGCCCCTAAAAAAGTTTGCTTTAATTGCTATTCAACTCTTATGAAATGGAAAAGTGAAAAGAAAAATGGAAAATGGAAAATAGAAAATGAAAAATGGAGAATAGAAAATAAAAAAAAGAAATTGAAAATTTAAAAATGGAAAATGAAAAATGGAAATAGAAAATGAAAAACGGAGAATGGAAAATGCAAAATGAAAAAAAAAAATAGAAAACCTAAAATAGAAAATGAAAAATGGAGAATAGAAAATGAAAACGAAAACTGAAAAATTAAAAATGGAAAATGAAAAACGGAGAATGGAAAATGCAAATTGAAAAACGGAAAATGGAAAATGAAATATGTAAAATGGAAAATAGAAAATGAAAAATGGAGAATGGAGAATGGAAAATGAAAAAAGAAAATTGAGAAATAAAAAATGGAAAATGCAAAATGCAAATTGGAAAATGGAAAATGGAAAATGAAATTGAAAAATGGAAAATGAAAATTGAAAAATGAAAATGAAAATTGCAAATGAAAAATGGAAAATGGAAAAAGAAAATTGAAAAATGGAAAATGCAAAATGGAAAATGGAAAATGAAAATTAAAAAATGAAAAAGACTAATGGAAAATGGAAATTGAAAAATTATAAATGGAAAATGAAAATTGAAAGATGGAAAATGGAAAATGAAAATTGAAAATTGAAAAATGGAAGATGAATATTGAAAAATTAAAAATGGAAAATGGAAAATGAAAATTGAAAAACGAAAAATGGAAAACGCAAAATAGAAAACGAAAAATGGAAAATGGGAAATGGAATATGAAAATTGAAAATGGAAAACGGAAATTTAAAATTGAAAAATTAAAAATGGAAAACGGAAAATGGAATATGAGAAATGGAAAATGAAAATTGAAAAATGAAAAATGGAAAATGAAAATTGAAAAATGAAAAATGTAAAATGAAAATTGAATAATGGGAAATAGAAAATTAAAATTAAATAATGGAAAATAAAACAAGGAAAATAAAATTGAAAATTGAAAAACGGAAAATGGAACATGAAAAATGAAAAATGGAAAATGAAAATTGAAAAATTAAAAATGGAAAATGGGAAATGGAAAATGGAAAATGAAAACGAAAATTGGAAATTGAAAAATTGGAAAATGAAAAATGAAAAATAGAAAATTAAAAATGGAAATTGAAAAAGAAAATATTAAAAATTAAATATTAAAAGTTTAAATTTCTATATTTAGTTTCTTACCAGTTATTATTATGTATTTTTTTTATATATTAAATGTAAGTTATACAGATAAAAATAAAAAATAATTCAGATAAAAATATTCTAAATTGAGCTTCTTTTTGATAACAATTATTTTTATCCAAGAATCATTTGAATTTTGGTATTCGGAATTAATGTTTCAGTATCGACAAAAGTGGTAGCCGAACTCAACATTGGGTGTAATGTAGAGTTTAAGACTCAGTTGGAGGATATCAAAAAATTCGGCACAGCCGAATTTAACACTCTTACTTGTTTTTATATGAGTTGTGCTTTTTCTAGAAAGATTTATTATTACATTGACCATTATATGCAAAAATATGTCTTTGAAAAACGAAAAATTATGTTACCAAAAAGAAAAAAAATATATATATACTATTATTACTGCACTAGTACACCCAGGCTTCGATTGCCGATAAGATTTTTTGTTTCTACAAAATTTTAGTTAACCGCAGTTTGACAAGTAATTTTATAATTATAATTAGTGTTTACATTTTTTTTTTATAATATTGCAGATACTTTTTAAAAACTATCTCTTCTTATCATCTGAACAAATAGAAACCATGCATTAGGTAGCCGTTGAATGTTCTGTAAATGTTACCTCCATGGTTTTCTTAATACCAAATGTTAAATGTTTCCAACTATTTTCAAAAAATAACTTGTTTTGATATATTTCCATAAATGGTAAATCCTGTTTAAGTTATCCGATTAAATTTCGTAAATTTAAGAAAATTAAAAATTTTTCAAATTTACGTATGTACCTTTCAAAAAATACAAATACTGTGGTTATCTATAATATTATGAGGTAAGGCGATTTTTAGTGACCGATGATTTGTTAAAGAGTTCTCTCCCGATTTTGACCAAACGTATTTTATTTGAAAGGTATTTTATTTTAGATGTCCATCAGGCATGCAGATTCAAAATTTTTTTTGGAGTTATGCTCATTTAAATTTGCTACACACGTATGTGTGTTTATTAAATTTGTTAATATGTTCGCAAAAAAATGAGATAGTTTTTTCATTCACAATAGCAATTGTGTTCAATTGAAAAATTATTTTGAACTAAACCATAAACGTGTTGAATTGTCTAAAATTGATTAGCAAATCCTTAGGGTTAATAATTTATTAAATGAAAAATTTAAACTTTCCTGGAACGTGCACTCGAATTTCGAGGGCTGGAATCTGCTAGTGTATTTTAATCTGTCAGGGTATTCATAAGGTGTACTAAATTGTAAGTTGCAAAGAAATACAAGACGTCACATAGTACAGGGTGACCTAAAAGTCACCATGGGGTAAAGTGACCATGGGGTGAAAAAATTAATAACTTTTGCGTTTATATATATTTTTTTCTTTTTTTTCAGATTATATATATAACGCCTGGAAAATGAGTAACGAAAATAATCACAACTGAAAAAAGAACCAGAATCACTCAAAATCGATCAATTATTATAGCGCAAAGAGCATACCGTTGCTATTTTACCATCAGAATTGGGCCCTCTGTAGCAAAGTTGATCTTCACCACCAATATGGCACTGAAAGAGATTTATATCGAATCGGTAGACCACGTTTAAATCGCACTGCGGAAAATATTGAACGTGTAGAGTAAAGTGTTAAAGAAACACCAGAAATATCTACCAGAAGGCATTCTACGTCATACTTAAAAAAATGTTCCAGACGGTGCAAATCTGTAAATATGGTGGAAAGCTAAAAATAAATAGATATTTTTTGTCAAAATCGGTTTGTAAATAAAATTTTTATAACGGTCAAAAGTAATTGGTCGCATTTTATTAACAAAATTTTATCTCGGAAATCATGAAATTTAATTCCTGTAAAAGTTTTCAAGTTTTCTAACAACCATGTAAAGCGAGTGAAAAGTGTTTTAGTAAATATGTACTTGCAACGCTCATGTTGTATGTAGCTACATACAATTACATGCTGCATCCACAGCTGTAGATTCAACATTCAAACTCTGAGGAATGTGAAAAAAAGAAAGGTTACAAAAACATGAACCAATTTTTAGTGTAAACAAGTTTCTAACAAAACGAATATAAATGACATTTGGCGCTATTGAAGTACCCCTACAGGCCCCATACATTTGTACACATGTACAGATGTGACAATATATATGGAGATATTTACACATACACACAATGGTATGGTTAGTAATGAAGTTGTATAAAATACCTTATATACAGCGGCAACTAAATTTACACGCTTAAAAATCTATCGAAAATCTCATGAGTTTCAAAAAATCTAACGGCTGAAAATAGAAATGATTGCAAGAATTTGTAAAAGTTGCTTAAGAGGGGATAAAGTGGAATATTTCAAATAATAAACAACCTAAAATTATATCAAGAGTAATAATGAGTATCGTTAAATGAATCGGCTTAATATATAATATATTACAACTTAAAGCATCCACTTCCATCTAATTTACTGTTACTTTTGTCTCAGTATTAATAAACAAATTTCTGTTTTTTTTTTCACAATAGTGTGAAGTGCGGCTTTTGTGAACATGAAACATTTTCGTTTGATATATAGACGCAGCGTTAGATATAGAATTGACCTAAATTTTTGTATAACCGATATGATGTTTAAGTAACATATCCTTTGTACAATCGTCAGCTATAATCGCATTACTATGTTGCAAAGGCAACAGACATTTTGGAAAAAGTGTTTACATGGAACAATATTTAAAAATTAATTCTTTATAAAAAATTTAAAAGAATATTTTTTATAAAAGTCATAGTTGTTATAAGCCCACCAAGGTTCTAATACTTCACATATACAAATAAAATAAAAATTATATTAATTAAATTCTTATTGTTTTCTAATTCATCTTCTTAAAACACTCTTACTTGTCCACACCAATCTGCAAATTATAACCTATTTCAATTAATGAAATTTACATCTTTTGAATTATTCATATTCCTTCAAATCACATTGTATAATGGCTTTGACATTTATGTATCTCTTTAATCTTTTTGGCTACTTAGTCTGTACTTGTGTGCATGTATTTCTTGATCCTTAGAACCACTCACATCATATATATGATTATTATTAGTTTGACCAAATGCCATACCTATGGTTGGCAATCTATAAATTTAATTTATATGTTATTGTTGTTGTTTCTAGCTGTTGCAAGTAGATTTAATTATTGCTGGCACACTATGATAAGTTTACCTTTAATTCTAAGCCATTAAAAGGCTTTGAAGAGTTGAACTCTAAAACAGATACAACTCACCACACAATCCTTTATTACAAAATATAGCATAAAGCAACAGAGAAGGTATCTTAAACGTTAACAAGTAAGAAAATTATAGTCGGTCTAGACCGACTATACGATACCCTATACCATGCGTTTAGAAACTATCTCTTAGGCCCAACTAACTGGACATAGAAAATAAGCAAAAACCAAATTTGAGTGGGATTTTTATTATTTTTTTTGGCTGCAGATATGAAAAAGTTCATTTCGGATGCTATATCTATATGGGGACTAGGTCCAAAAATGGACCGATCCTGATCATGTTTGGTAAAGTCTCTTGTATTTTGCAAAAATATATACAAACAAAATTTGAGAAGAATCAGTGCAACATTTTTGTTTTTTAATAGATTTAAGTGAAAATCGGGAAGCAGCTCTATATGGGGCCACAGGGATGATTTTTGGACTACTCATTAATGGATGTAATGAACGCATATAAACCCAATTGGAGTAAGATCTATATGACAATTTGGATCTTATGACAATTTATGTCGATTTCATAGGGTTATTTGTATGGGGGCTAGGTCTGAACATGAACCGATTCTCACCAATTTCAATAGCGTTCATCACATGTCTGATAAAAGCTTATATACAAAATTTCATCAAAATATATTCATATTTGCGACCTGCAGTTTGATTACAAGGTTTACATGGACACACAGACGGACGGACAGACGGACGGACATTGTTAAATCAACTCAGAAAGTGATTTTGATTCGATCGGTATAATTAAAGATGGGTCTAGGTCAAATATTTTTGGTTGTTACAAACAGCAGCACAAAGTCATTATACCCAAACCACATAGTGGTATAGGGTATAAAAGGTAGATCTAAAAAATTCAATGGTCAAATAATCAGTTTTATGAATTTTGATTTAAATCATATTTTAAAGTTTGTTACAATTTTTCATCCGCATCCAGTCATTTTTCTTGGCATAACTTCATCAATTTCAATTAGATTTTGTGGATTTTCTAAACATTTAAACTAATATCAATAAAATAATTTATATACTTATATCTGTTCGAATAATTCTTAATACCATCACAATACTTACAATTGTTGTTAAATTATGGATAAAAGATGTGCAAAAACTATTATGACATGATATCACATGCTAGGAAGATAAAGATTATAGCCGTAAGAGAAAATTACTATAAAAAAATACAAAATCTTAAATTAATTAGCAAACAAAAAGTATTTTAACAAGGTACTTTAATTTAAAAAGGAACTTTTTATGAAGGCACTTTATATTAAAAAAGTACTTTTAAGAACAATTTACTTTTTATTTAAAATTGTATTTTTAATTAACCCAGATAACTCCGGAAGTTTTTTTTTTTTAATTTAAATTTTTATTTCGAGACTAAAATCTTAATTTTTTTTCTATAACGTTTTTCTCTGAAACCCACAGTTTCCCTGTATTCGGGTGTGTTTTTAAATGGCTGTCCGTCCGTGTGTCTACTGGTGCAAATATGAATACATTGTTATGGCATTTATTACATAAGTTTCTATCGGCCATAAGATGAACGCTATTGAAATTGGTGAAAATTGGTGCATGACCAAGTCAAAAATACAAATAAGAATAATGATAAAAATATGTACAGAAATGCTCATACTTTTCTCTCGTTTGTTAGGTGCCCTATTAAAAGGACGGTGGGTTTATCTGGGTTAACAAGGTGTTTTTTTTTATGAAAAACGTTATTTTTATGAAAATGATTATATTAAAAAGGTACTTTATATGAGAAAATTAAATAATTCTTACGATAAGATTTTTCTGGAGAAAGGTACTTTATATATATATATATTTTTTTTTTTTAAAGTAATGTTGTACAGCGAAATGCGAAAACCTTGTCACAACTTTTTTTTTTTTTTGAGCCTACTTCCGCGAAGCCGATGGCTTGTCTGCAGATTCTAATTTTGGCTACTTTTTTTTTTTTTTTTTTTTTTTTGCAGCGACACACCAAAGCCTCTGGTGGGAATCGAACTCACGACCCCCGAATGATAGGCGAGCACGCTACCTACTCACTTACCGGGGCGCTATTAAAAAGATGATATTTATTAAAAAGGTAATTTTTAAGTAAAAGGTACCATTTGTGAAAAATGTACATTTCATGAAATAGGTACTTTTTATGGTAACGTAATTTTTATGAAAAATTTACTTTTTATTAAAAAGGTACATTCTAGGGAAAGGTACTTTTTATTAAAAGGTATTTTATTTATTCATATTAATTACAATGCAAAGTAAATTTGTATTCTAATTTGGGTCCAGGGATAAGCTGGGCGCCAAGACCAATTGGCTGGTTTTTGCTGCGACAGACCAAAGCCTCTGGTGGGAATCGAAATCAACCCCCGAATGATAGGGAGAACGCTACCTACTCACCTACAGGGGCACTTTATATTAAAAGGTATTTTTTATGAAAATGAAATATTTTATGAAACAGATATGTTTTGTGCAAAAGGTAATTTTGTATGAAAAATTTACTTTGTTATCAAAAAAAAAAAAAAAAAAAATAAGATTTATTAAAAGGGCCCTTTTTATGGAAAAGTTTAATTTTTGCAATGGCAAATTTTTTGAAAAAGGTACTTTTTATTAAAAAAGGTACTTTTTATTAAAAAATTTTATTTTGTTCTTTTTATTATAAAGTTACCTTTGATGAAAAATTTTTGCTATGAAATAGGAATTTTTTGTGCAACAGGTAACTTTTATGAGAAATTTACATTTTATTAAAAATGTACTATATATAATATTAATAGGCTAGGCGATTTCTTGTGACCGATGTTTTGTTCTACCGTTTTATCCCGATTTTGACCAAACGTATATTATTTTAAAAGTATTTATTTTTAGCCGTTTTGCAGATTTACAAAATTTTAAATTTTTTCCTTCAGTTTGAGTAAATTGCATTTAAATTTGCTACTAACACATACATAAAATTATACAATGCTATGTGTGTGTTTATTAAATGTGTTTTTAATAAAAAGGAGTTTGTTTATTGTGTTGATTTGTGAATTGGCTATAATTGATTAGCATAACTTTAGGGTCTTATTTAATGAAAAATAAAATTTCCTAGAATTTGCACTCGAATTTCGAGGGCTGGAATCTGCTAGTTATTTATAAAAGTACTATAATCTCCAAAGGTATTTATACCCTAAACCACTATGAGGTCAGGGTATAATGACTTTGTGCTGATGTTTGTAACTGCCAAAAGTATTTGACCTAGACCCATGTTATATTATACCGATCGACTTAGAATCAATTTCTGAGTCGATTTAGCGGTGTCCGTCCGTCCGTGTGTCTATGTAAACCTTTGGTATATAAGCTTATATCAGCCATATCATGAACGCTATTGAAATTGCTGAAAATCGTACATGTTCAGACCTAATACCCATACAAAGGATTGTCATCAAATCAAATCCAAATTGTGTTATAAATTACGGTCAAATTTGGTTTTTGTATGTTCATTACATCCATTTATCAGGACAATTCTTAGTCATACCCCCATATAAAGTTACTTCGCGATCTTCACATAAATCTATCAAAAAACAAAAATATTGCACAGATTTTTCTCAAATTTGGTTTGTATATGTTTTTGCAAAATATAAGTGACTTCACTAAATATGGTCAGGATCGGTCAATTTTCCAACCTAGTCCTCATAGAAATATAGCCTCCGATATGAATTTTGCATATATGCAGCCAAAGAATTAATAACAATGTATATATCGAAATAGTTGTACCTAAGAGATAGGGTCGCTAAGCGCATGGTATAGGATAACGTATAGTCGGTCTAGACCGACTATAATTTTCTTGCTTGTTTTTTTTTTTTTTTGATAAAAGTGTTTTTCATTAGAAACAGTTAGTTAAATTTTGAACGTACGTTTTACGAAAAAATTAATTTTTTTATGAAAAACGCAAATTTTTATGAAGAGGTACTTTTTGACAAATGTACTTTTTATGATAACGTTTTTTTATGAAGAAGGTACTTTATATTAATAAGTTACTTTCAATGATAAGTAACTTTTTATTAAAAAAATACTTTTTAAGAAAATCGTAATTTTTATGAAAAAGGGGATTTGTGTGACAAAGTTCATTTTTATGAAAATGGTACCTTATGCTAATAACGTACTTTCGATGAAGGTACTTTTTGCGCTAATGGCAATTTTTAGAGAATTTACTTTTTGTGCAACAGCTCATTTTTATGATAATGGTACTTTTTATGAAAAACTAACTATTTTTAAATTTTCACTTCTTATAAAAGTGTACTTTTTGTGCAAAAGGTAACTGTTATGAAAAAAGTGCCTTTTTTAAAAGATGCTATTTTTTATAAAGGTACTATAGTCTCAAATTTACTTTTTTTTGAAAAAGGTATTTTTTTTATTAAAAAAAATATAGTTCATTATACTTTTGACGAAAAATTTGATTTGTTTGAAAATGTTCATTTTTCTGAAAAGATCAATTTTTTGAAAATGTACTTTTTATGAAAAGGTACTTTTGTGGTAGTTTTTACGAAAAAAGTACTTTTTATTAAGAAGTTAGTCCATTTTACTTTTTATGAAAAGGCTAATTTTTATAAAATACATACTTTTTATGAGAAACGCACTTTTTATGAAAAAGGTACTTTTATTAAAAAGGTACCTTTCTTAAAAAAGTACTTTGTTGACTACATAGAGGCCAACTCACTTCTTAATGATCGACAGTATGGCTTCCATAGAATTCATTCTATGGGAGACCTGTTAGCTCTATTTTCTTAGCACTGGAGTCGATCCATTCACAATTTTGACGAAAGTAAAGTGGTTGCGCTAGATATTTCCAAGGTGTTCGATGATATGTGGTACGGTGTATTCATATCAAAGCTTATTGCATTTGGGGTCAGCCTTAACTTCTCTCGATTTATGTGGAGTTTTCTCAGAGACCGCACACTACGTGTTGTTATTGATGGGGTCTCATCCAATGAGTTTAAGCATAATTCAGGGATACCCCAAGGTTCTGTTCTTTCTCCATCTCTTCTTGGTCAAACTTTCACTGTTGTTTGTTGACCCATGGCTTCAACTAAGTCATCTGTATAATGGGTGGTTTATGTGTTCTGGAATCGGATACTCTTGATGTTCTGGACATGAGAATTCAATGCGATGTTCTTTGGAAAGAGCATGTTTTTCAAGCGTCGAAAGAGGCATTCGAGTGTCTTGGCTTTCAAAAACGGTGCAAAAATTACCTCAATCCTTCTGATCTTCTTAAAATCTATACCACTCACATCCGATCGAAAATGGAATACAACTCCCGTATATGGGCAGGAGCTTCAAAGTCTATTTTGAAGCTATGGAACCATGTGTAAAGGATGGTATTGATGCTCATTAATGACTGTAGAGTATCCAACTCTATTGATTCGTTGGAGCATCGTTGGAATGTGGGTTGTGTAGCAGCGTTCTATAGATACTACCTTGGGAAATGTTCTTTTGAGAATAGCGAACCCGAGTTTCAGTTAGCTCTCCTCGCTTCTATAGTAGATCACATAAATTTATAGTCCATTGTCTAGTTGACAGTGCAACGCATTAAAGGGAAAATTCGTTTATCAATCGAGCTAGCCGTATGTTGAATAAACGGATCTTTCCTGACAATTATAATCTAAAAAAATACAATCTAATAAGTCAAATATCCACAAACCCTACTCCCTCTTTCTTTCTTCCCATAACCACCTATTTTCCTGAAATCAACTCAATGCACTGCTTTTGTAGGGGGCATCCCTGAGTGTTGGTTAATAATAAATAAAATTTGTTCTGATTAATAAACTCCTGTTTATTAAGAAAAATTTATCAATCGACTGGAACGTTTATTGACAAATATACTTTTATTAATAATGTACTTTTATTGTTAAATGTACTTATTTAGTAGGTACATTTATATAATAAGGTACTTTTATTTAAGTTGTTACTTTTTTCTGACAAAAGTACTTTTATTTAACAAGCTATATTATATTAAAAAAGCACGTTTTTCTAAAAAGGTAATATAGATTAAATAGGTACTTTTTTAAAAAAAGTACTTTAAAAAAGTACTTTTTAAAGCAAAGTTTCAATTTGCCATCCATCGAGCAAAGGTTGCCTGCGGCTTTTATTATATCGCATAAGAGAAAACGCGTTACAGTTGTTTACTTTGTGGTCCTGGCGTTGCTACTCCACGTGCAATTAGGTTAAATGTACTTTTTGCACATATTTTTTTAGTTTACATATTAAACAGCTCAACCTAACCTCCCTTGTGATGGCAATGGCTGTATAGTGGAGCTGTATTAACCACATAAACAAATTTATACCCCCACAAAATGACAACATAGACCTAATGTCTCAAGTCATTTTTTATACATTACACCTTGTGGAATAAATACATCATTGCATGTGTCAGTAGAAGAAGAAGAAAAACTTTTATAGTTAAAATGGAAATTTAGAAAGAGGAGTCACTTTTTTATTAAAAAATTAGTAAGCAAAGAAAAGGTACTTTTTATTCAAAAGAAACATTTTATTAAAAAGCCACTTTTTAAAAAGGTGGTTTTTAGAAAAACTTAGATTTTAGTGAAAAGGTACTTCTACTAAAATTTAGCTTATTACTAAAATTTGCTTTATACTAAAAATTTATTTTTAGTTAGAAAGATACTTTTTATTGAAAGGTACTTATATATAAACCGAAATAAGAAAAAAAATAATTGTTCGTTTAAATTAATCGAGGCCTTTCTTTAGGTTTGCGCCCACAGATGGATGAACGATTTGCAGCCAGATTTTGAATATATCGATTAAATGAAAGTAAAACTCCAAAATTTCGCTTATATATTATTGAAAACTTTTTGAATTACTTTTTATTATTTTTTTCGCTTAATTTATAATCAGAATCCTTTTCACTATCTGTATCTTCATACTCATATGATTTGGACTGCTTTGACTGTTCCAAAGTAGTTTTGTTCTGTAAATGGGTCAAAAATGGAGATTTAATTATTAAAAAAAAATAAAATCATTATAAATATTTACCCCTTCTCTCAGTTTCAGAATTTTTTGTTGTCTTTCTTTACGATCTAATAACTTTCGAGCAATACGCAAAGCTGAAAATGCCAAAGCTATAGCGATAAGCATCCATATAACAACTGAACGAGAATCAAAACGATCAACGTATATTTTGGGCCATACTAAGGGTGGTGGAGAGGGCTTAACATCAAAACCGTTAGACTGTTGCTAAACGAAATGAACGAGAGTCATAATAAAAAAGATGTTAGGGAATTATAATGGGATAAAAATCCTTTAATTTTCATAAATTATTATAATTTAAATTTAGTTTCAGTGACCTACTTACCCCACAATTTACTTCATTCATTCGTTGTTCCCATACATTAGACATATCCAGTATGATTATATTCCTTTCAGTGTCTTCATCATAACAACTAATACCTTTCGTTTCCAACATTTTCAAACTCCATTCTGTTTGTACAACATAGTTTCTTGCAAAATGTATTGTCTTTGGCATTTTCAACATTTCCTTAATCAACCATTTGCAACTCCACCAATTACCTGTCATTTCAACTTGTCCGAAGTTTAATAGTGCTGTTATATTAACTATGCGATAGTGATTGTCACTTAAATTCAATTGTAATTCTTGGCATTGTAGCTCATCTGCAAGATTTTCAATATACTCATCATCCGACAATTGATTTTGGGATAAATCTAACAAATTTAAGTATGCCAAACCACTGAAGAGTGTGGCATTGATTTCATTCAGCATATTATTTGATAAATTGATGTGTTGCAATTGGCGTGTAACATTAAAAATATCGCCATGTAAGTGTTGTATGTGATTATTGTTCAGTTCGAGATATTCCAGGCTGGTAAGTCCGTCCAGACTCTGAGAAGCAATGCTATGTATGGAATTATGGCTGACGTTGAGAGACTTGAAAACATGAAGGGAAAATATAAAAAGAAATCGAGTCAATAAAATAATGAAATGTAATACAAAACATTTCATATTATTTTGTTACTAACTTTTTTATAAAAGATAATTATAATAAAAAAAAAGTACTTTTCCGAAAAGGTTAAATAAAAAATTTTAGTAAAAGGTAATAAAGGTTAATAAAGAGTATTTTTTTGAAAATTTAATTTAAATATTTACTTTTTAAAAAGGGGTTTTTTTAAAAGTACATTTTTAAAAAAATTTTCGTTTTTGAAAAGGTATTTTTATAGAGGCACTTTTTTATTGAGGTACTTTTTGAATAAAAGGAACTTTTTTAACGCAAGGCACCTTTTAATAAAAAGTAAATTTTTGAGAAAAACTTACATTTTTAATACAAGGTAATAAAGGTTGATAAAAAGTATTTTTTTTTTTTTCAAAATTTAATTAAAAAGTACTTTTCAAAAAGGAAATTTTTTAAAGGCACTTTTTTAAAAAAGTGCTTTTTTTTATATAGGATGTTTTTATTTAGATACCTTTTTAGTAAAAGCAAATTTTTTAACACAACGCACTCTTTAATAAAAAGTACTTTCGGTTTATAAAAAAAATGTTTTATTAAAACGTGTGTTGTTTAAAAGAAGAGTTGTCTTTTTTCAATAAAAATTTGTTTTTTTTTTAATATAAAGTACTATCTTAGTAGAGGTACTTGTTTAACAACACTTACTTTTTTATAAATGTACTTCTTTATGGAATGTCCTTTTTTAGTACAAGTTACGTTTTTCATAAAACATAATTTATTAAAAAATGGTGCTTAAAAAAATTAAAATTTTTAAAAAAGGCACTGTTTTTGGTAAAAGGTAAATTTTTCAATAACAGACACTTTTTAAAAAATTGTTGTTATACCCTATACCACTATGTGGTTTGGGTATAATGACTTTGTGCTGCTGTTTGTAACAACCAAAAATATTTGACCTAGACCCATCTTTAATTATACCGAACGAATCAGAATCACTATCTGATTCGATTTAACGATGTCCGTCCGTCCGTCCGTCCGTCCGTCTGTGTGTCCATGTAAAGTTTGTAATCAAACTGCAGATCGCAAATATGAATATATTTTGATGAAATTTGGTACATAAGCTTTTGTCGGCCATAGGATGAACGCTGGTGAGAATAGGTCCATGTTCAGACCTAGCCCCCATACAAATGACCCCTATGAAATAGACATAAATTGCCATAAGATCCAAATTTTCATATAGATCTCAGTCAAATTGGGTTTATATGCGTTTATTGCATCCATTAATGAGTAGTCCAAAAATAATTGCTATGGGCCAACTCTTAGTCATAGGCCCCATATAGCGCTGCTTCCCGATCTTCACTAAAATCTATCAAAAATCTATCAAATTTTGTTTGTATATATTTTTGCAAAATACAAGAGACCTTACCAAACATTGTCAGGATCGGTCCATTTTTGGGCCTAGTCCCCATATAGATATAGCATCCGATATGAACTTTTTCATATATGCAGAAAAAAAATTTATAAAAATCCCACACAAATTTGGTTTATGCTTATTTCCTATGTCCAGTTAGTTGGGCCTATGGGGTAGGGTCTCTAAACACATGGTATAGGGTACCCCAAAGTCGGTCTAGACCGACTATAATTTTCTTACTTGTTTTTTATTAGAAAAGTAGAATTTTTTATAATACGAAGTACTGTGTTAATAAGAGGTACTTTCTTATGAAATATATTTTCGTGACAAAAAGTACTTTTTAAGAAATTTTTTTTATAACGAAATAAATTTTTATAAGAACAGGCCCTTTTATAAGAAAATATACTTCTTTTGAAAAATTTTTCTTTTTAAAAAAAACGCTCTTTTAAGAAAAATACGTTAGGAAGAGGTACATTCTTAGGAAATGGTACGTTTTCAAGAGCAGATTTATTTTTAGTAAAAATATTTTTTTATTAAAAGTACTATTTTAGAAAAATATACTTACCAAATAATGGTTACGTTATTAATAAAATGTAAATTTTTAATTAAAAGGTGCTATTTAATAAAAAGGTACTTTTTAATAAAAAAGGTACTTTTTTGATAACAGCACCTTTTTATTAAAAGTTACTTTTTATATAAAAGCTACTAAAACGAATTATTTTGATACAAGGTGCTAAAAAGTTATTTTTCAACGTAAAAAGTACTTTTTTAATAGCAGGTACTTTTTTCGTGAGAGGAACACTTTAATTGAACGGTACATATTTAATAAAAGGTAATTTTTAATAAAAGATATTTTTTTAAAAAGAGGTACTTTTATAATAAAAATTTACCTTTTTAATGGAAGGTACTTTTTTTTATAAAAGGTACTTTTTCAACAAAAAGTATTTTTTAACAAAAGATAAATGAAAGGTACTACACCCCACTTTTTTAGCAGAAGGTACTAAAAAGCAGATTTTTACTAAAAAGGTACTTTTTAAATAAAAGGAACTTTTTAACATATCTAATAAAAGATGCTTTTTGGATAATAGGTATTTTTTAAAATAAAAAATACTCTCCTATTAGAAAGTACTTTTTTGAAAGTAAAATATATTTTTTTATAAAGGGTACTTTTTTATACAAGGCACTTTCTTAATAAATGATACTTTTTTTTAATAAGAGGAACATATAAATGAAAGGTACTTTTTGAATGAAATCTACTTTTATAATAAAAATTAACTTTTTAGTGAAAGGTACTTTTTTTAATAAAAGGTACTTTTTCAATAAAAGGTACTTTTTTCAATAAAAGGTACTTTTTCAATAAAAAGTACTTTTTCAATAAAAAATATTTTTTAAAAAATGTAAATTTTTAAAAAAAAAATAAAAGTTCATTTTTTAATGTTTTTTTAATAAAAGGAACTAAAGAGTGCTTTTATAATAAAAGGCACTAAAACGTACTTTTTGAATAAGACGCACTGAAAAGTACTTTTTTTTATAAGAGGTACTAAAACGTAATTTTTTTCATAAATGGTACTTTTGTAAATGTACTTTTTTAATAAAAGAAACTAAGAAGTACTTTTATAATAAAAGGTACTAAAACGTACTTTTAAATAAGAGGTACTAAAACAAACTTTTTTAATAAAAGGCACTAAAAAGTAGCTTTTTAGTAAAAAGTAGCTTTATAATAAAAAGTACTTTTTTAATAAAGGGTACTTTTTTTTAATAAAAAGTACTTTTTAAATGCACGGTTCTTTTTAAATAAAAGGTACTTTTTTTAAATGGTATTTTTTTTTTTAAAGAAATTACACTTTTTTAATAAAAAAAAATTTTTTTAATAGAAGGTAAATTTTTAATAAAAGGTACTTTTTAAACAAAAGGCAATTTTTTTTAAAAATTTTGAATGAAATGTACTTTTGTAATAAAAATTACTTTTTTAAGAAAAGTACTTTTGTAAGAAAAAATTTTCTTTAATTTTATTATTTTTTATAAAAATAAAAAATCTTTTTTTGATTTTTGATTGTTTTTAATAAAAGAACTTCTTTGTTAAATTGTACATTTTTAATTAAAAGTACTCTTTATAAGAAGAGATTTTTAAGTAAAAAGTGCTTGTTCAAAAAATGTGCCTTTTGTCTAAAATATGCATTGATTTATAGATATATTTTTTTAATAGAAATTACGATGTTAATAAAAATAATTTTTCATTAAAAGGTAATTTTCTGATAAGCTTCACCTTTTAATAAAGAAAGTATTTTTTTATAAAATATCTATTTTTTTAATAGAACATCTTAAAGTTAGAATACTTTTATTTTCATATAAAGGTTTTTTTCCTCCCATTTTCCTTTAAAAATCATTAAAAAATAAAATAAAAGCTATTTAATATCTTTATATCGTATATATTATTTGTTGCAATATCTATATGTAAAGATAAGATCTCATATGTAAATATCAAATTTGTTAAAGTATGGAAATAAAGGAAGAATATATAATTGAAATTGAGAATACTTTTTGTACAACTTAACTTACCACTAGTGTTTCCAATTCCAAAAACACATCTTTTTCTAGTACTGTCAATTTATTGTGCGACAAATCCAAATCCACTAATTCAATATTTTTCGCAAATGTCATACTATCCAATGATTCCAAGGCGTTAAAGGATAAATTTAAATGCTGAAGCCGATTCATACTGTGCACTTTTAGAAAATCCAAATCTCTCAGTCTATTGCCCTCCAAACGTAAGGTCTTTAAGTGTATATTGCTAGCAAATGACTGGCTTTCAATATTTTCGATGAAATTAAAATGCAAAGCCAAGTAGGACAAACGATGCATGCCGTGAAAATTACGATTTTCCAATGTTATCAAATGATTTTTGCCCAAATTCAAATATTTCAAATAAGGCATCCAACGAAAGATGCCATCGTCGATGTCCTCCAAAAGATTACCAGCCAAATTCAGTCGCTGCAAATTGGGAAAGCGGACAAAACTCTTTAGGGTTAATACTCGTATGGCATTACGTTTCAAATCAAGATTGTTTAAAGCAGACATTTGTTCATTAGTCCACGATTTCACTTCGGTTAAGTTGTTGTGTGCCAACGACAAGGAACGCAAATGTTTCAAGCCATGCAGGGCATAGTCTTCCAATTCGGACAATTGACTGTCAACGATTTCCAAGCTGTTGAGCGCAGTGAAGCGTATAAAAAATGCATTCTCCAAGGTGGGCACATAACAGTGGTGGACATTTAAATCGGTGACAGTATTATAATCCGGATATTGTATCAGTGTATCTTTATTGCAATTGTGCAATGTTAACAATTGTTCTTTAACCAAGCGCAGACTATTGGTGGAAGCAGGCGATAAATGCTGCATTACGAAAAGCAGACAAATTAAAAAATTGTATTTAATATTCATTTTGAAGGACTTAAATTGATGTTGTTTCATTTTTTTTGTTTTTGTTATTTCTTTAGTCGTTGTTTTGCATATATGTGTTTGCATGTGTGTGTGTGTGTGTGTGTGTGTGTGTGAGTTTTATTTAATTTAAGTTGTATGCCAGAGTATTTTAACTGTTTGTTTTATCACATCCTATAAATCAATGCGCATGTTCATGTATTTAATTTGTGTTCTACTGAAATTAATTGTGTTTATTGTTTTATTTATAATACCCTACACCACTGGCGAAGGTTGTTGACATACAATTGATGGCATTAAATCGTTTAATATGATTTTGACTTTCTGAGCAAGGAAGGCTTAAAATACCCACTACACTTCATTGACAGCCATAGACAATTGGACATCAAATGGAAGTTAAGTACACAAAAAACTAGTATTTGAGATACATGAAAATTTTCAAAAATTTTGAAATGTCCTTTTTAATTCCTTTCTTTTTATCGTATATATCTGTATAAAAGGGAAAGTACATGTGTCTGTTTGTTTGTAGCTTATAATGTCTAAAACATTCTACCCAACTGAAGTTTTAATAGGGCTTTACTGTGTATCTGGAAAGAACTACAGGCCATACATTTTTTGAGATCCTATAATTATTAATATTAGTAGTCATGCCGAAAGTCGACGGGATCAGATATGCGTATGTGGCACCTCCATTACAAATTTGCAAATTTCTTTCTGTTCATCTATTATTAATGTGAGCACTCGGAAAAAATATGGGCGGGATTGGACCAATGGGCGTGGCAGCCCGTTACAAAGTAAATATTAAATGTCATATATCTGTAGTACTGTAATAGTGAGATCCTTGGGATTTTACATTAGCCCATAAGTTGTTCATGTGATTGGTCGATCAAAAATAGTCATAACGGAGCAGTGGGCATGGTACTGCCCATAAATAGTAAATATATAAGTATCATATAATTGTTGTATTATAAAAGGGAAATCATTTACATTTGTATGAGTCTATCAGACATTAATGTCAGTAATTAGATAAAAATGGCCGGGATATGAGTAGTGGGCGTTGCACCTCCTCTTGAAAATTTGACAACCACATTTTTTACATATGTAAATTGTTACGGAAAATATGTGCGGAATCACCAAATTCAAAAATCGCCATACTGAAAATCATGAAAAACAAAAAGCGCCAAAAATAAAAATCTTCAAATATAAAAATCCGCAAAAAATAAAAACCGCCAAAATCAAAAATGGCCAAAATCAAAAATCGCTAAAATAAAAAATTGTCAAATTTAATTTGGAAAATACATGTTGTTCTCATGCGCAGCTAATGTAGCTTGGATCAGAGTAGGAACGCCGAAAAATTTAATAATTTTTGCACTGAACAAAATATATTGTATATCAGAAATTATTGATATAAAAAGAAAAGAACAAATAACATAAAATAATTTAATTGTACAATAGAAAGTTCGTAGGAAAAATTGATTATGGAAACATACATCTCAATAAGTCTCGGTAGCGAAGCACGACCGGGCATACTAGTTGTAAATAAAAGAAAATTGAGCTAATACAAATTCTAAGTTACGATCTTATCTTTTAAAATATCATAAATCAAACTAAATATTTATTTCAAAATTTTGTTAATAACCAAATAAAACTATTTATGCTTGTTGGTGACACTAATATTGATAGCTTGGATATGCACTCGTCTGAGGAGCTTATGAACTTACTATTAAATTACGATGTCAAAAACGGTCATAATTTAATAACACGTCCGGATAGTGGAACATCAATTGATCATGTTTATTGTAACATAAGTAGAGCTTTATTTATTGACAGTGTTGTATGTAAGTTATCGGATCATTTAAGAAAAGTACTTTTTTAAGAAAAAGTATTTCTTTAATATTATTATTTTTTATAAAAATAAAAAATCTTTTTTTTGATTTTTGATTTTTTCAACAAAAGAAGTTCTTTGTTAAATCGAACATTTTTAGTTAAAAGTACTTTTTTATAAGAAGTGATTTTTAAGTAAAAAGTACTTGTGCAAAGAAATGTGCCTTTTGTTTAAAGGATGCATTGATTTATAGATGTATTTTTTTAATAGAAATTACGATGTTAATAAAAATAATTTTTCATTATTTTTCAATTCATTGTAATATGAGTAGAGCATTATTTATTGACAGTGTTGTATGTAAGTTATCGAATCATAACCTTGTATCGGTGAGCATGGAAATTGAGACTCTTACCCAACTTGTGGAAGTAGAGTTTCGTCTGCATTGTAAATTTGACAGTGTTAAAAGAACATTTACCAAGAATATATCTAACTGGTGATCCATCAACCGATACAACTTCTTTAGTCGTGTGTGTTGGAAAAGCTATAGAGCGCTCTACTGTGGTAAAAAAACTAAAAAAAAACATTAAAAATTGAATTACACCGTGGGTGAGTGGAAATTTGGAAAAATTGATTTTGTATAAGAAAAAACTTTTATATACAGAAGAGACTAAAAGCAATCAGCAGAGTGATAAAAGTAGCGTGTAGGGTATCAATGAATAATTATTGTGCAGATAATTTGATTGAAATTCAGCACAATCCTAGAAAAATTGGAAATTTCTTAACAACGGTCTTGCAAGAAATTTGAACAAATCTATTAAAGTTAAGAATGGTAATGGTGACGTTATTGTGGAAGATTCTGAGAAAGCGGAAGTTTTAAATGAATATTTTTATATAAAATCCATAAAGATACGGATACGTGTAATTCATTAAGAACTTTGATTCAGCACGAAGACAGTTTTCAGTTTGATTTCGTTACTTCGGATAAAATAAATAATATTATTTTGAATTTAAAATCTGTATAGAGTCCTGGCCATGACAATGTGTCACCACAAGTATTATTGAATGGTTATAATGAAATAACGCCGTTTTTGGTTAATATTTTTAACAGCATGCTAGTTAGAGGCACTTATCCTGATGTATTAAAAGTACACAAAGTAGTACCAATCCCTAAAGAAAGAAATGTCACTGTTGTGAATATGTTTAGACCCATAGCTATATTATCTATTATCGATAAAGTGTTTGAGAGAGTTTTACAGACTCAGATTTCTAATTATATGTCAAAATTTACTTAATGAGTTCCAGTATGGATTTCGAAAAGGATGTGGAACCGCGAAGCAACAGCAAATATTGTGAACCATATTTGTAGAGGCTTGGATGAGGGGTATAAAGGTGTCGCTGGTATTTTCTATGATTTTACGAAAGCCTTTGACCTCATAGATCACAATATACTTTTGAAAAAGCTAAAGTACTACGGTATTTGTGGCAGACAGTTGTCCCTGATAAAAAGCTATTTGACAAATCGTAAACAATTCATACAAATTAACTCACAAAAAAGTACTTTTCGTGCCGTTGAACATGGAGTCCCACAATGTAGCGGGCTTGGACCACCATTATTATTTACAATATATCTCAACGATCTGAAGCACCTGTGTCTTTCTGGAAAACTTTTTATGTGTATCGATGATATTTGGTTGTTTTATCAATATAGGCATGAAACAGCTGTGAAAGTGCATATTGAGCGTGATGCAGCTCTGCTATCTGAGCTTGCTAGAATTAATAAGCTTGTTTTAAATGCTAATAAAACGAAATTGATAAGATTTAGACCTTTAAATCAGCTGAATCAAGACTTTGGTGTAATTGTGGATGGGAACGTTATAACGAACCAGAATTCAATAATGTATTTAGGTGTCACTCTACAGAGTAACCTGAATTGGAGTGAGCACATTCAACAAATAAAATCAAAGATATCTCAATCTAGCGGCTTTTTATATAAATTTAAAAATATATTCATTTAAATTATTTAGCTATCTTATACGGTTATAAAAATCCAGTGAACTGAAATCCCTTCAACGTTTGCAGAACAAAGGTCTTAAAATCAAGGATCAGAAAATACACACATGAAACACACAATGTTCTGTTCAAAAGCAGCCAACACACATCTTTATTTTCATATCAATTATGTGCGTTTCTAAATTTTCTACGGTGCCCAATACAACCATGACTGTTTTCGTTTTAATATTTCGTTATTTACACGAACATTTTTGTATCACGTACTTTTTGTTTCAATCACACATAAACCACACATTTTTGAGTGTTGCTTTATTTGAAGTTCATGTTCTGGTACGTGTACTGAAAAAAAAAACAGAACATGTACAATAAACAGGTTCGAGTTCAGTTATATTTTAAGTTGTGTTGTGGCTCGTGTACTAAGAAAAAACAGAACATGTACAAGTCGTGTTTAAAATATAACTGAACTCGAACTTGTTTATAATACCACCTTAGCGGTAGCTAGATGCAGATTGGAAACAACCAGACAACGGGTGGAACATATGGGTAGTCGTGAATATAACAATTTACCGCAAAGATTAAAATGTATATCTATAATTTCCATTTTTAAAAAATTAGACGAACTTCTGATTTAGATTTGTAAATAACAATATACTTATTTTATTTTTATTAAACAATATTTTTTTTGCAGTTGTTATTTAGTTTTTAATATTGCAAATATTAACTTTTGCCAACTCACCTCAATGATGCCTTTATGGCTCTGAGGCTTTGAAATTGTAATGAATTATTATTTTGAAATAAATATATGCTAAACAAAAAAAAAATTCTATTCTAAGGAAACTGTGAGATTAATGACAAGAAATGAGTTCAAGTTTGAAATACTTGATCCAAAAAAATTTTTTATGTTAAATTTTGTTAGTTTTTATTTTTTTGTTAAAAAAAAAAAATTATGTGAAAAAATAGTGTTGAAAAATTTCTTGAGGTAACAAATATATTTTTTCTGGTGAAAAAATTAAATTGAGGTGCATAAACGTTTTTAAAGCGAAACAATTTTCAATGGTCGTACAACTTAATTCACCTTTATGGCATTTGATATAACAAAATACTTAAATTTTAACATGTGGACCAGAATAACTGGCATTACATTCTGGTTAAGTTAAATTTTATCATATCAAAAAAATTTTACTTTTAATGCGAAAACATAGTGGTGAAAATTTTTGCGAGGTGAAAAATTTTATTTTGATTTGAAAAAATTTTTGCTTATTAAGCTAAATTTCACCATTTGAAAAAATTTTTTTGATGCGAAAAAATGGTGAAAATTTTGTGAGTTAAAAAATTTTTTTGATGTGAAAAAAATAGTGGTGAAAATTTTGTGCGTTAAAAAATATTAGTTTTTAATTTCTGGTGAAAAAAAAAAAATGTTGAGGTGAATAAAAGTGGAATTTGAACAAATGTATCAAGTAAAGCCAATAATTCTAACTCATTTTTAATAATGGCTATGAAATTAGGGTAATTTAAATTTATCATTTCCAAATTTCATTAATCTGGAGCAGCCTTATTTAGTACTTTATTTTTTGTCCTAATCAAAATTAAGATGAAGAAAGTTTGTGAGATAAAGCTAAAAAAGTTATAGTGAAATTCACTACTTCAATATGAAAATTTAGGTTTAAAAATATTTTAAGGCAAAAATATATGATTTGATGTGAATAAATCTTTGGAACGTAAAACAGAATTTTCTTTGCTTTTATGATTTCCAAAGAAAACAATATGGGTTATAATTTTTCGTTAGATAATAAGGCCGGGTTCTTGGAATGTCACTTCATTTTCGTTTCGTTAAACTCAAAATTTTTTATACACTCCTTTCAAATTATTTAACTAAAGCTTTAAAAATATTTAATTTAACTAAACTAATTTTTATTGACATCCCGTCAGCACTTTCTTATACATATGAAATCTATCCAAATTATACATGTTTTAACTTATCTCATCCCATTTTCCCTTTTGTATAATATTATTTTATTTTTTGTGAAAAACCACAACATGTTTAAATCACACTATAAAGAGCATTCAAAATTCACCAAAAATCCAAACATATAATACTATGTTTTTAATTTCAATGTATGATTTTGACTCTGGTTTTCTTTATCTTTCAAATTATTTAAGTTCTTTTGTATGTATTGTTGACATTTTGTTGCTGATGTCGTAAATCTACTAGTGTCTGTTGCTGTTGTATGTGAGCGATAGACGTTCTTGGTTGCTGTCAAGATAATATGCACTGAAGTTTACAATTGAATAACATTTACAAAGGATGCTGGTTGTCACGATGCTGCCAGCTTTTTGCTTAAATTTATTCCTTTAAACTAATGGCATCTGAAAAACTTCTGAACCAATCAGGTGAAGCTTTTTCATTTTAAGAATTAAAACAAAAATTTTTAACATTTTGAAGGATTGTAGAGGCTATATAGCTATTTAGAATTAATTTATTTCCATGAAGTTCTCTTACTGTTCTATTTACTTCAAGAATAGTTTAAGCTTTATTTCATTACATAATTTAAATCATTTTTCCATATCCCCTCTTCTTTTGTCTTAAAAATTTAGCCAAATCTACTTCATCTGTGGTGTAGAGTTTAGAAAAAAACATAAGTTTAGCGTTTTATCACTATATTTTCTTTAATACTTAATAACATTCAATTATGTTAATTTTTTTCTATCTGTAATATCTTACGATTTTAACACAACGACTGTTTAATTTAAACTGATTAATTTAAGTGGCAAATTCTTTATAACAACTTGCAAGATAAATCTCATTATACAAATTGTTATATCAATTAGCACTTGTTGTAAATTATAACAAAAAAAAAAAACGCAAAAAAACAATCCCGTTAACAATTTCAGTAAATATAAACAATAATAGATGTTTAAAACAGTTTAAAATTTTAATATCAACGGCATTAAGCATACATTATCATCGAATTGATAAGCGAGAGAATATTATTAAGATAAAGATAACTCGTATTGAAACTAAAATGTGATAGTTATTTTAAATTTAAAAAATTAAAATATTTTACCTGTAGGGGTGTATTTTTAGCTTTGAAAGTGCCTTTTATTAAAAAAGTACTTTTTATTAAAAGTGTAGATTTTATTAAAACAAAGTACGTTTTATTAAAAAATGATTTTTTATTAAAAAAAGAACCTTTTGTTAAAACAGTACCTTTTATTAAAAAAGTGCATTTTATTAAAAAAATACCTTTATGAATAAGTTTTTTATGTGAAGGCAACATTTACTTCAAAGTACCTTTTTTAAAAAGTGCCTCCTGTTCAAGATACCATTCATATAAAGTACTTTGTATTAAAAAGTACTTTTTTTTATTAAAAAAGAACTTTTTATTTAATAAGTGCCTTTTATTGAAAGAGTACCTTTTATTAAAAAAGTACCTTTTATTAAAAAGTACCTTTAATTAAAAAAGTACCTTTTATTGAAAAAGTACCTTTTATTAAAAAGTACATTCTATTAAAAAAGTACCTCTTATTAAAAAAGCTTATTTTATTAAAAAAACATCTTTTAAGAATGAGTCCTTTTATGTAAAGGTAACATTTACTTCAAAGTATCTTTTTTTAAAGTGCCTCCTATTCAAGGGTACATTCATATAAAGTAATTTTAAAAAATACCTTTTTTTTATTAAAAAAGTACTTTTTATTTAACAAGCACCTTTTACTAAAAAAGTACCTTTATTAAAAAAGTAGCCTTTATTAAAAAATACCTTTTATTAAAAAAATATCTTTTATTAAAAAACTACCTTTTACTAAAAAAAATTCTTTTTATTAAAAAGTAGATTCTATTAATAGAGTACATTTTATTAAAAAGTACCTTTTAATAAAAAAGTACATTTAATTAAAAAATTATGTTGTATTAAAAAGTAGATTTTATTAAAACAAAGTACCTTTTATTAAAAAAAAAAAAAAAATAAAAAAGTGCATTTTATAAAAAAATACTTTTTCTGAACAAGTATTTTTATGTAGAGCCAACATTTACTTCAAAGTACCTTTTTTTTCAAGAGTACCATTCATATAAAGTACTTTTTATTAAAAAGTTTTTTTTTTTATAAAAAGCAATTTTTATTTAAAAAGCATCTTTTATTAAAAAAGTACCTTTTATTAAAAAAGTACCTTTTATTAAAAAAGTAACTTTTATTAAAAAATTACCTTTTATTAAAAAAGTGCATATTATTAAATAAAATATCTCTTATGAATGAGTATTTTTATGTAAAGGCAACTTTTACTTCTAGGTACATTTTTTTTCAAGAGTACCATTCATATAAAGTTCTTTTTATTAAAAAGTTTTTTTTTCTAAAAAGTACTTTTAATTTAAAAAGCATCTTTTATTAAAAAAGCACCTTTTGTTAAAAAAGTACCTTTTATTAAAAAAGTACCTCTTATTAAAAAAGTGAATTCTATTGAAAAACACACCTTTTATGAATGAATATTTTTATGTAAAGGCAACATTTACTTCAAAGTATCTTTTTTTTAAGTGCCTTCTATCAAGAGTACTATTTATTTAAATTCCTTTTTATTAAAAAGTACTTTTTAACAAAAAAAAAAATAAAATAAAATAGATAAAAAATGCATATTTTATTAAAAAAGTACTATTTTATTAAAAAAGTATATTTTATTAAAAAAAAACCAGAAAGCAAAAGATTAAAGTTGTTTTTAAATGGTATTGACATTATTTTTAATAAGCTTTTTAAGTTTAATGAACATGGAAATTTTGTTTTAAATAAAGTTAACAGAGTGAAGGGATGTCGTGGCAGAGTTTTATTTGATAAAGATTTACCAGCTCATACAAAATTACTACTTTATAAAACATGTATGATACCAGTTTTGTTGTATGCATTTCCTATTTGGTTTTCTATTTCACCGACATTAATGAGCAAATTTGAAATTTTTGGGAGAAAGGTTTTAAGATTTTGTATTGGAAAAAATTTTTCATCAAAAACAAGAAGGTTTTGAAATTTAATTATTTACAATGAGTCTGGAGTGCTTCCAATGAGCTCCAATGACATTATAAGGAATTATAACAATAGACTATACACGCATGATAATACTGTTTTAAAAGAAATTGCTCAATCTCGGAGGAATTACAATTGGCGTAATACTCAATATTTATCTCCACTTGGTTTAAACCATGAAATTATTAATCTATCGGCTCTTACACCGGATTTAAAAAAAAAAAAAACTTACCCTGGTACTAACAGGGGTTAATTAAGAGTTATTTTTAGTTTTTAATTTTATTATTATTAATATCGTTATTTTTCTAGCTTGTAAGTTTTTTTTCTTAGTATTAAGTTTATAACTTTATTTTAAGAGATTCACTCTATCGTTATGGCTAGCATATGGAGCAAGGGCATTTTCTCTTTTTCTCATTCAATATCATACCCTTATTGTCAACTTTGTTACTGTAAATTACACTTTAAAAATTTTAAGACATTACATTATAATCTTAAATTTTCTTCCTCAATAAATATTAAAAGAAAATTAAATTAAATTTGATTTAATGATAAAAAGAGACTTAAAAATGTTTTCATAAGTTAAATGTACGAACTTTGCTCGGTTGAATTGTCTTTGTAGTTAGTTGTTGAATTGGGTTTATTGGTATATGAAGTATTGTTATTGTAAAAGTTAACAATCACATCAGGCAAGGACCTTCTTTCGTTATAAATCCATGGTTTCACATTTCGTATCATTTTTGTTTTGATTGAAATATATTTGTCATACAGTTAAGTACAGTATATCAAGAGTACTTTTTAAGAGAAGAAGCTTTTTTTGCAAAAGGTACTTTGAAAAAATGGTACCTTTATATACTTTGTCATAAAAGGTACTCTTTGAATAAAAGGTGCTTATTAAAAAACTGTACTTTTTTAATAAAAGGTATTTTTAAATAAAAGGTACTATTTTAATAAAAGGTACTTTTTTAATAAAAGGTAGTTTTTAATAAAAGGTACATTTTTAATAGAAGGTCCTTTTTTAATAAAAGGTATCTTTTCAATAAAAGTACTTTTTTATTAAAAGGTACTTTTTTTAATAAAAGGTACTTCTTTTAATAAAAGGTACTTTTTAATAAAAGGTACATTTTTAATAGAAGGTATTTTTTTAATAAAAGGTATTTTTTTAATAAAAGGTATTTTTTAATAAAAGGTATTTTTGTAATAAAATTTACTTTTATAATACAATGTACTTTTTTAATAAAATAGTACTTTTTTAATTAAAGGTGCATTTTTTATCTATTTTTTTTTTTTTTTTTTTTTGTTAATAAGTACTTTTTAATAAAAAATACTTTAAATAAATAGCACTTACAAAAAAGATACTTTGAAGTAAATGTTGCCTTTACATAAAAATACTCATTCATAAAAGGTGTGTTTTTCAATAGAATTCACTTTTTTAATAAGAGGTATTTTTTAATAAAAGGTACTTTTTTAATAAAAGGTACTTTTTAATAAAAGGTACATTTTTAATAGAAGGTACATTTTTAATAGAAGGTATTTTTTTAATAAAAGGTATTTTTGTAATAAAATTTACTTTTTTAAAATTTACTTTTTTTAATAAAATAGTACTTTTTTAATTAAAGGTGCATTTTTTATCTATTTTTTTTTTTTTTGTTAATAACTACTTTTTAATAAAAAATACTTTAAATAAATAGCACTTACAAAAAAGATACTTTGAAGTAAATGTTGTTTTACATAAAAATACTCATTCATAAAAGGTGTGTTTTTCAATAGAATTCACTTTTTTAATCAGAGGAACTTTTTAATAAAAGGTACTTTTTTAATAAAAGGTGCTTTTATAATAAAATATGCTTTTTAAATAAAAAGTAATTAAAAAAAAAAAAACTTTTTAATAAAAAGTACTTTATATGAATGGTACTCTTTAAAAAAAATTTACCTTGAAGTAATTGTTGCCTTTACATAAAAATACTCATTCATAAAAAGTGTTTTTTTTTTAATAATATGCACTTTTTTAATAAAAGGTACTTTTTTAATAAAAGGTACTTTTTTAATAAAAAGTACTTTTTTAATATAAGGTACTTTTTAATAAAAGATGCTTTTTATAAAAAGTAATTTTTATTTAAATATATACACTTCATATACCAATACGAAGACAATTCAACCGAGCAAAGTTCGTACATTTAACTTATGAAAACATTTTTAAGTCTCTTTTTATCATTAAATCAAATTAAATTTAATTTTCTTTTAATATTTATTGAGGAAGAAAATTTAAGATTATAATGTAATGTCTTAAAATTTTTAAAGTGTAATTTACAGTAACAAAGTTGACAATAAGGGTATGATATTGAATGAGAAAAAGAGAAAATGCCCTTGCTCCATATGCTAGCCATAACGATAGAGTGAATCTCTTAAAATAAAGTTATAAACTTAATACTAAGAAAAAAAACTTACAAGCTAGAAAAATAACGATATTAATAATAATAAAATTAAAAACTAAAAATAACTCTTAATTAAGTACTCTTAATGTTAGTACCAGGGTAAGTTTTTTTTTTTAAAAATCCGGTGTAAGAGCCGATAGATTAATAATTTCATGGTTTAAACCAAGTGGAGATAAATATTGAGTATTACGCCAATTGTCATTCCTCTGAGATTGAGCAATTTCTTGTAAAACAGTATTATCATGCGTGTATAGTCTATTGTTATAATTCCTTATAATGTCATTAGAGCTCATTGGAAGCACTCCAGACTCATTGTAAATAACTAAATTTCAAAACCTTCTTGTTTTTGATGAAAAATTTTTTCCAATACAAAATCTTAAAACCTTTCTCCCAAAAATTTCAAATTTGCTCATTAATGTCGGTGAAATAGAAAACCAAATAGGAAATGCATACAACAAAACCGGTCTCATACATGTTTTATAAAGTAGTAATTTTGTATGAGCTGGTAAATCTTTATTAGATAAAACTCTGCCAAGACATGCCTTCACTCTGTTAACTTTATTTAAAACAAAATTTCCATGTTCATTAAACTTAAGAAGCTTATTAAAAATAATGCCAATACCATTTAAAAACAACTTTAGTCTTTTGCTTTCTGGAACTACAAAATAAGCACATTTCCCCGACGTATTTCTAAGACAAATTGCTTCACTTTTTGTGGCATTTATTTTAATACCCCAAAAATCATAATAATCTTTAACTTTAAATAATTGCCTTGATACAATCTGCAAAGCTTGATCAGGAGACTCATGATGGGTGTAGAGATAAGAATCATCTGCACTAGAGTTTGAAAAGTTGTGGGGAAAATCACCAATATCAAAATCAAATTCTCTTGGACATCATGGAGTTTTTTTTCAGAATTTTTAAAGTTTCTTCGGCCATATATTTTTTCACACATAACATATTTTTTCGACACGATAATTACAACTTCGATTTTCCTTACGTTGTGGAAACAATGCAAATATTATTCCTATCGTAAAAAGTGATAAAACGTGTCGACCTATCGCAATATTGCCTTATCTTTCTAAATTATTTCAATGTTTAATCCATACTCATCTGAGCAATTTTTAAATAAAAATTCGTTACTTACTGATAAACAGTCAAGGTTTAAACCTAAACATAGTAATGTTTCTGCCCTGATCGATGTTTCTGAGGAGCTTAGAGCTAAATTTCTAAAGCATTTGATACAGAAGATGTGGATGTACAAATTTTAAACAACCGCTGTTAAGTTAATTTCTTCTTATTTACACGACAGAAGTCAATCTGTATATCATGGATTTGATAAATCTACTAGCCTCTGAGTAATCAGAGGGGTTATTGTACCCCTCCTTTTTGCAATATATTCAAATGATCTGCCCTCTTACCTCGATTACCGTGGAATGCAAATATATGCAGATGATGTGCAACTCTACATAAGCTGTAAACCAAATAAAATAGATGACTGTATTAACAAAATAATACATGGCTTACATAAACTTTGGGAATGGGCTTCAGCAACTGGTCTTTGCTTAAATGCAAGCAAGTCTAAAGCCTTGATTATAGGCAAAACGGAATACATGCTCAATAAATTACCACCAATTTTGATTAACAACTCAAGACTTGGGTTATCCTAAACTACTAAAAACTTAGGTGTGTTATTCAACAGAGAACTCATTTGATTAAATCATATTAATTCTAGTTGTGGAAAAACTTGCTCAATGCTGCGAAATCTGTGGATGACCCAGTATTATACTCCATACAGTGTTCCTATTTTAATTGCTAAAACTTACTTATAACAATATGACAAGATACGTTTTTGACCGAACAAGAAGAAGCACCATTTTTGAGTTCTCGAAACAGATTTGTAATATCTCGTTCGAAAATCCTTTAAAATGCCGTTCACTTCTATTTTTACATAAACTGATCTACAGAATACAACGTGGGATACCTATATAAAAATATAATTTTTTCAAGATCAAATAGAGGCAACCGAATAAACGCCAAATGTCGAAAAGACACTACTTTTTAAACTCCATTTGCTTTTGGACCATCTCTTTAAATAAAGTATATATTTCTTTTTCTTTTATTTACGATGTTTTTTTACTCCTATTTTAACTTTAACCTTTCGCCTTGATTATAATCATTATTTGTCGTATACTATAATGTTATAATTGCTGCAAGCAAAGCCCGACCCTCTAAATTTGAGTGCAAATTCTAGGAAATTTTATTTTTTCATTAAATTTCTTTCTTTCGATGTTTTTTTAATCTATTCATTCATTAATTCATTAAATTTATTTCATTATAAATATTTGTTTAATAAACAGAAATAAGAGCCTAAAGGTAATTTAACCACCCTGTATGCCACCTAAAGGTATCCTAATTTTAGTCATTTCACAGCTCAACACAGGGCGTGTGATATGCAATTATTATAATGGAATTCGATTGCGTTATTGTCGTTATTGGTTTATGTCAAAAATTATATTTTAATTCAAGACAGGACTTTTCATATACAATTTTTGCAAACACATTAACAAATTAATGGAACAAGTTGAGTTTTTTTTTTAATTTTTTGGAGGGGTTAGGCTTCTTGGGATGATTTACCAGATACATATATATTTTTTTCGCTCGAGCATATTTTCGGAGTTATGGACCGACGAAACTTTGACTTTGATTTGTATATAAGTTTGTTGTTTAGTGTCGCATTTCAGTAATGTATATTCCATTGGAGAGCTTACTTGAGTTCCTTTTATATGAAATCGAAATCCCTTAACCCTTTATGAACCTATTTCAGGTTTTGATATTTTAAAAAGTTTTTTTTGGAAAACATGCTATTATCTCATTAAATGATCTATATAATCTTGGTATTTGCAACAACTGAATGAAAGCTAGTTTCATTTCAATTTGTATTTTGACCTCTTAACCCTTTCAGGACCGAACACATTAGCGTTTTTACCTACATTTTTTGTAATATGTTTTTATTTCTATTTCGCTCTTGGTTCTTTGGGAAATTAATCCATAATTTATTACACTATTATTCTACTATTATTTATTCGTAGGCGAAAAAAAAATAATAGAATAATAAAAAATAAGTTAATTCCCCCAAAAAATGTAACTCAAGTAAACATAACAGCAGATTATTATTATATCGGGATAATATAAGATTAGAAATGTTGGTGCTGAAATGAAGCGCCGCAGGGAAATTTTTTTTTTTTTTGGAAAATCGCACGATTTTTTTCGAAAAATTTTCGTAATAGGACGGATAAATAATAGTATAATAAATTGTAAAAAAATATTGTAATAATGTGAGATTGGGAATGTAATTGTGGAAATAAAGCACCGTAGTCGAAAATAGGATGGACATATAATAGTAGCTCGACCGAAAAAAAAATACTTTCCCTAGAATCGCAATAAAATGTTGTATAAGTGGTAAAAATTTAGTAGGGATCGGGGTAGCAGTTTTAAATGAATTTTACTTAATAAAAAAAAAATGTTCCAGATGGTGCAAATCTGTAAATCTGGTGCACAGCTAAAAAGAAATGCCACTCAAATGAGGCATGTTTGGTCAAAATCGGTTTAAAACTGACAAAGTTACATCGGTCAGAAGAAATCGCCTTGTGTATTAATATTATAGATAAGAAGTTTATAAAAAATAACTCTCCTTAAAAAGTTCCTCTTATTGAACAAGTATCTTTTTATTAAAGAAGTACCTTTTATTAAAAAGTAAATTTCTTAATGAGGTACTTTTTATTAAAATATTACCTTTTGTTAATGTTAAATAATAATAAAGAACGCAAGACATTTATAAAAATACAAACGATTTATTCAATAGTTTAACAAGAACTGACAAAATTATTTTATATATAATAAAATAATAAGCATAAATTTCATGGATAGTATTGCTAGGAATTTATATTGAAACACAAGTAAAATATTATAAAGTGTTTTCTAACAGTTAAATAATAAAACTACATTTTATTAAAAAAGCTAATTTTTTGAAGAGTACCTTTTATTCTAAAATTACCTTTTTTTATTAAATAAGTACCTTTTACAAAAAAAGTACCATATATTAAAAAAATTGCTTTTTATTAAATAAGTACTTTTTATAAAAAAAAGTGCAGTTTTTAATGAAAGATCCTTTTTTTAATATAAGAAGTGCTATCTATATTCATGAAATATTAGAGAGTCTTTCAGTCCTTACAGATAATTTAGGCCATTATTTATTTAATATCATCATTTCTTATACATTTTGTCTATAATCTTGGCATATTTTTGGTGAACAATCTTTCTTTTAATCTTCAGTGTCGGGCCTAAGGGGAAAAAAAATACAATAAATATATAATTAAAAAAAACAAAAATTAAAACTTACCTAATTCATTGGTGGGTATGGAAAAATCATGAGGCAGCACTGTAAAGTATTGCACTTTTTGAGCATTCGATATGGCTTGTTGATTTGCCCTTTTGATACCATCCTCTAAAGCCTTGAAAACCTTATCATCCAATTTTATCTCTACAGAATTTGGATCTAAATCTGTGAGATTTTCTGATAAATTTGTATGCAGAATTTCCGAGAGATGTGTATAATTTAAATCCAATGATTCCAGCCAATTAATTGTTTCGGGTCTTAAGCAATCCAAAGGGTAACCGGTATCTGGGTCCATATCAGTCTAAAATATAATATATATTTTTATAGGACTATTAAGGAAAGCCTGTCATTTACCTTAAACGTTATTAAAACGGTGAGATATTTCTTATGATCACCTATAACTACCGCATTACTAATACATGGCAATTCTTTTTTAATCAAAGCTTCTATGTAAGCCGGTGGTATATTTTCACCGCCTGCTGTTATAATTAATTCCTTGAGACGCCCGTTTATATATAAATTTCCTTGCTTATCCACATAACCACTATCACCACTCATTATCCAACCATCTTGAGTTAAGGTGTCATTAGTCTTTTCGGGATCATTGACATAACCCATGAAGTTAATGCGACCTCGTATGAAAATCTGTTAAATTAATAATGTATAATAATATATAATATAATAATATATTCGTACCTAATAATATGCTTTAAATATTTATTATTTGCTAACCTCGCCTTCACCGTTTTTATCTGGATTATTGATTTTAATTTCCACTCCTTCAATTGCTTTTCCTACCGTCATTAAATTGGGTTGATCGAAGTTATAAACAATACCACCACTAGTTTCCGACATACCATAGACATCATATAGAGGTAAATCAATACTTAAAAAGAAGCGTTTCAAATCTTTTGAAACCGGAGCACCTCCGATAAATAAACCTTTGCTACGCTCCAAGCCCAAAGCAACTTTAATTTTAGCCAGTACCTTCGAAGCCAACCAATATTTAAATGCTGATGTTGGTTTGCCCTCCATTTTATCCATCCAATATTTTTCCACTTCATTTCGTGCTGCATTTATTATTAACTTTGTAAATCCCTTGGAATTGCTATCGAATTGTATAAGCTTTTCTTGAATTTTTTCATAAATTCTCGGTACCCCAAAGATCATAGTGGGCTTGACTTTGACAAACGTTTTTCCCAGTGTGCCTTTGAGAGCATTACGATCGGCAAAATGTACCAAAGCACCGTTCTCCATGCTCATGAATATATCGAAAAGTTGAGCAGCTATATGATTTAGTGGCAAGTACGTAATAATTCGTTCATGACCTGGTTTGAGTCCGGGTAAAGCTTTTGTAATGGCTCGACATGTGTATAAGACGCCATCGTGAGAAACCATAACACCTTTTGGCATACCAACAGTGCCGGACTAAAGAGATAAAAAATAAGCAAGAAAACAAAATTGCAAAAAGTCATTTTAATGTAGCGAGTGTAAATAGGATTGTATGGGTTTACAAAAAAACTTGATATGAACATGCAACCAACATTTTTTAAAAATCAGAAAGAGATAAAAAAAAAAAAAAAAAAATAATAAAAAAAAAATAAATAAAAAAAAAAGAAGCGCCCCGGTAGGTGAGTAGGTAGCGTGCTCGCCTATCATGCGGGGGTCGTGGGTTCGATGCCCACCAGAGGCTTTGGTCTGTCGCTGCAAAAAAAAAAAAAAAAAAAAAAAAATTAAAAAAAAAACTAGCCAAAATTAGAATCTGCAGATTCGGCTTCGCGGAACTAGGCTTAAAAAAAAAAAAAAAAAAAAAATAATAATAAATAAATAAATAAACATCTTTCTTATACATAAACTATAAAAAAGAAGAAGAAAGAAATCTTTTTGAACTTGCGAATATAAATCAAATGTTTGGGAAAACTAACCTTGACACTCCCCAGATTCCTTACTGAAAGATTTACTTAAATTTAAAACCTCACAACTAACAAGGAATGTCTTTTGGGGGCCACTCGCAGATAGCGGAACTTGGAATTGTTATAGAATATTAAAAAATAAGTGAATCGAATTTTTTAAGCTGATATTTAAAAAATAAGCAGTTGTTTTTTGTTTTCTTTTTTTTTTTTTTTGCAGATTTTTCATATTTGATCCAAAAACTTTTATACAAATTGGATATTATATGAAAGGTATTTGCAAGGTCTATTCAATAGAATATCATACTGAAATGCTCGTCTCATTTAATAAAAAACCAAAAATTTTACAGGGATTTGTATGAATTTTGAATAAAAACTCACAAGACTCGTAATACTTGTAGTTCTGTTTTAGCGTGGACGTATTTCAGCTTTATACGATGCAGCGGGCAATTCAAGTTTTAGCTGATTTTTCACGAATACCTTTTATGACGATGCTGGCCATCCTGTGCGTAAACTATAGGAAATATGGGCATTCTTAAATATATTTTTATAAGTGCATAACCAATGGATAGAAAAAAATTTTATTTCGAAAATGACAGATAAAGTGATCGAAAAGAGGAGAATTTTAATATTTTTGTTGAGGAACTAATACGTATAATTTTTATACATCATGCAAAACGGTTTGCAAGCTATTTTCAACGTTATGTGATTTCGTATTTCATTCTTCAGCAGAATTATAGCTATAGCTTAAATAATCTATAATATTAATATGCTAGGCGATTTCTTGTGACCGATGTTTTGTTCTACCATTTTATCCCGATTTTGACCAAGCGTATATTATTTGAAAGGTATTTCTTTTCAGCCGTTTTGCAGATTTACAGATTTTTCAATTTTTTCCTCTCTTTTGAGTAAATTGCATTTAAAGTTGCTACTAACACATACATAAAATTATACATATGCCATGTGTGTTTTATTAAATTTGTTAATGTGTTTGTAATAAAAATGAGTTTGTTTTTTTGTGTTGATTTCCGAAATGGCTATAATTGATAAACAACTTTAGGGTCTTTATTTAATGAAAAAAATAATGTGGCGGAATACCAAATTAACAAATCGCCAAAATAAAAAAATCGCTTTCACCGAAAATCGTAAAAACAAAAATCTTCAAAACCAAAAATCGCTACTAATAAAAAATCGCTAAAATCAGAAATCGCTAAAACCAAGAAAACGCCAAAAATCGAAAACGACAATTAAAAAAATATCGCTAAAATAAAAATTGCCATATGTTATTCTAAATTCAAAGCCAATCATTTTGTGTTGCCGGATTTAATACGTATTTCGTTTCAGAGAAGGAACGTCGAAAAATTTTATAATTTTTGCACCGAATGAAGACACCAAGAAAAAAAAATATATATATAAAATAAATAAAATCAAATGTTTTAATTGTACAATACAAATTTCGTACGACAAATTGATTATGAAAACATAAATGTCATAAGTCTCGGTATATCGCAGCGAAGCACGATAGGGCATAGTAGTAATAATATAAAATATATTTTTGCTGTTAATTAAATATTTTCATAACAAATGAATAAAAATTTTAGGTATGCCTTTTGAAGCTTAATGTTAAAACGTGCTTTTGGTGCACCCTCTTTTGAAACAGGGTATATGCAAGGTTAATATCTAAAAAGCTTATGCTATTCGCTACAATCATTAAAAAACATTTATAAATCCTCTGATGAACAATTTAGAAGATATGATTTATTTATACCCTATACCACTATGTGGTTTGGGTATAATGACTTTGTGCTGCTGCGATGTCCGTCCGTCCGTCCGTCCGTCCGTCTGTGTGTCCATGTAACCTTTGTAATCAAACTACAGGTCGCAAATATGAATATATTAGGATGAATGGTGTTGAATATAGTGAAATTCGGTCAATGTTCAGACCTAGTCCCCATACAAATGACCCCTATGAAATCGACATAAATTGCCATAAGATCCAAATTATCATATAGATCTCAGTCAAATTGGGTTTGTATGTGTTTATTATATCATTAATCAGTTGTCCAAAAATAGTTTCTATAGGACAATTCTTAGTCATAGGCCCCTTATAGAGCTGCTTTCCGGTCTTGACTTCAATCTATCAAAAAACAAAAATATTGCACAAATTTTTCTCAAATTTGGTTTGTATACATTTTTTCAAAATATAAGTGACTTTACCAATAATGGTCAGAATTGGTCCATTTTTCGTCCTAGGTCCCTTTTATATGAACTTTTTCATATCTACTGTCAAAATAATTAATAACAATGCCACTCAAATTTGGTTTATGCTTTGTTTGTACATCCAATTAGTTGGACCGAATATATGCTAGATTGTTGATTTTTCCCACCATATGTCTATTTGTGCAACGTCACTTTAAACAACTATAACATTAACCTATTTATCTACACTAGCAGATTCCAGCCCTCGAAATTTGAGTGCAAATTCTAGGAAATTTAATTTTTTCATTTAATAAATTATTTTAAAAGACAATTCACAATTCCGCACTTTTTAAATTGGTTTATGTCCAGAATTATATTTCAATTCAACAAAATTATTGTTGTGAATGGTTTGTGTCCAAAACTATTTTTCAATTCAACACAATTATTATTGTGCATGAAGAAGATAAACAGATATTTTTTTGCAAACACATTAACAAATTTAGCATTGTATTAGCATTGTATAATTTTAGTAGCAAATTTAAATGCATTTTACTCCAACAAAATGTTCCAGACGGTGCAAATCTGTAAATCTGGTAGACAGCAAAAAATAAATAGATTTCTAACAAGATACGTTTGATTAAAATCGGGTAACAAGAAATTGCCTTATCTATTAATATTATAGATATTTCTTTCGTCTTCCATATTTTGTTCAAAGGTAGCTGGCTGTATTTGTTATCAAATGGCCGGGTCATTAACATTAAAATTAAAGACTTGAAGCAAATTTGTTGTTATAACAAATTAAATATAAAAAATAACAATAACTTAATTCCCAACAACGGCACTCATAATTTAGTTATAAATGCTTTTATGGCCTGTAAGCAGACAACCAGTTGCCAAACATCAACCCACTACAGACTAAACAACTAAACGAACAAACAAACTAACTAGCCAATCAACTTACCGTGTATATCAAGAGTGCACAATCATTCGCAGCAACATCACGTTCACGCAACAGCAATTCCTCATGTAGCGCCAAACTAAATTGCATTCCAAATAAATCCGACCAGCGGTAATACCCCTCCTCTTTGCCAACGAAATCATCGAAAGGACCATTTAATTGAATAACAGCACGCAATTGTTGTAAACGAGATTTATTAGCACGCACTTTGCACATTTGATAAGCATCATCGACCAAACAAACAGACGCCTCTGAAGTCTCCAAAACATGATGAACTGCCTCCGCTGAATTGCTAGTGTAAATCCCAGCACAAACAGCACCAATACGTAAGGCGCCCAATTGCAGATAAAACCATTCGGGACAATTATAAGCTAAAATACTGACAGATGAACGCTGTTCCACACCCAGATATAATAAAAGTAGAGCGGCTTTTTCAACATGCTGCTGGTATTCAGCATAGCTGACTGTTGTCCAAGTAGTGGTTGGTATTCGTTGCTCGTTATCCTCTGCTATAGCTGGTTCATATGCCAAGGCTGGTAAATCTTTAAACATTTGACAACATTCATGGAAGAATTTCGGTATTGTTTGTAATTTACATATGGCTAAATTTTCGTTGGTGATGCGTGTCTTGACGGCCTCATGTAAAGACCATGAAGTAAAATTTTTGGCCGGTTTTAGGGCTGGCAGTACTTTAGCATCCAGCTCAATATTTTCTAGCATTTTTATGCCGTTCTAAATTTAATATGACTGCTGTGTAAAACGTTTTGTATGGAAATGATTTTGATATATTCAATTATATTTAACCATGAGAATTTTTAAATCTCTTTAAAAGAATTATCATCTTTAATGGCCTACTGCATTTGTTATCTCTTAAATGAAAGTATTTGTTCTTTACTAAGTAATCTGTATTGTTGCTTTTGTTTACCACTTATTCACTTTCGACATGTTTGTTGACCCCTGATATGTGTTTATAATATTTTATTTTCTATGGTTGTTTAAGGCAACAGCCTACTGGACACACGCTTTATTAAGTGTCAATTTGAAATCCACAAAAATCATAGTCATTATCATAGAACGTCAGCTTTGTTTATTATACTTTCCTAACAACAGCTTATCTTTGCATTTTTAATTATTATGTTTTTATTTTGTTCATTCGCCTTTTTAAGATCATGTCATTAACTCCCAAATTGTTCTTGCATTTTATACCCTACATCAATCTGTGTTCAGGGTATATTGAGTTCGTACTATACCAGTTGACTAAGAATTATTTTCTGTCCTTCTGGGTGTAAAGTTGTTAATGAGGTATAACTCGTTATCAAAATGTGCCTATAACCACCTCCAAGTCAACCAGTGCTATCCCATCTAGGGGACAACTGGAATCAACCAAACCGACCAGTTTGGAAACGCAAGCCTAACCTAAGGTATAAATTAGTACCACAGGTGAGCCATATGCCCGAGGATGATTCACGGAATTGTCCATATCGTAAACAGTATGAGCAGAAACATTAAACTGGAAGTGTCAAAACCTGCCAGGAAAATTGTTGTAACATCCCATAATTATGCGGTATCCCAAGGTGTCACATGGTGTCCCAAGATATAAATGATGGCACATGAGCGGAAAATGAGGCCGTGAATGGGTGAGTCAGTGCTCCTAGCAAAGATGACCATTACGGTGGAGTTGGAAGCAACAGTGTGGGTTGAAAACGAGTCGAAGGCGTTTGAAGCAGCTTCAGGTGCCAATATAGCGTCCACGACAAGTCAGGGACTGGTCGAAAAGTGTGTTCGGAACATTGGTGATAATACACTGGTCACTTGATAGATATTATCAGTAAGGATAAACGTAGTAGACAAAAGAAGAAATTGATGGTTTTCGATGGATACATGTTTTTGCAGGTACAGTTGATGATCGACAAGGAAGTGTTGAACCTTTAAATGGGTTTTTTCGGAACGGCCTCTCGGGGAGTTTTGTGGTAGCTGTAGTAGCCCAAAATTTCGGGAAGAGTTGCGTTCAACCGGGCGTTGCGACTATCAGGGCAACAGGGTTTAGCTAGGCCCGATCCAATAACAGAAGGTGGAGTGTATACCAGGCACATCTCTCCAAGCTTGTAATCCGTCTTATGGCGAAGACCTGGTAGACGCATAGTATCCCACCTAGTGCTGAGACCACCGTATGGTTATGTGAACGCACGTTAAATAAATAGAGACTTCTGTCTGTCCGTCTGTCTGTCTGCCGGTGTGCCGATAGCAAGTGGCGCCATTTAAGTTTTTTCGTTGCAAAAATCATAACTTTTGAACCAATTGAGGTAATCAAGTAGGTTAAAAAGCATATGACAGACAATTATCCATCCTATAAATGTACAAGGATGCTTACTTATGGGTTATCAAAGTTGAAATTTGTTAACGGCATGAAAAAATCATGTTTATGTTATCTAACCATTTTATATTTATTATGTTTTTTCACGGTTTTTATATTTTAAAATTCTTATCCATAAATAAAAATAAGAGTTTTCAGATTTCTTTTTTCAAATTATTACATTAATTATTATTTCTTTTTTAATTTTCTGTACAACAAGACATGTCTTATAATTAAAGTACAAGATTTTCGTCGTTCAAAAATTCGCCACAAAATTAAAATACAATAAAAAAAAAAATGCATAACTTATTTAAAATAAAGTAAAATAAATAAAGGGTCCGCCATCTAACGTTTTTTGATGTGTAAACATCTATACGCGCAGGGGGGTAAATTTCTATTTCACAATACAATCACAAAACCAGCGTAACTCATATCGGTGTGAGATGAAGCAGATAACGCTGTGTGACTTATGATTGTATTGGTGAAAAAATTATGATATTAAATTGTTTTTTATGCCACTTTTTTAAAAGCGTCATCTATGTATCACTTATATACGTTTATATTAGGATATTTTTAACGTTTTACAGCAAACGGTTGTTGAATTAGCTGAAACAGTTTTTGCTATAAGTGATACATAGATGACGCTTTCTGTTTGATTTTAAAAAATGATATAAAAAAATCTTTAATTACTAGATGTTTACACATCTTCCCTGTGATCGGACTCACATGATTTTTTTTTTTCAACTAGTGCTTATTTCGCGAATGGTAATACTTAGCTCATATCTGATTTGACAGATAATTAGTTTTATCCTTCCGCTGAACGAATATGGTTGTGTACACGCTTGAACAACGCTGCGAAATATTGCGACATTACTTTGAAAATCATGGTAATGTTGCAGAACGTATGCGAAAATTGCGTACGGATTTTGGAAGAAGAGAAGCACCGTCAGTTCCGTATGTTCGTTATCTTGTGAAAAAAGTGAAAGAAACTGGCATCCTCATCGATAAACCAAAGCGTGAAAAGCCAAAAACAGTGCGTACACCCGAGAATATTGCTGCTGTGGCAGAAAGTGTGCGTGAAGCGCCATCAACATCAATCCACCGTCGTTCTCAAGAATTGAACATTCCGGAGGCATCATGGAGACGAATTTTGGATAAAGACCTTGGTATGACGCCATACAAAGTCCAATTGGTTCAGGAGTTGAAGCCAACTGACCATCCAATGCGTTTTCGCTTCGCTAAGTGGGCCTGCGATCGACTTACAGAAGATGCCGATTTTGCCAACAAAAAATCATCTTTTCAGATGAAGCTAATTTTGATCTTGGCGGGTACGTAAACAAGCAAAATTCTCGCATTTGGGGCACAGAAAACCCGCACGCATACATTGAAAAGCCGATATACCCAAAACGAGTCACTGTTTGGTGCGGATTTTGGTCCAGAGGCATAACTGGGCCATTTTTCTTCGAAAATGAGCAAGTAGTGGCCGTTACAGTCAATGGCGATCGTTATCGGGCCATGTTGAATGAATTTTTGTTCACAAAAATTGAAGAGGAGGATATTGGCAACATTTGGTTTCAACAGGACGGCGCTACGTGCCACACAGCCGAAGCTACACTCGATGTTTTGCACCCTCTTATTGAAGATCGCATTATCAGCCGCAGAGCTGATGTCGGTTGGCCACCTCGGAGCTGCGATTTGACACCGTTGGACTATTATTTGTGGGGTGCCCTCAAAGATAAGTGTTACGCCAACAAGCCAGAGACAATTGACGCTTTAAAGGACAATATTCGTGAAACCGTTGGTGAAATACAGCTGCACACAACCGATAATGTGCTTAAAAATTGGACCGATCGTGTAGGCTACTGCATGGCCAGCCGAGGCAGCCATTTGAATGAAATTATTTTCCATTATTAACCGGAAGGATTGTGCTTTCAAATAAAAAAAGAAATTTCTGATAATATTCATTAGTTTTTTTTCTATAGCATTAAAAAAAAAAAGTTATTTGGCGGACCCTTTACAAGAAATTATTAAAATTCATGAATTTAAAGAAATGAAAATTAAATATATTTAAACAAAGTAACTAAACAAAAATTTCTTCAAATGTATCGCGTTGCTAACTAATTGTTGGTTGTATGGAATTGCATTCCAAAGACGTGAGGCGTTTATGAAAAATTGTCATTCTAAAACAAGGCATCGACGCATAGAGATAATAAGTTTTTTGCCCCTTCTGGATCTAGCAAACTGTATTTGATCATAAAGATATAGGGGTTTCTCAGTGTAAATAATTTTGTGCAAAAACATTAAAACGCTTATATTAATAAGGTTATCGAATGAGACTCCATAAAGACTTTTTGAGAAAGTCGAAACGCTATCACGTTTCTTCAGTCCATAAACATATCTAACAATATTGCTGTACAAAATATTTAGTTTTTTCTTGCTGGCGTAGTCGTAGTTGCTAAAAAGTTCACAGCCATAAAGTAGACCAGGAATTAAGTATGTCTTTGCAAGAAGATGTCTTACTCTTAACGGCGTAAAATACTGAGTTACCCAAAGCGATCTTAGATTTATATACGTTTGAACCACAAGTGTATCTACGTGGCTTGGCCTAGTCAAGTTGTTATTGAACACCATGCCAAGATTTTTTACCTTTTTTACAATCTCGATTTTCTGATGGTTTATTAGCATATCATGTTCAAGAACAGGCTGAAAAGTTTTTTTTTATGAATAATCAAACATTTTGATTTATGCGGGTTGAGACAAAGTCCATTTGCAGTGGCCCAAAAATATATTTTATTAAGGTCATAGTTTAGCTTTTCAACATTTCCTTCTATGGAGCTTGCTGGACTACTGAGATACAGCTGAAAGTCGTCCGCATACATGTGTATTTTCCTGGAGGTACGCCTCTCGTGAGTGTTACAGGTCTTGAGGTCGAATTATTAACGTATACAGATTGAGTCCGATTTGTGAGGTATGAATGTAAAAGCTGCGTAGAAGTAGATGAAAAGTTAAAAAAGTGTTTTAGCTTCATCCATAGTGTTTGATGGTTTACTGTATCGAACGCCTTTGATTGGTCGAGAAGTACCAAAAAGTTTATGTTACCACAATCAAGTTCACGTCTTATGTTCTCGGTTACATTAACCAAAGCTGTAGTACAACTGTGGTTAGAACAAAATCCGGACTGCTTGTCAGACATTAGTTGATTTTCGTTTATATAATTGCTCATTTGTAGATGTAGTAGTTTTTCCATTACTTTTGATGAAGGCTTAATATAGCTATTGGGCGATACTCCGTTTTCGATTTTGGAATAGGTATTATTTTTTCATATTTCCACCTAGTTGGGAAAGAACTTGATGTAATAATGGTGTTAAATAGGTGTGTTATATAAGGCAATATTAATGGCAAAATGATCTTGATAAACTTGGGATGTAAGTTATCGAAACCCACGGCGCACAGTGGCTCCATTTGAGTTTTTTCATTGCAAAAATCATATCTTTTGAACCGAATAACATAATTGAACAGTTTAAACAGCATATGATAAATATCTGCTCAGCCTATGAAATGAGCGTTTGGAAAGGGTGCTACGCTTTGTAGGGGCCTACTTATGGGTTATCAAAGTTAAAATTTGTAGAAAAATCAATTTTATGGTAACTAAAAAAAATTATTTTTACATATTTAGATTATTTTTATTTTTTTTTCTTTAGGGTTTTATGTTTTAAATTATTACCCAACAAATTAAAAAAAATTACTTCTTTTTTAAATTTATTTTTTCAATTTTCTGTAAAATATTCATCACAATTCGTAAGAGAAGGTACATCTAAAAGACTAATCATTTCTAAACTATAATTATTTTCTAACTCTAACTTCACATGCCGCAGGGAAGAAATAAGTGGATTGGAAGATGCTGCCAACATGTTGAGGAGGTCCTCATTTTGCCTTACCCTTGATGCTTTGAATGTGTTCTGCAATCTATATTTTTTTATAAAATTTGTTAAGAGACTCCTGTGCTTCTTCAGAAAGCTCTCCAATTGGCAAAGACTGGTACTCAATTATATCTTTGCCATGCGTCAATATTTTATGGACGGTCGGGGTCAACTTCTTCTGTGGATACATTTCTGATAAAAGAGATGCAGTTTTCGATGCATATTCTCCATATTTTATAGAATTGACATTTTCTTTGCAGTTTAAAACATTCAAGATCGTTCCCAATCTTTTCACGATTTGATTGTCAATTCCAGTGATTCTAGTTACTGCCTCATCATTTTCAAAAAATCTCCTAGAAGTGTTTCCATCGTTTGAGTTACCATATCCGTGCTTGGAACAGTCTACTTTTAGTCCAACTTGTTTAAAAAAAGCATCCTGTATTTGCTTCTTTCTGATCTTTTCCTTATCCTTTATTGATGTATTTTCATCGAAGTTTTCCTCCTCTTGTGTTAGGGTATACGCCACTTTTAGCAAGAACTCGATACACCTTATCCTTGCGTGCAATGGTGACATTCCACATTCGTAATTCTCCTCTTTTGTAGAATCGTTTAAATTACCAAAGTTCTTCTGACTCTTTTTGCAAATCGGGCATGACAATGTTGAGGTTGTTCCTGTCAGTTCGTTTACGACTTTTCCGTCAACCATGACCAGGTGAACTCGTAATTGCATTCAATATATTTTCCTTCTCCAATTTGCAGCTTTGTAGGCTTAATCTTGCTTATTTGTTCTTCAATGTCCTTCACCGTGGTCCTTATGAGTTCTGCAGATTCCCTTGCAAACTGAAACATTATTGGTCGGCAGTAATGGACTGATGACGGACGTGGATTTTTCCAGTGTAGGGAAACATCAGATTTTAGCCGCAAAGGAACAACAGATGCCATAAACATATTTCCGTCCGATATTGTAGCGTCATCAGAAGATATCCTTCGCTGATAAACGCTTTGTCCGGATGATCCATCGCAGCCCAATTTGCTGATCAATGTGAGTTTATCAGGAAGAATTTTCACCTCATTTTCAGGAAGACTCTCCAACAACCATTTTGCTGTATGGCCCATGAGATCCTGCAGATTGGCTTTCACGGAGACTTCCGTAAACTCCGTATGCAGTGGTCGTGAATTTATTTTGGCTTGCGTAATATGCTTGTATCCTGGTAAAACGTCAGCCCCGTGTCGCATCAAGGATGCCCGTATTATCTCATATTTTTCATTGGAAAGTTGTAAGTCCATAAACAAGGCCAAGGCTTCTTCGGAACCATACTTTTTAATGTGTGCGTTTTTGGGCGTGGGAATGCTTTCCTTAATCCTTTTTAGTCGCAGTCGGCTTGCTTCAGCAACAGATTTTGTAATCTGCGACCTAACTCTTTCACTATCCTTTGTATATTTAATAGACAGCGCGTCCGATAAATGCTTCGTGGTCAAGTCATTGGTGGCACCGGCAAGCTTCCTTTTTATTGTGAAAATTGAACACTCCTCAATACTTTTTTTTTGCCTTCCTTTTGCTCCTCTGGTTGATGTGGTGGGTTTATCTACTGCCAATATATCCAGGATGGTGTCTTCGTTAAGCCAGTCCTCGTATTTGGAGTTGAAGTTCTGAATGGTTCGATTAGGTTTCACCCATTTTGCCTTAATATTTGCATATATCAGATAAAAATTATTTTTTATAATTTCGCTTCTCTCAATATTTCCGTATAAGCTATCAAGTTGTTCTAAAGCAGCTTCCGTGAAAAACTTTGGTGTGGTTGACCTTCTAAACAGTTCAAATAATTTTAAATTGTTCAACGCCATGTTTTCAGTACTTAAATTGTTTAACGCCATGGTTTCAGTACTTGTTGCGCCAACTTTCAGTCGTAGACTAATCCAGGCATTATGCTTATTTTGCAATATATAGGCTTATGCTACCATGCCTAAAAATTTACCTGTTCCCTGCATACATATGGATTTAGGCTGAATTATGCAATTTTGGTATTATGCTCGCGTCTAAATAAGATTTGTGCCTACCTGTAGGGACCATAAGTCAATATTGTTCTTGACCATTTGTACTCCAAACTAATTTTTAAGTGAGGTGCGTACCTGCGAATTTCAGTGAGTAGTTTTTTGTGCATCCTGTGTCTGTAACAGAATATTAGGAGTAGACTTTGGCAGAGGCTCCCAGGTAGACAACCGACTTAAAATGCAATTTTCAAACTATTAGATCAAACTAAAGTCAGTCAAAACATGTAAGGGATGCACGCCATACAATTTCTGCAATCATGTCTTTTTAACTTGTTTACCTCTAAAAGCCAAACGGGCACGTACGGGCAGATAAAACCTTTTGAATTATGTAGAGAAATAATCAAAGAAAATGTTGTGCAAATATGGCAGATATAGAAAAATATAGATTTTGTTTATTTTCCGTCAAAGTTGAAAAATAGTGAAAAAACGGAGAGTTTTTAAATAGTGATTTACCAGGAGAAACACAAAGCAAACAGTTAATTTTTTTTTTATCATTATACATTTAATAAATACATCAATCAATACGAACAAAAAAATAAGGCGATTCATTACCTATTTTTCGTGATATTACACCTGAAATCGCAACAAATTGACTAAAAATTGTGTGTTTTTTTGAAAACCGAAAGTCGGTCAACTTTGAACGGTTATATCTTCTAAACTAAAAATGTGATGTTATTAAGAGTAGCATATTTGAAATCGTTGAAAAGTTTCCTATAACATGGGTTTATTCAAAACTTCGTCGCCGCACATGAAAATTTTGATTTTTGCAACCTCGTTTGCTCTACGGGAGTTACGTTAATTTAATTAACTTAACTTATGTTTCTATTCCTATCTCTATTCTTAATCTTTTACTTTACTTTAACTCTACTCTTTCCTTTCTTGTTCACCTAAAGCTTTCACTCTTTTCAATCAAATTTAATTTTAAGACTCCTAATTGTAATTTAAAATTACCGTAAGATTCAGATTATCATATACATATATATCGATAAAGTTTGGTGTATTTTTGTATATTATACACACTAATTATTAGCCCAAAAGTAAACCTGGATAGGGCAATTTTTATTCATAAATCTTCACTAAATCTATAAAATAATCAAAAATGTTGCAAAGGTATATTTGGAAATTTGGTTTATAGTTAATTTTTGCGAAAAGTAAGTGACTGTACTAAATATGGTCATGATCAGTCAATTTTTTTTTTGCCTAGTCCCCATATAAAAATTACATCAGGTTGAACGTTTTCTATATCTGAAAGCAAAATATTAGTAGTAATACCACTAAAATTATGCCTATTTTTTATATCCAGTTATTGCTTCAGCAAAGTTGGATCTAAGACCCTCTCTCGAAACGCATGATAGCGGGAATCGTATAGTCGGTCTAAACCGACTCACAGTGGACCATACTTTGAGAAGGCGGCCAAAAATCATTTTTTTTTTTTTGTTACCGATTTTAAAGTTATGTTATTCATTTGAAAGTAAATACTAGTGAACCTCGGGAACCAAAAAATTGCGACTCTATCTCAACTATATCACAGCGAACAGGGTCTTCGAAAATGGGCTTTCTCAGTATTTTGCTAAAATTAAAAAGTTCTTTGTGAATTTTTATTTTTGAATGACTGTAACTTTTTTGATTTAAAAGATTTTGAAGTAAAATAAATTTTATGTAATTTTATGGCTTCCATACTCTTAATGCTAAAAACCAAGGTTCAGAAAATACACACATGAAACACACAATGTTCTGTTCAAAAGCAGCCAACACATATCTTTATTTTCATATCAATTGTGTGTGTTTCTAAATTTTCTACGGTGCCCAACACAACAATGACTGTGTTCGTTTTAATATTTCGTTATTTACACGAACATTTTTGTATCACATACTTTTTGTTTCAATCACACATAAAGCACACATTTTTGAGTGTTGCTTTATTTGAAGTTCATATTCTGGTACGTGTAGTGAAAAAAACACAGAACATGTAAAATAAACAGGTTCGAGTTCAGTTATATTTTAAGTCGTGTTGTGGCTCGTGTAGTAAGAAAAAACACAACATGTACAATAAACAGGTTCGAGTTCAGTTATATTTTAAGTCGTGTTTAAAATATAACTGAACTCGAACCTGTTTATTGTACATATTCTGTTTTTTCTCACTACACGAGCCACAACACGACTTAAAATATAACTGAACTCGAACCTGTTTATTGTACATGTTCTGTGTTTTTTTTCACTACACGTACCAGAACATGAACTTCAAATAAAGCAACACTCAAAAATGTGTGCTTTATGTGTGATTGAAACAAAAAGTATGTGATACAAAAATGTTCGTGTAAATAACGAAATATTAAAACGAACACAGTCATGGTTGTGTTGGGCACCGAAGAAAATTTAAAAACAAACATAATTGGTATGAAAATAAAAATATGTGTGTGTTGGTCTAAGTTATGTTTGTTTACATATATGTACGAGTTTTTTATTCAGTGTGTGTTTTTTTCTGAACTCTGCTAAAAACGTAAAATCACTGAGTCATTCCGAAATCAAAAAAAAAAATTTTTTTTAAAAAGGTCCAAATTTTCCGAAAATCTCCTACTTAATAGAGCAGTCAGAAAGTGTATTGCACTATTCTATAGTCCGAACCCTCCCCTATACTCCTTTACCCCATTATACACACGCCAGTTTCCGCCCGTGTGCACCAGAACAATTTTTCTGACCCAAGGTTAGATATTTTCTGCAAAATTTATGATTACAAAAGTTGTCCACTATGTGGTTAGGATATATTAAGTTTGAGGTTATGTTTGTAACTGCCAAAAATATTGGACCTTTATCCATCTTTTATTACACGGATCGACTCAAAAACACTTTCTGAGTCGATTAAACGATGTCCGTCCGTCCGTCTGAGTGTTATGAATACAAAAGTTGGTCGTACCGGTGCACCGCGGTGTATTTTTTGCGTGTCGGTAGAGTTGTCAGGAGTTGTTATATATTTATAAAAAAGGGTTGAGATATAATGCGCTTAATTATTACAGGTACATACATTTACATAGGTATCTTTCAAAAATATTAATAGTCTAAATTAGAGTTATATAGTTTAAATACCTGACAAAATGGGAAACAATTTAAATAGCAGGTAACTGGTAAAAAAAAAAACTATTGCGACATAGCCCTTTAAGATATGAGCAGGTATGCTTCACCTTTTAAAAGGGGCTAGGGTGTAGGTTTTTTATGCTTCTAAAAGTGGTAGTAAAAGATAAAAATTTGTAAATGGTAAAAAAACTATTGCGACATAGTCCTTTAAGACATGAGCAGGTATGCTTCACCTTTTAAAAGGGGTTCGGGTGTGGGTTTTTGTGCTTCTAAAAGTGGTAATAAAAGATAAAAAATTTTATTTTACATAATTGCAAGAAAGAGTATTTATAATAGTGGCTAAGTACTGTTACAGAGATCTGGCAGATATTTATTTTCAACGAAATGATGTATACGATGTTATTTTGCACATAGTGAGCAACGACTTCTTTAAGAATTGTAACCTAGATGTCATTGAAATGCACAAAGGAAAAATTATTAATTTTACATCGAATTTGAAAAGACGGTACATTGAATGCTCTCATTGCAAGGCAAAGATGTACAAACGTTACCAAGACTGGTTAATAAAGGAACTTATTTTTGAGAGTGCATCTACAACTTGCAACGAAAGTGGAAAAAGGGTCGCCAGCAAAACCAATTGACGGAAAGATCTCGAAGGCGCAAGCTGGAGAATATCAATGAAGAAATTCCTCAAAGAATTATTAAGGATTCATTTTTGCAACAAATTCAACCAACCCAAAATAAAACAAGTAAGAAAATTATAGTCGGTCTAGACCGACTATACGATACACTATACCATGCGTTGAGAAACTCTATCTCTTAGGCCCAACTAACTGGACATAGAAAATAAGCAAAAACCAAATTTGAGTGGGATTTTTATTAATTTTTTTTGGCTGCAGATATGAAAAAGTTCATATCGGATGATATATCTATATGGGGACTAGGTCCAAAAATGGACCGATCCTGATCATGTTTGGTAAAATCTCTTTTATTTTGCAAAAATATATACAAACAAAATTTGAGAAGAATCAGTGCAATATTTTTTTTTTTAATAGATTTAAGTGAAGATCGGGAAGCAGCTCTATATGGGCCAAAGGTATCATTTTTGGACTACTCATTAATGGATGTAATGAATGCATACAAACCCAATTTGAGTAAGATCTATATGACAATTTGGATCTTATGGCAATTTATGTCGATTTCATAGGGGTAATTTGTATGGGGGCTAGGTCTGAACATGGACCGCTTCTCACCAATTTCAATGTCTTTATTCCATGGCCGATAAAAGCTTACATACCAAATTTCATCAAAATATATTCATATTTGCGACCTGTAGTTTGATTACAAAGTTTACATGGACACACAGACGGACGGACGGACGGACATTGTTAAATCAACTCAGAAAGTGATTCTGATTCGATCAGTATAATTAAAGATGGGTCTAGGTCAAATATTTTTAGTTGTTACAAACAGCAGCACAAAGTCATTATACACAAACCACATAGTGGTATAGGGTATAAAAAATAAAATTGAAATAATTGAAGAAATAGTAAAAGCGAGCCCAAGGCGCACAAAGAGGATTTTGAAAAGCATTCCTACACCAATTTAAGATAAGAAATTTACGCCGGAAGAAGCGTTCGCCCTATTTTTGGATTTGAAATTGACCAAAAATCAATATAAGGAATTGCGGAAGCGAACCAATGAAAAGAATTGTGGGATTTTTCCAGAGTATCGAGATTTAGTTTCTGCCAAAAAAGAATGCTTACCTTCACAATCTGCTATTAGTGTCACTTCAACATCAGCAGAAATAAAATTGCAAGATCTACTTGAACATACTGCAGAACGATTGCTAAATACGGATCATTTAAAAAAAAATTGGTAATGGCAGCATTACTTTAATTTCTAAATGGAGATGTGATGGATCCTCTGGTCAGAAACAATACAAGCAATTTAATGCCGAAAATTCATCAGATGCTAATTTATTTATGGTATCTTTCGTTCCATTGCGCTTAACAAAAAGGTATAGCGTCTTAGAGCCGTCAACTAGTGGAGCACCAGAAATTGATATATGGAAAAATGAAATTCGTTCTTCAACAAAGTATTGCAGACCAATAAAATTTGCATTCAAAAAGGAAACCAAAGATGTCATAACTGAAGAAGTTCAAAAAATAAAAGATCAAATTAAGGAACTTCAACCAGTAATATTTAAATTTGATGACCAAGACAAGTACATTTTAAAATGTGTCTCACAATGATTGATGGAAAAATTGCACAAGCTTTAACTGGAACAAAGTCAACGTCAAGCTGCATTATATGCCAAAAGATATCAAGTCAATTAAGCCAACCCCCACCAGAAGACGATAGTTTTAAGGAAGCCTACGAATTTGGAACGTCCCCTCTTCATGCTAGAATACGTTTAATGGAGCATATTCTTAAATTGGGTTATGATTTGGAATTTGGTCCGTTAGGCAAAACAGTGAGAAAAAACAAAGAAAATGAAGAAAAAAGAAAGCAAAAAAAAAATTCAACAAAAATCAACCAACCAAAACAAGGGGAAGGAGACACAAATAATGTAAATACTGCAAGGTGATTTTTTTCCGATCCGGAAACTGCAGCATCTATCACAGGTGTAGATCATGAATTAATAAGACGATTCAAAATCATATTACAAGCTCTAGCATGCAGCAGAAAGATAAATGCAAAAAAGTTTGGAGAGTACGCCAATAAAACAGCTATACTTTATAATGAAAAATACTCCTGGAGATATATGTCATCCACAGTTCATAAAATTTTGTACCATGGGGAACAAATAATTCAAAAGAATATGCTACCAATAGGAGATCTAGCCCAAGAAAAGAGGAACAAGGACTACAGATTCATTCGCGAGCACAACACAAGGAAAATGTCCAGATGTTGTGCTAATGAAGACCTTATCACTATTTTGTTGTGCACTTCAGATCCACATATGTCCAACATTCGTCAAAAATGGAAAACTACCTCTATTGAATTAGACGAAGAAGCTAAATAACTTCTAGAAGATGAAAATCAAGGCTATTTAGAAGAAATTTTTACTAAAATTGGTTGATTTAAAGTACTTTTTCATTACACTAACAATAAGTTACACTTTTTTTTGTATAGTTAAAAAATTTTCTTGATTTAAAAATTTATATATTTTGTAACTTTACAATAAAAATTGTTATATTTCATAAATTTACCAAAAAAATTGATATAGAAATATTTAAAAAGACAATAAAAAAAATTTTAACTAAAGCAAAAACATACGAGTTTTTCATTGAAACTTCTCTATCTTGAACCAATATATTTTAACTCGTTATCTTTCAAAAAAAAAAAAAAAACAACCTTTGGCCCTTGTGCACATTAGGACTAAAAAGTTTACGGGAGCCAAAGTTTGGCATTTTCTGAAAAAATTAACTTAAAAAATTGTTAAATAGTATTAGTTGTAAAATTAACTGAAAAAATAAGACATTATATTAAAACAACCCTGTTTTTACCTTTTAACACCTCACTTTTGTACTAAAATTCAACTACAAATAAAATGTATTTTATTTTTTTTTTATTTTTTCGGGCTAATTATGGTCAATTAAATATTAAGATGATAATAAAAAATTCAAATTATTACATCCTTTTCACTCGACTTTTCGTTGACGGTATTTCAACTTCTTCTGGAGTGTGAACTTTATTTATTTGATTTTATTTTATTACATTGTCAAGTATTAAATTTGTAAAACTGGACATCACGACACAAAATTTTAATAAATTTAACAAATAGTTACAATTTTAAAAAATCACAGTTTAACCTAACAACTAGTATCACAAATTGTTTTTATTATTAGTATTTTAAACCCTCCGTAACTTTTTTTATTTTCGGTCGAGAAGTACGTTTTATAGCAACACTTAAAGGCTAAAGTCTCACCTACCAAACAGAAGAAACCGCATATCAAAATTCAAATCCAATCAAAAGTTATATATTTTTGACCGCCTTCTCGTCAAAGGGTCCACTGTGCGACTGTAAGTTTCCTACTTGTTTGTAATTAGGATCGTGTTACGTAAACAGAATTGTAATTATTCCCTTAAAAAATTTTAAACTTGAAGTTTGTTTTCCTCAACAATTTGTTTTTTTACTCTGTTGGAATATGTTTTTTTTTTGTGCAAAATGTTTTGTCAACGCCTATATGTTTTTTTTTTGCGATAAGATCATTGTACCCTTAATGGAAGCTACACACAGAAAACGGATTCATTGTGGCTACCGAATTTATTACCAACCGAATTGCGATAATGCTAATAAAAGATTTTCGGGTTCACGATGATTACAATTCTATTGCCTTAACAGTAGATATTTTATCATAATAGAAAATTTGCAGATGATATAAAATTTCTGTTGATACAATCGAAGATACAGTTGTTCCACTTAAGACCAATTCGGTTGGCAAATATTTTTTCTGTGTGTAGTGAAGCCGATTTCTACACCTTTTCTTTTTTTTTTATCAAATAACCTGCTTAGGTGTAAGTCCAACGGTTGTTAATGTTTCGGTTTGACCTACTTTTGTTGAAATGTTTTTTGTTAAGCCTAAAAATTAAAGAAAATTGTGCGGCAAGTGGCATTGGTTAATATAAGATCGCTCAGAACATAAGCTGCACTGTATATTTCTTTATATCTTTATATCTAGTTATATGAACGATGAACTTATATTCGATTAATAACTTCAAATATTAAAATTATGGGCAGTCTGTAGCAAAAGCCGTATGGGCATACAGTTACAACAAATCCAAAGAAGAATCCTAACTTGCAGTCATTGCAAATATGTATATAATTTGCATTCTCTTTTACCTTTCAATTTATTTACAAAAAGTTTTCGATATCCCTATTATGTTCAATTGTCAGTTCCATTACATTAATTATCAATTAATTACGGTTTTTATTTCAAATAAGCATTTAATTGCCAATTGCTTTTCACTTTTTTTACGTTTTGTTTCTTTTGATTTTATTTTTCGTTCAACTGACTTTTATAATTTGTACAAATTAAGTTTCATTTTTTAACAATTTGCCAAGAAAGATATAAAGAAGGATGTAGAAATCCCCCAACAATCTTGTGTTCTTTCTTTGGCTTTTAACATGAACTAGAAATAATATTCGTTGGTACACAAAGAGGAAGCAAAACAAACAATTTACAAAAATTTTAAAAAGGAAAATCTTTTTTTTTTAGCTAAGAAAATGTGAAATGAAAATCTTTCAACAACCTTACTTATGTATGTACTACATACAAGTGGTTCGTTCTTTCATTCGTGTGTGTAGGGTAAATATAAAAAAATTAAAATTCAAAATCTCAGCTTTTGTTAAAAGCTTGGAAAACGTTAAGAAACTGGGGTTTTCTTTTTGCAATTTTGTAGCACATTTTTCTTAGAGCAGCAATTGTTGCAATTTTAAAAAACTGGGCATTTTGCCAAATGCAGCAGGCCTACAAAATATTGTTAGTTTTAACTGCAACAACTTATGTATACATAGAGTTCACTTTATGTTTTTGGAGTAGTTCTTTGAAAAATGCTTACAAATTGCTGCAAGATGTAATATTATAAAACTAAATTATTTTCTTTTATGTTCAAAAAATTAAAAAACATGTTACTTTTTATTTCTTTAACGGTTTATTTTAATATATTTTATTTAATGTTAGTAAGACAGTAGTACTGGGAAGATAAAGTCAAACGCAGAACTTTGTAATACAATTTAATAAAATATTAGACTTTAAACATGTTAGTAATTTTATATAATTTGCGGTACAACAATTATGTCATTAAACAAATTATATAAGTAAACTAGTCATTATAAATCAACCTTTTAAGAACATCTTTCAAAATAAAAATACAATTTTATGTTTATGTTTAGAATAATGCCTGTGATATGTTTTTTTTTAAGTAAATAGAGAAATTTATTTGAACTTCGAGTTCAATGAGGTGAAGTGCTTTATAAAAACCACCATTTTAAAAATCTACGCTTTTGATGAAATTACATTTCTAAAAAATATCTTTTGAAAAAAAGTACTGTTTTAAAAAAGTACCTTTTGAAAAAAGCACTTTTTTTAAAAAAAAAATTACGTTTTTACAAAGAGGCATGTCGAATTACTTTTTAGAAAAAGTTTCTTAAAAAAAATATTTAAAAAGGGAACTTCTTTAAAAAAGTACATTTTAACAAAGGTACGTTTTATAAATAGTACCCTTAAAAAAGTAGCTTTTAATTAAATACCCTTTAAAAAAGGACCATTAACAAAGACCTTTCAAAAACGTAACTTTAAAAAAAGTACCTTTTTAAAAAAGGACCTTTTGAAAGAGTGCCTTTAAAAACACCTTTTAAAAAAGTAGTATTTAAAAAAAATACTTTTTAAAAAAGTTATTTTATTAAAGTACCTTCGAAATAAATACGTTTTAAGAGAAGCGCCGTTAAAAAAACTTAAAAAACTTTCGAAAAAGTACCTTATAAAAAAATACCTCTATAAAAAAGTACCCTTTAAAAAAATTGCCTTTATAAAATGGCACCTTTTAAAATATATACCTTTAAAAAATAACTTTTAAAATAAGAACGTACTGAAAATCTACCTTAAAAAATTACCTTTTTCAAATAAATATCATTTATATAAAAGTACCCTTTGTATAAAAAGTACATTTTTTTTAAAAAAATACCTTGTAACAATAATAAATATAAAAGAAGTACCATATAAAAAAGTACCTTTAAGAATTACCTTTTCAAAAAAGTAGCTTTTCAAAAAAGTATCTTTTCAAAAAGTACCTTTAAAAATGGCACCTTTTAAGATATGCACCTTTTGAATAAGTCAGATTTTAAAAAACAACTTTTAGAAAACGTATGTTTTCAATAATTACCTTTTCAAAAGCTACTAATTAAAAAACTATTTATTAAAAAAGTACTACTTTAAAAAGTACCTCGATAAAAAAGTACCTTTTAACAAAGTCCATTTAACTTTTCAAAAACTCTTAAAAAATAGTACCTTCAAAAAAATGCCTTTACCAAAAGTGCCTTTTAAAACAGCACCTTTTAAAAAAACACCTTTTGAAAAAAGTACCTCTTTAGAGCTACTTTTTATAAGGTACCTATTTCAGTACCTCTTAAAAAAACTTTTTAAGAAGTAATTTTTAAGGTACTAATTTTATTTTAAGATTGTAGTTATTCGACCTTTCAAATGTTGATAAATAAAAATACTCGAGCTCGAGGTCCGTTTTAATTATAAAAATATTTTAATTTATTTTCCAATATTTCGACATTCTTCGAATGTCATCATCGGGGAATATCTAAAAAACAATTTAAGAAAACATATCTTTCGTAACATTTATATAAATACATAATAAGTACCAAACATAGCAAATGTAATTAAAAATATAGTAAGTCTAAACACAGTAAGTATATACAATAATAACAAAATAGACTACATCAAAAACCCACTAGATCATCTTAAATAATATTTATAAATATGCACACACAAACTTACATTTAATGTTTACATAAAAACTATTAATATTGTTGACATCTCGTCCTCTATTATTGCACTGAATGTACTTATAACTATTTATTGCATTAAACCCTTTCTTTTGTTTATTAAATGACGGTAGCTCTGAGCACAATTCTCCACATCAGCCTTACAGTTAATTCTCTTCGTTGTTGGTATGTTTATAATATGTAGCATCTCTAGCATAAAGCGGCGTCTGTAGTTATTCTCAGTTTGTAATACGCTCACATTATCAAAATCTGGTGTATGTTTATGTTGAACACAGTGGTTTGTCAACGCCGTTTTTTGTATATTAATATCTCTTGATTTTTGATCTGATTTGTGTCCTGATATACGCGTTTTTAATTTGTTTTTCGTCGTCCCAACATACACTTTTTCACATTTTTCCTTATCATTACCATCACAGGGTATTTTGTATACTACATTCGATCTTTCCATTATTTTAATTTTGTCTTTCGTCTTACTGTATATCTTAGCCAGGTTGTTGTCAGTTTTATGAGCAATTTTATAGTTTTCACCGTCAAACAGTTTAGATTTTTCAAATCTTTCCGATATTTCAGGTACGTATGTGAGGGATTTGTATATTTTGGTGTCTGTAGTGGTTGTAGCGTATATTCTTTTATTATTTTCATAGTCAGAAATCAATTTATTAATAAGTTTAATCGGAAAATTATTGTCAAGTAGGATATTTCTTATTTTCAATTTATTCTTGTAGTGAAATGCCAAGTCACTCAAATTAAGTACTCTTCTTATAAAATTGTTGGCAGTATTCATAATAATTCTTTTTGGGTGCTTCGTAAAGAAATTTATTATTCGGCCTGAAGCCGTTGGTTTTTGGTACCAGTCAACCTTCAAAGTGTTGTTTTTCTCCCTCATAACCAGTGTGTCTAGGTATGGTAGTCTATAATTACACTCTCTTTCGTATGTAAACTTAATGCTATGATGAAAACTGTTTAAGCCTGTCAATACCCCCTCAATTGCACTTTCCCGAACTATACTAAAAAGATCATCCACGTATTTCGTCAAAATTCTTGGCTTTTCGGCTAAACTTCCAACAACCGTATCTAAAAGTCTCTCCATAACCAAATCGGCCACAATTGGTGATGCAGGTGACCCCATAGGTAATCCTTTCTTCTGTTTATATATCTTATTGTCATATTGAAAATATCGGTTGTCTTTTATGCAGAATTTCACAATGCGTAGAAATAAGCCCTTCGTCATGTTGGTATATTTACTAATTTTAGAAAAAGCATCTTTTAAATAAGAACCTTTTAAAAAATGCCTCTTGAAAAGAGTGCCTATTAAAAAAAGTGCATTAAGAAAAAGTACCTTTTTAAAAGTACTTATATAAAAGTAACTATTAAAATTTATTTTAAGTAAATAACCTTGGAAAAAGTACATCTAAAAAATTACTAAAATAATTTAACCCATAAAAACAAAGTGACTATTTTAAAATTAATCTTTAGCCAAAGTCTATGGACAATGTTTCAGATCGATCGGATAAGGGGTAATGGGTTTTTAATCACTCTGTGACTATGCGTGACCATGTCAAAGTTAATCTTTTTTCACAGCAAGCCTATCGACCAAGTTTCAGATCGATCGGCTAAGGGGAAATGGTTTTCAAATCACTCCGTGACTGTGCGTAACTATGCATGACTGTGCGTGACTACCCCAAAATTAATATGTAGTCACGACAAGACTATGGGCCAAGCTTCAGATCAATTGGATAAGAGGGAATGGGGTTGCCCCACGACAGACTGACAGACAGAGAGTGTGAGTATAAAAGAAAGAGTTTAAAAATGTACCATTTCAAAAAGTATCACTTAACAAAAAAAAATACCGTTTAACAATGAGACCTTTTAAAAAAAATACATTTAAATAAACTAGCAGAGCCCAGCCCTCGAAATTCGAGGGAATATTCTAGGAAATTTTATTTTATCATTCATAAGTATTTTTGTGAGAGACTAAATGTGACCTAATCGATTTTAGCCGATTCACAATTCAACACAAAGTTACTAAACACACACACAGCATTGTTTAGTTTTTTATTTGAAGCTTAAATATGTGTTTTATGTATGTGTAAGTAGCAACTTTAAATGAATTTTATTCAAAAACAATTTACCAGATGGTGCACATCTTAAAATATGGCGAGCATCTGCAACGCAATACCTTTCAAATGGTATATTTTTGTCAGAATTATTTAGTAATTGAAGGTGTAGAATATGTCGCATGAAATCGCCTTGTCTATTAATATTATAGATATCTTTTGAAAAAACTACCATTCTAAAATAAATTACTTTTATAAAAAAGTATATTTTTAAAAAACTAACTAGAAACATGTTCATTTTAAAACAGTACGTTTTAAAAATAAGTATCTTTTCAAAAAATTACCTTTTTAAAAAATACCTTTTAAAAAAGTAACATTTTAAAATGGCACATTTTAGAATATGTATCTTTAAAAATACCTTAAAAAATACTACCTTATACTACCTTATCGTAAAGAAATGTATTTTTTTTCTAAATTAAGTTAAAAAAAGTTTTATGAAAAAGTACCTTTACAAAAAGTACCTTTTATGGAAGCACCTTTTAAAAAAATCATCTTTTAAAAGAGTAATTTTTTATAGCAAATTTATTATAATGTACCTATTTTAGAAAGTACCTTTTAGAAAAATCATAATAGAAAAAAGTACCTATTATAGACAGTATGTTATAAATAAGTACCTGTAAAAAAAGTACCATTTAATAAAGTACTTATTAATAAATACCTCTTAAAAAAAGTACATTAAGAAAAAGTACCTTTCAAAAAGCACCTTCCTAGTAAGTAACTTTTGAAAGAAGTTATTTTAAATAAATACCTTTGAAAAAAGTAGAGGTGGGATTCGTGAATACATATGTTGTTGTACATTCACTCACACTCACGTGTGAAAATTTTTTAATTTTTCACAATCACGTGTGATCACGAACCATTTTTGAACATTCACGAAAGCTCACGAAGATATTTTTTCACATTCACTCACATTCACGTGTTCACGAATATTCACGACAATTCACGACCAGAAAAAAAAAGAGAAAATAGAGAAAATATAAAATTCCAACTGACAAATAATGCTATTGAAAGCAAAACGTGGCAAAATTATCGGAAGTCTGTTATTTAAGAAACTACCTATAACAATTTTAGAGAAATTTTAGAGAAATTGGTAAAACACATATAACTTAAAATCAATTTGTTAGAACAAAAAACATATTTATTTGTATATTATACAAGAAAGTGTAATATTTACATATACATATGTAAAGTTTTATGATTTGTATTTTAATATATAAAATTATTATATATTTTTATTTAGAAATAAAAGCATATTCTCCAAGCAGTTTATTTCGTCTTTCTTCCAATATCTTTCCAGATGTCGAAAAAACTCGTTCGTTCGTTGCTGAACTGGTTGGTATACAGAGAATTATTAATGCTATTTTCTTCAATATAGGAAGAGCACTTGCGTCTTTCCAAAATTTTAAAATATCGCATTCTGCTTTGATTTTTTTGAGTAAATAATTTTGAATTTCTTGATCGATATCATTATGTCGACTTGACGTAGTTTGATATACGTCCATATATTCATAAAATGGGTTATTTTTGGAAGTTGATGGTTCACTTTCTATTTCGACAATTTTTCTTTAGGAATGTCTTGCGCCATGGATTTAATAGTTGCATAATCCATATTTTTCTGATCTTCTGTGCAAAACTTCAATTCCTTAAATGGAGGATACAAAAACAACGCAATATAGTGCACGAGTTCCGGTTTTTATCGTTTTTGAACTGCAAGTTTTGCACAAAGTTTCAGTTCTTGCATTAATTTGGAGTCGATAGTATCTGCTTCACAATCGTTTTTCAGTCTTTCATACCATAATAAATACATGTTAATTGTGGGAATAGATTCCATGCTCGAAAATTCAGAGCATTCCGTGAATAGTTAAAGAAATTTTAAAATGGTTGTCAAAAATGAAAAATCTATATTAGATATTCTTTCAAGTTCATCGTTTTCATTCAAAATTGTTTTAATTTCTGTTTTCATTCGTTCAACACTGTGCAACATGTAATATACAGAATTCCATCTGGCTTTAACGTGTTGTTTGAGCGAAAAAGTTAATTTGTTATTTAAACCAGAATGTTTATAGTATCCAACTAACTTTTTACAACCATCTATCAATCGTTGTACATCAGAAATCTTATTCTTAAATAGGACGTCTTCCATTGCCAGGTTAAGATTATGACATGCACAGGATATCCTTTTATACGACTTGAAAGCAGCAACGACATTGACCCCATTATCAGTAACAAATACGCTATTTTCAATTTCGTCCTCAACATGAAAATCTTTTAATATATTTTTGACGAATTCTAATATATGAGCTCCAGACTTTCGTCCTGCAAATCAAATAACAAATTATTGAAAATTTTCTGTATGAAATTGCATATTTAAATCTTATGCTTACCGATATCGAATTCGCGATTGCCTAAGATTTTTAGGTTAAGCTTGCATTGTGTATTAATAAAATGGCATGATAATGTTAAAAAATTCCTTTGATTGTACTCATCAGTCCACATGTCAGTTGTAAATGCCATATTTGCATTGCTTAGGATACTTATCAATTCATCTTTAGTATCATTATATTTTTCATGAAGAATTCTGCTTGTCAACGTTTTGCGAGACACCAGCACATCTGCTACTGGAATATTACCATGCTTCGCTCCAACTGCTATCAAAGCCTGTGCAAGTTCTTTGAATCCCTCACCTTGAAAGAAAAAGTTCAACTAATTAAAGAATAAAATAAAATCGAACACAAAAAACTAATTACCATCAGTGACAGAAAGCGGCCGCAAATCTTTTACAATGAAATTCAATTGCTTCTCACCAATTATGTGTTTGGCTTCCGTGGAGATTTTTGTATTCACCAAAAAATTGGAAACGGATGCTTGAACATGACCTTTTGCAAGACATTTGTGTCTTAACAATCCTCCTGTCCCACTTTTTGGTGAAAATTTTATCAATGATTTGGCATTTATTGCATTTGACAAAACCCACGCTTTCTTCGTCTTTTTGAACTATTTTAAAGTTTTTCCACACTTCACTTGTAGTTCCACTGGGTTGAACAAATGTATATAAATGCTCGTTTTTTTTGATATCAATTTCAATGTCCAATTTTTGTTTTTTAATACTCATTTTGTAATTTTAATTGTGGTTTATTTATTTTACAACTTTGACAATCAAATGTCAAAATAAACAGATTGTTTCATGTGAATTTTTTTCGCGCACTAAGGGTTACCAGACTAATCATAAAAATAGTGTTGCCAAAAAAATCTGAATTAGAGTAAAAAAAATATTTTATTTGTCGTGAATTCTTGTGAATATGTTCACGAACAATATTTTCACACTCACTCACGCTCACGAAGAGGCTGTTGCACATTCACTCACACTCACGTGTGAAAATTTTTTAATTTTGCACATTCACGTGTGATTCCATCGTGAACACACTGTATGTGTGAATCACGCCCACCTCTAGAAAAAAGTACATCTTATAAAAGTGCCTTTTAAGTATGTACTTTTTAAAATAAGTACTTTTTCAGAAGCATCTCTTAAAAAATACCTTTTACAAAAGGAAGTGTACAAAAAAGTATCTTTTGAAAAAAGTTACCTTTAAAAAAAGTGCCTTTTAAAAAAATAAATTTTGCACTCTTAAACAAAGCGCTGTTTAAAAAAAAGTGCAAGTTAAAAATAACACCATTTAAAATATATACTTTTAAATAAATGTCCTTAAAAAATATGCCTCTTTAAGATAAATATTTAGAAAAAGTACCATTTTTAAAGAAGTTCTGTTTAAAAAAAGCTTTTAGAAGTGTTCCTTTAAAAAAAATACCTTTTAAAAAATACCTATTAAAAATGGCATCTTTTAAATATGTACGTTTTTAAAAATACCTTTAAAAAAGCCACCTTGTAGAAAAGTACCTTATAAAGTAACCTTTTTAAAGAAAAGTACTTTTTTTAAATAACTTTAAAAAAGATACCTTTCAAAGAAAATACCTTTAAAATTTGATATCTGTTAAAAAATTGCCTTTTTTAAAATTCCTTTTCAAAAAAGTACCTTTTGAAAAAAGCCTTTTAAAAAACTGCTTCTTAAAAATTAAAGACCTTTTTTTATTGTTGTTATTTGTTCTTCAATTACCAATTTCTTTTTTTTTGTTGTTTTTTTCAGTTTTATTTCTATAAACTTTATTAAACTGAATATTTAAAGGTTCTATAGACTCCTTTTGCCTTCATGTCTACAGCCTGAAAAGACAAAAAAAAAAACAAATAAATTGATACGGTAAATATAAAAATGTTTAACTACAAAACAAGGCCACAATTTAATGAATCCTAACTAATACTCATTTTACCAAAAGAAAAGAAAAACTTAAAATAAGAATAAACAAAATCAACAGATCTAGGTCAATCTGAAATCTTAAAAGGACCAAACAGCCGTAAGACCGAAATATATAAAATAATGAAAAAGAAAGCAAAAACGCTTAAACTTTTACACTATTGACAATTGGAAACACAAAATAAAAGTGAAGAAAAAGTACAGCTATTGAATATTTTGTCTGTTTTTTGTGTGTGTTTGTTTTGTATGTGTTATACCAGTATTTGGCATTTGTTGTATGTTACTTAAACAAAAAAAAAAAATAATAAAAAACAAGAGTTGAATAAAAAATGAATTTGTTCGTAATGGCTGGCAGAATATATAGTAAACAGAAAATTGCTGCCATTCAATTGTGGCGAAAGTTTAATTTGAAAGCAATTCACTATTTTTCTTGCAAATATAACTTAAAGCAATTGCACAAGATTTAATAAAAATTAAGTTCATTTTGGAGCCGAAAAGCACTTAAAGAAACAGCACTTATTTTTAAATTTTGTTGTTCGAATAAATAAAAACTCCACTAACTAAGGATGTAAAGGACAAAATTGGCAAAGGATACAGAAGATAAGCAAAGAACGTACTATTAAAATCTTACATTTCTGCAAGCAATCAATGAAAGAAATAATTGTAGTGCAGGTCAGCTATAGGACCGAATCGATTCGTGATTTTCAAACCTGATAACCTGATGACTTTAAACCATATTGAAATGCCATTCCATATGCAACTTTAATGTATTCTTTATTTAACTCACTTCTTTTTATTGAGTGCTGACATTTTTTTTGTTAGTAAAAACCTGACATTAAACGTTTTTATTATTCTACTGTCAATGTTTCCTTTCATTTCTTAAAAAAAACAATTTCCTGCTTGTGTCCCAGCAAAAAACTTTTTTATTCGTGACTACATAGTGAATTGGTGCTGATGTCATTTGGCTGAGAACTATCAGCCATTTCCCTTGAGTGATGACCGTTCGTCCGATTAAATGTCCAAGAAAACTTTGTATGCAAACTTCAGCTTCAATTGGCTCAAGGGTGATGTCTCTAGAATTTGCTTCAAAACCAATTTTTTTAAATATAAACTGCATTAAATTTTGCCGCTTCTTTCCAATTGAAATTAATATTTATATCCACCAAATCTTTTTTTTATTTATTATGACGTTTTCTTTTTTTGAAAAAATGTCGGATTTCATTTCCACTTTTTTCGAAAAGTGTATTTTTTATCTAACCTGAAATAAGAGCAACCTAATCTTATACATCAATCGAAAGGTATCAAGGTCGAGCCCTCGTAAATTGCAAAAAAAATTCTGCCATTGAATTCTTTCAGGTCATAGTGTGAGAATATTTCCCCTTTGTTCCCCTTTTTAAATATATTCACCCTATGACTTCCAAGAGGATAACAATCAAAATTTTTGCATTTTATGAACACAGCACTTTGATACCTTTCGATTGATGTATAAGGTAAGTTTGCTCTTAATTCAGAATATATAAAAAAATACACATTTCAAAAAAGTGCAAATGAAATGTGACATATTTTGTCAGAAAAGAAAAGGGCATTAGTCTCAAAATATTATTTCACTAATAAAAAGACGCTAAAATTTTAAACTTTTATTTTCACCCATAGTTTTTTTGCTGGGTCTTGTCGTAGACAAATGATAACAGAGCAGTTTGATTATTTGAACACAGATAAGACAATGGCAGTAATAGTTGAAATTGTGGCAAAAAAATATATACTCTTATATATAAAAGTGCTGATTTAGAACTTGCAAGTATTGATGGAAAAAGGGGAATTTTAGGTTTCAACATTCTATTTGCACTTAGATAATTTACAAAAAAAGTGAAGTGAATATTTTGAAGATCTTTACTTACTTTTACGTGCCAATATCTGTTTTATTTCAAATGCATTAATTTTGTGTGCAAGTATGATTATATGTATTGGTATGTAGATAAAATTTATATGTATGTATATGTAGAGAGACAACAAAGCTAGCTGATACAAGGTTCAAAATTTTTAGAATTTTAGAGGAAGAGTTGCCAATTAGTTGGAAATTATATATTTGATAAAATATATATATATATATATAATATATATGGGGCGTTTCATGTCAAGTGATCCAACTTTTGAAACCGATATCTTCTGAACGGCATGAAATTTGCACCAAGGTTAATCCTGTCGGATAGAAGTTTACACACAATTTTTCAACAAGAACGGTCCAGAACTCTCTGAGTTAGAGGGGGTAAAAATTTGACATTTTGACCAAACAGGTTTTTTTCTCATCCATGTAACTTTTACCTATTGTTCTTAGCAAAATTTGTCCCAAATAGTTTAGAGAGATATTTCTTCAATCTTTTGGAAAAAAAATTAAAAAAAAAAATAAAAAAAATATGTTTTCCAATAAAGGAAATATTTTTTTTTTTGCTCAAAAGAAAGCTTAGAATTTTGCCTTTAAGAGTTTTTTGGTCGCTTAGTGGGATGCGAGTTGCGTATCTATAAAAAAAATATTTTGTAACTCAAGACAACTGTTTTTCAATTTTTAGCATCTGCACAAATTTCAAATTTTTCCTATTAGTCTGTAAGTGTTTCTAAAACCTTAAAAATAAAGCATATACTAAGAAATAAGACAAATTAACCTTTCCGACGTACAGTGGGTTGAAAAGCATGAAAAGTGAAGATTAATTCAGGGAAGACGTAATTTCTAAATATTGTTAATTTTTTTTAATGGATATTCATTAATGCATAAAAAACCACTATTTAAAAAAAAAAAGTGGAAAAAAAATTTGTTTTAACCCGTTAGGAGCTTTTTTGTGTTTTGGAAAAAATTATCTTTTCTTACAATTTTCGCTGTAACTTTGGAATAAAAAGCGATAAATTAGTAAATGAAATTGCAAGTTAGAACTTAGTTAATGTGCTTTTAGAAAAAATAAATTTTTTTTAAAAATAAAAAAGGAATAAATATTTAATATGTATTTATATTATAAACATTGAATTTTAAAATCCGATTTTATTTTCCATATTCCACAATTCCACAAATTTAACTCAAAAAATTTACATTATAAAATAATATTATCTTTTTATTGATGAATAATTATAAGCACAAAACAAACAACCATTTCAGAAAAATTAAAAAAAAATTTATTCTATTAATATTGAATATATTGCTACATTTATAATTGAAAATTTTGTATGCATTTATTGTTATTGTTTATTATACCCTATACCACTATGTGGTTTGGGTATAATGACTTTGTGCTGGTGTTTGTAACAACCAAAAATATTTGACCTACACCCATCTTTAATTATACCGATCGAATCAGAATCACTATCTGATTCGATTTAACGATGTCCGTCCGTCTGTGTGTCCATGTAAAGCTTGTAATCAAACTGCACGTCGCAAATATTAATATATTTTGATGAAATTTGGTATGTAAGCTTTTATCGCCTATAGGATGAACGCTGTTGAAATTGGTGGGGATCGGTCCATGTTCAGACCTAGCCCCCATACAAATGACCCCTATGAAATTGCCATAAGATCCAAATTATCGTATAAATCTTAGTCAAATTGGGTTTGTATGTGTTTATTACATCCATTAATTAGTAGTCCAAAAATGATCGCTATGGGACAACTCTTGGTCATAGGCCCCATATAGAGCTGCTTCCCGATATTCACTTAAATCTATCAAAAAACAAAAATATTGCACTGATTCTTCTCAAATTTTGTTTGAATATATGTTTACAAAATACAAAATACCTTACCAAATATGGGCCTAGTCCCCATATAGATATAGCTTCCGATATGAACTTTTTCATATCTGCAGACAAACAAATTTATAAAAATCCCATCTGTGGAATATTATGTATTTTTTTGGCATAATTTTTGCTTTTAGTGGTAATTAAAGGATCGGAACTAAGAAGTAACCTATTGAATATATCTTCATTTGACTTCTCCCGACTGCATTTACGAGAATAGTGTTCTCTGTAATTTTTTAAATCTTTATTTCTAGCTTCTTGAGCTTCCTCAGATAGTTGACCTATTGACAACAAGGCGTATCTTACTATTTCTGGCCCGTGAAAAAGGAATTTATGTAAAGTTGGAGGCATATAATACCACGGATAGAGCTTAACAAAATGTCTGGCTGTATTCTGAGTATATTTTCTAAATTTTTCTACGTGAATCTCGTGCCCGCAAGATACAGCAATAAGTATCACATGCATTCTTTCTGTCAATTCTGCATCAACTTTTGTGATTTGAGCAGAAACATCTGCATTTTGAAAAAACCGTCTGGCAGTGTTGCCATCATTAGAGTTTCCAAAACCTGGCTTTGGTTGGTCCACGATCAGTCCAGCTTTCTCTATAAAGTCTTTTTGAATCCGTAATTTTGTTACTGAAACCATTTTGTTTATCATCATCAGACCTAGCCTGCCATTTTTTGATTGGAATTTTATATGATAAGTGAAGAAGACATTCAAAAAATCGTATCCATCCATGAAGTATAGATAAACCAAACTGTAAAGTTTCTGTATTTACTTCTTTACCAATCATTCTATCAACTGAATTAATATCCTTGCTTGTTGAACCACAAATGTAGCACTTTTGTGTGGATGTTGTATCCGTAATAGCATTACAAACTATAATGTGCATGATCATTAAAATTATTTATTGTAATACTAAGTTATACATTTACAACAGCAACAATAACAATCACAGCTACGAAAATAAACACAAAACAAAAACTAAAAAAAGATTTTTTCTGTTGTGTTTTCAAGCATTTTTTTTTAATTTTATACTGGGGACTTTTAATAAAAACTTGAATATTACATTCGTTGGCAAGTATTGGCAAAATGTTTTTTTGGAATACACAAGTAGAAATCACATATTTTACTACAATAGAAATAATTTTACCCGATCTTATCTAGAATTACGTTGAAACTCAATCTCTTTTTAAAAAATACCCTCTTATTAGGACAATTTTCAAAAAATTATTAAAAATATTTCTAAAACATTTATCTAAATTTTTTTTTTTAATAATACACTCAAATACCTGAAGTTGATGCATCCATTTGAAAAAAGTTGGAATTAAAAAAAAAAAAAATTAAAAAATATTAAACTTGAAATATCTCGTTTTTCACTTTTTACCACTTCGAGCAAAATTAAAAAAAAATTATTGAACTTTGAGAGAGTATAGCAAGAAAAGTAAACAACCTAGGACAATAATTTTGACAGCTGGTGATGACCCATTTTATACTCTGTTACCCGGTATAAAAATTTATTACACAATACTCATTTCAATTTTTGAATTAATCCTCACTTTTGACCCTTTTCAACCCAATGTGCGACGGTATGTAACTTACCTAACTAAAATTTCATACCCTCAATACTGTAATACCCGCAATATGTTAACTTATGTCACTTCTTTTCTATAGAAATGTTGTAAAATAATTTTTTTTTTATTTGTAATAATAATTTAATTAATATATAATAATAATAAAAAGAAAAAAAATAAATAATTTAATAAAATTTAATCTTTATCAAATTAGATCCATTTATAACATAAAAATTGTTTTAATTAATTTATTGTAGTTGATGAAGTAATTAAGTTTTGTAATTTTTTAAGTACCCAGTCTTTCATCTACATTATTTGTTGCCTTTATTTGCTGCTTTTTTTTGGCAATTTTTTCTTGGCGTTACTAGGCTCAGCTGTTGATTAAACTGATGTTGAAGGAAATCAACTTAAAGTATTTAACAGGTGATTCGCCAGAAAATTTACTCAATTACCGCGATTGCCATAAATTGATTATATGTCCTAATGCAACAACTTCTCGCTACTTAGGTGAATGTTCAAATTGTCCGGAAACCACATTCATCGAAGATCGCGAATATAAAGAGGAAATTTGAATCTTGGATTCAGACTGACAGATGGACATTGAAAACAATAATTCTAAATGTGGATGATTTTGTGGATGAAATGTGTACAGGATTGCTAAACTTGAGAACCCATGACTTTTTAGTCAAAGAGCAATGGTCATTCTTCAAGGATTTGAAGATACACTTGAAGTCAGGTGAATTCGTTATATCATATGATTTCGCAGAAAACTATAAATATGTTTTTCAAGATGCCATACAAGCATTCCACTTCAATAACGATCAAGCAACTATATTCAGAGTAGATGAAAAAGTGGAACACAAAAGTGTGACAATCATATCCCACGATTTAAAATATAATACCGTTGCAGTTTATGAGTACCAGAACATAATACTAAAATATCTCAAATCTAAATTTACAGTAGAGAGGGTATACTACGTTTCGGACCTAGCTCGTCAACATTTTAAAATCAAAAGTAGCAATTCTTATACCTCATAAAAAAGATTTTGGAATGCCAGCTGAGTGGCATTTTCATCCTACTGCTCATGGTAAAGGTGCATGTGATAATATCGGAGCAAACCTGAGAAGAAATGCAGCGAAGTATAGCCTATAGTACTCTGATCAAGATCGCATCTTAAATGCGACTGCTTTATTCCATTGGGCAAAGAATTATTGGAAAGAAACTAAAACAGTTTTTAGTAGCAAAGAGGATCATGAGGAAATATTAAAAACACTGAAAAGCAGATTCGATGCTGCGATAACAATCGATATAGTCGATCTAGATCGATTATACGATACCCTACACCATGCGTTTAGAGACCCTATCTTTCATGCCCAAATAACGGATATAGAAAATAAGCATAAATCAAATTTGAGTGGGATTTTTATTAATTTTTTTGGAAAAAGTTCATATCGGATGATATATCTATATGGGGACTAGGCCCAAAAATGGACCGATCCTGACCATGTTAGGTAAAGTCTCTTGTATTTTGCAAAAATGTATACAAACAAAATTTGAGAAGAATAAGTGCAATATTTTTGTCTTTTGATAGATTTAGGTGAAGATCGGGAAGCAGCTCTATATGGGGCATATGACTAAGAGTTGTCCCATAAGGATCATTTTTGAACTTCTTTGGGTATAATTTATACCCAAACCACATAGTGGTATAGGGTATAAATTGCTACGTTATAAATAAGATTTAATAAGATTTAGAATAAATTTTATTAAATTATTTATTTTTGTATTTTTATTATTAGTATTGTGACCGATGTTTTGTTCTACTGTTCTATCCCGATATTGACCCAACGTGTAGTATTTGAAAGGCATTTCTTTTTAGCCATTTTGCAGATTTACAGATTTTTTAATTTTTCCTTTATTTTGAGTTAATTGCATTTAAAGTTGCTACTAACACATACATAAAATTATATAATGCTATGTGTCTGTTTATTAAATTTGTTAATGTTTTTGTTAATGAGTTTGTTTCATTGTGTTGATTTGCGAATTGGCTATAATTAATTAGCATGCCTTTAGGTTCTTTATTTAATAAAAAAATAAAAATTCGTAGAATTTGCACTCGAATTTCGAGAGCCGGAATCTGCTAGTTATATTTTAATTTAATTATACAAATAAATAAAAAAAATAATTTTTCAACCTTTCTATAGAAAAAAAATTAAGTTTTTTCCTGAGGTTAACTTATTGCGGGTATTACAGTACGAGTATTGAGGGTATGAAATTTTAGTTAGGTATGTAACATACCGTCGGAAAGGTTAATTTTTCTAGCTTCTCAGTATATGCTTTATTTTTAAGGTTTTAGAAGCACACACTAATGGAAAAAATTCAAATTAGTGCATGTGCTAAAAATTGAAAAACCGTTGTCTTGAGTTACAAAACATTTTTTTTGATAGATATCCCACTCGCATCCCACTAAGCAACCAAAAAGGCCTTAAAGGAAAAAACCTAAGCTTTTTTTTTCAAAAATGGGCTATATTTTTTTAAATTTTTCGTGTGGGCGTGCCACCTCCAATATAAAGTGGACCTTTAACATCTAATTTCAACATACATTATCTTGAGTACTACGACAGCAAGAGTTCTGAAACTATGTACATATACATATTAAAATAATTTGAAAAGTTGCGGAAAAAATTGGTCGTACCAATGGGCGTGGCACCCACCATACAAAAGAAATGTTTAATGTCATGTATCTAGAGTACTATAATAGTGAAAGCCGTGGGACTTTGTGTGAGTTCATAAGTTATCAATGTTAGTTCTCGAAAAAGAAATAGGCAGGATCATATCAGCGGGCGTGGCACCACCATACAACGTAAATATTTAATGTCATATATGTTGAGTACTGTAATAGTGAAATTTTTGGGATTTTGTCTGAGTTCATGGGCGTAGCACCCCTCCATACAAAGTAAATATTTAATGTCATATATCTGCAGTATTGTAGTTCCTAAAGCTTTGTGATTTTGTGTTATTTATGTTTATACTTAGGTAAATATTAAATATCATATAACTGGAGTACTATAATAGAAAAAGTCTTGGAACTTCGTCAGAGTTAATGAGTTTTTAATGTGAGTAGTTGTCCAAAAAATGGGCGGGATCGGACCAATGCGCCTGGCAACTCCTTTACCAAAAATATGACGAAGTACTACGAAAATGACAGTCCCGAAATTTTTAACAAGTACATTAATTACCAATGTGAGTAGTCGTCGAAAATATGGACGGAATAGCCAAAATCAAAAATCGTCAAAACCTAAAAGCGCGAATAACAAAATCGTCAAAAAGCTAAAATCGCCAAAATTTAAATTTGAAAAATCAAAAATGGCCAAATCAATAACCACAAAAAACAAAAATCGTCAATGTCATAAACGGGAAAACCGAAAATCGTGAATAACAATAATCGCCTAAAAGAAAAATTGCCAAAACAGAAAATCGAGAATAGAAAAAATCGGAAAAAACAAAAATTGAATCAGAAATCGCTAAAAATCAAAAATCGCAACAAATAAAAATCGCCAAAACCAAAAATCGCGAATATCAATAATCGCCAAAATTTAAAATCGTCTAAATCAAAAACAAAAAATCGCGAAAAACAAAAATCGGCAAATTCAACAAACACCAAAAATCAAAAATCGCAAAAAACAAAAATCGCGAAAATCTAATATTGTCAAAATCGAAAATTGCGAATAACAAAAATCGACAAAATCAAAAATAGCAGAAAACAAAAATCGCCAAATCGAAAATTGCGGAAAAAGTATCACCAAAATCAAAAATAACAGAAAACAAAAATCGCTGAAACCAAAAATCACCAAAATCAAAAATCGCTAAAAATTAAAAATCACAACAAACAAAAATCGGTAAAATCAATAGTCGCCAAAATAAAAAATCCTCTAACTCAAAATTGCCAAAACTGAAAATCTCTAATAACACAAATCGCTACAAAAAACACGCCATAATCAAAAATCTCCAAAAACGAAAATCGCGAATAACTAAAATCGGAAAAGTCTAAAATCCCAAATAGCAAAAATCGCAAAAAACAAAAATTGGCAAAAATCAAAAATCACAAAAAACATTAAACGCCAAGTGAAAAATTGCCAAAAATCGCCAAATCTAAAGCCGCAAAAACAAAAAACGACTAAATTAAAAACGGCCAAAACTTTCTAAACTTTTTTTTGAAGATAAGAATAATGTTGGATTATTTTTTTATATAACCGTTATACTATCCGGAGGCGCCTCAACTAAAACTTGTTTTGCGTTACCGGATTATGCGAAATAAAAAAAATCGAAATGCGCTTAAAAGGCGGTATGTTTCACGAGGTAATCGCGAAGATTTCATTTTTATTTTTTGTTTGATTTATTTTTGGCAGCATTTTGAATTGAAAAAGAATTAAAAAATAGGGAAAAATGGAAAATAAAAAAAACTCTTCGTGGTTAACTGGTGAATTATGTGTAGATACAGTGTGAAAAATTTCAAAAGAATCGGTCCAGTAGAATTTGAGTTATGATGTTCACAAACTTCAATCATGTTGGTTGAGAGAAAATCGATTTAAAGTTTTTATACCCTATACAACTATGTGGTTTGGGTTAATGACTTTGTGCTGCTGTTTGTATCAACCAAAAATATTTGACCTAGATCCATCTTTAATTATACCGATCGAATCAGAATCACTTTTTGAGTTGATTTAACAATGTCCGTCCGTCCGTCCGTCTGTGTGTCCATGTAAACCTTGTAATCAAACTGCAGGTCGCAAATATGAATATATTTTGATGAAATTTGGTATATAAGCTTTTACCGGCCGTGGGATGAACGGTATTGAAATTGGTGAGAATCTGTCCATGTTCAGGACTAGCCCCCATACAAATTACGCCTATGAAATCGACAAAATTGCCATAAGATCCAAATTGTGATATAGATCTTACTCAAATTGGGTTTGTATGCGTTCATTACATCCATTAATGAGTAGTCCAAAAATGATCCCTTTGGCCCCATATAGAGCTGTTTCCCTATCTTCACTTAATTCTATTAAAAACAAAAATAATGCACTGATTCTTCTCAAATTTTGTTTGTATATATTATTGCAAAATACAAGAGATTTTACCAAACATGATCAGGATTGGTCCATTTTTGGACCTAGTCCCCATATAGATATAGAATCCGATATGAACTTTTTCATATCTCCAGCAAAAAAAAATTAATAAAAATCCCACTCAAATTTGGTTTTTGCTTATTTTCTATATCCAGTTAGTTGGGCCTAAGAGATAGGGTTTCTAAACGCATGGTACAGGGTATCGCATAGTCGGTCTAGACCGACTATAATTTTCTTACTTGTTTAAAGACTGATTTTCATACGATATACCGTATGTGGCCAGTCATTGGATATGATTTACTTGAAATTTTGATTGAACATTTTCGACATGTCTTAGATTCAGAACAAAAGACCTTATCCCCCTTAAGAGGTATAGTTATGGAAACTAATCTGATATCTGAAAATTATCGATCATAACGTATAAGGGCATTGATATAAAAAGTACATATTTTTAGTTAAATGACTTTTTAGAACCCAGCATTTGAGTTACTATTAAACTTATCTAATTTATTGTTTTTTGATCTAGTGACTATAAAATGTCCTTTCTTTTTATACCCTATACCACTATGTGGTTTGGGTATAATGACTTAGTGCTGCTGTTTGTAACAACCAAAAATATTTGACCTACACCCATCTTTAATTATACCTATCGAATCAGAATCACTATCTGATTCGATTTAACGATGTCCGTCCGTCCGTCCGTCCGTCTGTTTGTAATCAAACTGCAAGTCGCAAATATGAATATATTTTGATGAAATTTGGTATTTAATCTTTTATCGGCTAAGGGATGAACGCTATTGAAATTGGTGAGAATGGGTCAATAGTCAGACCTAGCCCCCATACAAATGACCCCTATGAAATTGACATATATTGCCATAAGATCCAAATTATCATACAAATCTTATATATTACATCCATTACTTAGTAGTCCAAAAATGATCCCTATTGGACAACTCTTAGTCATAGGCCCCATATAGAGCTGCTTCCCGATCTTCACTTAAATCTATCAAAAAAGAAAAATATTGCACTGATTCTTCTCAAATTTTGTTTGTACATATTTTTGCAAAATACAAGAGACTTTGCCAAATATGGTCAGGATCGGTCCATTTTTGGGCCTAGTCCCCATATAGATATAGCATCCGATATGAACTTTTTCATATCTGCAGCCGAAAAAATTATTAAAATTCCCACTCAAATTTGCTTTATGCTTATTTTCTATATCCAGTTAGTTGGGCCTAAGAGACCCTATGTCTCTAAACGCATGGTATAGGGTATCGTATAGTCGGTCTAGACCGACTATAATTTTCTTACTTGTTTAACATAGTTCTTATTAAATAATTCCCTTATTCGAAATACACATGCACATTTGCAGATAAACCTTAAAAATTGTTTTCAGATTTACTTATTGCATGCCAATAAATCAGAGATATCTTTACACTCGTTAGGTATTAACGTTTCATGTTTGGTGTTACTATAACTACAACTATAACTACAACAACTACAGCTATAACTAACACTATAATCATCATCATCATTATCATCATCATCATTATTATAGTGCATTGTATGCGAGTAGTCTGAAATAAGTCTTTCGAGCATTGTAAGCATGTCAGTGTTGCTAGTAAATACTAGTACCAATGTGTTGTGTGTGTGTGTGTACCTGTGTGTGTGTGTGTGTATGTGTTGCACTAGCATGTCTATGGCTGTATATTTGTTGAATATTCATGCATTCGTTCATATATTGGTAGTTAATACTTTATATGCTGTCATGATGATGATGATGATGATTACGATGATGTCTTTTTTAGTTCAGCTTTTTTTAACTTTACTTGTTATTCGATATATAAAAAAAATAATCTGTTAAGAAACTAAAAGTCAATTGAGTTCGTGTCATGCCATTCATGTAGTTAAAAATTGAATTTCTTAATGCTAAATTCTTTTTTATATCAATTCTCTATTTTTTGGGCTTTTCTTATTGCACGTTAAAGTTTGTTTTTTTTTTCTATCCAAAACGTGATAATATCCTTGGCAACATATGAAGAGTGTTTGAAATTACTTAATACTTTTCATACATTACTAAATACTTTTCATCAAAGTACGAGGGATATACTCATTCGAAAGCAAGTGTAATTTGAATTCAATTTCTTTTTCCGAACATACTTTTGCCGAAATCTAGAAAATTTCTTTTGGAAAAAATTAAAACATGAGGGTTGTCTATTGAAAAAAAAGCAATTACGATTTGCTTTTATACGATTTCATATTAATCGCAAGAAGTAATGAACAGATCATGCACAAATTGATTAAAAATTATGTTGTCATCCAATTCGCGTAAATGTTGAAAGTTTCAGAGCGTTATTAAGAAGGTTGGTGTGTATTCAATGACAAAAACCCGCTTTCACTTTAACCGCGAGAAATATAGTTCAGGGTTCTAATCGTCGCATTCGTTATTCGTTATTTGCATTTTTTGATCATAATTATTTCTTTGTTTTCAAAAATAAAATACTAAGAATAATTTTAGTCTGCCGCTAGTTAATAATAGAAGTGAAACAATAAAACAAAATATTGAATTTCGGTTGATTTTACTCGATGTCGATTGCGCGATTAGCCCCCAGATCATTTTAAAAATTAAGAAATAGTGTATTGCCATCCATTTTAAGAAAATTTACTAACAAGATTCTATCTCTCACAAACGTACAAAGAGAGTTAAGTAATTGCATATAAAAAGGGAAAAGTTAGAATGAGTCTGTACCAGGAATGCCAATTTTTTTTTCCAAATAAAAAGTGCAAAACAGCACCCAAAAGCGTCCAAAGACGCTAAATTAGATTGAAATGAAAAGCGCTAAAACGCGCTAGTTATTAAAAAAAAATATATTAATATTAATTTCCAAAAAACTATTTGATTTCATAAACATAGAAAACATATTCATTGTGGCTACCAAATTTATTGCCAACCGAACTGTGATTATGTCGATTACGATAACAATTCAGTCCCCTTAACATTAAATATTTAATCAGAATAGAAAATGATTTGCTAAATTAAATTTCTGTCAATACATTCTGTGTGTCATTGTAAACTTGTCATTGTAAACTATCGATCATAAAATGAATGATATTGAAATTGGTGAATATCATTTCAAGCTCAGGCCTAGTGCCCATACGAATGAACCCTATGATATCCACTTAAATTTACATAACATCCAAATTATCGTATAGATCTCGGTCAAATTGGATTTGTGTGTTTTTATTACATTTTTTGGCTCACTCTAAAGCATTTGACATGGTTGATCGAAACTTTTTATGTTACAAATTGGAAAATTTTTTCAACCTCTCATCAAGAGTTACGGTTCTAATTAAACTACAAAATGAAGTTATTTGCCAGTGTTACGTGGTGTTCCACAAGGATCGATTGTTGGTCCCCTTCTATTTTCATTATACTCCAATGATCTCCCAGATAAACTTCAATAGAGCAAAGTCACAATGTATGCTGACGATGTCCAATTTCACATCTGATATCTGATGTAATCTTGAATCTATTGATTTGTGGGCTACGGCTAATGGTCTTGGAATAAATCCCAATAAGTCCAAGTGCCTTATTTTCAAAAAACGGTCACCATCTTTTGAAACGCCAAACATAACTCTCAATAACCAACTAATTGAGATAGTAGAGTCGGCTAAGAACCTCGGGATATTTTTCTAAAGCGGAAGTGATATTGTTGCAAAAATAACAGTGGTAAATAATATAGCAGAGCGCGGTGTTAAATTGATTTGAGAGTATGATAACATATCAACAAAGAACGAACAAGAAAAGCAATACTTATTGCAAGTCGTAAGTGATTACAGAAAACAATTTGAATCGCACACTAAATAATCCTTAAATACACCAAAATAAATAGAATAAATTTATATTTCAAATTCTTTTGAATAAATTGTCTTTTATTAGCTTTTGTCTTGAAAAAAACAAGAAAAACAATTTGTTTTTGCTAAACTTACATTTAGCGTTAATTTTATTATTTTTTATAAAAATAAAAAATCTTACTGCTATCTACTGCTATCTACTACTGCTGTTGGTTACTGATGAGAGTTGGTGACTCTTCCCGAAACAGCTGTATAACCTGTCATGCAGAATATACATGGATCAATTTTTGAAACAGATGTGCTAATGCTTTTGCTTTATTTAAAGTAAAAACATTTGATCATGAGCCTGAACAATTTCAAACTCAATCATTAAATTGATAAAGATCGAAAATAAGATTTTTTATTTTTATAAAAAATAATGAAATTAAAAATACGGAGGGCACGCCGTTAATGCTAAATGTAAGTTTAGCAAAAACAAATTGTTTTTCTTGTTTTTTTCAAGACAAAAACAAACATGTATATTATAGTATGCAATGTGTACTCGTATATTGTTATATTGGAAGAGGCTTAAATAGTATAACTTTTGCTTGAATTCTCATTTGGTTGTTCTCAGCAAATATATATGAATTTAACTTTTTACCAAACAAACTATCTACTGCTTTTGGTTACTGATGAGGGTTGATGACTCTTCCCGAAACAGTTGTATAACCTGTCATGCAGAATATACATGGATCAATTTTTGAAACAAATGTGCTAATGCTTTTGCTTTATTTAAAGAAAAAACATTTGATCTTAGCCTGAACAATTTCAAACTCAATCGTTAAATTGATAAAGATCGAAAATAAGATTTTGAATAATTTTAGCTTGGCAGTGAATCCAATTATGGGGTTGGTAACCGTTGTGTTCTGGTTTGGTTGGATGGTAGTGATAGTTTCTGGCGGCTCCAACAACTATTTCACTGCACTTTAACTTAACTAAGTGAAAAAGGGTTGATTAATTTATAATTTCTCGCAATTGAAGAAATTATAAATTAGGATTAAGTGTTATGAAGTGAGGGAATTGGGGATTAGGGTTAAGAAATAAAAAAAATGAAAATTCCATAAGTAATATTTCACAGCGTTTTATTGATAAAAGAGATGCTCACCATTCGAGTGTAGAAATCCAAGTGTCTGGTTTTTCTTTTCGGCACTTGCCAGCTGGCTTCGTGCCTTATTTACAATATATACATGTAATTTTTCTAATTGTACTAAAAATTCACAATGTAAGTTTATTCTTTTACATTATAGTGTTTACAAATTCACAATGGTAAGTTAATGTAATTGATTAACGATTAGGTTTATTTTTAAGTATTGATTTAAGCTTCAAATAAGAAAAGGAGTGTAAGATTTAATATTAATAAAAAATAATAAGATTGTTTTTTGTCTAAAATAGCGGTTTTAGACAGATTTTTTATTTTTATAAAAAATAATAAAATTAATAATAAAAATAATTATATCTATCTATATCGCACCTGTACCTCTAAAGTGAGTCAACTCAAAATTTTTCAATTTTCACTTTTTGCAAGAAAACGATACACGGTGGTCATATCTATCCACTATAAAAATCTTACATCGATTTTTCTAGTCTTTCACAAAAAAAAAAAAAGAATACAGTTGTAACCCTATTTTTGTTATAAGAGTAGCTTCTTTAGAATCCACTAAAAAGATATATTTTGATTTGCATGCAAAAAACTTGTTATTTTTGATGATCACTGAAAAAATCGCATGTGCGATATATATAAAAAAAAAGTGACGTTAGTTACTATGCTTATAACTCGAGAACGCCTCGACCAATTTCGATGATTAGCACCAATTCGGATATCTCTACCCAAACAAGAAGAATACCCAAGAAAATATGGGAAAATTTCCCGAAAAAAAATTATGAAGAAAACTTGTTTTCCCAAACATTTCAAGAACCCATAAAATCAAACATGATTTCAAATGTTGGTTCTGGTACTGCCAGCAGATGGCAGATGGATGACTGATTTGAATAGTACATATATCAAATATTTATCAGCTTTAGACAGTAATTGCAATTCAATTTGATAAAATACATTGTTTTGAAACGATTTTTTGTGAATTTGCGATTACCAGCGAAAAGTGATTGCATAGAGGTGAGTTCCTTGTGATAGCGTGCTCATCGACAATAAACCACAATAAACCCAAATGTTAATTTCGGGTTGTGCAATTAATTTTTAGGTGGATTATTTTGAAAATCAATTCAAATTCTCTGTTAATTTCATTCTGCTTGATCATTTTGGTGTGGAATTCCGTTTTCAAATAGTAAGGCCAATAAACATGTTTATTTTGTGAGGTTATGACATTTGAGCACATGTTACATGTTTTGTGTGTTCATTTCTCAGTGTAATTCACAATGCCACGAGCCAGAATATCAAATCTTTCGTATCGAACCCGAAATGCAAATAGAGTTCGGAATATCGCCTATCAATTGACGACGGATGAACAAGAAATCGCACGAGACCAGCGCCGTGTTATTATGGCCCGGCTTCATGCATCACAAGCACAAGAAGATAGACAGGCGGCAAATGAAACGGCTCAGTTAAAAATGAGAAATCGTCCGGCAAATCAAACAACTCAACAACGTGATAATCTAAATCAACGCATAAGAAGAAGTGCTTTAAGTACTGATTTGAATCGAGCAGCGTTTCATTACGATTGCAGAATTGACTACAGTTCACATCCTTCCGTTCAAATTGGCCCAATGGATGATGTGTGCAACCATTGCGGTACATTGAAGTCCGCTGGAGAAACATCTGGATTGTGCTGTCTCAGTGGCAAAGACCCATTGCGTTCTTTGCTTCATGGTGCAACACCAGAATCACGTAATTTTCTATCGAACGCTCAGAAATACAACGGATGCTTTCAAATGACTTCATTTGGAGCAGATATTATTCATGAGCGCGGATTCAGTTCGACATTCAAGGTAATAAATTAGCCGATCATTTTCTTTTGATGCACAAAAAATATTGAATCTAATTTCGTTACTGACTCTACCGATCCAAGGCCAAATTCACCAACGAATTGGTTCATTGCTACCGGTTGAAGACACACAACATAAATTCCTCCAAATCTGCTTCACGGGCAGTGTGAAACATCAAATTGATCAGCGCCAAACAATCAATATGGCAATGAGAAGAGGAATTCTTCGAGATCTGCAGCAGCTGCTTCATCAACATCATGCATCGGTACGGTTATTCAAAACTGCATTGGATCGCATGCCAACTGACATAAAGTTGCGATTAGAGTGGATAAACGACTTGCCGGAACGCTCGAACGCCAATTTAACGCTCCAACAATAGATGAGGTTGCAGTTGTGATTGTTGGCGAAAACCGTGTCACCGTAGGCGTGGCACCTCCCATATGACAAAAATTATCTGGAGTACTATAAACCGGACAGTCTTGAAACCAGGTGTAAATTAACGAATGATGAGTGTGGCAAGTTATGTGAAAAATGGGCGAAATCAAACCAGTGGGCGTGGCTTCTCCCATACATACAAAAATATTCAATAGAAATAAGTTATATGGCAAAACAACGTTTGTCGGGTCAGCTAGTTTTATAAAAAACGTTAATATAGCTTTTACTTTCATTTTAACTTAGCGCCTTTTAGCGGTTTTACTTTTAATCTAATTTAGCGCCTTTTAGCGCTTTTATAGTACTGTTTTGCATTGGCAATGCTGGTAATACTGACAAACTAAAAAAATTACCATTCTTGATTATCATATTTACATTGTTGTCTTACGTTTAAATTTGAATTTCTTTCTTCTTTTTTTTGTTGTTGATTTTTATATCCTTGATTATTAAACATGAGGCTTATCATTGCTATGTTTTTCTATTATATTTTATTTAAGAAAGCAACAGCAGCAGAGGCACAGCTAGTTGTGGTGAATGAAAATTTGTTGATGGGTTGTTTTAAAGAATATTTTTTCTTTTTCGTAAAAGAAATACTTTATATTGTATATTATATTGCTGTTGTTGTATTTTATTTTTTTTATTATTTGCTATAAGTTTTTGTTGTATGTTTTTGACTTGTAATTTATCTTCTACTTCGTTTGTTGCGTGATTTGTTACCGTTTTCAGTTATCTGTGTTTGTTGTGTGTGAATGTGTGTTTGAGACATTTTGTTGTTGTTGCTGTTGTTAGAGTATATTCTTGGAATGATACATCTTACTATTTATTCCTGCAAGAGTCCCATAAGTATATGTATGTTGTTATTTTAACGGCCTTACGTTCTATATCCTAACACAAAGACTCACATATGAACCGTACACACACACACTTTGTAGAAATGAGTCATGATCTAAGTCATATTCACAATGGGACGGAAATATATGTGATACGAATGGTTTTAAGTAGATTAAAGTAAATATCGGAAGGCTTTTTCATAAGGCGATAATGACTTAAATTGGTTCTTTGTAATTAAGTTTTAGAATGAACACATTACTCGGAGTTATTCGTGAAACTCTTAGATCAAAGTCTGGATATTATGGCCACCGTTTTGAAAATGCAATTAACACCAAACGGAAATGGAAAACTATTCGGGAAATTGGAATTGGCCGAACTAGTAATAGGAAAACTTGCGAACTCACTCCTGATGAATTTAATTCAGCTTTTACTAATTTACCCACGGTTCAATGTCAACCTCCTGCATACAATACAATCAATAACCTAGTGATTTCTGATAATGATAGTCCATTTGATTTTCAATGTGTAAGCAATGATGAGGCACTTACCTGTCTTTTAGCCATAAAATCAAATGCAATTGGATATGATAACATGCACCCTAAATTTATCAAAATTATCCTTCCTATCCTCTTACCATACATTACATACATATATAATACGATCCTTACCACCAGCGTGTTTCCAACACAATGGAAGCATGCAAAGATTATTCCTGTGCCTAAGACAAACTCTGAGTTTAGGCATATATCAATACTACCATTCTTTTCTAAGGCTCTTGAGAAGATAACGCATAAACAGATAAACGCTTTTATCGCAAAAGCAATCAAGCTTTAGGCAAAAACATAGTTGTACAAGTACTTTAATAGATGTTGCAGATGATATTCGTCATGCCATTGATGGTGGAAATATTTGCTTTTAAGTCCTTCTTGATCATTCTAAAGCCTTCGACATAGTTGATCACTCAATACTTTCAACAAAACTTAGTCGTCTTTTTAATTTCTCCGAGTGTTCAAAGAAACTTGTTGAATCCTACCTGGTAAACCGTGTTCAGTCAGTCTTCCTTAATAACCAATTTTCGAGACCACTACATGTACCTAAAGGTGTTCCGCAAGGATCAATTCTAGGCCCTCTTTTATTTTCAATGTACGCCAATGACTTGCCAGATCATGTAAAGTATTGTAAAGTACACACGTACGCCGATGACGTCCAAGTATATCTTTGCAGCCCACTAATATCTTCCAGCAAAACTTAATGATGATTTAAATAATATTTATAACTGGGAAACTGCTAATGGACTTTGTCTGAATCCCCTCAAGTCCAAATGTCTCATCATGCACAAGAAAACTCTTCGTCATAATCTAGATTTTGATATTGTTCTCAACGATCAGAGAATTGAAATTGTGTCCTCATCAAAAAATATAGGTATTGTTTTTAATGACACACTTAGTTGGAACAATCATCTAAACGTTGTGGTAGGGAGAACGTATGGTATGATTCGGACGCTTTGGGCGACTCAATCTTGAACTCCGTTAAATATAAGAATAATACTCGCAAAATCTTACCTAATGCCGGTTTTATTATACGGGTGTGAAATTTTTGCTTTGTGTGACTCAACTAGTAAGAGAAAACTAAATGTGGCCTTCAATAGTATTATATGGTATATTTATGGATTAAACAGACTTGATCGTATTAGCTCGTTTTCAACAAGACTATATGGTATGTCGTTTGATAATATTTCAAAATGAAAGGTGCTAGTCCTATTACACAAAATTGTATATCAGAAGGATCCATCATACCTTTTCAACCGCTTTACCTTTGCAAGATCCAATAGAGGGAGAAAGCTTGTACCGATAGGATATCGTAGTAAAATTTCTGAATGGCAGTTCTACTTTAATGCCGTTTATCTCTGGAACTTACTACCAAATCAAACACAGAAAATCAACAACGCAATACAGTTCAAAAACAAAATAACTGCTAGTTTTTCAATGCAAATTTAAATTATTTGTCACTTATTGTTTTAATACACCAATGTTATTTCTACCATTTTTCTATTTTTTTTTTAAATCAAAATTTTACCATTTGATTCTTTTATATTAAATTATGTCAAACTCATTCATTTATTTAGTCTTTATTTTATTTATTTTTTTATTTACTTTATATAATTATACAATTTATTTAAATATTTTTGTATACTGTAACTTGTTTTTCTTTAAAAATTCCCATACTATAATATAAAAGATATATATCTTGTTGTATGGGAAGAACAAATAAAAAAAAATAAACTAAATAAATAAATTAAATAATGTACGAGCACGGTTTAATAAATTCGGGACTTCTTGAATGAAAGAATTAAATATATAAATAATTTGCAAAAACATTTTTTTCCCAACATAAATATTCTCATTCTCACTAAATACAGTTTGTTCAACATTCTTTAAATTGTTCTTGTTTACTTTTACAAATACTATTTGATATCAGTGATGCCACAGGTCCAGTCTAGCACAGCCCAGCACTTGAAATTCGAGTGGACTTTCTAGGAAATTTTATTTTTTCATTAAATTTGTTTCTTTCAGTGTTCTTTTTTTTATTTATATATGTATATACTAAATTTTTTATATAATATTATATTTAAATAAAATCCATTAGATTATGAATTTTTACATAAAATTAATTAAATTTCATTATAATTATATATAAATGGGTTTGTTAATGAATAATTTATAAGAGCCAAAATTATCGATTCAATAGCCAATTCATAAGCACACATACACTCAGCATTGTATAGTTTTTTTTTTACATTACGTTTTACTTTAAGTGTACCAGATGGTGCACATCTGTAAAAATAGTATACATATGCAAAGCAATACATTTCAAATTGTATATTTTTTTTGTTAAAAACGTTTGATAACTAAAAGCGTAGAAGGGCCAGGAGATCTCGCCTTGCCTCTTAATAAGTCCAGATGTAATTGTGAATGTAAAACCCAGGTGGAATTTAATAAACTTACTTGTTTGGCCCCGATTAGCCGCTCGACCGCAAACGAGGTTTCTTTGGGAAAATACGAATAATATTTAAGCTAGCGGGAATATTTTAAAAAGTAAAAATACGCATTCACTTAAAATTTGTAGGGATTAATATATTTATATTTACTTATATAACAAAAAAATTAGGCTTGTTTGTGCATGGCTTTGACTTGTACCAAATTTTCGTGTACAGTGATTATTTCAATTCCGTTCTTCCCTCCTAACTATTGGATAAGGCAGCTCCGAAAAATTCGGCTTCCTTATATTTTCGTCCTCTGGAACATAATATCCTACTTTCAGAGTTATCTGCTGGCCCCACCTAAGATAATTTTATTGTTAGAGACTTATCTTTTACCTTCTACATTGATTTAATTAAGTAATTGCTGTGATATTCTCAGCCCGATGTGTTATTGAAAACGTAAATTTTTATAGGGTGTAGGTGTATTGAGTTTGTCATGTTGTTTGTAACTACACACAGAAAACAGATTCATTGTGGCTACCGAATTTATTACCAACCGTATTGCGATAATGCTAATAACCGATTTTCGGGTTCACGATAATGATAATTCTATTGCCCTAACAGAAAATATTTTATCATAATAGAAAATTTGCAGATGATATAAAATTTCTGTTGATACAATCGAAAATACAGTTGTTCCACTTAAGACCAATTCGGTTGGCAAATATTTTTTCTGTGTGTACCAAAAATATTTGACTTAGCACCATCGTTTTTTATATCGATCGACACAAAATCATTTCTTGGTCGCTTTAGCGATGTCCGTCCGTACTAGGGCCTGCAATACCGGAGATAATTATCAATACCGGTATTCGGTATTGAATTTCAATAAATACCGGTATACCGGTATTATACCGGTATTGGTGAATTATTTAAAAAATTAAAAACAAATTGTATAAATTGATAATTTTTTTAATTAATACAAAAATAAACTTTAAATTAACATTCATTTTAAATTATAATATATATATTTCTCTTTCCTCTCAGTAATTCATTCGGGAAAAAATAAAAATAAAAAAAATCAATTTTACTTTGATAGTAAATAACTTCTTAAAAAGCAAAGTGTGTCCAGGGATTCAACGCTTAGAGATGACCTGATTTTGGAACAAATTTTTCCAGATGACGAAAGCACTCTTTCAGCCTCGACGCTGGTTGGCGGAATAGTATTTAAATAATCATATGCTTTTTGCAAATTTAGTCCACGATATCCTCCTTCTTCGAAAATAGCCATTTCTTTATTAATAGTTTTGTCCAAATTTACAGAATTTTTTTGTTATAACTTTATGGTCCATTTGTTTTTCTTTATTAATTGCAAAATTTAATCTTTCCTGCATTGAATAGTTCATTTCTAAGTCCGATGAATCTGAAGAAGATGATGATTTGTTATGAGATGGTGAAGTATTTAAATTTGAATCTGAAAAACGTTTAACTATAGTTGATATCAAATTAGCAACTTCTTTTTTTGATAATTGTTCGAAGGACAATTCATTATCTTGATGTTTTGATTTTATTTGTCCTTTGTGAAGATATTGAAGCAGACTTGATAATTTGGTTCGCCTTTCGTTAAATCTACGTGCTAAAGAAATTTTAAATTCACCGCTTAATTGTCCAGTTAGTAAATTATTAATCATAAATACAATAGTGGCATCTGCAGATAGAAGAGTCGCATCACGACGACACAATGATTCCACTGCTAATTTTATTGGCAACAATGCTGAAATAATACCAGAAATAATATCCAGTTCTGCCTCTTCAAATGATATAGTGGAACATAATTCTATTAAAGATTTTAAAATGCAATTTCTTAGTTCCCAATAGCGCTGTAGCATAAAAAATAAGCTACTCCATCTGGTTTTTGTATCCAGAATCAGCGAAATTTCTTTGTTAAATTCAGCTTTGACATATTTTTGAAGTATGTCATTTTTTTGTGGGGAAACGTCGAAAAATATTTACAACTTTTCTTACCTTATTTATAAGTGGACGTATTTCTGCTTTCAAGTCCATAGAATCATCATAATTTTCAGAAATTTTAAATCCATCTATATCGTTTTCCTCAACATCTGATTCAGCATCACTTTCGCTATTTATTTCTCTTTCTCCCTCAGATTACAAATTTGTTGCATTTTTTTATTTATTATTCTTGCAGTACAAAACGTCTAGCACCGCCAATTGAATACCATGGACATAACAAAGCTGCTAATGGCGTTTTACTATCCGTACTACTTTTTTCATCGTAGAAGCGCCATCTGTAGTTATACATACGATGTCTTCATCAAAAGATAGTTCATATTTTTCTAATTTTTTTGTAATAAGTTCAACACAACTCTCTGCTGAAAAGGTCACAAAAATACGAATTAATCCTAAGTTCCAAAATTTGTTTTGTACATGTAAATTTAAATTTAAATATCTTCTATTTTTACCAGACGTCCACTCATCAAATGTTAGACTGAACTTTGCTTCTTTTTTCAGATCTGAAAAATCTTTTACCATCTTTTACCATCTTATTTACACCATACCTTAAAACAATATTTTGAATTGTATTCGCAGATTTTGGGACGTCAAGTTTTCGAGCCAGCAACGATTTTCTCAATTCATTAGAAGTAGTAAAAATACTAAATGTAGACCGTCGACCGCAGTCATTTTTGATAATACTACACGAAGATCATCGTTTTCATTTTTAAAGTAGCTCGATATTTTTTTTTAATTTCGGCGGTACAGCACTAGTAGATATATTAGATGAGATCGTTGAAGTTTCGGGATTTTCAGCATCTAATCCTCTTTTTTTCAACAAGTTTATGTCATGAGCAGTTCGTAGATGCGTATGATAGTTGATCCACCGCATGTTTTTATTTTATTGTCGCATTTCGTACATTTTGTCAAATTTCCTGATCTATCTCTCAGAAAATAATGCCAAACGGAAGTTTTGTCTGTAACGCCTTTTTTAACTGCTTCAAATTCCATATTAAGGCTATTAAAATAAAAAAAATAATTAAAAAAACTGAAATTTTTACATTAAAATGTACCTCTGTATTAAATTTGAAATATAGAATATAATTTACTTACATTCAACAATGTCAATAAATAATATGAAATAATATTTTGGGCAATATATATTTTTTTAAAACGCAAACTTTATTAATACAGCAACAGCACAATTAAACTGAACACTAACTAGCCACAAAACACCAGCACACTTCGGGTAATTGGTACATTCACCTAAGTGGCAAGAAGTTGTTACAATAGGACACATAGTCAATTTAAGGCAATCGCGGTAATCGTGTAAATCTTCTGCCGAATCATCTGTTAAATACTTTACGTTGATTTCCTTTAACATCAGTTTAACATTTTCATGGTAAATGCAAACGCGTACTGTGTGAGTTCCGCTGCTTTCTGCCAAAACGCAATGTTTTGGCCTCATTTGGGTTAATTTCGTGAAGCCAATTCTAACATCCTCGTGTTCAGATTGAAATGTTGCAAATGACTCATTCAGGTTACAGAGAACTATTTTCTTCTGTTATGTTATGAAGGTATGTTACATAACTTCGGAAAGTTTACGTTGTCTAGTTTCTCAGTATAAGTTTTATTTGTAAGGTTTTAGACACAAATAGGAAAAAATTCAAAATAGTGCATTTGTGAAAAATTGAAAAACCGTTGTCTTGAGTTACAAAACACTTATTTTGATAGATATCCCACTCCCATCCCACTAAGCGACCAAAAAGCTCTTAAAGGAGAAATCATAAGCTTTCTTATGAAAAAAAAAAAAAAAAATGCCCTTTTTGGAAAAAAAAGGCAAAAAATTCTTTAATTTAGCAAAAAAAAAGTCTACAAATTTTTTTTTTTTTAAAGTATTTTTTTCCGAAAAATTGAAGAAATAGCTATCTAAACTCTTTGGGAGAAAATTTTCTAAGAACAATAGGTAATAAGTTACATGGATGAGAAGAGACACCTGTTTGGCCAAAATGTCAAATTTTGATCCCTTCTAACTCAGAGAGATCCGGACCGATATTGTTGAAAAATTGTGTCTAAACTACTATCCAATAGGACTAACCTTGGTGTAAATTTCATCCCGATCGGAAGACATCGGTTTCAAAAGTTGGTGCACTTGACATGAAATCCGCCATATATATGTATATTCAAATAAAAATGAAAAAAAATTAAATAGGGAAACGTGAAGTGCAGAAGGATGTCTCCAAATATTTGCACAAAAAGCGTCCGTCTGTCCGCCCGTCCGTCTGTGTATTATGAAAACCTTGTAATCAAACTAGAGGTCCCAAATATGAATATATTTTGATGAAATATATACCAAATTTCATCGGCCATAGGCTGAACGCTATTGCAATTGGTGGACTTCGGTCCTTGCTCAGACCTAGTCCCCATACAAATGAGCCCTATAAAATCGATATAAATTGCCATTAGATCCAAATTATAATATACAAAGATCTCAGTCATATTTGGTTTTTATGTATTTATTAAATTTTTTTTAATTTTTCATTCATTATTAAATGTTTTTGTAAATAGTCTGTAATGATTTATTCCATAGATTAATAAATAAACAAATGTATAAAAAAAAAATTAATCAGTAGTACAAAGATAATCCCTATAGGACAATTCTTACTCATAGGCCCCATATAGAGCTGCTTCCCGATCTTCACTTAAATTTACCGAAAAACAAAAATATTGCAAAGATTTTTCTCAAATTTGGTTTGTATATATTTTTTCACAATATAAGTGACTTTACCAAATATGGTCAGGATCGGTACATTTTTCGACCTAGTTCCCATACTAATATAGCACCCTATAAGAACTTTTTCATATCTGCAGCCAAAAAAATTAATAACAATGCCACTCAAATTTGGTTTATGCTTATTTTCTACATCCAATTAGTTGGACCGAAGAGATAGGGTCTCTAAACCATGGTATAGGGTATCGTGTAGTCGGTCTACACCGACTATAATTTTCTTACTTGTTTTTTGTTGCTGTTTTTTTTTTTCATATGAAAACAATAAGAAAACGTGCTTCTATTATCTTGTTTGTAAAAGTTTCTTTGCAGTGCTGTTAGAGCATTTATGTGTGTTAGGGTGTATGTATATGTGACAATGTTTTGGTATGTGGGCGTTTAGAAACATGCAAACATACATGCACACTTATGACCTACAGTGGATATGTGTACCGCATGTATGTATGTTTATGCGTTTATAGTTGTTGTATGCTCATTTCTTTTATTTTCTTGTTTAGCAAATGGTTTGCATATTTTTAAACGAATGTTTATGGTTTTTAATGGTTTCTTTTTGTTTGGTCATTAGTTAGCGGTTTCTGCTTATTTTGATAGTTTACTTTTTTTTTTTTTGTTATTTTTACATTTAACTATAAAACTTTTTAACATGCTCTGTAGTTGTAAATTAATTTGCATTTTGATTGTATATCAAATGTCTAGCTTGTACTAAGTAATATTCACTGACAAAAATAATGGTGGATCTATTAACATCTTGTCATTTTCTGTCTATTAAGTTTTCGTTACATCTTATAAACAGACAATTAATCAGGCCTATCGACAGCTCAAATCGAGGAGCTCATTTACTAAGCAGCTTGAATAGTAGCTCGAGTAGCAAAGACTAAAATTTTTCACGTTATGTAAAGGCATAACCAAATTCTATTCCTTAAATTTAATTTGATTTAGACTTTCATACGTGGGTTACACTTACAATATCCCGAGCGATGTCGCTGATAAAAGTCGATTGTCAGCAAAATATCAGAGCTAGAGGAACTTGAAGATGAAAAAATCATAGAAATGTTACATTCCAATTATTTTAGTATACTCATAACTTTTGATAACGTAAATTCTGCTATATTTGAAATTAAAGATATCTTATTTAAAAAAAAAAAAAAAGAAGCAATTTCATATTAAAAAAAAATTTCAGATGAAATTCAAAATAATTTTTATTAAAATTTAAAAAATATAAATCGAAACTTATGTTTTATAATCATTTTTCATTTAAAAACTAAAGAATTAATAGATTAGGGGATTTCTTGTAACTGATGTTTTGTTCTAACGTTTTATCCCGATTTTAACCAAGCGTATATTATTTGAAAGGTATTTCTTTTAGTCGTTTTGCAGATTTACAGATTTTTAAATTTTTTCCTTCATTTTGAGTAAATGGCATTTAAAGTTGCTACTAACACATACATAAACTTATTCAATGCTATGTGTGTGTTTATTAAATTTGTTAATGTGTTTGTAATAAAAATGAGTTTGTTTTTTTGTGTTGATTTGTGAAATGGCTATAATTGACTCGCATAACTTTAGGGTCTTTATTTAATAAAAAAATAAAATTTCCTAGAATTTGCCCTCGAATTTCGAGGGCTGGAATCTGCTAATAAGTATTAAATATTTCAATAAAAAGGTAATGAAATTTGAAAAAAAAATTAGCATATTTTTTTTGACTCCAGTACGTTTAACACTTTTTCTTTTGCATTTTAGCATCTTTACATTTTCAAACTATGGCAACACTGAAACAGCTCGACAACTTTCCATACAAATGTATGAAAATATGCATTCCATAGATGTTTGATATCATTTTACAAAAAAAATTTCTAAAACTGAATGGTACAAATATATACACTAGTGAAATAACTTTTTTCAATTTTTGCAAATATCATATTCTTCATCACATAGCGGTACAGACCATGAACATATGTTAAAAAATGATGTGATGAAGTTTTGAGTTTTAGTCTTTCTTAAGTATTAAAAAAAAAACATTATTTTCTTATAATTTCAGTAATATAAAAAAAAAATCGCACCATTTCGATGGAGGGCGCAATGAATATTGTAAACAATTAAAAAATATGTATTTTGTAACCACCTAAAAAACAATTAAAAAAAAAACTTAAAGAAGTTTTAGAAATTGCATTCGGTGCGTGAAATTTTTTCACCAAATGATTTTTATTATCAGTGCAACATAGCCTTTTGCGATGAATAAATTTTGTAAAAAAAAAGTTATTACCCTAATATACACTGGGGTAAATAATTATAAGACAAAAACATAAAATTAAATTTAAACGTTAAAATAAAATTTACCGTTTATATGAATTTTTTACAACCGTGTACGATCACTAATATTGAAATCATTGATGCTGTTCGATCAGAAGCTTTTTCCAACCGGCACACAGTGGACCATTTGACGAGAAGGCGGTCAAAAATCTATAACTTTTGATTGGATTGGAATTTTGATATGCGTTTTTTTCTGTTTGGTAGGTGAGACCTTAGCCTTTAAGTTTTGCTACAAAATGTAATTCTCGACCGAAAATAAAAAAAGTTACGGAGGGTTAAAAATACATTTTCATTTGTAGTTGAATTTTAGTAAAAAAAGGTTTTTTTTAATATAATGTCTTATTTTTTCAGTTAATTTTACAACTAATACTTTTTAACAATTTTTTAAGTTAATTTTTTCAGAAATTGGCAAACTTTGGCCCCCCGTAAACTTTTTAGTCCTAATGTGCAACGGTTTTTTTTTTTTTTTTTTTTTGAAAGATCCCGAGTTAAACTATAATTTATTAAGCAGCGAACGTAAAAGTTACCTTATATTGGTTCAAGATAGAGAAGTTTCAATGAAAAACTCGTATGTTTTTGCTTTAGTTAAATTTTTTATACCCTATACCACTATGTGGTTTGGGTATAATGACTTTGTACTGCTGTTTGTAACAACCAAAAATATTTGACCTAGACCCATCTTTAATTATACCGATCGAATCAGAATCACTTTCTGAGTTGATTTAACAATATCCGTCCGTCCGTCCGTCCGTCTGTGTGTCCATGTAAAGCTTGTAATCAAACTGCAGGTCGCAAATATGAATATATTTTGATGAAATTTGGTATATAAGCCTTTATCGGCCATGGGATGAACGCTGTTGAAATTGGCTAGAATCGGTCCATGTTCAGACCTAGCCCCCATACAAATTACCCCTATGAAATCGACATAAATTGCCATAAGATCCAAATTGTCATATAGATCTTACTCAAATTGGGTTTTGTATGCGTTCATTACGTCCATTAATGAGTAGTCCAAAATTGATCCCTTTGGCCCCATATAGGGCTGCTTCCCGATCTTCACTTAAATCTATTAAAAAAACAAAAATATTGCACTGATTCTTCTCAGATTTTGTTTGTATATATTTTTGCAAAATACAAGAGACTTTACCAGACATGATCAGGATCGGTCCATTTTTGGACCTAGTCCCCATATAGATATAGCATCCGATATGAACTTTTTCATATCTGCAGCCAAAAAAATTAATAAAAATCAGACAGAAATTTGGTTTTTGCTTATTTTCTATGTCCAGTTAGTTGGGCCTAAGAGATAGGGTTTCTAAACGCATGGTATAGGGTATCGTATAGTCGGTCTAGACCGACTATAATTTTCTTACTTGTTTTTTATTGTCTTTTTAAATATTTCTATATCAATTTTTATGGTAAATTTATGAAATATAAATTTACAAAATATATAAATTTTTAAATCAAGAAAATGTTATAACTATATAAAAAAAAGTGTAACTTATCGTTACGATTGATGGAGATCGTTACTGCGTTATGATCAATGGTTTTTTGTTTGAAATCATGAATTACATTGATCCGGGCGAGATGTGGACCACCGGCGCACAGTGGACCATTTGACGAGAAGGCGGTCAAAAATCTATAACTTTTGATTGGATTGGAATTTTGATATGCGGTTTTTTTTTTGGTAGGTGAGACTTTAGCCTTTAAGTTTTGCTATAAAACGTAATTCTCGACCGAAAATAAAAAAAGTTACGGAGGGTTTAAAATACATTTTCATTTGTAGTTGAATTTTAGTACAAAAGTGAAGTGTTAAAAGGTAAAAAAAGGTTTTTTTTTTAATATAATGTCTTATTTTTTCCGTTAATTTTACAACTAATACTTTTTAACAATTTTCTAAGTTAATTTTTTCAGAAAATGCCAAACTTTGGCCCCCGTAAACTTTTGCACAAGGGCCGAAGGTTGTTATTTTTTTTTTGAAAGATCCCGAGTTAAAATATAACTTATTAAGCAGCGAACGTAAAAGTTACCTTATATTGGTTCAAGATTGAGAAGTTTCAATGAAAAACTCGTATGTTTTTGCTTTAGTTAAATTTTTTTTTATTGTCTTTTAAAATATTTTATATCAATTTATATGGTAAATTTATGAAATATAACAATTTTTATTGTAAATTTACAAAATATATAAATTTTTAAATCAAGAAAATTTTTTAACTATATAAAAAAAGTGTAACTTATTGTTAGTGTAATGAAAAAGTACTTTAAATCAACCAATTTTAGTAAAAATTTCTTCTAAATAACCTTGATTTTCATCTTCTAGAAGTTGTTTAGCTTCTTCGTCTAATTCAATAGAGGTAGTTTTCCATTTTTGACGAATGTTGGACATATATGGATCTGAAGTGCACAACAAAATAGTGGTAAGGTCTTAATTACTACAACATCTGCCATTTTCCTTGTGTTGTGCTCGCGAAAGAATCTGTAGTCTTTGTTCCATTTTTCTTGCGCTTCTTCAGATACACCTCCTATTGGTAGCATATTGTTTTGAATTATTTGTTCCCCATGGTACAAAATTTTATGAACTGTGGATGACATATATCTCCAGGAGTATTTTTCATTATAAAGTATAGCTGTTTTATTCGCGTACTCTCCAAATTTTTTTGCATTTATCTTTCTGCTGCATGCTAGAACTTGTAATATGATTTTGCATCGTCTTATTAAATCCCGATCTACACCTGTGATAGATGCTGCAGTTTCCGGATCGGAAAAAAATCTCCTTGCAGTATTTCCATCATTTGTGTTTCTTTCCCCTTGTTTTGGTTGGTCGATTACGAGGCCTAGCTGTAGATATTTTTGTTGAATTTGTTTTTTTTTGCTTTCTTATTCTTCATTTTCTTTGTTTTTTCTCATTGTTTCGCCTAACGGAACAAATTCCAAATCACAACACAATTTAAGAATATTCTCCATGAAACGTGTTCTAGCATGAAGAGGGGACATTCCAAATTCCTAGGCATCCTTAAAACTATCGTCTTCTGGTGGGGGTTGGCTTAATTGACTTGATGTCTTTTGGCATATAATGCAGCTTAACGTTGACTTTGTTCCAGTTAAAGCTTGTGCAACTTTTCCGTCAATCATTGTGAGACACATTTTAAAATGTACTTCAATGTCTTGGTCATCAAATTTAAATATTACTGGTTGAAGTTCCTTAATTTGATCTTTTATTTTTTGAACTTCTTCAGTTATGACATCTTTGGTTTCCTTTTTGAATGCAAATTTTATTGGTCTGCAATACTTTGTTGAAGAAGGAATTTCATTATTCCATATATCAATTTCTGTTGCTCTACTAGTTGACGCCTCTAAGACGCTATACCTTTTTGTTAAGCGCAATGGAACGAAAGATACCATAAATAAATTAGCATCTGATGAATTTTCGGCATTAAATTGCTTGTATTGTTTCTGACCAGAGGATCCATCACATCCCCATTTACAAACTAATGTAATGCTGCCATTACCAATTTTTTTTTTAATGATCAGTATCAGGCGTATTTAGCAATCGTTCTGCAGTATGTTCAAGGAGATCTTGCAATTTTATTTCTGCTGATGTTGAAGTGACACAAATAGCAGATTGTGAAGGTAAGCATTCTTTTTTGGCAGAAACTAAATCTCGATACTCTGGAAAAATGCTACACTTCTTTTCATTCTTTCGCTTCCGCAATTCCTTACATTGATTTTTGGTCAATTTCAAATCCAAAAATAGGGCGAACGCTTCTTCCGGCGTAAATTTCTTATCTTCAATTGGTGTAGGAACGCTTTTCAAAATCCTCTTTGTGCGCCTTGGACTCGCTTCTACTATTTTTTTAATTATTTCAATTTTATTTTTTTTATTTTGGGTTGGTTGAATTTGGGCAAAAATGAATCCTTAATAATTCTTTGAGAAATTTCTTCATTGATATTCTCCAGCTTGCGTCTTCGAGATCTTTCACTACATCCGTCAATTGGTTTTGCTGGTCGACCCTTTTTTCCACTTTCGTTGGCAGTTGTAGATGCACTCTCAAAAATAAGTTCCTTTATTAACCAGTCATGGTAACGTTTGTACATCTTTGCCTTGCTATGATGAGCATTCAATGTACCGTCTTTTCAAATTCGATTAGTAATTTTTCCTTTGTGCATTTCAATGTCTTCTAGGTTACAATTCTTAAAGAAGTCGTTGCTCACTATGTGCAAAATTACACCGTCTACATCATTTCGTTGAAAATAAATATCTGGTAGATCTCTGTAACTGTACTTAGCCATTACGCAAATTGTAATGAATAATAATTGTGGAAACATTATTATAAATACTCTTTCTTGCAATTATGTAAAATAAAAATTTTTATCTTTTATTACCACTTTTGGAAGCATAAAAAACCCACACCCTAACTCCTTTTAAAAGGTGGAGCATACCTGCTCATATATTAAAGGGCTATGTCGCAATAGTTTTTTTACGATACACAAAATTTTTATCTTTTATTACCACTTTTAGAAGCATAAAAAGCCCACACCCTAACCCCTTTTAAAAGGTGCAGCATACCTGCTCATATCTTAAAGGGCAATGTCGAAATAGTTTTTTTTTACCATTTACCTGTTATTTAAATTTTGTCAAGTATTTAAACTATATAACTCTAATTTACACTATTAATGTTTTTGAAAGATACCTATGTAAATGTACCTGTAATAATTAAGCGCATTATATCTCAACCCTTTTTTTATAAGTATATAACAACTCCTGACAACTCTACCGACACGCAAAAAAATACACCGCGGTGCACCGGTACGACCAACTTTTGTATTCATAACACTCAGGCGGACGGACGGACATCGTTTAATCGACTCAGAAAGTGTTTTGAGTCGATCCGTATAATAAAAGATGGATAAAGGTCCAATATTTTTGGCAGTTAGAAACATCACCTCAAACTTAATATATCCTAACCACATAGCGGGCAACTTTTGTATTCATAGATTTTGCATAAAATATCTAACCTTGGGTTAGAAAAATTGTTCTGGGGCACACGGGCGGAAACTGGCGGGTATATAATGGGGTATAGGAGTATAGGGGAGGGTTCGAGCTATAGAATAGTGCAAGATTTTTGCTGACTGCTTTTGACTGGCAGGAGTTAGTTTAAAAAAAATTTTTTTTTTAAATTTCGTAATGACTCAGTGATTTTACATTTTTAACATCAATAGTACGGAAGCCACAAAACTATACAAAATTTATTTCACTTCAAAATCTTTTAAATCAAAAAAGTTACAGTCATTCAAAGATAAAAATTTACAAAGAAATTTTTAATTTTAGCAAAATACTGAGAAAGCGCATTTTCGAAGAGTCGCAATTTTTTAGCTCCCGAGGTTTACTAGTATTTACTTTCAAATGAATAACATAACTTTAAAATCGGTAACAAAAAAAAAAAAATGATTTTTGTCCGCCTTCTCAAAATATGTTCCACTGCGCGGCAGCCAAATTCCAATCAATTTAAATACAAATTACCGGGGCAAAGTGTATGATGTGAAATTATGATATGTATGTTTTCTGTTCGATATTTTGTATGTATGTAAGCGACAAGAAAAAAACGTATGCAATGGCTTGAAGATCAAAAGATGATTGATTTTATTACAATGAAAACAAGTAAGAAAATCATAGTCGGTCTAGACCGACTATAAGATAACCTATACCAAGGTTTGAAGGCCCTATCTCTTTGGTCTAACTAATTGGATATAGCAAATAAGCATAAACCAAATTTGAGTGGCATTTTTATTAATTTTTTTCGCTGCGGATATGAAAAAGTTCATATCGGATACAATATTTATATGGGGACTAGGTCGAAAAATAGACCGATCCTGACCATATTTGGTTAAGTCACTTATACTTTGAGAAAATATATACATACAAACCAAATTTGAGAAAAATCTGTGCAAATTTTTGTTTTTTGATAGAATTAAGTGAAGATCGGGAAGCAGCTCTATATGGGTTCTATGACTAAGAATTGTCCCATAGGGATAATTTTTGGACTACTGATTAATGGATGTAATAAACACATACAAACCCAATTTGACTAATGCCGTTTTCTTTTCTGACAAAAAATGTCGCACTTTATTTGGACTTTTTTCGAAAAGTGTATTTTTATATATATTCTGAATTAGGAGCTAACTTATCTATAAATCAACCGAAAAGTCTCAAAGTCAAGCCCTCGTAAATCGCAAAAAAATTGCAGCAATTGACTTTTTTCAGGTCATAGTGTGAGAATATTTCCCCATTGTTCCCCTTTTTTGAATATTTTAACCCTATAAGTTCAAAGAGGATCATAAACATTTTTTTTTGCTTTTTATGAACACAGCTCTGTGAGACCTTTCGATGGATGTATAAGATAAGGTTGTTCTTAATTTAGAATATATAAAAAAATACACCTTTTGAAAAAAGTGCAAATAAAGTGCGACATTTTTTGTCAGAAAAGAAAACGGATTTATATGATAATTTGGATCTTATGGCAATTTATGTTGATTTCATAAGGGTCATTTGTATGGGGCTAGGTCTGAACATGGACTGATTCTCACCAATTTCAACAGCGTTCTTCCTATGGCCGATAAAAGTTTATATACCAAATTTCATCAAAATATATTCATATTTGCGACCTGCAGTTTGATTACAAACTTTACATGGGCACACAGACGGACGGACGGACATTGCGATTTCGATTCTGAGTCGATCGGTATAATTAAAGATGGGTCTAGGACGAACAGCAGCACAAAGTCATTATACCCAAACCACATAGTGGTATAGGGTATAATGACTTGCTTATTATTATTTATTTTGGTTTGTAGATTTACAGTGGTGTATTCAAAAGTAGTGAGTTTGGAAGTTATAGTTTTTTATTTAAACATTGGTAGTAATTGAAAATAATTCATAATGTAATGAAAACAAATATAAAAACTAAAAATGAATTCTTCTTGACAAGACTCACGGCCCTACAGATGGTAAAAAATTTGCATCTTCTTTTCCGTTTTATTAAAATTTAAATAAATGTGTAGAGGAATATAATTATAGGGAAATAAAATATAATATAAATATATAATTATGTGTTATCGTTGTGAAGGATTGACAACTAGACAAATGCTCATAGCACGTCGTTTGAAGAGATGTAAAACTGTAGTCATTAAACAATAAATTTCATGCGAAACTTATTCCCCTTTTCTAGGGAATATTGTTGATATCCTGAATTTCGATTTGTTAGACAAATTTTACATGCAGACAACAATATGGAATACACCAAATATACTCCCAAACCAAAGCTAAGAAATGCCCATAATAACAACATATTTGCATTCGCAGAAGTGTTCCAGTTTTGGGAAGAGGAATGGGCCCCGGTTACTTTTTGCAACGAAAAAGAATTTAATTTAGATAACCACGATGGATTTTAGAATTTTTGCCGTATTAAAACTTACGATAAACCTACCTTTCTTAACACAGTGAAAAAGCAGAAAAAATGTCGAAAACAAAAGTTTTATGGGTATTTCCGTGAAGTATTAAACTATAAATTTCATAAACGGTGATGTTGCAAATATGGCGAGTTTCCCTACTAAGCTTCCATGACAACATTATCAGCTACTAAGGGAAATAGAAAAATGCCTTCAAAATTTTGTAAATTTTGGTGTGATATCAAAAAAAAAAAATAAAAAAAAAAAATGAAAAAACCCTTTTTTGAGAAGTTAATATATTATAATATTAACATCTGATGGATAGATGCAGAAACAAAAAGTCTATTTTTTGAAAAACAAAATTATAAATAATTGTTTTCATAAAAAAAAGTAACTACAAATCTAACAAACAAAAATTTTCGGTTTAAAGCATCATCTCAAATATATGTAAAGAGTGCAATATGTAGTATGTACAAACCGTACATCACATATGGCAACTCTTACGAAACTGGGAATAGTGGATATTAGCAGTAAAAATGCAAAAATATTAAAAAATTCAATAAATAACGATTGTTTGTTTGGACAGAATTGTATCTTCTGAAATTAATAAGAAGTAAAAGCTGTACGGTTTGAAAACCGATTCTAACCACACTGCTCGTAGGCCTGACTTTAGGTGAGTGTGTTACAGCGCTGACCAAAGAGTGCAAGTACGAGTGTATGTGAAGGTTCAGGCCTCACGGCCACCCTAAGTAGAAAAATTTCATATAAAAACAATCTATTCAATCATAACATAACAATTATCACAATGTTCAATAAAATCGCTGATGAAATGAAGGCTGAAAAGCCAACAACCGGTCCAATTAAGAATACAGTGTTGTTACGAAATTTTGATATATATGTTTTCTTCTTCTCTACCACGCACCATTGAAACAAAGTTAAAATTTGTATATTAATCACAGTATTATTTGCAATATGTCTGAAAAATGACTAAAAATCTAACAAACGAAAAAAAAAAATATTTTTTTTAATAGCGTTTTTATTAAAATAAAAATTTTTGTGGTGCAAAATATAGCTATGTCTACTATATGGAGTGTAAACTCCATGGTTTAGCAATGAAAACCCAGTTGCTTTGGATTTGAAATCAACTTTGTTATTCAACGTAATGTCCGTTAAGTGAAATGCACTTCTTCCAACAATCCTCTAATATCTTCATTGACATTGACATTGACACAGTAAGATTTGCCAAACACTTTAAAATAGGCTTCCGTCTCTGATATAACTTGTTCATTTGTTGAAAATCTCTTTCCATGGACCAACCATTTAAAGTTTGGGAACAAATAATAATCGCTGGGAGATAAATATGGAGAGTATGGGGGTTGAGGAAGCAATTCGTATTGCAAAGACTTCAATTTTTCTAAAGCCAAGGCAGATCAAAGCATTGTCATGATGGTACAAGATTTTTTTCTTAAGTGGGGTCGTATTTTCTTAATGTATTTATACAATCTGTCCAAGGACTCAACATAGCATATTTTTCTTTCTCCAAGTAATCAATAAATATAATACCAAATGCATCCCAAAAAAAGCTGGCCATTAACTTTCCTACCGATTGTTGAGACTTTGGCCGTTTTGTTCGGCTTGTAACCACTCCGCAGACTGTCTACTGGACTCAGGTGTACAATAATGAATCCACGTCTTATCCATTGTTATAAATCAACGTAAAAATTCAGTTGAATTTAATTCAAACATCTCCAAAGCATACTTTGAATCATGAACACATTTCAGCTTTTTTTTTTTTTGTCAAAAGCGCGGCACACATCGAGTAGAAAGCTTTTTCATATTTAAATGATTACATGATTGCAAATGCTGAACTCTCTCTGATGATATCTTTATGATGCGAGCAATCTCACTCAATTTAATCTTTCGATCATCCAATACAACATGATGCACTTTAGCCATCTTTTCTTTACCTGCCTCATTTTGACGATCTGCATCATTTGTGCTCGTACCACGTTTAAATACAGAATCCAATCTTCTAACTAATGAATATAACGGCGAAGATTCTCCATATTGTTTATCAATCCATTCTTAGACTTAGATAGCATTTTTTCCTACCTAAAAACAATGTCTAATCAAATCACGCAACTCTTAGCAATCCATTTTTTTTCCCAAATATTAAAAGCAGCATCACTTTAATAACAGTAGCTTTTTTCTAATTAATGAGAAGTCATGAAATTTTGACACAATTTTTCTAACTGTTGGCCTACTGAATAAAACGGAAAAACTGGCACTTGTTACGCCATCTCTATGTAAGGCTACGTACATTTCACTTGATGTAGTAAAATCAAGTTTTCCGATTTTGCTGCAGAAGCAGAAGGCTTTAAGTAGAAAAATCAAAAAATATAAGTACGTGTTTTGGGGTTTAATTTTTTTTTTTATTTTACTAATGTTCTTAATAATAAATTTTGTCCTGAATTTCTGCATCAAAATAGCTGAAGGTTTAAAACAAAGTTTTTACCAATGACCTTTTCAGCTGAAATATCGGACAAATAAAAAAAATATTTTTTATTTAAATTGACCTCGATCTCGAATGTTTAATTATTAAAAAATTTTTATTCAATTCAAATGAAAACTTGTAAAACACAGTACTACTACGATATTTGCACAGCATTCCCCTTGCGGACCTGACTCGCCAAAGGCCAGTTTGATCCTGTCGGACCAGGAATTTACTGTATTGGTGAGTGTTCGCCTTGAGTTCGTTTTGCAGAGTAGAAATCCATTTTTCTGTTTTAACAATGAATTCAATAGTTTCCCAATGAGTTTGTTATATTCATTCACAAGATTAATAAACCATAAAAGTGTTGGTTTGTGAGTTGGTTAAGTTGAAAAATAAAGCTGCCTAGAAATTGCACTCAAATTTCGAGCACTGGAATCTGCTGGTTTTTATTAAAATTGGAGTGAACTTTTTCTTTTTTATCTCTAAGACGCTTTCCTGTCGATATTGTCCAAATGTAATATTTATTCGAAGTTCATAATTTTTTTTTTGCTGGAAAATTTATAAAATTCTCTTCAATCTGATTTAAAGCGATTATTTAAAAATAGCAGATCCCAGTCCTCGATATTGAATATCGAAATTCCAGGAAATTTTATTTTTTCATTCAACTTATTTCGTTCTATATTTTTTACTCTATTTAATTCATTAAATTTATTTCACCTATATATTAATACGTGAAAATAAAATTTTAGTTCCCTTTTTAAGCAATATGCGGGCACGGAGGAGGGTGAAATTGCCACAGCTATAGTTCATATGTAGAAGAAGCTGAGCATGATAAAATTTGTATTTAATCTGTCTTAAAAATATATTAAATTAATTAAAATAAAATATTTATAATAATTCGTTACACTCTGTTAATGCGAATGATTTTAGCTATATATCAGATGCTCTGTGTTGCATTGTGAATTGCTAAAATTGATTAACATGCCTTTAGGCTCATTTAAATATTCATAGATTTTTTATATATATAAATTAAAAAAACATTGTAAAACAAAAATTGAATGAAAAAATAATATTTCCTAAGAATTTGCACTCGAATTTCGAGGGCTGGGCTATACTGGTTATAAGTATTTGTTGGGGACACAGAAATAAGAGCCTAAAGGTATTTTAACCACCTTATATGCCTCCTAAAGGTGTGCTAATTATAAGCAGTTTACAACTCAATACAGGGCGTGTGATATGCAATTATTATAATGAAATTCGTTTGCGGTATTGTCTTTGTTATCGTTGTTGGTTTATGTCCAATATTATTTTCTATTTCAACAGGGCGTTTCATATATAATTTTTGCAAACACATTAACAAATTTAATAAACACATATGCAGCATTCTATAATTTTATGTATGTGTTAATAGTAAAATTAAATGAGCGTTACTGCAAATAAATGCTCCAGACGGCGCAAATCTGTAAATCAGGTGGTCGGCTAAAAAGAAATATGTTTCAAATGGGGGATGTTTGGTCATAATAACACTGAAACTGACAAAGTTACATCTGTCACAAGAAATCGGCTTGCCTATTAATATTGTACATATGATGTATGCTTTCACTACAAATGAATACAATGAAAATAAAAAAAAAATCCAATTTTTTACAATTGATATATCTTAAGAAAATTTCTGGCCTTATCGTAGCACAATTTTGCAAAACCGGGTTTTGAGAAATTGGTGTTTAATGTTTTACGATCTAGCGTTTGCAAAATTTGAGTTTCGACTATGTTTAATGGAGCTTAGCTTTAGCATCTTTCAATATTTCGTTTTGAAATTTTGGCACATTACTTTTATTGTTGCTACTAAAAATTGTTTGTAGCTTATAAATCATGTGTTGCTGTTAAGATCTGCGAAATTTTACGAAATTGTGATTTGTTGTTTTTTTAAATATTTATTTATGTTTGCCTGAAGTACGATTTTTATTTCAAATTAATTTTTTAAATTATTGGTTTAGCGGCTTTAATGTGCTTTATAAAAAAGTTTTTGTATGCTATTACTAATTAAGATAAATTTTACTAATATACGTTTATGCCGAGTGAGTTCCTTAAAAACAAGTAAGACAGTTGCAATTGGACTATGAAAAATAAAATACTAGCCTCAGGTCCAAAAATGCTTAGATCCCAACCATGTAAAAAAAACAGAAACTAAATATATATTAGATAAACTAGATTTGAGCCAAATCTCATGCATGCTAAAATAAATATGTGTCGTCGCAGGGATATTATGATGGGGTCAGGGTAACCTTAATATAATGAACCATTTATTGAAGCTTTCAAATACTATTTCATATTCAAACAGCCGAATTTTATATGAGTTATTGTCGTAAAACCAAATATGCTTAACTAAGAACAGATTATATTATATTATTTTATTATATCAAAGTTATAAATATCATAAAAATCAGAAACTAACTATATTTTAAGTTAATTTTCTAAAATAACCAGTCATTTGTATCCTTTATTTTATCGCCTTTTTATCTACCCATCGTAAATATAACACATTTTGCTTGGTCTAAAAAAGTATACCTCCTTCCCTTTTGATATATCTATGCCGCTTTAAAATATACAACAATTTTTTATATCAATAAAACCAAAAATGTGTGCTTAATTTTTTAATTTATTCGTTACAAGATAAGTTTCATTAAACTCTCTTAATACAGCAAACATATTTTTAAAATTTCCTATGAACTTAAGAAACCTCGAAAGTATGCTTTAATTTTAAGTGTTTAGCTTGTATTCACAAAGGTTACACGATATAAAAGAAGAAGCATTTGCTAAGAAAAAACATTTTTAATTCATAAAAATCCAGTGAATTCAACACAATTCACCATTCTACCTTAACCACCATAGTAAAAAGTTAAAAAAGCAACAAACACAATCTCACCTTAAAAAGTTAAAATATACATATAACCCATGATAATACGAGTAAGTAGCAAACACGAATTCTTTTTCAAATTTCTTTTTAATTTGGATTTCGTTGAAATGTTTAACTAGGAAAACTGGGATAAAACTGGAACAATGTATCTCTTTTGTAGCTGAGAGAAATAGACCACAAGCTCTGTTGCTCACTGCTACACTCTTTTGTTGTTTTCCTAAAAGAAACCCTGGAATAAAAGAGTAACATTTGTAAACTTTCGAATGGCAATACCTCAAATTAGGGTTGAAAGCTCTTATTCAAGTATACCATTTGATGCTTGTTAAATTTTTGGGAGTAAACGGTTTGTAACTTTCAAATATAGGTCTGTATGTTAAAAATGTATTTGTTGTTGTATATAAACTAGAGTTGGTGGTGCTAACCAAGTGGAAAAACATCAGCCAACAATGTAAGTGATAAAACGCCGAATACAAAATTTATTTATAATTCAAACAATTTTTTTAAGAAGGCCGTTTAAATCTTCAAAGTAAGGTAAGATGAGGTGAGATAGGGCAAGGTAAGGTAAGGCAAGGTAAGGTGAGGTAAAAAAATATTTTAAAACAAGTAAGAGTGCTATATTCGGCTTAAATGTTTCATAACCTCCTCCTATATATTAAACTCAATTTTATAACTATTGTTGTGTACGGCTACCATATTATCAATAGTGAACATTGCAATTCTAGTACCATTTAAATTTATTCGTTTTTCCTTTTTGACCAGCATTTATAACAACTAGCAGATTACAGCACTCGATATTCGACTGCAATTTCTAGACAACTTTATTTTTCAACTTAGTCAATTCACAAACCAACACTATTTTGGTTTATTATTATTGCGAATGAAGATAACAAACTCAATAACAAACACATTAACAAGTTTAATAAAACACACATAGCATATGTATGAATTTATGTATGTGTTAGTAGCAACTTTAAATGCAATTTACTCAATATAAAGGAAAAAATTTAAAAATCTGTAAATCTGGTGAACAGTTAAAAAGAAATACTTTTCAAATAATATACATTTGTAAAAAATCGGGATAAAATGGTAGAACAAAACATCGGCAACAAAAAATCGCCTAGCCTATTAATAGTATAGATTTTTTGTTTATTCTTTTTTTTTGTAATAACAAAGATGACGATTCATAGAATGAGTTAAATTCTACCTACAAATGCGGAAGTACTAAAGGGTCCTCCATCTACCGTTTTTTTTTTTTCAATTAGTGCTTATTTCGTGAATGGTAACACTTAGCTCATGTCTGATTTGACAAGTAATTAGTTTTATCTTTCCGCTGAACGAATACGGTTGTGTATACGCTTGAACAACGCTGGGAAATATTGCGACGTTACTTTGAAAATCATGGTAATGTTGCAGAATGTGTGCGAAAATTGCGTACGCATTTTGGAAGAAGAGAAGCACCGTCAACTCCGTATGTTCATTATCTTGTGAAAAAAGTGAAAGAAACTGGCATCCTCATCGATAAAGCAAAGCGTGAAAAGTCAAAAACACTGCGTACATCCGACAATATTGCTGCTGTGGCAGAAAGTGTGCGTGAAGCGCCATCAACATCAATTCACCGTCGTTCTTAAGAATTGAACATTTCGGAGGCATCATTGAGACGAATTTTGCATAAAGACCTTGGTATGACGCCATACAAAGTCCAATTGGTTCAGGAGTTGAAACCAACTGACCATCCAATGCGTTTTCGCTTCGCTAAGTGGGCCAGCGATCGACTTACAGAAGATGCCGATTTTGCCAAAACAATCATCTTTTCAGATGAAGCTCATTTTGATCTTAGCGGGTATGTAAACAAGCAAAATTGTCGCATTTGTGGCGCAGAAAACCCGCACGCATACATTGAAAAGCCGATACACCCAAAACGAGTCACTGTTTGATGCGGATTTTGGTCCAGAGGCATAATTGGCCCATTTTTCTTCGAAAGTGAGCAAGGAGTGGCCGTTACAGTCAACGGCGATCGTTATCAGGCCATGTTGAACGAATTTTTGTTCACAAAAATTGAAGAGGAGGATATTGGCAACATTTGGTTTCAACAGGACGGCGCTACGTGCCACACAGCCGAAGCTACACTCGATGTTTTGCGCCCTATTTTTGAAGATCGCATTATCAGCCGCAGAGCTGATGTCGTTTGGCCACCTCGGAGCTGCGATTTGACACCGTTGGACTATTATTTGTGGGGTGCCCTCAAAGATAAGTGTTACGCCAACAAGCCAGAGACAATTGACGCTTTAAAGGACAATATTCGTGAAGCCATTGGTGAAATACAGCTGCACACCATCGATAATGTGCGTAAAAATTGGACCGATCGTGTAGGCTACTGCAAGGCCAGCCGAGGCAGCCGTTTGAATGAAATTATTTTCTATTATTAACCGGAAGGATTGTACATACAAATAAAAAAAGAAATTTGAGATAATATTAAGTAGTTTTTTTTTATATAGCATTTTCAAAAAAAAAAAGTTATTTGGCGGACCCTTTATTAAGATCCCTTCATAAGAAACTATAGAGATAGTTTAGATGTTTTGAGAGCTTGAAAATTATGCGACAAATTAGTCTGGACTAAAAATCTTGACAATTTTGATAAGTTTCACAGTTTTACCCCGATTTTGACAAAAAATTTATCATTTGAAAGTTATTTCTTTTTAGCTGTTACGCAGATTTACAGATTTTCATCGTCTGGAACATTTTTTTGGAGTTATGATCGTTTAAAGTTGCTACTAACACATACATTAAATTATAAAATGTGTGTGTTATAATTATGTGTGTGTTTATTAAATTTGTTAGTGTGTTTGTGTTAATGTGTTGAGTTTGTTTTCTTTATTTAAAATGAGCTGAATTGTGAGGCATACCTTTACTAAATTAAAAAATTTAATTTCCTAGAATTTGCACTCGAATTTCGAGCACTGGAATCTGCTAGTACTTGTAAAGTGATTAATATTTATGATCAAATTATTATGAATAGATACACTATTGAACAGCGCCACCAAATAACCCAGATTTACTTTGAGGAACAGTCATTAATTCGCGTAACTTATAGACTACTTCGTAATTTTTATGGCGCATAAATTTCATATCACAAACTCTCAAAAGGAATGTGCGTAAATGAAAATTTAGTAGAGCAAAGCATTTATCAATTTCACCAAAGTTTTCGATATTGTACAATGTGAGACTATATGGGAGGCCCTGCGTTGCAAAGACGTGCCGGAAATTCACTTCGTCGATGTTATTATGCTTAAAGCAATGATCAACCAAAAAGGCATACAATGGGTGCTCTAAGGAAAGCTAGATAAACTGAATTATACAAACGACATCTATCTTCTAGCACACATATACGAAGATCCAACAGTAAAGCTGAATGTGTTAATGACGCTCGCTTCCAGGGCAGGGCTCGAAATTGACATCGAGAAAACTTAAACTCTGCATATAAACACAAACATCGATACACCGTTCGAGATTAACAACAACTAACTCGAAAACTAAAGTCTTTCTGCTACCTGAGTAGCGTAATAACAACTACTGGAGGTAGTGCAGATGGCATACTAACCCGGGTAAAAAGGCTGGTCAGGCATTCGGCGCTCTTAAAAATATCTGGGGCTCGACAGTACTATCCCGCCGAATAAAAATTAAAATCATCAACTCTGATGTCAAATCAATTTTGCTCTACGGTTGCGAAACGGTGAAAGCGTCTCCCAGGGACGTATATCATCCAGAGTTCAGAAAAAACCCACATTGAACAAAAACTCGTACATATATGTAAACAAACATAGCTCAGACCAACAAATACATATTGTTATTTTGATATCAATTATGTGTGTTCCTAAATTTTATACGGTGTCGAACACAATCATGACTGTGTTTCATTTTAATATTTCGTTATGTACACGAACATGTTTATATCACGTATTTTTTGTTTCGAACACACAAAAACCACACATATTCGAGTGCAGCTTTATTTTAAGTTCGTGTCCTTGCACGTGTACTGCTAAAAAAAAAGAGAACATGTTCTTGAACGTGTATATCTAAAAATTAAAACATTATCCACCCGCGATCAGAAAAAATCTGATACACCCCTATAATAACAACAACATTGTTTCAACCAAATTTTTTGAAAAAATCTAAATTAATTCATTAGAATTTATAAAAATATAAAAATATAATAATAGAAATAAAAAATTTTATTTTTTTATAACTGCTAATGAATTATTTTAAATTATTTTTAATAAATTTGGTTCAAGAATATGTTCAGTTTTTTTAGCAGTACACGTGCCAGAACACGAACTTAAAATAAAGCTTCACTCGAATCTGTGTGGTTTCTGTGTGTTCGAAACAAAATATATGTGATAGAAACATGTTCGTGTACATAACTAAATATTAAAACGAAACACAATCATGATTGTGTTCGGCACCATACAAAATTTAGAGACACACATAATTGATATGAAAATAAAACAAGTAAGAAAATTATAGTCGGTCTAGACCGACTATACGATACCCTATACCATGCGTTTAGAAACCCTATCTCTTAGGCCCAACTAACTGGACATTGAAAATAAGCAAAAACCAAATTTGAGTGGGATTTTTAGTAATTTTTTTGGCTGCAGATATGAAAAAGTTCATATCGGATGCTATATCTATAAAGGGACTAGGTCCAAAAATGGACCGATCCTGATCATGTTTGGTAAAGTCTCTTGTATTTTGCAAAAATATGTACAAACAAAATTTGAGGAGAATCAGTGCAATATTTTTGTTTTTTAATAGATTTAAGTGAAGATCGGGAAGCAGCTCTATATGGGGACAAAGGGATCATTTTTGGACTACTCATTAGTGGATGTAATGAACGTATACAAACCCAATTTGAGTAAGATCTATATGACAATTGGGATGTTATGGCAATTTATGTCGATTTCATATGGGTAATTTGTATGGGGGCTAGGTCTGAACATTGACCGATTCTCACCAATTTCAATAGAGTTCATCCAATGGCCGACAAAAGCTTATATACCAAATTTCATCAAAATATATTCATATTTGCGACCTGCAGTTTGATTACAAGCTTTACATGGACACACAGACGGACGGACGGACGGACGGACGGACGGACATTGTTAAATCAACGCAGAAAGTGATTCTGATTCGATCGGTATAATTAAAGATGGGTCTAGGTCAAATATTTTTGGTTGTTACAAACAGCAGCACAAAGTCATTATACCCAAACCACATAGTGGTATAGGGTATAAATATGTGTTGGCTGCTTTAGTAGAGAACATTGTGTGTTTGATGTGTGTATTTTCTGAACCTTGATATCATCTCCAAATTTTTGTGAATCGATATCCCCACCGGCTACTCAAAATAAGATGGCCTGAGTTAATTATCAACAAACGGTTATGCAGATTATGCAGCCAAACGCATATTGGTAAAGAAGTATCCCGACGCAAATGGAATTGGATTGGCCACATCCTGAAGAAACCTCTTTCCGACATAACCAGAAAAGCAATCGCATAGAACTCACAAGGATCTCGTAGAAGAGGACGTTCGGCGCTCATCCAAGACATCGAATCTACGCGAATGAGTTCGAATGAAGTCAAAGGACTACCGTCAGACAGACGGATATGAAAACTACTTATTGCGGCCCTATGCTCCTCATGGGAGTGACAGGATTTAATATATATATAAATGAAAATGTGAAAGAATATCCAAATTTATCGGTTCGTCATCGGTCGCAGTATTAAAGAATTAAAGGCATCATATGCACATTCTTTGACAGATTGGGCTGTAGAGCAGTTGGAAGCTGAGCCGATGCTTTATCGCTCATTTTTGGCTTAACGGGTTTGTTAGTAAACAAGATTGTGCTTACGGATTGAGACGAATCCACAACAGACACTACAGCCTCCATTCCATCCAGAAAAATGCACCTTTTGATGCAGTTTACACACTGGTGGTATCATCGGCCCATCTTTCTTCAATGGAGATTGTTTCCGTACCATGATCAATGATTTATTGTTTGAAAATATGGATGCCACTGATCCGGGCGAGATGTGTTTTCAACAGGATGGCACTACATGCCATGCGGTCGAGCGATTTGATACCCCTCCATTATTTCCTGTGGAGCTACATTAAGGTACTGAGTAATGTTGATGAACCGGCAACAATTGATACATTGTCGGCCAACATTGTTCACGTAATTTTGAAAAAATAGCCCAAAATTGCACGTCCATATGCCCAAAATAATTTTCAAATGTTAATGCATTGCTCCTTCGTATTGCTCCTTCGAATAAAAACATGTTTTGATTAAAACTTAATTTTTTGCCTTATTTTTGAAAATAAGGGTTGCAAATTTTGTGAAATTGTCTTAAACTTTGCCAAAGATATTAGAGTCTAAGAAATATTAAAGAACAACCTTTCAACGTATTTAAAAGGAAACATATTTTAAATGATTCAAGTTTTGAATCTGCGAATTTTCATACAAAACAATTATCTTGAATTTGTCTAACCATGATGTATTGAATACAAAAGATTTAGAATTATGAAATTTGGAAATATTTTCAAATGAGAAAAACTTGTAATATAAACATTTTCCTATAAGTTCCAATTTAGAGTTATAGTAGTAGTAGTAGTAGTAATAGTAGTATTTATTTATTTACAATAAAAATAATTTTACTTATTTTAAGATAACTAGTATTGCCCAGCACTCGAAATTCGAGTGCAAATTCTAGAATATATTTTTTTTCATTTTCAATATATTAAAACAATTTATGAATATTTAAGTGAGCCTAAAAGTATGCTTCTCAATTTACACAATTCAACACAGGGCATGTCATATACAATTTAAATCATTCGCATTAACAGCGTGTAACAAATTATTAGAAATATTTTATTTTATTTTATTTTATTTAATATATTTTTAAGACAGATTAAACATAAATTTTGTCGTTATCAGCTTCTGCTCCATATGAGCTATAACTGTGTCAATTTTCACACTCCTCCGTACCCGCGTATTGTTTAAAAAGGGAACTAAAAGTTTATCTTCACGTATTGATATATTGGTTGCATTTGTATAAAACAAGAATATTATTTAAAATAAAAAAGAGCAATGTTATATAAAATGTTATATAAAAAGTCTGTTTTATAAATAAAGATTATTAATCCTTGATTTAACAAGGATTTGAATTTCCCAAAAGTGTAAGTAATTTATTTTATATGAACTTTAGTTACATTCTTGTACCATGAGTTGTATGTATTGTAACGTTATCTTTAAGTATTGTGTTAGGTTTTCTCAATCTCTTAAGATAGTCACCTCAAATGTTGATTGCCGAAATTCCCGTAACACTGGATGTACACATAAGAAATGTTCTAAATGATGTACACATAAGAAATGTTCATATTACATATTTTACAATGTTTTTCTTCATTTGACGTACCATAGGTGTTATAATTTAACTTAATTAGCCCACACCTTGCTTTAAATATCCAGGCTAATTTTGCTGGATTAAAGAAATTTTACGTCTCGTATGATCTAAATGTTTGTAGACCCTGGAACAAACTAATTGGTTTTATAAATATGTGTAGTGTTGATACACTTATATTCGCCAGACTGTGTACTGGGCCATGATGCATTGAGATTGATGGCAATATCTCTTAACTCCTTAACCCAAAACAAATTTTTTCGAATAAGTATATCCGTTATTTAAGATGTTAGTCAATTGGATTGATATTGAAATAACAGTCGAGTTATATACTGCTAATGAAGTTCTAAAGTGTAAAGATGATTATTCACGACAAAAGTTTCAAGCATAAGAGCGTAATTTGGTGCTTTTTCCAACTTAGCTATCATTTTTTGAAGAGTATCTACATATCTGCTAAAAAGACGATATCAGTGTGATATTTATATTTTCCACATTCATACCACCACCCAAACTGTCATGTTTATTATTGATATACAATGACAATAGAAGTGGAAATTACAAGCATCCATATTTCACAACCGAATTCATTTGAAAGTACTCAGACAAATTTTCGACATTCCACACCGCAGATTTAGTATCTGCAAAAATAGCTTCGATTATTTTAACAAATTTATATGAATGCTGCTTTGACATCGACATCGGGCATCAAAACGAAATTATGGGAAAAAACCGCCCTAGCTTCCGACCACAACCTATTGATAGGCGAACGACAACTAACGCTTCACAAACACACACACCTCTTGGTATCGAATCAACCAAATCGACGAACCTACAATATCAACAAACTGAATTCCGAAGACGTTAATTGAAGATTAGTCTCATGCATTGTTGAAAAACTTCAAAGTATTCAACCAATTCATCTACTAACCTTCAACTTAGATGACGAATGGATGAAGAATAAGGCCATTCCCAGCGAATCCGCTAATGAAATTGTTGGTTTTTACAGAAAGGAAAATAAAGAATGGCTTTCCATTGACTTTTGGAAAGTTTTGGAAGAACGGCGAAAAACCAGAGAAATGATGTTATCAGAAAAAGACCCCTCCCGTAAAAACGAACTGCAACCCAAACTAGCAAACCTTATCAAGAAAGTTATGAGAGAAGCCAGAAACGATAACAGCAACTATTTCAACACCCTCCCCACAGAAGCTGACAATGCTGCACATCAAGGTAATCTAAAAACCGTTTTCAACGTGATCAGAAAACTTTCCGGTACGGATATTTTGAGGAAACCTTAAACCAGCCCTGCAATGCAGACAACTCCTCTCAAAGTGATGAAGCAACCGATACCAGTACCCCACCCCCATTAACAGCAATCTGTATAGATCTTCCCACTCTCCACGAAATTTCAAAAACCATTACACAGCTAAAAACGGAAGAGCTGCCGGCATTGACAACCTACCCGCCGAATTCTACAAATCTGCGCCTACTACCATCGCTGAAATACTAGTGCAGGAAAATATGGATGACTGCTGCTATCCTCCAGGAATGCAAAGAAAGTCTTATAATTAAAATACCTAAAAAAGGAGATCTAAAATCATGCAGTAACTGAAGAGGTATCGCACTAACACCCTCTCTATGTAAGATATTTAACAAGATAATACCTTTCCGTATGCTCGAGCCTTTGGACGAAAACCTCCGAAAAGAACAAGCTGGCTTCCACCCCAATCGCTCTTGCGCAGACCAAATAAACAGCCTATGCCTCATAGTAGAACAATGTAATGAGTATAATACAACGCTATACTTAACGTTTATTGATTTTGAGAAGGCCTTGGATGCGATAAACAGAGAAAATATATGGGGAGGTTTAGAGAGCAAGGGCGTCCGGCAGAAACTAATTAACCTAATCAAAGCCTAATACGCCGATGCGAAAATGAGGTACTACACCTTGGAAAAAGCAGCCAACCTTTCAATACATTAAGCGGAGTAAAAGAAGTATGTCTTCTCTCTCCGCTCCTTTTATCACAACCCTTGATGTTATTCTTGCATATTTATAAAAATATGGGTACTCAATAGAGAACAAACCAGCAACTCGAAGATCTAGAATATGCCTACTTGCCATAATGAAGGAAAACATGCAAAAAAGAAGCAGAACAATTTGGTTTACGAATAAACGCAGCAAAAACAAAGAGCATCGCAGTAAAAAGCAATCAACCAACAACATTCACTCTAAACAACAACCCAATTCAACGTGTAAATGGCTTCTGCTATTTTGGAAGCAACATCACACCCGACGGCGGTGCAACTGAAGACGTAGATATGCGAATATATAAGGCAAGCGCAGCGTTTTACAATCTGAGAAACATCTGGACATCTAACGCCCTATCACCAAAAACAAGGATAACATATACAACGCCTCTATAAAAACTATACTTCTGTATGGCTCCGAAACATAGATGGTAAACCAAACCATTAAACGCAAACTGCAAAGTGTCACGAACAGATGTCTCCGCAACTTCTTAAAAATATGGTGGCCAAGAACAGTATCGAACGAAGAACTACTACAAATCTCTGAGCAGGAAGACATCAATACGCAAATCAGAAGAAAAAAATACAACTGGCTAGGCCATATGATCCGTATGTCATACGACGAAATATGCCACGCAACACTACAATGGAACCCAAAGGGTACACGCTTGCGAGGAAGACCGAAGAGTAATTGGAGACGCATTATTTTCCTTGAGACAGGGAAATCTTTCAACGAACTTAGATACATTTCAACAGACAGAAACCGCTTATGTTCCTGATAAAATACGCTAATAAATATATGGGTGGTTTCATGTCAAGTGCACCAACTTTTGAAACCGATGCCTTCCGATCGGGATGAAATTTGTACCAAGGTTAGTCCTATCCGATAGTAGTTTAGACACAATTTTTCAGCAAGATCGGTCCAGATCTCTCTGAGTTAGAGGGGATCAAAATTTGACATTTTGGCCAAACAGGTGTTTTTTCTCATCCATGTAACTTATTACCTATTGTTCTTAGAAAATTTTCTCCCAAAGAGTTTAGATAGCTATTTCTTCAATATTTCGAAAAAAAATACTTAAAAAAAAATTTTTTTGTAGACTTTTTTTTTTGCTAAATCAAAGCATTTTTTGCCTTTTTTTTCAAAAAGGGCATTTTTTTTTCATAAGAAAGCTATGGATTTTTCCTTTAAGAACTTTTTGCTCGCTTAGTAGGATGGGAATGGGATATCTATCAAAATAAATGTTTTGTAACTCAAGACAATGGTTTTTCAATTTTTCACAAATGCACTATTTTCAATTTTTTCCTATTTGTGTGTAAAACCTTTCAAATTAAACTTATACTTTGAAACTACACAAATTAAAAGTTCCGAAGGTATGTAACATACCCAACTAAGCTTTCATACCATCGATACTGTATACCCAGAATATGTTAACCTCAGGAAAAAAATCAATTTTTTTCTATAGAAATGTTGAAAAATTATTATTTTTTATTTATTTGTAATAATAATTAAATTAATATATAATAATAATATTAAAAATAAAAAGATAAATAATTTGATAAAATTTAGTCTTTATTACATTAGATCCATTTATATCATAACTATTTTTATACCCTATACCACTATGTGGTTTGGGTATAATGACTTTGTGCTGCTGTTTGTAACAACCAAAAATATTTGAGCTAGACCCATCTTTAATTATACCGATCGAATCAGAATCACTTTTTGAGTTGATTTAACAATGTCCGTCCGTCCGTCCGTCCGTCCGTCCGTCCGCCCGTCCGTCTGTGTGTCCATGTAAAGTTTGTAATCAAACTGCAGGTCGCACATATGAATTTATTTCGATGAAATTTGGTATATAAGCTTTTATCAGCCATAGGAAGACCGGTATTGAAATTGGTGAGAATCAGTCCATGTTCAGACCTAGCCCCCATACAGGCTAGACCGTAGCAGATGAAGTATTTAAGTCTTGTAAATTTTTAAATACCCAGTTTTTCATCCAGCTTTTTTGTCGCCTTTATTTACTGCGTTTTTTCCTTTCTTAGCGTTACTAGGTTCTGCTGTTGATTTCGCTGCAGGTTTATTTGTTGGCTTTGGAAAGAAATCGCATTGAATAGAGGCAGAAAACTTTTTCAACTTGAGTCGTCCATCGACAAGCGGTATAAAAGCATGGTATTGAGCGGTGCCATCGATTGTTACCGCAGCATCGAATCTGCTCTTCAGTGTTTTCAATGTTTCCTGATGATCCTCTTTGCTACTAAAAACTATTTTAGTTTCTTTACGATAACTCTTTGTCCAATGGAATAAAGCAGTCGCATCTAAGATGCGATCTTGATGAGAGCACTGTAGGCTATACTTGGCTGCATTTCTTTTAAGGTTTGCTCCAATACCATCACATGCTCGATATAAAGTTTTTAGAGCTTTTTATTTAACAGTCCTGTAGATATGGGCAATAAATACTTTATATACAATTTTGAGTCAAAAATCTTCAGAGGAATAGATCCTAGAGAAGGACGAAAAAAACAATATGTAAATTATACTTAAAGTGTGTGGAGATAAAATAACTTATATCGACAAATGTCGTTTTCTTTGAAAAAGAAAACTACCAGTGCAACTACATTTTAGACATAAGTTGTGGTTACTTGAAAAATGGATTTTTTTTGTTCGTCAACAAAAAGTTAACGGGACTTAGGATGAGAATATAACAAAGTATCAATAATAATAGTGACAAAAAATAACAGAAATAAACACACAAGTTTTTATAAGTGATTATAAACTGAAAAATAATCCAAAACTATTTTGAATTTTTTTTCATTAATAACAACTTATGTCGCTATGTGTCGTTTTCCGAGGAAAGAATTTGTCAGCGATCAAACGGAGGTTGACATACGTGGTTAGTGCTGCAAATTAATTTAATAAACATTTAAGTTACGTCGTTATTTAAAGAAAAAAAAAATAGAAATGGTCAATATTTTTTTTTTTTTTTTAATTTAACACATATAAAGAGCGTTAAAAATTAATATATTTGGCATCGTTAACTCAAAACTGACAAAAATTGACATACGCGGTTATTCCAGAAAACCACAGATTTATTTTTATTATTTCTAATTTACTATTTTTTGTTAAATTTTTTTTATTTAGTTATTTATTTTTTTTTTTGTTTTATAATTAATGATTTACTTTTTTAACAAAATATACATTTCTCTTATTATTTATCCTTCGTATTGGTGATTTTTTATTTTATTACGGGATAATGGTAGAAAAGAGTGTGGCAACGCCAACCTAAACTAGTGTGACACATGGAGTATAATGATACATAATTACTAATTAAACAGCAACAAAAACAACGACTACAACTACAAATACTATTGCAGCTACAAAATATTTAATAAAAAAATTAGAACAGCAACTTTTTTTTATTGTGCATTAAACTTTCGGGTCTTATTATACCGATTTTGATGACTGTATGCAGCAGCATGCTCAGGATGAGCAACCCACCTGACGTTTTGAGAGCGTGATCGTGATTTTTACCGACGAACAGACGGACACGCTAGTGTTTTCTTCGTTGTTATTAATATATATTTATTTTTTGTTTTTAAATTTTTTGTTGTTATTTATTTATTCCATATTCCACATTTAGTTTTAATTATTGTTACTCAAATAATATTCCTGAAGATGGTATCCAGCGGATAGCGAAATATTGAATAAATAAAACTTCAAAAAAAAAAAAATTGGCCTCAAGCTAAATCAATTTACAAATTAATGATCAATAATATATATTTTTTGGTTCCAAATTTTTTTTCTTCTAATCATTACAAACGGAATGACAAATTTATGTACCCTCTTCATACTGGTTTGGATAGAAGTAATTGATAGAAAAAATAATGTACTAAATTAAGATATTTTATTGCAGGTCTAAACTAAAAGCATAAATTTAAACATTGTTGGAATTCAACTGATCTAAACTATTCTCGAATTTACCTTTTTTACCCCTATAAACATAATTCTATGTTTAAGTATTGTGATGTTTAAATCTTCACTAATCTGCAATTCAAAACTCCTGTAATAATTTTTAACGAATTTTTAAATAATGTATGAGTTATTGCATTCTACAGGAAGATTAACAGAAATTATATTTCCTTTTTGAATTTATTTTCCAATTACAAACTTGAACTTTAAGATGTTAAGTAGAGAATAACTAACGACCAAAACGTTAGAAATAAGCAGTGAAAAAACTAGGTTAGCAAAGCACGAAAAACCTCTTTTTTTTCTTTGATTTTTTTCCTGCTCTTAATAATTACATATCAATTGTCGCATATATTTTTTTCCATAAAGACTTCTTAATAACCCTACAAAATCCCGTAACAAGAGTCTATATAAAAGGAACATAATAAATGGGATACAATTAAAAACAAAGCTTTAAACTGAAACGTTTAGTAAAATACTCGTATATGAACACGTAAAAGCTTTAACGAATAAAAGCTTGAGAAGAGGGTTTTTTTATTTTCAATTATTAGGAAATATATAAAATTAAGAGCAAAATGGTATAGCAAAAGAGAAAGTTTAAAGAGGTATCTCTTTTTTGAAAGTGCACCAATGCAATTTAGTTATGTCTTCCGTTACAGCTTCCTTTTTTTAATTTCCAGCATCTCTTTTGCATTCCAGTGTTATTTCCAACAACTTAAGTTGAGCCTCTATACACCATTGTGGTAGCTCCTTTTGGAGGATTTAAATTAACTTTCAGTTGGTGTTCCGGTTTCGGGTTGTGCTGTTTGTTGCCTTTTCCTCCTTCAAAATAAGAAACGTGGACAGTTTGTTTCAAAACAGACAAGAAAAAAATTTATACCTAAACTTCAGTTTCAAACAAAAAAAAAAAAAAAATAAAGAGTGAAAACTTTTTCCAAAAATAAAAAACAATTTGCTTTCAAAGAAATTGTGAACCAAACTGAAGTAAAACTTCTTTGAAAACGTATACATAAAAAGTTTTGGAGTTTTTAAAAGTTTTAACAAAAAGTTTGTTGGGAATAAAAATAATTATTAAGAAATAAAAAACATGTAGAGAGAAAAAGTTAAGAAATACAAAAAAAAAAAGAAGTTTGAAAAGGTAAAAAAATAAATTTATATAAAAAAATATTAAATATGTGAAATTAATTTCAAAAAAATAATACAATAAAATCATACCTGGCAAACAAATCATAATTAAATTCGGCTTGCTTTTAAGTTTTTTTTATATTTTAATAATATATTAAAAATGATAAAATTAATACAATTGCTGTAAATATTTGGCCCAGGTTTTTCAATGTTTTTTATTTTGGAGAAAAAATTAATAAAAAAAAGGATATTTTTAAGGAAAATAAAAACACATTTTAAAGTTAAAAAAAAATTTAAAAATTTTTGAAACAATTTAATGGCAAATTTAAAAAAAATATTCAAAATAACCAATGCTTTTTATTATTTTTTTTTTGAACAGCGAAATTTTTTTGATAAAACCACCTACCAAATAAAAACTTCCGTTATACTGTTTGTATATTCATTATTCGTATAAACACGAACTTCACTCTTTTCGGCAACTTCTTCCGACAAAAGTTGTGTAGCATTAGAGGAAAACAATTAAAAAAAAAAATTAGAATCAAGTCAAGAAATAAACGAAAAATTTATAAAATTTGAATATTTCTTAATTGCTTCTAAAAAAGCTGTCAAATTATTTGAAAAAAAAAAAAAAAAATAATCCTTCTAAAAAAACTATTATAGTATTCCATTTCCCTTTAGTACATCAACTGAAAAATGTTTTAACAATAACGGAAAATTCTACTGAAAAATGAAAACTTTGCCCTGTTGAAAAATATTTATTTTGAGCATTTAAAAGCTCATTTTAAAAAACGAATCGTATTGAAACTTCTAAACTTTCGTACGAATAAATATGAGGTGAATTTATGAAATTTGAGAATATGCCATACAAACTCAAAATGAAACGCTAACTCTAACGCTGAAGCCACAAAATCAGGGTTTAATTTTCAAGCAGAAAATTAAAATTAATTTTAATTTTTCTTTAATATTATGAAAAAATTGACAATTTACTTAACAAAAAGACTGAAATGGGAAATTGAAAAATATTTTTTTTGATACTGGCCGTTTAACAGCAATAATTAAATCTAATTGGAGATAGAAATTAAGCACACACCATATTTGAGTGGCATTGTTATTAACTTTTTTTTCCTGCAGATATGAAAAAATATCATATCGTATGCAATATTTATATGTGGACCAGGTAGAAAGATGTACAGGTACTGACCATATATGGTTAAATCGTTTGTTTTTTGCAAAAACACGTACAAAACAAATTTCAGGAAAATCTAAGCATTTTTTTTAATCTTTGATTTATTTAACCCTTCTGCATCCCTTGGATATGTGCCCTTCCTATGATCCTTTGGGTCAATATGACCCAACTTAAAAATGTAAACAAAATTTCATATTTAATATAGGAAATTTATTTGTTTTGTGTTTTTTTATTTAGTATAATAAAAAATAATGAAAAATAAAATATATAATCCCTTCCTTAGCAATTATAAAAAGAGAAATATATATAAAATAAAATTAAATTTGAAATTCAGCCTTTTTTTGAAAAATAAAATAATAATTATATATTTAAAGCTAATGTTTAAAAATATAAGGATTTGTGTGACAATTTATGCACAATGTGACCATGTGCTCCTTGCAAATAAATTTTCTACAAGAACCTCAATTAGTGGAATACTAATTTGAATTCCTCCCATGTTGACAAAGAAAACACCGCTATCAATTATTTGGTAAATTACTGGATAATGGTGTATATAATCTTATACTCCTTGTTTAGAACATTGCGAGGCACCTGTGAGATTATTTTGTTCTGGAATATTTTTAACAAGATTTTTTGCTGATGGTCCATGTGGCAAAACCTTTCTTCGCAAAATATGCTAATTTATTAGCTAATATGCAAGTTCTACTGGATACAGCCTGCATCTGAAGTTTTTATTGAAATTCATATCAGTATCATATTTGAAAATAATGCAACAGGAATCGCCCAGTCACTTCCACATTCCAGGCATATTTAATTGTGGAATCGCAAAGTGCCCAAATTTTTAAGCCATATCTGGCGGGCTTTGATGGAATATATTGCCTAAAACTGCACCGACCTCGAATTGTTCATCTACAGTAACATTTTTATGTGGATTGTAAAAAATTTTGAGCTGATTACTCCAAATCGTTTTTATCGTTGCAGTTTGTCACGAAGTCTTCTGTCTTCTCTATCTTCAGAGCTGTCAAGCCGTGGGTACCTTGATATGCTCGCAAATCGCTTGAGGCTCATTGTTGCTCGGAAAATAGGTCTTTAATTTTTCCATTCCACAAGCTAGTGAGATTTTCTCCATGAGATTTATAAACTCCTGCCATTATTTGTAATCCAAGATATGCATCAAGCTCTATCGTATCAATTATTTCCATATAATTCTACACCTTTTTGATTTGTCATTTGAATTACAATATTTTTTATCTTTGGTGATATGAACAAATCGAACGAAGACTTTATATCTGTAATAATAGATGTTGATCTTTTGGTAGGTCCAGGCTTATTCAAATAAATTTGGCTTTTTGGTAACCTGGCTATTTGAAGTGGTGGTTGTTCTTTCCAAACTACATTTTTGTCCTCAGATAAATATGTAACTGAAGTGCTGTGATCAATTTCTCCTGCAATTTCAATACTCAATTTCATGATGATGATGAATATGAATCGCCTTCTGCATCGTTGTTGGGCGAAAACATTTCGTCTACATCACTATCATCAAAAATGTTATCTTCTTCGTCATTCATTATGTGATGCAAGATCACTAAGAATTTCATTATGGAACAGTCATATGTTAGAAATTTTGTTTTACAATACTTAGTTTTCTTCTTTGTGGCATTATGTAAAAATACTCAATTATGATGAATTACAAAAAAAAAAAAAATATATATATATATCCCCCATAGTAACGCCAAGAAAGGATTGACAAAAAAACGCAGTAAATAAAGGCGACAAAAAAGTTGGATGAAGGACTGGGTATTTAAAAATTTACAAGACTTAAATACTTCATCAGCTACAATAAATTAAGTATAACAAGTAAGAAAATTATAGTCGGTCTAGACCGACTATACGATACCCTATACCATGCGTTTAGAAACCCTATCTCTTAGGCCCAACTAACTGGACATTGAAAATAAGCAAAAACCAAATTTGAGTGGGATTTTTATTAATTTTTTTGGCTGCAGATATGAAAAAGTTCATATCGGATGCTATATCTATAAAGGGACTAGGTCCAAAAATGAACTGATCCTGATCATGTTTGGTAAAGTCTCATATATTTTGCAAAAATATGTACAAACAAAATTTGAGAAGAATCAGTGCAATATTTTTGTTTTTTAATAGATTTAAGTGAAGATCGGGAAGCTGCTCTATATGGGGTCAAACGCATCATTTTTGGACAACTCATTAGTGGATGTAATGAACGCATACAAACCCAATTTGAGTAAGATCTATATGACAATTTGGATCTTATGGCAATTTATGTCGATTTCATATGGGTATTTTGTATGGGGGCTAGGTCTGAACATGAACCGATTCTCACCAATTTCAATAGCGTTCATTCCATGGCCGATAAAAGCTTATATACCAAATTTCGTCAAAATATATTCATATTTGCGACCTGCAGTTTGACTACAAGCTTTACATGGACACACAGACGGACGGACGGACGGACGGACGGACGGACATTGTTAAATCAACTCAGAAAGTGATTCTAATTCGATCGGTATAATTAAAGATGGGTCTAGGTCAAATATTTTTGGTTGTTACAAACAGCAGCACAAAGTCATTATACCCAAACCACATAGTGGTATAGGGTATAATGAATAGTTATGATATAAATGGATCTAATGCACTTAAGATTAAATTTTAATAAATTATTTATCTTTTTATTTTTAATATTATTATTATTATTATACATTAATTTAATTATTATTAAAAATAAATAAAAACAAGTAAGAAAATTATAGTCGGTCTGGACCGACTATACGATACCCTATACCATGCATTTAGAAACCCTATCTGTTAGGCCCAACTAACTGGACATTGAAAATAAGCAACAACCAAATTTGAGTGGGATTTTTATTAATTTTTTTGGCTGCAGATATGAAAAAGTTCATATCAGATGCTATATCTATAAAGGAACTAGGTCCAAAAATGGACCGATCCTGATCATGTTTGGTAAAGTCTCTTGTATTTTGCAAAAATATATACAAACAAAATTTGAGATGAATCAGAGCAATATTTTTTGTTTTTTAATAGATTTAAGTGAAAATCGGGAAGTAGCTCTATATGGGGTCAAAGGGATCATTTTTGGACTACTCATTAATGGATGTAATGAACGAATACAAACCCAATTTGAGTAAGATCTATATGACAATTTGGATCTTATGGCAATTTATGTCGATTTCATATGGGTATTTTGTATGGGGGCTAGGTCTGAACATGGACCGATTCTCACCAATTTCAATAGCGTTCATCCCATGGCCGATGAAAGCTTATATACCCTATTTCATCAAAATATATTCATATTTGCGACCTGCAGTAAGCTTTACATGGACACACAGACGGACGGACGGACGGACATTGTTAAATCAACTTAGAAAGTGATTCTGATTCGATCGGTATAATTAAAGATGGGTCTAAGTCAAATATTTTTGGTTGTTACAAACAGCAGCACAAAGTCATTATACCCAAACCACATAGTGGTATAGGGTATAATAATAATTTTTCAACATTTCTATAGAAAAAAAGCGATTTTTTTCCTGAGGTTAACATATTCTGGGTATTACAGTATCGAGGGTATAAAATTTTAGTTAGGTATGTTATATACCTTCGGGAAGGTTAACTTGTCTAGTTTCTCAGTATAAGTTTTATTTGTAAGGTTTTACACACCAATAGGAACAAATTCAAAATAGTGCATTTGTGAAAAATTGAAAAACCGTTGTCTTGAGTAACAAAACATTTATTTTGATAGATATCCCACTCCCATCCCACTAAGCGACCAAAAAGCTCTTAAAGGAAAAATCTTAAGCTTTCTTATGAAAAAAAATGCCCTTTTTAATTTAGCAAAAAAAAAGTCTACAAATTTTTTTTTTTTTTTAAGTATTTTTTTCCGAAATATTGAATAAATAGCTATCTAAACTCTTTAGGAGAAAATTTTCTAAGAACAATAGGTAATAAGTTACATGGATGAGAAGAAACACGTGTTTGGCCAAAATGTCAAATTTTGATCCCCTCTAACTCAGAGAGATCTGGACCGATCTTATTGAAAAATTGTGTCTAAACTACTATCCAATAGGACCAACCTTGGTGCAAATTTCATCCCGATCGGAAGACATCGGTTTCAAAAGTTGGTGCACTTGACATGAAAGCCCCATATATATATATATATGTATGCACGCTGATCACCAAAAATTAAACTGAACTAATATCATCATAAAACAAATTTTAAGAGATACGTTTGCGGGATTCTCCAAATCCCATCCACAGTTTGAGAATAATGAAATTTTGAATGAAAAAATATTCACTGAAAGCGATTTTATTGATGATTTGACTTAAAAAATGTTAGATCGATGATTCTGAATGAAGATGAACTCAATTCAATTATTTTCAATAGGAAAAAAAATGGTAAAGTGGAATTAAGATTGCAATATTGCTTGTTGGGTCATATTGACCCAAAGGATATTAAATGTGTGTAAATCGTGTTTTGAAATGTGGAGGGGGGAGGAAAAAATTAAATTTTATTATTTTATTTTAAAAGCATAATTTTCGTCCCTGTACTGGATAAATTAAAGTTTCACGTTCATATCCTATAGTTGAAGGGAAAAATTTTGCGTTTGAAAACCAAAACTGGGTCAAATTGACCCAAGGAGTGCAGAAGGGTTAAGTGAATATCGGGAAGCAGTTTTATATGGGGGCTATGACCAAGAATTATTCTGCAGTGTTTATTTTTGGGCTACTGATTAAAGGGTGTAATTAAAATGCGCACATACCATTTTGTGCCACGATTTATATTATAATTTGGATCTTTTAATGCGATTTAAGTCGATTTCATAGGGTTAATTTGTATGGCGACTAGGTCGAAACATTTATCTATTTTCTACAATTTCAATAGCGTACATTAAATGGCCGATAAATGCTTATATAAAAAATTTCATCAACATATATTCATATTTGCGATACGTAGTTGGATGAACAGTTCATGTTCGGCAATATGAAGGCACTACTAAAAATAACCTAGTAAGAAAATTATAGTCTGTTGTTGCCGACTATACGATACCCTATACCATGGGTTTAGAGGCCGTATGTCATAGGTCGAACCACTCGGATACAGAAAATAAGATAAAATGAATTTGAGTGGCATTGGTATTAATTTTTTAGTATTCGGGTATAAAAAGTTCATATCGGATGCCGAAAAATGGACCGATCCTGACCATATTTGATAAGGTCCTTAATTTTGCAATAGTTTTATTTTTGGCAGACGAAACTGGAGATCGCGAATCAGCTTCATATGGGGGCTATGACTAAGAAATATCCTATATTGTTTTATTTTAGTTCTACTGGCAAATGGATGTAATAAGCATACACAAACCCAATTTGACCGAGATCTGTATGATAATTTTGATATTATGTCAATTTAAGTCGATCTCATAGGTATCGCCTGTGTGGGGACAAGGTCTGTACGTGAACCGCTTTTCGCCAATTTCAATAGCATTAATTTTTTGGCTGGAGGAAGCTCATATACTAAATTTTATCAAAATATCTCCGTATTTAAATGGACACACAGACGGACGGTTGGACCTCGCTAAATCGACTCAGAAAGTGATTATGAATTGATATGGGTCTAGGTAAGGGGTCGGCAGCCTGTGGCTCCTTTGTTTCATTACTATTAATTGTTGTCAAGAACAAATTTTGTGACTCTTTAAAAACTTTAAAATTTTGTAAATTGTAATTTTTGACTCTTGCGACTCAAAAGGTTGCCGACCCCTAGTCTAGGTCAAGTATTTGTGATAGCTGCAAATACCAGCACAAAGTCATTATTACCCTGAGCACATAGTGGTATAGGGTATAAAGATATCCATTTTATGCATAATACCATTCCAATATGCTTAATTTCTAGGACGATTAGACCGTCTTTGTAAAATTTTAACGCATTTTTCCTTTATTAACCCAGTATTTACTCTAATACTTCATAACGAGCCTATAATTTGAAATTGCACCTTATTTGTCGTCCAAAAAACTTTGTATTGATCAGATACGAGTTTACTCCATTAATAGTTATGGACAAGTTTTTTTAATGATTTTTATGCTTATGGTATATATGAGTTTGTTGATCCATTTGTAACTCATCGAAATATATTCGAGAGACTCCATAAGCTATATATATTATCGATTATTATATATGGAGAAGTTGATCTAGTGATCTCCATCTGTCTGCCTGTCTTTCTGTTAAAAATACTCTCCTGTCCGCAATAGGGTGAGTAGGTCGTACTACTTAGGCTTAGTACGAGCCTCTATGTCAAATATATGAGGAATGACATATGAAAGTATACGAATTCTCCGATAAGATTTCACATAAAAAACTAAATATTGTGAAAAAGACGTAATGGAACATGGGTGTTCTGGTGTGCATCAGCGATGCATACACACTTTGACTTGCTTGTTGGTATTTTTTTGTACGTCTGAACGTTCAAGCACACAAAAATGTATATGCATCGCTGATAAACAAACAAACGCGTATGTAATTATATGTATACATTTACATTTATGCTGGTTGCATTTAATAATTTCTTTCAATTAAAAAAGCATGAAAATACCTAAGTTAGTTGTAATTAAGCACCATTGTAAAAAATCTAGCCATGATAATGTGAAATCTAGTCTGTTTTTACCAGAATGTGTTCAGAACATGGTTCTAGGGTATCAGAGCTTCGGAATAGCCGAATTTAGCACTGTTAAATCTTATTTTTTCTTGTTTTTTTTTCAGATATTTTGGCCAATACGGATTTGGGTTCAACCAATATCTAAATTCAATTTTTAATATCTTAATTTTGATATCCTACACCTATATGTGATCAGGCTTTATAGACTTTGTGTTGATCTTTGTAACTACCAAAAATATTAGAGCTGGACCCATCTTTTATTATACCGATCGACTCATAATCACTTTCTGAGTTGATTTAGCTATGTCCGTCCGTCTGTGTGCCCAAGTAAACTTTGTAATCAGGTCGCAAATTTTAATATATTTTGATGAAATTTAGTATATAGGCTATCGCGCCTAGGATGAATGCTGTTAGAATTGGTGAAAAGGGATTCTTGTTCTGACCTAGTAACCATACAAATGAACCCTATGAGATCGACTTAGATTGCCATAAATGCAAATAATCAAATTAGGTTGGTATATGTTTATTAAATCTATGTATCATTAGTCTAAAAATAAAGCCTATAGCACAATTCTTACGTCTGCGGAAAATTTCCCGAAAACAATTCCCCGAAAAATCAAAACAATTTCCCGAAATTACAATTTCACGAAAACAATTTCCCGAAAACAGTTTCCCGAAAACAATTTCCCGAAATTACAATTTCCCGAAAAAAATTTGCCGAAATTACAATTTCCCTATTTTTAGTTCACAACTTCTTATATATTCTTGATTTCCCCCATAAAGAAAACTTGCTCCATACGATTTCTTGAAAAAACAATTTCCCGAGTATACGACTTCTAGAAAAAACAATTCCGCCATCCTGCACCGCGCCCTTCCTCTTTCACCCTCCCTCGTCATCCGGACCTATTTATTGGAGTGTCATACGCTTATATTTTCATTGTGACTTTAAACACTTCGGTATTCAGACTACCCGACGGATAACGCTCACTCCATCACATCCTGCTCATGCAGTAGCTGCTACGGAATCGTTACCATCTTGCATAGCGAAGTTTTTTAGTTATTTGGGTTGTAATACTCAGTTACTATGCCACTCGAATTCCTGGATAGCGAAAACGGTAAACCGAGGTTGTTTTTGAATGGTTTCTTGTATCATGACGACGGTCAGTCCGTTGATAGCGTTTATTGGCGTTGTATCCTTTATCGAGGAAAACATTGTACCGGTAGGGTCATAACAACGATACTATAAAAAAAGAGGCTCTTCACAATCACAGTGCCGAAGTGGCTTTCGCTGTTAAAGAAAAAATCGTTAATGAGCAGAAAGATCTTGCCCGGACCACTACATCAAGTGGTCATGAGCTAATTGCTCGCGCTTCGGCCGGAATTTCTGATGGTATTGTTTCGGAAATGCCATCAACAAGCTCTTTGAAGAAATAGTAATTTCGGGAAATTGTAGTTTCGGCAAATTGTGTTCGGGAAATTGTATTTCGGGAACTTGTAATTTCGGGAAATTGTGTTCGGGAAATTGTGTTCGGGAAATTGTCATTTCGGGAAATTGTGCTTGTGAAATTGTAATTTCAGGAAATTGTTTTCGGGAAATTGTTTTCGGGAAATTTTCCGCAAATCCAATTATTAGTCATAGCCCCCATATGAAGCTGATTCCCCATCCTCACTTACTGCTATCAAAAAACAAAAATATTGCACAGATTTTTCGCAAAATGTTTTTTTTAATGTTTTTGCAAAAAATAAATGACTAATACAACATGTTGCTGCAGTAGATGTTTATATACATTGTTCTATTTTTACCTTTGCTAATATATTAAAATATTAAACACATAACAAATCGATTATTTGGACTATTTTGTTGCTTGTTTTTCTCATTTTTTCTGTTGTTTTTTTTTTATTTGAAAATAATTGAAAAATACCTTTAATTCAACTGCCAATTAAATTGTTATAACAATATTCATTTGTTTTTATATTTGTTTTCAATTAATAAAACATTATAATTGCATCTACAAATATGCTTTAATTTTTGAAATTAATCGTTAAGAAAATATTAAACATATACGAGATATTACGCAGTTTTTTTATTTTAAATATAGCGCAGCTGAGGCTAATAATAAAATTCCAATTCGACAGTGTTGCCATTTTAGCATTTTAGTTGCTAGATTTAGCAACTTTTTTTTGTCGTTTAGCATCCAAAATTTATGAAAAGATGCTAGATGCTAACTCATCATCTTTTATTAATAAAAAGTTCTTTTTTTGATTTTTTTGATTTATTTATTTTTTTTTTTTTTTGGATATACAATTCTAATTTTAATGGTATTGATACGTTATAATTTCTCAAAGTGTAACGCGAGAATTTTGTGAACAATTCTGTTTACCACTCTGCTCGTTTCTTTCAACAAATATAACAATACATTTCGAAATAGAAGAAAGTAAAAACCAACAACAGTTTTCAATGAAATAAAAAGTCGATTGCCAAAAAATATTATTGTATTAAAAAATGCCAAAACTTTCAATACAAAACACATTAAACCGTGTAAAAGAACCGATAACCAATATATTATGAAAGTTTAAATTTAAATCATCTGAAACAGAAAAAATTCAAATCCAATGGAGTTATATCACAGAACAATATTGGGATACAACACTGAATACAAGCTCCTTATGGATTGAAGTTAACAAAAATTCTATTGGCGAAAATCCATTTAAAGAGTTATCAATATTTGTATTGTCTTTATTAGTTTTGTCTTTCTCAAAAACCGAACTTCAAAGTTTGTTTAGTTTAATGGCTTTAGTTAAAAGCAAACTTTGAACAGAGTAAAATCCGAGTTGTTATGTTCTGTAATACGTATAAAAAAAGGTTTGAAATTGAAAAATGGGTGCTGTTACATTTACAATATACCGAGCGATGTCGTTGATAAAAGTCGATCGCCAGAAAAACATCAGAGCCAAGGAAAACTTGAAGATGAAGACATAACAGAAATATTAGATTCCATAAGCCAATTATTGTAATATAATCGTATCTTTTGATAATGTAAATTCTGTTATATTTGAAATTAAAAAAAAAAAAATCTCTAAAATTAAAAATATTTAATTTAAAATTAAAATAACTCAACTTGATGTTAAAAAAATTACAGATGAAATCCAAAATAATTTTAATTCAAATTTAAAAATATAAATCGAAACTCATGTTTTATATTAATTTTTCGATTTTAAAACTAGAGAATTTATTAAAAATATTTAATTTTGCAATATATAGGTAATGAAATGAAAAAAAATATTAACATCTTTTTTTTGACTCTAGTACGTTTTAGAATCTTTTTTTTTTTTTGCAATTTATCATCTCTACAATTTCAAATTATGGCAATACTGCAAATCGAAGATAGTGTACTTCTTCTTAAGAAATGGTTCTTTAGACCATTATGCAAAAATATTTTGTTGAGAGTATCAATAATGGACTTATTTTATTTTAACTTTTTTCGAATACAATATATTTAAAGATTTTCGAGCTACAAATAAAAAAAAAATTTTTCAATACTCCTGCCATGAAATCATGGCTGCAACTTATGTCAGTGCCCCCGTCCTGATGAATAACTTTGTACGAAGTAGAGAACACTTCAGGCTATGATTTTTTCCACTCTCCCATTTTTCGAAGCAATATACTTTTTTTTTAATTTGTAAATTTTCAATATTTTTAACTGCATGGTATCGTAAGCAACACAAAATATGTTCTATTAGTCTTCAGAATTCCAGAGTTTGTTCGTAAAATGAAAACAGTTTTCATAAAAATAAATACAATTATGAATAAACAAAGAATTAAATAAATGAAAAATAATTCAAATATTTTATTATTAGCTGACACGGCAAACTCTGTTCCGCTCTCAGAGGCAATAAATAAGCAGATTTTGGATTTTATTTTTTATTAGGAAATTCAAAAAAAAAAAAAAAAAAAATTGAGTATTTTAATGATTCTTTATTGTTCATGTATTTTGGTGCATAGGTTGCACTCTTCAGTTAAATACCTTTTGATACACGACATTCTTTATTTTATTATCGGGCGCAAGAACAAGCAACGCAGATGGTCCTCCGACCCATGAACATGCCATATATAATTGACCATGGGAAAAACATGGATATTCCAGATTCAAACCACAAACTTTCTACGATTGGCCTTGTGATTTGTTAATGAAATTACTTAAAATTATTAATTTTTACACGTTCACTATCTCCGATATTTCGTTCACTTATTTCCAACACCTCGGCTTAATTTTAAAAGGAAAATCTTAAAAAGTATAAATAAACGTTGTTGCCACATAAACTAAAGACGCTTTATGTCATGTCACATGGGAACGCGGTCGAGCAGGATAAAAAGTATCCTATGTCCGGCTCCTGGTTCTGAGCAACTTCCCCACCGGTTCAACAGTTCTTGAGTTATAAATAGTTAACTAACAGGACTTTCTTTTATATATATAGATTAAAACAAATACTTACAAGAAGTTGGTTGTGAGGCGCCTATAGTACTTTTTTAAGAAAAATTACTTTTAAGATACGTTGTCAGAAAATATAGTTGTTTAATAAAAGCTACTTTTTTAATAAAAACTAATTTCTTAATATAATTAATGTCTTTCTTTTAATAAAAGATGTTTTTTTTTTATTAAAATACACTTTTTAATTAAAAACTACTTTTTTAAGAAGGGATACTTTTTTAAGCAAAGCTTTTTTTTAATAAAAAGTACTTTCTTGGGATATGGTACTTAAATTAAACGTAATTTTATTATTTTTGTATATTAAAAAGACATGAGGTCAAAGTAGTTTTTTTTGCTATATTTTATTTACCGATATTTCGATTGCAAGCGGCGACCATCATCAGAGTTTAAATATTTGAAAAACAAATTTTTTTTTATTATAATAAATAAATTCACTAAATTGACTTTTCTATAATTCAACTTTATTTATACTGAAACATTAAAAACTCAATTTAATGAATTTAATTATTATAATAAAACAAATTTGTTTTTTAAATATTTAAACCCTGATGATGGTCGCCGCTGGCAAACCTAATATCGGTAAATAAAATACACCAAAAAAGCTAATTTGACCTCGAGCCTTTTTAATATACAAAAATAACAAAGTAAAAAAATAATTTAAAAAAGGTCGACAAAAAATCGTAAATTAAACGTAATTTTTTAAATTAAATAACTTTTCTGATTAAAGTAACTTATTTAATGAAAGGTACTTTTTCAATTAAAGGCATTTTTTAACGAGTGGCATTTTTTTAAGCAAAAGTACCTTTTTAAAAAAGGTAGTTTTTAAATGATATGTACTTTTTTAAAAATTGCTACTTTTTTAAATGATACCTGTTTAAGAAAACGTACCTTTTTAAGAAAATGCAGTTTTTAGATAAGTACTTTTTTAATAAAATGTACTTTTTTAACACAAGGCACTTCTTTAATAGAAACTATTTTTTTAATACAAGGTACTTTTTCAATAAAAGGTACTTTTTTAATAAAAGGTACTTTTTTTAATAAAAGGTACTTTTTTAATAAAAGGTACCTTTTTAATAACAGGTTTTTTTTTTAATAAAAGGTGCTTTTTTAATAAAGGGTACTTTTTTAATAAAAGGTACTTTTTTAATAAAAGGTACTTTTTTAATAAAAGGTACTTTTTTAATAAAAGGTACTTTTTTAATAAAAGGTCCTTTTTTAATAAAAGGTACCTTTTTAATAAAAGGCTCTTTTTTAATAAAATGTGCTTTTTTAATAAAGGGTACTTTTTTTTAAGGCACTTTTTTAATAAAAGATACTTTTTTAATAAAAGGTCCTTTTTTAATAAAAAAAGATTTTTTCTTGTAAAAGGTTCCTTTTTAAAAAGTATTATTTTAATAAGCCTCATTTTCTATGAATGGCACTTTTTGGTAGAAGTACTTTTTTATAATAGATACTTTTTCAGTCAAAGTCTACTTTTTACGACGCCTACTTCGTCCGATGAAAATTGATTAAACTACTTTTTAAGGAAAGGCGCTTTTACAAAACGTTACGTTTTAAGAAAATTCACATTTTGAAATAAGTACTTTTTAGGAAAAAGTTTTTTTAAGAAAACGCACTTTTTAATAAGAGATACTTTTTAGTAAAATTTACTTTGTTAATAAAAGGTTTAACATGGTGTCTCGACTAGCCATAATTCATGGCAATGTTCAAGTCAATGGCTAGTGTTCATGTCATGACTAAAAAATCCAACTTTTCTCCATGACAGAAAGTCTGACAAAACTTAGCCATTAATTTGAAATTTCTTCCGATTTTGATGTTTAAGTATATTAAAATGGCGCAACTTAAATTAAATAAAAGCGAAAGTATTAATTTCATTCTAAAAATGTATTCACCCAAAATCTCGTGATTTTTTTATTTTTTCTTCTTCTTAAATTCATGTTTTTATTTTATTTATCTCTTTTAAAGCATTGAGTAAAAGAACAAATTTTTATTGCCCACTTCGCGTTTTATCTCATTTTGTTTCTCTGACTTGAACATGAACATTGCCATGAACTATAGCTAGTCGAGACACAGTCTTATCTTAACAAAGGGCAATTTTTTAACCAAAGATACTGTTTTAAGAAATGGAACATATTTTAGAAGAGGCAGTTTTTAAAAAAGTATTTCTTTTAATAAAAAAAGGTACTTTTTCAGTACTGCTTTTATAGAAAATACATTTTTAATAAAGGAACTTTTCCAATAAAATGTACCTTTTTTATAAGAAAAGATTCTTTGTTAATGATAGGTCTTTTTTTAATAAAATACTAGGGGACCCCTGTTGCTCCGCAGCATTATATTATGTTATATTAATTTTTATAGTATAATACCCAAATTTGCCAAGAGAAGTTAACGTACAGTAATGCCAAAATATGCCAAAAGAAGTTAACGTACAGTAAAAGTAAAGTTGATTGTCCACGCTAACTTTCCTCAAACCCAACGAATTTGCCATGAGAAGTTAACGTACAGTAATGCCAAAATATGCCAAGATAAGATAACGTACAGTAAAAGTAAAGTTGATTCTCCACGCATAACTTTCCTCCAACCCAACGAATTTAAGCAGTTAACAGCTCAAAAGAAGGAGCTTGATCCACTGAGTGTTCTTAGACCTATGTCAACAGCCTACGTTAATTAGAACTCTAGTTATAGAGGTCTGAGAGAAGAAAAATATTAAAAAAAATCTTGAATGCAAAGTTTATTCATAAATTCTTTTAATATATAAGATACTCTTTTAGTAAAAGTACGGATATCTTTTTTATAAAGGTACTTTTTCAATAAATGGTACTTTTTAAATAAAACGTACTTATTTACTAAAATGCATTTTTTAGTAAAAGGTCTTCTTCAAATGAAAGTTAATTTTTTGTAATAGGTAATTTTTTATAAATTGTACTTTTTAATTGTCCCTTTTCAAAAAAAGTTTCTGTTTAATAAATATGTGCTTTTTTATATAAATTACTTTTAAAAAAAGAAAATTTTTAAAAGTACTTTTTAAAATTGAAAATAAACTTTTTTAAAAATACTTTTTAAAATTAAAAATTACTTTTTTAAAATAGGTACTTTTTTAAAAAAAATTTTTTAAATAATATATTTTGTTTAGTATATCCTTTTTTTAATAAAATTTTGAATAAAGCTTGCTTTTTCAGTAAATTTTTTTTTTCTTTAATAAAAGATATTATTTAATAAAAGTACTTTTTTTTATTAAAATTTACTTTTTTAATAAAAGCATCTTCTTATTTAATTAACTTAATAAAAGGTACTTTAATAAAAGGTACTATTTAAAAAAAATGTACTTGAATAAAAGGTAATCTTTTAATATAATAGCATGTACTTTTTAATAAAGGTAATTTTTTTAATAAAATATTCTTTTTTAATAAAAAGGTACTTTTTTATTAGAAGTACTTGAATAAAATGTAATCTTTTAATAAAATTGCCTTTTAAATAAAAGGTACTCTTCAAATAAAATGTACTTTTTTAATAAAAGGTGCTTTTTTTAGTAAAATGTACTCTTTTTAATAAAAGGTACTTTATAATAGAAGTTAGTTTTTAAATAAAATGTACTCTTTTAATAAAAGGTACTTTTTAATAGAAGGTACTCTTTAAATAAAATGAACTTTTTTAATAAAAGTTACGTGTTTTTTATATTGTACTTTATTAATAAAAGGTACTTTTTAATGAAAGAATATTTGTGGAGCATTTTTTTTATAAAAAGTTGGTTTTCTTTAGAAAAACAAAGTTGCTTTCTTAATAGAAAGTACTTTTTTCATGAAATGTACCTTTTTAATTTTATTACAGGTTATTTTTAATCAACTTAACTTGTTTATTAAAAGTTCCTATTTAAATAAAATTTTCTTCGGTACTTAGAGGTATTCTATAATAAATGGTGCCTGTGAAACAAAAGGTACTTTTTTATAAAAAGAATTTGTTTTACAAAAACTGTTTTAAATCAAAGGTGCTTTTTATACCCTATACCACTATGTGGTTTGGGTATAATGACTTTGTGCTGCTGTTTGTAACAACCAAAAATATTTGACCTAGACCCATCTTTAATTATACCGATCGAATCAGAATCACTTTCTGAGTTGATTTAACAATGTCCGTCCGTCCGTCCGTCCGTCTCTGTGTCCATGTAAACCTTGTAATCAAACTGCAGGTCGCAAATAAGAATATATTTTGATGAAATTTGGTATATAAGCTTTTATTGGCCATGGGATGAACGGTATTGAAATTGGTGAGAATCGGTCCATGTTCAGACCTAGCCCCCATACAAATTACCCCTATGAAATCGACATAAATTGCCATAAGATCCAAATTGTCATATAGATCTTACTCAAATTGAGTTTGTATGCGTTCATTACATCCATTAATGAGTAGTCCAAAAATGATCCCTTTGGCTCCATATAGAGCTGCTTCCCGATCTTCACTTAAATCTATTAAAAAACAAAAATATTGCACTGATTCTTCTCAAATATTGTTTGTATATATTTTTGCAAAATACAAGAGACTTTACCAAACATGATCAGGATCGGTCCATTTTTGGACCTAGTCCCCATATAGATATAGCATCCGATATGAACTTTTTCATATCTGCAGCCAAAAAAAATAATAAAAATCCCACTCAAATTTGGTTTTTGCTTATTTTCTATGTCCAGTTAGTTGGGCCTAAGAGATGCGGTTTCTAAACACATGGAATAGGGTATCGTATAGTCGGTTTAGACCGACTATAATTTTCTTACTTGTTTTATAAAAGGCACTTTTTCCTTTTTTTTTTTTTGACTTTATGATTATTTCTATAAGTAGTATTACAAAAAAATAAATATTTATATATTTCACTTACTTTTTATAATCTATAATAGAAATTAATTTTCAGATGACCAATAACATAAAGTGCAATTGCCATAGAAGACTATTGTCAATAAAATTTTAGAAATTTAGCACACATTTAGATGTTTTTCCATTTTAAGTTTAAAAGTTTTTATTTAGCACTTCTTTCTATAAGTTGAAAATTTCAAATAAGCGCTATTCATGATTTTTGTTTGAAAGCATACAAAATGAAAACAACAATAAAAAAATCCCTTAAATTTTTGTATAACATTAACCAGCTAACAGTACTGAGTCTTTTGAACAACTTTAGTGGTACTCAATTTTGTTTTAATATTCCAAATCAAGCACACTCTTCTTGTGTTGTTGTTGCAAAACCAAATATATGTTCTCTTTGTCGCTGTTTGCTAATGTTCAATATTAAAGTAAAGGAGAGCAACTACGAACAACTTTAATATCTGTATCCGTATCCGTTTTGCTATATTCATATATATATATATATATGTTTTTATCGAATTAATGTGTGGTGAAATAATGTGTATTTTTATTCCTTCTTCATTTATTTTGTTATTCAATTCCTCTCAAGTGTGTTCTATACATATTCCATGATTGTGCATGTGCTCAAAGCTGATGTTGGGGCAAAGTTTTTTTTCGAGTGTAGTGGATGCCTGTGACTCTGTAAGTGAATTGAAAATTTTATTTCTATACAACAAGAAGACAACTTCCAATCATAGACGATTGAGCACGTTTAATTTTCTTCTTCTACACAAAAAAAATCAAATAATATATAAAATAAATTAAATAATTTAAAGTGTGATTTTTTATAAAATAAAATTTATAAAAAAAAAAAAATTAAATCAAAAATATATAATTTTAAAATCTAAATAGATTTGGTGTCTTTTTCGGTAAAAACCTGCTGTTGCTTTTTTCTGTGATCCATAACGCACCAAGGACAAATGTGCTTTTTTTTGTTGGTCATGTATAACAGGTGCCTGTATTTATCTCTTGAGCTCTTCTTCTTCTTTATATATTTGAAAAATATGTCAGTTTGTGTTGATGGAGATTTTCGTTTGTATATATGTATATATATGTGTGTGTGAGTGTGTTTAAATGATTTTAACGAAATGTGGTGGTTGTATGTATAATTTTTCTTTGTTGTAAAACTAAAAAGAAAAAAGAATAATATGGTATACTTTTAGGAATCTACATGTGTTTTTTTCCAGTGAGTTTTGTTTAACAAAAGCGTAACAAAAGGAAAGAAATAATGTATTTAAAAGAGAATTATTTAAATAATATAATTTATAGAAATTAATTCCATTTAAAAAATGTAAACTTCTGGTTGGAATATATCAATAGATTTAAAAGCTGTTAAAGAAAATATTGCTTTCATATATGGATTAATTAATAGACAAATAAAAATCATTGTCTTAAAAGTTTCAATATTAAATAAATATTTATTGCTTTTAAATTTCTGATAGATCAACTCTTCATATACAGAGGAAATTTTTTTTTTTACCATTTATAGCTTTCAAAATTATTTTGGAAATAGCAGGATTACAAGTAAATAATTTCAAACCAGTTGAAAAACATTTTTTTTCTAACTTCGAAAAAAGTGATTCAAAAATTAAAACTGACACGAATCTTGGTTTGCGTGGTTAATCTAAATGATTCGAATTGGAATGCATTCCAAATACTTTTTTTTTTAACAATTTATTATAAATTGTTCTGGTTTTATCTCAATCGTTATAATGGCATGGTATATCAATAACATACTAGCAGATTCCAGCCCTCGATATTCGAGCGAAAATTCTAGGAAATTTTATTTTTTCATTTAATATAATTCACAAATCAATACAAAAACAAACTCATTTTTATTACAAACATATTAACAAATTTAACATACAAATACATAGCATTGTATGATTTTATGTATGTATGTGTTAGTAGCAACTTTAAATGCAATTTACTCAAAATAAAGGAAAAAATTAAAAAATCTGGGATAAAACAATAGAACAAAACATCAATCACAAGAAATCGCCTAGCCTATTAATATTATAGATACCAATTATTAAAACTGTGGAATATAGCTTTATACACAAATGGACAGACATTGATAGATATATTAACTTTGCTTAAAGTTCCATTTGCATTAATATTAAAAAATCAAGCCAATCTTTCCCTCTTACACAAAAAATTAAAAAAAAATATATTTTTTTAATATTTTTTATATGAAATACAATACGTGTTTATGTGTATAAATTTTTTTGTTCGCAGTATTCTCATATGTTTTCTTTAGAAATTAGTAGATATCCTTTTTTATGCAATAACATTGAAGAGTTCTTTTCCTTGCTCTTTAACACATCTTCTAATATGTTTGATCCATCATTAATATATTTAGTTGATCCATCTAAAAAAATTTTCGACAATAATTGAATTAAAAACATTTTAAACAATTGTTGAAGCTTGGCTCGTTTGCCTCGCTCAACTTTATAAAGAAAAAAGGATAAAAAAAACGGGGGGGGGGGGGGGGGGGTAACTTGGTGTTGCACCAAGTTATTTATTTAGTGTTTTTAAATTTAAATTATCCTAGTGGTACACCAGGATAATGTATATTCAAATTTGTGAAGGATAGTTATCCAAGTGGTACACCAGGACAACGTTGTGTTCAAGTAAAAAAAAAACCTGTTGATTACTTGAGTGGCAAAATAATAATGGCAATTTTATTAATAAACTTATGCTATATATATATCATCAAATCAATAAAGTTAACTGTAAAAAATAAAAATGCAATAAAACAATGCATATAAACTATAACCAAAGCATATAAAACAAATGTAAAGCCAAAAAATGTGTATATAAAAAATTAACTAAAATTAAAATACATACATATGCTAAAACGGTTCATTCATTTGTTTCCCACAGTCAGTCAAAACAAAACAGATATTGCATTTCAATGCGACTGCCAATTCATATAGGCACGTGTAAAGTTTATTTACGTGGTTCAAGCCATGAATTATGCAGTCGCAGCAAATCTCACGCTTTGCTTGACAAACCGTGGGAACCAAAGCCACCGTTCATTAGTTGCTGCATTAAATTGGGCTCTCACCGTCAGCCAAAGCAAAGCTGATATTATGTTTCATTACCGTCTGACTGCAAATGCATACATGCGCGTGTAAAGTTTATACATGAAATTTGCAGACGCAGCAATTCACACGATTTGCTTGACAAAACGGTGAGAACCAAATAATTTTAATTCCATAAAGATTTGTTTTTATTTTGTTAAAAATAAAAAAAAAAATCAGAAAGAATTAACAACAATCTTGTTTTTAGCGGATTACAGTTTTGGCTTTGGTTTGGGTTCGGAACCTAGTTTTTTTCTTGTTCGAAATATCGAAAAACATGTTCAAAATCCAATAAACATTACCAAATAATAATTTAAATATTTTTAAATTCAATAAAAATCAATTTTTCATATTTTGAAAATGTTAATCGAATAATTTTGATACTTTTAAATTAAAAAAATTGAATATATTGAATAGTGGGATTAAAGTACTGAATTTTTTATCAAAAAATTCCAATGCTTTCAGAAAGTAGGGAATAATCTAACCCATAAAAACAAACTTTTTATTAAAACTCTTTCTTTCCTTATCCATGTGAGATTTGAATATCTCCGTGACTGTGTGTGACTATCTTAAAATTAATCTTTGGCCACAACAAGTCTATGGACAAAGTTTCAGATCCAGCGGATGAGGGGAAGTGGGGTTTTACTATCGCCGTGACTGTGCGTGACTATGTCAAAGTTAATCTTTTGTCACAGCAAGTCTTTCGACCAAGTTTTCGATCGATCGGATGAGGGTAAATGACATTTAGATCACTCCGTGACTGTGCGTGACCATGCGTGACTGTGCGTGACTAAGTCAAAGTTAATCTTTTTTGTCACAGCAAGTGTATGGACCAAGTTTGAGATCGATCGGATGAGGGGAAATGACATTTAGATCTTTTCGTGACTGTGCGTGACCACGCGTAACTGTGCGTGACTAAGTCAAAGTTAGTCTTTTTTTTACAGCAAGTGTATGGAACAAGTTTGAGATCCATCGGATGAGGAGAAATGACATTTAGATCACTCCGTGACTGTGCGTCACCACGCGTGACTGTGAACGACTACCCAAAAATTAATCTGTGGTCACGACAAGACTATGGGCCAAGTCTCAAATCAATTGGATAAGGGGGAATGGGGTCCACCCGTGGCAGGCAGACAGACAGACAGAGAGTACGAGTTAAAATAAAGAGTTTAAAAAGAGAAATTTTTGATTAATTTTTGCACAGGAGTTTGTTAACTAACATTTTACTATTATTCAGCAAAAATAGTTTGTTTAACATTTGAATAAATTTCTACCGAAAAATTGTTTAACTAATTTTATACAGATACAATTTTTGCTTTTTACGGAATTAATTTCTTAGCTTACATTTGATTAATATTCTCCAGAAAAGTTTGTTAACTTGCAGTTTACTAACTTTTAGCAGTTTGCTAACTTATATTTTGTTAATTTTCTAAAGAACAGCTTGTTAAATAAAATTTTAACTGTTTTTTAATACACAAAACTGTATTAACCCACGAATTAATAATTTTTTAGAAAATAATTTGTTTACAAATATTTAATCAGTTTGATGTTGAACAGTTTGGCTAATTTTGTACGGAACAATTTTTTGTTTTTTTCAAAATTAAATTAAAAAACAAATGTTCAGTATGATACAGAAAAGTCTGTTAATAGTTATTATACAAATTACTTACAGATCAGCTTCTTGACTAATTTCCTACCGAAAATTTGCTTTCTTCTTTTTCTACAGAAAAATTTGTTAAATAGGTGCCAACATTTTTTTTTCCCCAAATTTACATTTGACTAATTTTTTTGTACAAAATTTTTTGACTATGATATTTGACTTATTTTTAATAGAATAAATTTTAATTTTATTAAGAAATATTTGAATAGTGCCCTTTAAAATCAATCAATTATATTAATTTCATCAATTTCTACCAATTATACGAGTAATTTTTTTATGTCGAAAATGATAAAAAAAATAAGACAATTAAAAAAAATATTTTTTTTTTATTTCGGGATGTAGCGTTTGCACATTTTTCTACGGGAAAGTTTTGTAACTAATATTTTAAAATTTTTTTAAAGACAAGATTTTTAGTTTTTACTGATATGATTAATATGCAGCAAAAAAGATTGAAAATTTTCTAAAGAATAGGTTGTTACATTAAATTTGAATTATATTTTAATAAAAATATTAAAAAATTCCTAGAAAACCATTCCTTTACTAAAATATGGTTGCTGAGAAGTTTGTTAACTAAATCTTGGCTAATTTTGTACAGAAAACTTTTTTGTTTATTTCGAAATTAAGTTATTAACAAACATTTGATTAATATTCCATAGAAAAGTTTGTTAAATATTATATTACGAATTATTTACAGAACAGCTTATTGACTCATTTTCTACAGAATATTAGCTTTTTTCTTTTTCTATAAAAAAAATTGTTAAATAGTTGCTAACAAATTTTCCCTCAAATTTATTTTTGACTTATTTTTTTGTGCAAAACTTTTTGACTATGATAGTTGACTTATTTCCCATAGAAAAAATTTCAATTTTATAAAGAAATATTTGAATAATGCCCTCTAAAACCAATCAATTAAATCAATTTCATCAATTTCTACTAATTATTCGAGTAATTTTTTTATGTCGAAAATGATAAAAAAAATAATGCAATTTAAAAAAACTTTTTTTTGTTATTTCGGGATGTCGCATTTGCACAATTTTCTACGGAAAAGTTTTGTAACTAATATTTTAAAATTTTCAGCAAAACGGTTTGTTAACAAATTTTACACAGACAAGATTTTAAATTTTAACGGAAAAAGTTTGTAAGCTAAGATATGATTAATATGCAACAAAAAAGATAGTTAAGCAAATTTTACTAATAGTTTGACAATTTTCTAAAGAATAGTTTGTTAAATAAAATTTGATTTCTGTTTTAATAAAAATATTAAAAATTTTCTAGAAAACCATTATTTTTAATAATATTTGAATAAGTTGCTGAGAAGTTTGTTAACTAAACCTTGGCTAATTTTGTACAGAAATTATTTTGGTTTATTTCGAAATTAAGTTATTAACAAACATTTGATTAATATTCTATAGAAAAGTTTTTTAACTATTATATTGCGAATTATTTACAGAACAGGTTATTGTCTCCTTTTCTACAGAATATTTGGTTTTTCCTTTTCCTATAAAAAAAATTGTTAAATAGTTGCCAAAATTTTTTTTTCCAAAATTTACATTTGACTAATTTTTTTGTACAAAATTTTTGTCTATGATAATTGACTTATTTTCCATAGAATAAATTTTTATTTTATTCAGGAGTATTTGAATAATGCCTCTTAAGCCAATCAGCTATATCAAATTCATCATTTTCTAACTAATGATTCGAGTTAAGTTTTTATGTCGAAAATGGCAAAAAAAAAGTTAAATAAATTTAATTTTTTTATTTTGGGAAGTACCATTTAATCAATTTTCTACACAAAAGTTTTATAATTAATGTTTGAAAACTTTCAGCAAAACAGTTTTTTAACTAATTTTATACAGATTAGTTTATTAGTTTTTATGGAAGAAGTTTGTTATCTAAGATTTGATTGATATTCAACAGAAAAGATTGTTAATTTAAATTTTACTAATTGTTTAAAAAACAGCTTGTCAACTAATAGTTTGTAAATTTTCTAAAGAACAGTTTATTAATTAAAATTTGACCTATTTTTCAATGACGATATTATAAATTTTCTAGAACACCATTCGTTTACTAATATTTGAGTTAGCTGCTGAAAAGTTTGTTAAAAAATAATTTTAACAAAGAGCGATTCTTCTAGCTCAATTTGGATGTTATTCTTTTAACCAAGATTTGATTAGTATTCTAGATAACATTTCGTCAGCTATTATTTAATTTGTTTTTTACAAAACGGCTTATTGGTAAATATTTGAATAATTTTCTAGAGAAGTTTGTTATCTTTTTCTACGGATAATTTTGTTAAATTGCTGACAAAAGTTTTCTTTTTTTATCCAAATTCGCATTTGATTTAATTTTTGTACAAAACTTATTGGACTTATTTTTCATAGAATTAATTAAAAATAAACATACAAATAAATTTCTATTCAGAATTTTGTAAAATAGTTTAAAAATTTTCTGTAAAAAATGTCATCAATTAAATGGGACTATATCTGTAGTTAGAAACAACTACACTGGTTATAATTATTAAAGATAACAATAGAAAAATACATAGTCAGCCCAATTACGATATTCTCAAGGAAGTTCATTCTCACGGAAAATACTTTTCTCTAGAAAAAAATTCTCCAGTTATAAATTCCGCGTGAATAAAAAAATGAATTAGTGGCATCATCGAATTTCGAAGCCAGTTGTTTTGTTTATTGACAATAAATTTTCTATTTTTTTTTTTGTGTGTGCAAACGAATAAAAATTTATTTTAAAGAAAAATTAAATAAAAAATGAATAGCATAGCTATGATGCGAGCACTTGGGGAGGAAATTTGTGTTATACAATAACAACAACGAAATAGCTAAAAGATTGCTAGAAGTCAATTGCGGGCTGAATCTATGGAAAACGCAATCAATGCCTGAACTCGATTTCATTAAAGTTAACAAAAGTTGAAGGTGTGCTTTATTTGTGGTCTTCAACATACAAGAACAATAAAATATTAATTTTTTTATTTAAATTTTTTTTTTATCAAAGTACTTTTTACATTTTTATGTAAGCTCCCGTCTGTTTTGCAAGGGAAATTTTTTGAGGGAAAAAAAAATAAAATCAAGTCCATCGAATTTTTTTTCCGAAGGAATTTTTATTCATAATAAGGGAAAAGGGAGAAATGAGATATTTCATGCGGAATTTTTGTTTAGAATTGGGCTGAGTATAATATACCATAAATAAGGTACCCACTGTTTTAGGATTAATAACTTGGTAATAGTTCATCAATTCGAGGAAACTTAAAGAATACTGAAATCTCTTTTCTAGGCTTGGCCTGCGCCTCTGCAAAGATAACACGATGTATAACAAAAAAAATTTTAAATTTTGAAATTAAGTTCAACAATTTACAGGTAGGAAATAATAAATTATTTTCATTAAATTTAATATACAAACTTTTCCCAATCATATGTCAATCGTTGCTGATACTGGTGAAAATTGGTGTATGTTCAGACCACCCGTCATATGAGGGGATCATATGCTAACGAACTAAATTGATTCAGGATCCAGTTTTCTTCTGTATACCACGATCAAATTGGTTGGCATTCATATACCATCATTTCAAAACTAGTTATTAATTAAAGCTATCTAAAGGCTAGTTTACACTATCACACTTTGTAATAATACGACGTGTCAAAAGTCGAGTATTATGAAAAAGTCGTATCATGTAAAAAACTTATGAAATTGACAGTATGTAGGCTTTTATTTTCGAAGTGCGATTTTCATCGGACCAGAGTGGTTTGGGTATAATGACTTTGTGCTGCTGTTTGTAACAACCAAAAATATTCGTCCTAGACCCATCTTTGATTATACCGATCGACTCAGAACCACTTTTTGAGTCGAAATAGCAATGTCGGTCCGTCCGTCCGTCCGTCTGTGTGTCCATGTAAACCTTGTAATCAAACTACAGGTCGCAAATCTGAATATATTTTGATGAAATTTGGTATATAAGCTTTTATCGGCCATAGATGAACGCTATTGGGCTTGGTGAGAATCGGTCCATGTTCAGACCTACTCCCCATACAAATGACCCCTATGAAATCAACATAAATTGCCATAAGTTCCAAATTGGGTTTGTATGTGTTTATTACATCCATTAATCAGTAGTCCAAAAATGATCCCTATGGGACAATTCTTAGTCATAGGCCCCATATAGAGCTGCTTCCCGATCTTCACTTAAATCTATCAAAAAACAAAAATATTGCACTGATTTTTCTCAAATTTGGTTTGTATATATTTTTTCAAAGTATAAGTGACTTTGCCAAATATGGTCAGGATCGGTCCATTTTTCGACCTAGTCCCCATATAAATATAGTATCCGATATGAACATTTTCATATCTGCAGCGAAAAAAATTTATAAAAATGCCATTCAAATTTGGTTTATGCTTATTTGCTATATCCAATTAGTTGGACCGAAGAGATAGGGTTTCTAAACCATGGTATAGGGTATCGTATAGTCAGGCTAGACCGACTATAATTTTCTTACTTGTTTTTTTTTTTTTTTTTTGGTAATATTGAAAAGAAAGGTAAACAAAAACTAAGAAAGTGGAAATAAAATATAAATTTCAAAATAAATTTGTTTGTTATTGTAAACAGCTGTTTTCATAAAACTTGAGTGTGATGGTGTAAATGGCTTAAGTATGCAGAAATAATGTCGATACGACTTTATGACAGTTCGATGAATTCCATCGGATTTTTATTTCGAAAAAACATACGACTGAGTAGTATCATGTAAATGGGCCTTACCTGTTCACAAGTTTAATATATAACTCTAATTACACTACGCAACAGTGCCAGAGTATAATGACTGCATGCTGATGTTTATAACTACCAAAAATATTTGACCTAAACCCAGACTCAGAATCAGTTTCTGAGTGGATTTAGCAATGTCCATCCGTCCGTCCGTCAGTTTGTCTTAATCAAATATGAATATATTTTAATATAATTTGGTAATTGAGCTTGCTTCGGCCATACGATGAACTTTGTTAAAATTTTTAGCAATCGCTTTATGTTCAGACCTACTCCCCATGTAAAGGAGCCCTGAGATCGACTTAAATTGTCATAATGACCAAATTATCATAAGATCTTGGTCAAATTAGGTTGGTGTATGTGTATTACATTCATTTATCAGTAGTCCAAAAATAAACCCTACAGGCCAATTCTTAGTCATAGCCCTATATGAAGCTGCTCTTCACTTAAAAAACAAAAATATTGCACACATTTTTCTCAAATTTTGTTTGTATATCTTTTTGCAAAAAATAAGTGACCTTAGCATATATGGTCAGGATCAGTCCATTTTTAAACCTAGTCCCATCGGATATGGGGTTTAATAACGATGCCACTCAAAGTTGGTTAATGCTTATTTTCTATATTTAATTAAATGGATCTAAGAAATAGGAGTCCTAAACGCATTTTATAAGGTATTATATGCTCGGTCTAGACCGACTGTAACTTTGGTACTTGTTTTTTGAAGGGTTATGGTTCCCTAACAACAAAACCAGTCGAAATTTATAATTCTATGGATAAGTCTTATCTTTTTTTTTTATTATCTGGGATTTTTGAAGAGTATGTTCCATCGATTTTATTATAACGAGAACAACTTGACCAATTTTTTTTATAAAAAAAAAAATCAAATAATTTTATTTCAAACTAGCTGACCCGGCAAACGTTGTTTTGTCATATATCTTATTGCTAATGAATATTTTTGTCGTCAGTTATGTTGATATGTATTTATTATGTATGGGAGGTGCCACTCCCACTGGTTTGATCCTGCCCATTTTTCACATTATATCTCACACTCATCATTCGTGAACTCACACCTAGTTTCAAGAGTATCGGCTTTATGGTACTCCAGATAATTTTTACCGTATGGGATGTGCCATGCCCACTTACCCAATGCCACCCATTTTTTGTATGACTATAAACATTTTAATTTTTTTTTTAATCAACACTCAGGGGATGCCCCCTACAGATACAGTGCATTGTGTTGATCTTAGGAAAATAGGTTAAGGAGGAAAGAGGGAGTAGTTCATTTATTTTTTTTTTTTTTTGCAGCGACATACCAAAGCCTCTGGTGGGAATCGAACCCACGACCCCCGCATGATAGGCAAGCACGCTACCTCCTCACCTACTGGGGCGCTTAACAACCAAAACACGCGCAGAAAGTTTCAAGACTCTGGCCAACATAGTACTCTAAATACACGATGATATGTACTTACCATGTATGGGAAGTGCCACGCCCGCTTGTTTGACCCCGCCCATTTTTAGCCCTACTACTCACATTACTAACTTTTGTACTCCTACAAATTTTCAAGACTCTTGCTATCATAGACCACCCGATATATGATGTTAAAAATTTTTACATATGGGACGTGCCACGCCCACTTCGTATGTTTAACAAATATAGCCTATTTTACTTTCTCGATAAAAACTTGCACACTGTGAAAATTTAAAGAAGATTGCTACTATAGGTTAGCCATCTATTAATGTCAAACCCACAAACCCACAAACCCACAAATAAACAAATTTTCATTTTTATATATATAGATTACCTCAAAGTTATGCTTACATTAATTTTTTTATACTCCACAGTTTCGGAGCTATTCAGAAAAGTAACTTTTTTTTGCGCAAACTTAAAATATATTTATTCATAAAAAATTTAGTTAAAAATTAAATTTTTTATTGCTAAATCATTGCAAATAAAAGAAAAGAAGATAATTTTAGTCGTTCTAGACTGACTATACGCCTCCCTATACCATGCGTTTAGATACCTTATCTCTTATGTCCAACTAATTGGGTATAGAAAATAAACATAAACCAAATTTGAGTGGATTCTTATAAATTTTGTTGTCTTTGAATATGAAAAAGTTCATATCGGGTCATTTTTATAGGGACTATGCTATGGCCGATAGAAGCTCTTATACCAAATTTCATTGAAATATATTCATATTGGCGACCTGTAGTTTAATTACAAAGTTTACATGGACACACAGATGGACGGACGGACATCGCTAAATCGACTCGGAAAGTGATTCTGAGTTGATCGGTATAATACAAATATTTTTGATAGTTACAAACGTCACCACAAAGTCATTATACCCTGGCCACATAGTGGGGTAAGGTATAATGAGCCATATACATACTACGATAATATATGGGTAAACGTTGAGTTTATTGTTAATAAAGTGAAAGTACCAGTTTTGGCAAAATTGAGGTTTTTAATTTAGTTTAGTTATTTTTACTAAATAAGTTTAAGAAAGTTAAATAAATGATCAAACAACTTATTTCGACTTTTGTTTTGTTTACTGGAACCTCAGATTTTGATTCCCTTATAAAGAACCAAATAAAATCTCCCATCAATTCATTTCGAATAACTCCGAAACTGTTGAGTATATAATATAATGATGTTAAAATAACTTGGAGGTAATTTAAATAATTTTTTTTAAATATTTTTTACGACAAAATTGGTCAAGTTCTTCTCAAGTTATGAGAAATTCGTTGGAGTATCTTCTGCAGAAAACCAAAATTTTAGAATAATTTAAGAAAAAACTTATCCACAGAAATTTCAATATCGACTGTTTTTATAGTTAAAAGACCACAACACAGCAAAAAGAATAAGGGGTTATCTTGGTTTTTTTTTGTTGCATATAAGCGAACTCACTTAATTTGGTTTTAGTCGGTACCTTTTTAGTTCTGGTTCCTATACATATATATATATATAAGCACATCCACAGTAATTTTGTATTTAAAAAAAAATTGCAATATGTATATAAGTAAATTCTGGCAATTCTGTGCGGAAATTTATTTCCTTTTTTAAAGCCGAATGCAAATACATACATAATGTAAATAACTGCAAAAAAAAATATAACATAGTTTATTTTAGCAGAAATACTGACAAGAATAATTTGTTTTAACAAATATTTTGTTTTATTATCTAATTGCAGATTTTTTAATCGGAGGAATGGCAACTAAACAAATTGATGGAAAATAAATTACCATGAGTGGAATAAGATAAAAATAAATGAAACTTATTGAAAAATAATGTGAAACTAATACGAAAATAGTGTAATTGATAACAGATGTGAAAGCTAAACGAAACAATGTGAAAAACGAACATAATAAACGACTAAAAAATTAGTAAAAAGTTAGTAAAAATAACTACACTAGCAAGAGAAAAACAAAATCCGCATAGTATTTAAAAAAAGTAACAAAATTAAAAAAATAAATAATTTCTATTATATAGAAAAGAAAAAAAATTTTAAAAAAATATTAAATAAAAGATATTTTAAAGACGTACAATAATCAAGACATTTGTATATAATAATTATTAAAAAAAAAAATTACAAAACAAAAACCAACGCACAAAAATATTTTTAATAATTAGTAAATATAAAAAACAAAATACACAAATTATTTTGAACTAAAATTGATAATTTATTTAAGATAAATTTATTGGTAACAAATATAACATTAAAAGCATAATTAAATATTACTAAAATTTAAAAACAAAAAAATTACAAATATTAGTGTTTCCAATAAAATACCACAAAATTTGCATCAATAAATATTAAAAAAAATAAAATCGATATAAAAATTTCCATAATTTAAAACGGAGGCATACCAATTTGTTGTAGGAAAGAAATATGTAATATAATAATAACAATTGTTATTATAATAAGCCATAGAAAAATAAACAACTTCCTTCTCTATATTTATATAGAAAAAATTCAAACAAAGAAAAAAAAATTTTAAAAATTAAATGCTTTTGCAATACACAACAAATTAATGAACATAACAACAAACAAATCTTTTCATCATATACTTAGCATAAATTAAGAAATAACTTCATTTTTACTTAATAGTCATTAGAGTGCATTTGTTAAATTAATTAAAACCCATCACACTCGTATGTGTCTACCAACAGCAACTAAGCAAATCGACAATTAACGGCATAACAGACACATTTAAAGCATCAACAAGTTAAACAGACCAACAACAAACATCTCAACCATCATCACAAATAACCATTATTACACGCTAGTATTATTAACTCGTGTCATGGTATGTGTAATAAGAACCCATTCTTTATGTCCCCAATCACACTTTCATTGCAAATGATTATGTGTGTGTATGTGTGTGTTTTTTTGTTTTTAATTTGTCAAACTTATAAATATTTAAATACAGTGTTATCAATTTAACCAAATCTTGGTTGACGCGTTTAACAACAAAAAAAAAAAATTAAATATATAATAATCATAATAAATAAAAGAAAAAAAAAATATTAATAATTATATAACAACTTGTACTAAAATTTGTTTTATTGCAGTTCTTAGTCTTGGTTTTATTTGAGTTTTAAACAATTTGTGAAATATAATGAAATAGTATTTAATAAAACAAAAAATCGTACACGTTTTTACAGAAAACTTTCATACACTTTGTAGCAGAAAAACTATAAATATTGGATTTTTTGCTCGTTTTATAAATTGAGCATAAATTGGATGGTTATCAGCATTATCATTAAATAAAAAACAAAATAAATATTAGAGGTAAGTAGAAAACTCTTAACATTATTTTAAGCCCATTGTATGAAAATTCCTCCTTTCGTTTGAGGTGATAATAAATTTTTGAGAAGTAATATAAAGGGTCCGCCAAATAACTTTTTTTTTTTTTGAAAATTTTATAAAAAAAACTACTGAATGTTATCTCAAATTTCTTTTTTTATTTGCAAGTTCAATCCTTCCGGTTAATAATGGAAAATAATTTCATTCAAATGGCTGCCTCGGGTGGCCATGCAGTAGCCTACACGATCGGTCCAATTTTTAGGCATATTATCGATTGTGTGCAGCTGTATTTCACCAATGGCTTCACGAATATTGTCCTTTAAAGCGTCAATTGTCTCTGGCTTGTTGGCGTAACACTTATCTTTGAGGGCACCCCACAAATAATAGTCCAACGGTGTCAAATCGCAACTCCGAGGTGGCTAAACGACATCAGTTCTGCGTCTGATAATGCGATCTTCAAAAACAGGGCGCAAATCATCGAGTGTAGCTTCTGCTGTGTGGCACGTAGCGCCGTCCTGTTGAAACCAAATGTTGCCAATATCCTCCCCTTCAATTTTTGTAAACAAAAATTCGTTCAGCATGTTCCGATAACGATCGCCATTGACTGTAACGGCCACGCCTTCCTCATTTACGAAGAAAAATGGCCCAATTATGCCTCTGGACCAAAATCCGCACCAAACAGTTACTCGTTTTGGGTGTATCGGCTTTTCAATGTATGCGTGCGGGTTTTCTGTATCCCAAATGCGACAATTTAGCTTGCTTACATACCCGCCAAGATCAAAATGACCTTCATCTGAAAAGATGATTTTTTTTTTTGGCAAAATCGGCATCTTCTGTAAGTCGATCGCAGGCCCACTTAGCGAAGCGAAAACGCATTGGATGGTCAGTTGGCTTCAACTCCTGAACCAATTGGACTTTGTATGGCGTCATACCAAGGTCTTTATGCAAAATTCGTCTCAATGATGCCTCCGAAATCTTCAATTCTTGAGAACGACGGTGAATTGATGTTGATTGCGCTTCACGCACACTTTCTGCCACAGCAGCAATATTCTCGGGTGTACGCACTGTTTTTGGCATTTCACGCTTTGGTTTATCGATGAGGATGCCAGTTTCTTTCACTTTTTTTCACAAGATAACGAACATATGGAGCTGACTGTGCTTCTCTTCCAAAATCCGTATGCAATTTTCGCACACATTCTGCAACATTACCACGATTTTCAAAGTAATGTCACAATATTTCGCAGAGTTGTTCAAGCGTGTACACAACCATATTCGTTGAGCGGAAGGATAAAACTAATTATCTGTCAAATCAGACATGAGATAAGTGTTACCATTAACGAAATAAGCACCAGCTGAAAAAAACGTTTGATGGCGGACCCTTTACATATATATTTATACTAAAATATATTTTGGGGAGCAACAAAAAATTTTTTTTTAAATTTCGCCTCCAAATGTAATTCGATATTTATTCATATGATAGAAAATATTTTGCCTAAATACTTCAATTTTCAATTACATATTCTTCCTTTATTTACATATTTTAACAAATTTGATATTTACATATGAGATCTTATCTTTACATACCAATTTTGGTTTATTTTTTTTTAATGATTTTGAAAGGAAAATGGGAGGAAAAAACCTTTATTTTTTATTTATTTATTTTTATTTATTTATTGGAACTGCTCCATACACAAGACTAAAAGTCTTATTTTGCAGTATGGAACTGATTGTATTTAAAATTATAAAATCGTTAATAAATTAATAACTAATTACAAATTTTCTTTATATAAAATGCAAAGAACAATAAGATTAAAATTAAAGAATAAAGTTGAAATATTTGAAATTTAATTTAATCAAATGTATTGTAATATCAAATAATATTTAATGTTTTAAATTGTTATGCCGAAAACAGTTTAAAAATATTTTCTTTAAATTTTCGTGCGTTACTTAAAAGTTGAGAGCTATGGGGTATAGAATTCGAGAGAGATACTGCGAATATGTAGAAATGCCACTCCGATATTAAACTTTTATATCTAATTGATCTAATTCTTTTTTCCCTGCTTATATTTGAAATATAAAGTTTGTCGTACAGATGATCCTGTTTGTGGGTATACACTATTTTATTTAAAAAAACTAAAACTCTTATATTTAAAAGATTATCTAAAGTGACGCCATATAGCTGCGATGAAAACAAAGATACACTAGAACGTCTATTAAGTCCATACACATATCTGATTATGTTGTTAAATGCAACGTTCAATTTCCTTTTACTAATTGTATCACATTTCGCAAATAGCTCACAACCATACAGTAAAACAGGCATCAGATAAGTTTTGGCAAGTAGGATTCTTATTTTCATAGGTGTACAATGCTGGGTTTGCCACAGAGTTCTAGTCATAGAGAAAGTACGACCACAGGCATAGGTAATATGGTTCGACCACGTAAGAGTGTCATTAAAAAAAATACCTAGATTCTTAGCAGATTTAACGATTTCAATTTTCTGATTATTTATAATTATATTAGGTGTAATATTTAGTTTGGAAAGTCGCTTTTGAATTACAATGCATTTTGATTTTTTCGGATTTATCTCTAATCCATTTGCCGTTGCCCATGTATAAATACGATGGAGTTGCTGATTAATAGAGATAATACACTGGTCGATTAGGGCATTACTACAGCTGGTATGAAGCTTCATCCTTTATATGATTTATTAGAAATAATTTTTATTAGAATTAATAAATCTTATAAATCTTTTTTGATAGCTTTTCCTTTAATTGTTTTTATGTTTATTTCTGCAACAAATTTATTTTTTGTAAAAACATGTTAAAAAATGTTCATTAAAGTGCTGAAACTGTTTACGTGTCTACAAATTATTCTCTGAATATAATTTTCCAAAACTATTAATATAAGGCACATTTGTGAATAAATCGTGCATACAACATTTGTTAGTCCGGCAATGGATTTTGCCTCCATCCCAACGTTAAGTAGCAAACTTTTAAAATTTATTATAAATAAAGCGAATTTAAATATTTGCTTTTGAGAACAATTGAATATCATGGTTTGTTAATTTTTTCGATAATTGTCGAAATTTCGACGCGAAAATTTTTCGAATATTGAATGCAAGTATGCAGAGTTAATACAATATGCTACAAATACAACCATTAAAGTCATTCTATATTCTGTAACTCTATAAATTGCAGAATTTCTTAAATTAATACACCGATTAATTTTTAATATACGCTTATTACAGATATACAATATGGAATAGATGTATACTATATAGAGTATTTTGATATTTGCAACAGTAGTGTCTTGTATCGAAAGTTATTGGTTTTTTTATACCCTATACCACTATGTGGTTTGGGTATAATGACTTTGTGCTGCTGTTTGTAACTACCAAAAATATTTGACCTAGACCCATCTTTTATTATACCGATCGAATCAGAATCACTATCTGATTCGATTTAACGATGTCCGTCCGTCCGTCTGTGTGTCCATGTAAAGCTTGTAATCAAACTGCAGGTCGCAAATATGAATATATTTTGACGAAATTTGGTATTTGATCTTTTATCGGCCATGGGATGAACGCTATTGAAATTGGTGAGATTCGGTCCATGTTCAGACCAAGCCCCCATACAAATGACCCCTATGAAATCAACATATATTGCCATAAGATCCAAATTATCATACAAATCTTAGTCAAATTGGGTTTGTATGTATATATTACATCCATTAATCAGTAGTCTAAAAATGATCCTTATTGGACAACTCTTAGTCATAGGCCCCATAGAGCTGCTTCCCGATCTTTACTTAAATCTATCAAAAAACAAAAATATTGCACTGATTCTTCTCAAATTTTGTGTGTATATATTTTTGCAAAATACCAAACATAGTCAGGATCGGTCCATTTTTGGGCCTAGTTCCCATATAGATATAGCATCCGATATGAACTTTTTCATATCTGCAGCCCAAAAAATTAATAAAAATCCCACTCAAATTTGATTTATGCTTATTTTCTATCCTAGGCCCAAATAACGCCTGAGAGATAGGGTCTCTAAACGCATGGTATAGGGTATCGTATAGTCGGTCTAGACCGACTATAATTTTCTAACTTGTTTTTTTTTAATATATTAATACATAAGAAAAATATAAAAAAGTTTATGCTCTATGCACAATAGGGTGACAGCCATTTTTTGATTTTGGAATTTCTAGACGAGCGGGTCGGATTATTGTGTCACTGGATATAAAACTTTAGTACGCAAAATTTGAGCCAAATCTGACAATGCTTTCTGGACGCGCATTGAATTCAAAAATTATCGAAAAATCATTTTTCACAATAATTTTGATGTTAATAATTACGTTACAATTTAATTAATAAACCTTAATCTAGAGTTAATTATCTTTCTAATAAAATAACAAAACCTATTAGCGGTTGAAAAACAGCCAAGTTATATCAAGTTCCTCAGGCAATAAATGCGCCGTAGACCACTTGATTCAGAAAATCGAGCTCATATTTTTAAAGCCATTGAAACAACAACAACAACAACATATTTTTAATCTTCTGATCCCAAAACGATCTTATATAAAGTATTTTGCATCTAGTCTGTTGTTATGCCGTTCTAAATTAATGTCAAAACGGTACGTCTTTTTAGCACTATTTCAAAATATCCAATTTTACTTTTTGAAAAATTTTGTTCAAGAAATTTGCAAAAATCAACGATTGGACTTTAATGTCTTATTAACAAAAAACATATGATTAAAAACACAAAATATTGTATGTATCCTGTTCTTAATTTGCCGATGGCAGCGTTTTTATTTCAGCGGATTTGAAGAAAAAATTGATTTTTTCATACTTTTTCAACTCTTAAGCTACATCTTTTTTGTGTTTTTATATTTCAAATATCTTTTGTCAAAACATTATACTACTTGATATATATTCGTAACCTTGTATATTAAGGTTAATTTGAAACACTGAAAATTGTCACTCTTTAAGGTCGAAGATAAAATTTAAGAAGATTTAAAACAAAATATCGAAATAGTATATATTTGTGGAAGGATTTCGATAAAACTTGTTGATAACATTTTAATAAATCTAGAAAATAATATTCTGGACTTATTTTCTGAAATTAACCCGTGGGGTACTCAAAATGTGTCCTAGTTTTAATTTGTTTTCTCAGAATTATTATATTCATATAAAGGTATATCGGGGGCTTATATTCAAAAAGTGCTATCTACAGCAGTATTAATTTTTGGTTGCAAACTGCTCTCTGATATAACTGTAAAATATAATATTAATTTTGTTATCGTACATCATTAGTACGACTACTTCTTAAAAGATATTATAGCAAATCTATCGATAAAAACTTTCAGATCTTAGTAATAAATTGGTTTTACACGCTTTCTTTAAAATAATTATTGATGCAGATAGCACTTTTTGAATATAAGCCCTCGATATACATATTTGTTTGTACTGTGTTAAATATAAAAACTAATTAATCTACATATTTTCATAAAATAACTAATAAATTTGAGGAATTTTATGAATACATTAAATTTGCTTTATTTAAAAAAATCCTGATGAAGGAAATATTTATAGATTTCCATAAATAGTCAATTTGACATCAAGAGCACCCCAGAATATTCACCCCCTGTTCTTGAAACCACTATCACAAAAAAAAACTCGTAAATGAAAAAATTCTTAAATCTACGAGTTTTTTGCTGTTCTCTAATTTCTTAAGAATATTTTTTTTCGTTTTAATTCACATAGAAAAGGCTTTGTGAAATCAAAACAAATGCCCTTTTTTCTACTAAGCAGGTCTTAAGAGATAAAAAACTAATTGATATTTAAACTCTAACATGTTTTTTATTGAACCTTGTCATTATTTTAAAAAATTAGGCATTAATTTTATGAAAAAAAAAAAAACGATTATAAAAAACGTCTACATTTTGCGCTGATTTAAAAAAAAAAAACTCGTAATAAGTGGTCGATGTTAATAAAACACACTTTTTGCGAAGATGCTGTTCTATAACTATAATAAAAACTTTTTATTTACACAATCTATTTTCCATTATAATTTTTTCAATTATAACATAGATTCTTTATGCACTAATTATTGCAAATAAAGGAATTAAAAAAAATTTTTTTATTCAAATCACATATTTTTATTTTTTTGCATATGTTCGAAACAGTAGTGATGCCAGTCAAATCCAATTTATTTGAATATATAAAATTTTTTTTGGTGATGCCTAACTTTTTAAAAATAGAAAAGTCATTTCTAATTGAATGAAATTGAAGAACAAAAACAATTAAATGAACAAATAATTTGTTATTTTAAAAGAAAATATTTTTCTTTATACTTTTTCTATAAACTTAAGAAAAAACATGCACAAAATACTTAAAAGTTTTTTGTGAAACTGAATAAAGAACCATATGGCACCTCGGTTTCTAGATAACATATGTTCTTAACTCAAACATGGTTCTTAACTCAAACATATGTTTGCATTAAATAAATAAAAAAAGTGGTTTCAAGAAACCCAAAATGTAAATTTCATTTGATATTAAATTCACTCTTATTCAAATAACAACGTTTCTAGAACAGGACTTATTATTTTTTAGAATCATTAAAACATTATCAACAAGCTTTATCAAAATCTTTCACAAATCTATATTATTTCCATATTTTGTTTTAAAAAAATTTAAATCTCCTTAAATTTGACGTTTGACCTTTAAGAGCGACAGTTTATAGAGTTTCAATTTAGCCTAAATTTACAACATTGAAAACTTATATCTAGTAGCATTATATTTTGATAAAATATATTTGAAATATAAAAACACCAAAAAAGATGTAGCCTAAAAGTTGAAAGAGTATGAAAAATCATATTTTTCTTCAAATCCCCTGAAATAAAAACTCTTTTCTCTGGCCAAATTATGAACAGGATACCTACAATATTTGACATTTTTAATCACACATATTTTGTTAATAAGACCTTAAGACCAGTTGTTGATTTCTGTAAATTTCTTGAACTACATTTTTCAAAAAATATAATTGGAGATTTTGAAGCAGTGCTAAAAAATACGTACCGCTTTGAAATTAATTTAGAACGGCGCACAGTGGGTTGAAAAGCATGAAAAATGAGGATTATTTCAGGGAAGACGTAATTTCAAAATATTGTTAATTTTTTTAATGGATATTCATTAATGCATAAAAACCACCATCTAAAAAAAAAGTGGAAAAAAAATTTTGTTTTAACCAGTTAGGAGCTTTTTTGTGTTTTGGAAAAATGATCTGGAGTAAAAAGCGATAAATTAGTAAATGAAATTGCAAGTTAGAACTTAGTTAATGTGCTTTTAGAAAAAATAAAATTTTTTTTTAAAATAAGAAAAGGAATAAATATTTAATATGTATTTATATTATAAAATTTGAATTTTAAAATCCGATTTTATTTTCAAAATTCGACAATTCCACAAATTTAATTCAAATAATTCACATTATAAAATAATATTATGTTTTTATTGATGAATAATTATAAGCACAAAACAAACAACCATTTCAGAAAAATTAAAAAAAAAATTTAAAAAAAATTAATTCAATTAATATTGAATATATTGCTACATTTATAATTGAAAATTTTGTATGAATTTATTGTTATTATTTATTTTTTATTTTATATTGTTCTTATTTAAGAGAAACTTAAATATATATCTATATATATATATATATATATATATATATATATATATACAATTAAAATCAAGGATCCTCCTATTATCATCGCCTTCATAAATATAATCAGCATCTTCATAATTATCATCATCAATATCTTCATTAATCTCTTCTTCATCAGAAATCTTGGGCAAAATTAATAAATCTAGTGCCATCTGTGGTATATTATATATTTTTTTGGTATAATTTTTGCTTTTAGAGGTAACTAAAGGATCCGAACTAAGAAGTAACCTATTGAATATATCCTCATTTGACTTCTCCCGACTGCATTTACGAGAATAGTGTTCTCTGTAATTTTTAAAATCTTTATTTCTAGCTTCTTGAGCTTCCTCAGACAGTTGGCCTATTGGCAACAAGGCGTATCTTACTATTTCTGGCCCGTGAATAAGGAATTTATGTAAAGTTGGAGGCATATAATACCACGGATAGAGCTTAACAATATGTCTGGCTGTATTCTGAGTATATTTTCTAAATTTTTCTACGTGAATCTCGTGCCCGCAAGATACAGCAATAATTATCACATGCATTCTTTCTATCAATTCTGCATCAACTTTTGTGATTTGAGCAGAAACATCTGCATTTTGAAAAAACCGTCTGGCAGTGTTGCCATCATTAGAGTTTCCAAAACCTGGCTTTGGTTGGTCCTGTTCCTTTTAAAGTTTTGCAGTAGTTGCTGTTTCCTTTATAAATTCTATTTTTAAAGGTCTACATAATCTAGTGGAAGCTGGACGAGGATTTTGCCAAATTATTTTGTCATTGAAAACTAATCTCAGTGGTACAATAGATGTAATGAATACAGAAGAATCACTAGAATTTAAGCCATGAAATGCTTGTTTACAGGAACTATGTCCAGAGCTTCCATCAAATCCCCATTTAGAAAATAATGTTATTTTGGAAAGTTGTTCATGGCTTAAAGAAATAATTTCGGTTTGTTTTAACTCGGTTAGACGCTCAATAGTATGATCTAAAGTTTCACAAATTTTCAAGTTAACACGTTTCGGGTAACATTTTTGTTTAGCTTGTTGAACTTTACTGTAGGAAGGAAATTTATCTGGAGCAGCTTTTCTAATAATATTGTATTGGCTTCGAGTTAATTTTGCTTCTACTAGAACAGTAAGAGCTTCTTCTGCACTCAACTGCTGCGATACATTACTGATGCTTTATTTATATTTTGTCGCTTTTGTTGGAGATGATGTAATTTCTTTAAGTATTTGTGATGCATGGGTTTGACCAGAAGCTCTCAAACTCATTTGCGCTGCATGTGTTAAAATAGGCAAAGGAACACTATCTATAATTTCTTTACTTTTTTTTTGCTTTTGTGTTATCTTTACACACTTCAAATGATAGATCCTTACGACCTCGTTTTGATGAGGATTCTTTCATTTTAACAAACGATATTGAAGAATCCAACCAATTGGCATTATATTTGAAAAATAGAGCCTCTGTTCTTTTAACTTTTTCAAACCGAGACTTAAAATCCGTGCAAAAGTAATTTAATCTTTTAAGAAAATTTTTCATATCCGTTGGGTTGACACGTTTGATTAATTCCATTCGCAGATATTTGATTTTATCAATATGTTTATTAGAATCTACATTTTGCATAATATTGTAAAGTTCTCTGCGAGAAATGAAAATTGTGTAGGGACTTGTTCCTAAAATAGTAAAGTTATAACATTTTTAACAATTTAAAACTGTTATTAATTTTCCTAGTACCAAATACCTTATAATTGTTATTCACAACACTGCAAACAAAAGACATCACCAGTAAAACTGTCAATATTATTTTACGTTTTTTTATTTTACGTTGTCGTATCTTGCTCATTTTTTAAATGTTATGTATCAGAGTTTAGACAAGGACAACTTTTTAAATTGAAAACTTTATTTGCAATCTGTCTTAACACTTTTAGTTTCCTGCATTTTTTTTATATTGTTCCAAAACTTTTTACCCGAGGACATTTTGTATTTTCAGAGCTTCGATTTTCGCTCCACTATAATTTGCATGATCATTAAAATTATTTATTGTAATACTAGGTTACACATTTACAACAGCAACAATAACAATCACAGCTACGAAAATAAACATAAAACAAAAACTAAACAAGTAAGAAAATTATAGTCGGTCTAGACCGACTATACGATAAAACCACATAGTGGTATAGGGTATAAAAAGATTTTTTCTGTTGTGTTTTAAGCATGTTTTTTTAATTTTATACTGGGAACTTTTAATAAAAACTTGAATATTACATTCGTTGGCAAGTATTGGCAAAATGTTTTTTTGGAATACACAAGTAGAAATCCCATATTTTACTACAATGTAAATAATTTTACCCGATCTTATCTAGAATTACGTTGAAACTCAATCTCTTTTTAAAAAATACCCTCTTTTTAGGACAATTTTCAAAAAATTATTAAAAATATTTCTAAAACATTTATCTAAAAATTTTTTTTCAATAATAGAGTCAAATACCTGAAGTTGATGCATCCATTTGAAAAAAGTTAGAATTCAAAAAAAAAAAAATATGAAAAAAAAATTCAACTTGAAATATCTCGTTTTCCACTTTTTACCACTTCGAGCAAAATTAAAAAAAAATGGTTGAACTTTGAGAGAGTATAGCAAGAAAAGTAAATAACTTAGAACAATAATTTTGACAGTTAGCGTTTATTGCCTGGGGAACTTGATGTAACTTGGCTGTTTTTCAACCGATAATAGATTTTGTTATTTTATTAGAATGATAATTTACTCTAGATTATGGTTTATTAATTAATTTTATTTAAACGCAATTATTAATATAAAAATTTTTCCGAAAAATTATTTTTTTTAATAACTTTTACATCTGAATGCATATTTGAACTTTGAACTCAATGCGCGTTCAGAACGCATTATCCGATTTGGCTCAAATTTTGCGCACTAAAGTTTTAGATCCAGTGTCACTATAATCCGACCCGCACACCTCAAAGTTCGGCCAAAATTTTGTTTTCATACAAACCGCTCTCACCCCCAATGAACATATTACGAAAAGAATGTGTTAATTCTTTATTAATAACTAACACCAATACATTTATGGTTTATTATTATTGTGAATGAAAATAACAAACTCATTAACAGACACATTAAAAAATTTAATAAAACACGCATAGGATATGTATAATTTTATGTATGTGTTAGTAGCAACTTTAAATGCAGTTAACTCGAAATAAGGGAAAAAATTTAAAAATCTGTAAATCTGCAAAACGGCCAAAAAGAATTACCTTTCAAATAATATACGTCACAAGAACCACAAAAACAATTAAGTACAGCTATGACAAAAATCCAAAATTTAGAATAGCAATACAGAAAAACATCATATTTTTATTTGTTTTCTAACTTTTCAGTGCTTTCTCGGGATCTATGAAACCGATTGTGACGATTTAAAAAATAGAAACATTTCTCATGATGTTAGTGAATCATCTTCACTGTAATCGAGCGTCCGAGGTCTTCTATTGAGGGCGTGATCGTGACAAGAACAACATAGATAATTTATCTTTTTAAAACTTTTTTACTTCTTCGTTGGATTCTCGGAACCTAATCCAACGATTTGGATGATTTTACAGCCGTGATCGTGACTTCCACAGACGGACAGACGGATATTGCTATACCAACTCCGCTTGTTATAAGGATCACACATACATATATATTTTTTCTAATTATTACAAATGGAATGACATGTCAGTTTTATATAAAAAACAAGTAAAAAAATTATCTTCGGTCTAGACCGACTATACGATACCCTATATCATGGTTTAGAGACCCTATCCCTTCGTTCCAACTGATTTGATAATGATGATTTGAAATAAGGATAAACCAAATTTGAGTGGCATTTATTAATTTTTTTGGCTGCACTTACATTTTGAAAAAATACATACAAACCAAATTTGAGAAAAATCTGTGCAATATTTTTGTTTTTTGATAGGTTTAAGCGAGGATTGGGAAGCAGCTTTATATGGGGCCTATGACTAAGAATTGCCCTATAGGAATTATTTTAGGACTACTGATTAATGAATATAACAAACACAGACAAACCCACTTTGACTGAGATCTATGTGGTAATTGGATATGATGGCAATTTATGTCGATTTCATACGGGTCATTTGTATGGGTACTAGGTCAACAACGTTCATCCTATGGCAGATATGAGCTTATATACCAGGTTCCATCAAAATATATTCATATTTGCGACCTTCATTTTGATTTCAAGGTTTACGTGGACACACAGACGCACAGACGGAAGGAAGGACGGACATCGCTAATTCAATTCAGAAAGTGATTCTGAGTCGATCGATATAATAAAAGATGGATCTAGGTTAGTTACAAACAGCAGTACAAAGTCATTATACCCAAACCACATAGTGGTATAGGGTATAAAAATACCGCAACAGTCTGGTTGTGCTTATAGGAATACATGACATGCATTTCTTTGGATCACTTTCCATGTAATTGCTTATATGAAACAGATGGCATATAAAAAATTAAAAAAAAAAAAAAATACGAAATTACTTGGAAACTTTGAAAACATCTCTATTGCTTTTCAGGAACTTGAAAAAATAAAGTTACATAGATTAAAAATAACTGTTTCAAAAATGGTGTCAGCTTAGATAATTAAATCCAAATATTTTATTTGAATTTTAATAAGTCCTATTTTTGTAAGAAAAGTAATAAATTTAGTCAGTCTAGTCATGAAAATAAGTACAAATAATGTTTTTTGCCTGCAGATATGAAAAAGTTCATATCGTATACTATATTTATATAGGAGAAGGTCGAAATGTGGACCAGCCCTGACTATATTTGGTAGTCACTTATTTTTTACAAAAACATATACAAACCAAATTTGAGAAAAATCTATGCATATTTTTTTTTGAACACCGGAAAGCAGCTTTATATTAGGACTATGATTAAGAATTCTTCTGGAAAGTTTGCTTTTGTACTACCGATGAATGGTTGCAATAATCTTGATCTTATGACAATTTCAGTCGATCTCGTTGGCGATATTTCTATCAGGCCTAGGTCTGAACATAAACTGATATTCACCAATTTCATTATACGGTCTTTTAAAGCTTATATTCCCAATTTCATTTAAATATATTTATATTTGCGACCTGTAGTTTGTTTACAAGGTTTACATGGACACACAGACAGATGGACGGACGGACAGGCAGACAGACAGAAGAACGGATGGACATAGCTAAATCGACTCAGAAAGTAGTTCTGAGGTATAATAAAAGAAGGATCTAGATAAAATATATTTGGTAGTTACAACCAAAAGAACCAGGTCATTATATATTTACCACATAGTGGTGTAGGGTACAAAAATATAGAAAGTTGCATATTAATTTTAAACAAAATTCTAAAGAACTGGTCGCAGGCAATACATCTAATTAGCAATACCTCTAGTGGCAATACCTCAAGTGCAACATGTAGAATGTCCAAACCATACAACACATATGGTAACTCTTACGAAACTAAGAATAGTGGAAATTACAAGTATAAAAAAATGCATAAATAATGTAAAAATTGAAAAACTGAAAAATGAAAAATGACAAATTTCTCCTAGCTTGCTAAATCTCCCTAAGCCCAATCAATGACCGTACATCTTTCTTAGCTAACAAAGCAAAAATAGTTTGTTTTCCTTTCAGAACCTCCCACGAACTCGCTTTCCTCACAAAAACACCCCAAGTGTCATTTGTTTATTAGACTAAAACTAGAAGAACAAAAAAAACATATTTCAAGTAAAATTCTATTGAAGTATCTAGTCAAATTAATCATTTTCATCATTTCCATGATAACAAAATTAAATATTTAAGTTAATGTTGTTGTTATACTCCCGTTCGTTCCAGGGTCCTGTAGAAACTTAAAATAAATTTCAGCGAAAGAAATGAATGATTATATGCCAAAAATCTCATTAAAACAAAGAAAACAAAATTTATGAAGTTATTTTAAGGCGGACACTATAGTAGTGGGTTGTTGTTTAAAATTAAATTTTGTTGTTTATGCTGGAAAGTGTTTGTGAATGCTGCAAATAGATTGAAATGTAGATAATAATAGAGCAATATATTCTTTAAAAAAACAACTAAATCATTTTATCAAAACGTTCCAATTTGTGTAAACGTTATTAATGGATAACTGTTAAATTTGAAAAAAAAAAATAGCTTGCAGCAAATATACTCTGAAATCAGGGGGCACATCGTCGCATTCGTTATTGAAATTTTTCGATCGAAATTATTTTTTTATTTTCCAAGACAAAATACTAAGGGTTATTTTATTCTATCACAGCTAACGAGTTACGGTCCATAGTTAATAGTAGAAGTGAAAAGAGGTCTGACGATTGTCAATCTTTTTTAAATAATAAACCAAGATATGGAATTTCGATTGATATTACTGGATATCGAATGCGAAGATCTGCCCCCTGATTTAATTCACTTGAATTGTCAGTTAATTTTGGACATGACATTAAAATTAACTAAAAGTTATGACAATTTCATTTGTTTATAGATAAAATTATTGAAATTTGTTGCCCTATGTTTAGTTATTCCTTAACTTAACTGTCGTAGGTATACCTAAACTAAAATCTCCGTAACCAAATTGATAAATCTGAAATCCAATGAAACCATAAGTTCCGGAAAAATGATATTTCGATAACATTTGAAATTACCAAACGAAGTGTTTTTGAAAAATGTTTTTTTCAATGGCATATAGCCTAAAATTTATTTTTTAGCAAAAAGATTTCATTTTTTCCTTAAATTATCTATATATTAATACGTGAAAGTAAATATTTAGTTCCCTTTTTAAGCAATATGCGGGCACGGAGCAGTGTGAAAATTGGCATAGTTATAGTTCATATAGAGGAGAAACTGAGATTGATAAAATTTATCCTTAATCTGTGTTAAAAATATATTAAATTAAATAAAATATTTATAATAATTCGTTACACCCTGTTAATGCTAATGATTTAAATTTTATATCAGACGCTCTGTATTGAATTGTGAATTGCTAAAATTGATTAACATACCTTTCGGCTCATTTAAATATTCATAAATTTTTTATATATATAGATTAAAAAACATTGGAAGACAAAAATTAAATAAAAAAATATTTCCTAGAATTTGCACTCGAATTCCGAGTGCTGGGCTATACTAGTTCTTATTAAAATATAAATTTGAAAAAAATAAATATTTTTTTTCAGCAAATAACGATATTGTGAATGCAGCGCAATTTTATTTATAAAAGTTTTATATAAGATTGTCATTTCGCTGGTAATAATTTAACAAAATCTGGACCCTATAACAAGCGGAACTGATATAGCGATATCGGTCTGTCCGTGGAAATTACGATAATGCCGTCAATGGGTCAGCTGGGCTACTCATTTTTAGTTGAAATGATATACCGATATGCAGGTTTCTGCTTAATCCATATCGTCCCAATATTCATTATTCGAACAGTTAGATTTACACGTTTTTCTTCTTTTTTTTAACTCTTTCTTTAACTCAATCTCTCTGTCTGTCGTGGGGCAACCCCATTCCCCCTTATCCAATTGAAATAAAACTTGGCCCATAGTCTTTTTGTGACTACAAATTAATTTTGGGGTAGTCACGCACAGTCACGCATAGTCACACAAAGTCACGGAGTGATCTAAATGTCATTTCCCCTCCTCCGATCGATCTGAAACTTGGTACATACATTTGTTGTCAAAAAAAGATTAACTATGACTTAGTCACGCACGGTCACGCATAGTCACGCATCCGATGGATCTGAAACCTTGTCCATAGACTTGTTGTGGCTTAAGATTAATTTGAAGATAGTCACTCACAGTCACGTAGATATTCAAAACTCATATGCATAAGGAAATAAAGAGGTTTAATAAAAACTCTGTTTTTATGGGTTAGATTATTTTTCATTAAGACTCAGTACAATGTTTTTTTATACAATTATATAGTGTAAGGGGTTAGCTTTAAATGTAAATATAAAAGTTCTTACCCACTCACTCCACTCCCCCTTTTATCACAAAAAATGAGAAAAACGTTAATTTTATTATCAAAACGCGCTCTTTCAAAATATAAACTAGAGGCAATAATTTACAACTGGAGCGGTGAGGAGGCAGAAGTAGATTACATTTATACTACACCTTCAGGTAAAGAGAATGAAAATATAGATCAAGAAGGTTTTGATGACGAATATGTTCCTATTTGCGATGTAAGTTGTTTATAATTAAAATTATTTTATGTACATATTGGTACAGTTTCTTCAATAGTCAGCTAATATATCGGAAAGTGCTGGAACTTTTTAGGTGAAAGCCATTGCAAAAGCCTAAGGAAAACCTTGTAAAATCAACGGTGCTTGTGAGACTAAAGATGATGTTAATTTATACTCAATGGCTCCCTCCACCCCGTCCAGTGTTACACAACCATCAAGAAGAAGGCGAGTGGAAAAAACCAGCAAGAAAAGAGAACTACTCGATGACGTGAAACAAAAATTCGCCGATAATCGGAAAAACGCAACTTGATTTATTTTTTTTTTTATTTATTGATGATGGGGTTTTAGGTGTGATAGTCGAGGAAAACAGCAGTAGAATTCTGATTTTCTGCTAGACGACATTATGCTTCAATAATTTCTAGGCATTCTGGTGTTGCCTGGATAACACCCTGTTCCTGCAGGGCGTTCCTGCCATAAGGTTATCTATGCCAAAAAAAAAGGTTCTTTAACATTAAAAAATGTATTCACTTCCTAAACAACTTTAATTTAGACAAGACCTACAAAATGGCAAAGGTATTGTTCAGTATATGCGGTAAGCCAATGCTTTTCGGTTACAAATTAAGGTGCCTGTGCTCGGCAGCTGGATTTCTTTATAATTGTATACCATATGATGGATCGGCAGACAACTATAACAGAGGAGTTAGGAGCCGTTGTGGTTCTTCGCTTGATAGAAAATATAGAGTTTTGAGAGGAGCATACTGCTTATTTCGACCAATTTTTTGCATCATACTACCTCATCTGTCTTCTGACAGAAAGAAAATTCTATGCAACAGCTACTGTGCGATCAAGTAGAATCAACGGAGCTGAGCTAGAACCCGGAAAAAGTGGAAAAACCCAAAAAAGTGAATGTAGTGTTATTGAATACGGCCTCTTTGTGAATTATAACCATCCCCAATTATAGAAAAACTATAGCAAAGGAATGCTGTGCAAAATTACAGTGTTCAATTCGAATAAAGAAGTGGTGTTGGTCTTGTAGATCTCATCAAAATCAAAGTACAGTGATGACAGTGCTGGTGAGTTTTTATTAATTTTTTCGGCTGCAGATATGAAAAAGTTCATATCAGATGCTATATCTATATAGGGACTTGGTCCAAAAATCTACCGATCCTGATCATGTTTGGTAAAGTCTCTTGTATTTTGCAAAAATATATACAAACAAAATTTGAGAAGAATCAGTGCTATATTTTTGTTTTTTAATAGATTTAAGTGAAGATCGGGAAGCAGCTATATATGGGGTCAAAGGGATCATTTTTGGACTACTCATTAGTGGATGTAATGAACGCATACAAACCCAATTTGAGTAAGATCTATATGACAATTTGGATCTTATGGCAATTTATGTCGATTTCGTATGGGTAATTTGTATGGGGGCTAGGTCTGAACATTGACCGATTCTCACCAATTTCAATAGCGTTCATCCCATGGCCAATAAAAGCTTATATACCAAATTTCGTCAAAATATATTCATATTTGCGACCTGCAGTTTGATTACAAACTTTACATGGACACACAGACGGACGGACGGACGGACGGACGGACATTGTTAAATCAACTCAGAAAGTGATTCTGATTCGATCGGTATAATTAAAGATGGGTCTAGGTCAAATATTTTTGGTTGTTACAAACAGCAGCATAAAGTCATTATACCCAAACCACATAGTGGTATAGGGTATAATTATATAAATTTTTAATCTATAATATTAATAGGCTAGGCTATTTTTTGTTACTGATGCTTTGTTCCACCGTTTTATGCCGATTTTGACCAAACGTATATTATTTGAAAAGTATTTATTTTTAGCTGTACACCAGATTTACAGATTTTTAAATTTTTGCCTTTATTTTGAGTAAATTACATTTAAAATTCCTACTAACACATACATAAAATTATACATATGCTATGTGTGTGTTTATTAAATTTGTTGATGTGTTTATTAATGAGTTTGTCGTCCTCATTCACAATAATAATAAACCAAAAAAGTATTGGTTTCTGAATTGGATGAGTTGAGAAATAAAGTTACCTAGAAAACCCACCCGAATTTCGAGCGCTGGAATCTGCTAGTTTAAATAAATGCGAGTTTATATTTTTATTTTAAATAAATAAAATGAAGACTCTCGAATTTATAATAAAACTTGTTTTCCTATCTTTACAATTTATAGGAATGATAAAAATATGCTAAATAGTGCCTAGCATTTGAACACCATTTTTCTCAAAAACAAAAAAATCTAAAACAATTGGACTGCAGGTTCATGTTTTTTAAACACAGTTCAGAACAAAACACACTGAATAAAAAACTCGTACATATATGTAAACAAACATAGCTTAGACCAACAAACATATATTTTTATTTTGATATCAATTATGTGTGTTTCTATATTTTGTACTGTGCCGAATACAATCATGACTGTGTTTCGTTTTAATATTTCGTTATGTACATGAACATGTTTCTATCACGTATTTTTTGTTTCAAACACACATAAACCACACAGGTTCGAGTGTAGCTCTATTTTAAGTTCATGTTCTTGCACGTGCACTGCTAAAAAACAGAACATGTCCTTGAACGCGTACATCTAAAAATTAAATCATTATCCACTCGCGATCGGAAAAATCTGATACACCCCTATAAAAACGATAGCAATTGTTTTAACCAAATTTATCTTGCATTCTTTCAATGGCTCAACCAACCAAAAATTATGATTGATGAATATCTATTTATACCCTATACCACTATGTGGTTTGGGTATAATGACTTTGTGCTGCTGTTTGTAACTACAAAAAATACTTGACCTAGACCCATCTTTTATTATACCGATCGACTTAGAATCACTTTCTGAGTCGATTTAGCGATATCCGTCCGTCCGTCCGTACGTCCGTCCGTCTGTGTGTCCATGTAAACCTTGTAATCAAACCCCACGTCGCAAGTATGAGTATATTTCGATGAAATTAGGTATATAAGCTTTTATTGGTCAAAGAATGAACTCTGTTGAAACTCATGAAATTCGGTGCATGTTCAGACCTAGTCCCCACAAAAATGACCCCTATGAAATCGACATAAATTGCCATGAGATCCAAATTATCATATAGATCTCAGTCAAATTGGCTTTGTATGTGTTTATTATATCCATTAATTAGTAGTCCAAAAATAATCCCAATAGGATAATTCTTAGTCATAGGCCCAATATAGAGCTGCTTCCTGATCTTCGCTTAAATCTATCAAAAACAAAAATATTGCACATATTTTTCTCAAATTTGGTTTGTATTTATTTTTTCAAAATATAAATGGCTTTACCAAATATGGTCAGGATCGGTCCATATTTCTACCTATTCTCCATATAAAAATAACATCCGATATGAACTTTTTCATATCTGCAGCAAAAAAAAATTAATATCCAATGCCACTCAAATTTGGTTTATGCTTTTTTTCTATATCCAATTAGTTGGACCGAGAGGGTCTCTAAACCATGGTATAGAGTATCTTATAGTCGGTCTAGACCGACTATAATTTCTTACTTGGTTTGTATTGTAGTAGGGGAGTAGGTAGTAGGTTTACCATTTGAGGGCGTGATTGTGATTTCCTAAGACGGACAGACGGACAGGATCACGAATATATATATTTTATGCGGTCCAGATTTTTTTCTTATTAACACAAACGGAATGACAAACATATACATATACTTTCTGCTGGTGTGGAAGTTATAAAAATATTTTTCAAAGAATTATTTAATTTTATTCCAATTATTCACATCAAATTTAGATAAAAAAAACTTTTGACTAGTGTTTATCAAATATTAGCTTTGAATCTGTAATATATAAATGTCCATATGTATAAAAGCAGTCTAAGTCAAAGTATAAGATACTTAATTGTACCTCGACCGTTTTAAAATATTACATTTCTTTTTTTAGTGAAGGCTCTGCGGCACTTAATTTTCGAGATATAATTCATTTTATGATTCCCTCTAAAATTTTACTTTTTTCGATTAATTACCGCCAATTCGACATTAATTATCGCCCAATTCACAAGAAATATTGTTGCTAGCGTGCAAAATGTCTACCATTTTTTCTCTACGAGTGTTAGTTTTAAAAATATAAGCCTAAATTTTACGTCTCACGATCTGGCAGCCCTAAAAATAGTTACAAACATCAGTTCTGATCGGGCATTCTAAAAAGGGAAGAAAACTTTAACTACGATGGTTGATTTTCGGTTTAATTAAAATCCCAAAATCGAGTGAGAATTAATCACAAATAAACACCTCCATTGAATTGGTGAGTCAGTGATGAGCATTAAAAGTTATTCTAATGGAAATGTTTAGTTTATTCGACATCAGGAATATAAACAGTTTTCATAATTATGGTTTATTTATGTACATATGCAATACATTTTATGGTTAAAAAAAAATTAATAAACAAAATGGCAACATCTTCTTAGCCCTATCATACATAGCTGTATCGATTGTGAGATCTGGTTTAAGATTCTTAAAATATAAATAAACAAATTTTTTTGATATTTTTTACCGGTATTTAGTGACTGTGAGTTCTCTTGTGTGCTCTTTACACAAAAGATAATTATAAAAAACAAGTAAGAGTGTTAAATTCGGCTATGCCGAATCTTTGATACCCTCCACCTAGATTTTCTTGCACTATTTGTAACAAATTTAGATAAAATATTTGAAAATGTAAACAATTTGATCAATTTAGTAATTTATTACAACAAATACTCTGAATTTTCAGCATTTACGTTTAACAATTTTAAAGTGAATAGAAGATAGTAAACAAAATATATTTTTAAATTTCGGATCTTTTTCGGAATACTTGGCCACGTCTTATATTTTACAAGCACTAGCGTTAATCAGTTTTATTTTTTCCTTCTTATTATATCAGTTTGTCATTCCGTTTGTAACGCATCGATAAATGGATTTGTGTCTATGTTTGTGTTTAATGCAATAGATTTCTTACTTTTGTCGAATTGTTGGGATTTTTTGCCAATTTTTTGTTTTAACAACTTAATATTATACATATTTCAATTTTAAACTTTAAAATTAAAAATATATATCTTTTTTAAATCTGGTCATAACTCTATAATATGGAGAAAGTAAATACGTGGCTTCCTTAAGAAGAATGACAAGTAAAAAAAAAAACACTTTTGTGGAGTTTACTTGTTTTGTGAATTTTTTTTAATACATACATAAGTACGCCTTCTTTGTAGATCTCTTCGATTTTATTAAGTAAGTTTGTAAATAAAAAGAACATTAAAATATTATAAATGTAAACATAATTGATTTTAGAAAAATGTCCGATTCGTTTTTCGCTGATGCTGAAAGCACATCAAAGAAATACAGAAAACAAAGGTTTTACTCAAGTTAGTTCAGAGACGAGAAGCTAATGGGATGGAACAGGTCAAAGATGACGACTTTAAATACAGATGCAAGGCTTGTGAAAAAATATTAATTTGCGATAAATCAGATCTAAGTATACATGCTAATAAGCAATGTCTTAAAAAAATATCTTTTAAAACCAACAACCAAGATCCCATTTGCAAGCCATTTTAATTAATTGTGTAAATTTTAAATGCACATCTAGCCATATAAAAGATAAATTAGTAAAAATATTTTTTTTATAATATCTGTTGGTTTTTTATGTTGTTTTTATGTAATTCTAATGATATTCTTATCTTATTTTTTATGATATTTTTTTCGTTTTTATGTTATTTTTCCATTATTCAAATTGAAAATTAACAAATTAAAAATAATTTTTTTTTTTTTTGAAAAATTTAAAAAAGTAGTGTAGAGAAAAATGTAGAGAAAAAAGTGGGTGTTGGGAAAAAAATGGATTTTTTTTCATTAGCGTAGAGATTTCTGTAAAAATCTCCTGGCAGCACTGGTACCTATAAAAAAACAATGTAAGATTTCACAAAACAATGCGACGTATACCTGCTTTGTTCAAAAGCTTTCATAAGACTAAATGAAATTGTTACTTATGCATGAAACACACAGACGACAGAGGCTACACAAACACACGGATACAAATGCTGCTGGCTGCAATTGTAGTCGTGTAGTCAACTACTTAATTTTTTTGAAAACGACAGCAACATATAACAACAATATAAACAGCTGTTTTTATACAAAATCATTTTTATTTCAGTAGTGCCAATAATATTTTTTTTTTTTTACTTTATTAAAATAGAAAAACATGTATGATTCTATATAAAATTGTCTTAAATATATTAATGCATTATTTTATATGCATTATTATAACGTAAAAATAAATAAATAAATTTTCTTATTAATAGAATTATTATAGCATTTCATTTTGCGATTAATTTTTTCAACAAAATAAAATATTTCATAGCACTAATATCTTTTACATATTTTGTTATATTGTCAACACTATTTTTATTTTGTAGCCAACAAAAATATAAATTAGCCTAAGTTGACTACGGCAGCAAAAGAGGTCATGTAGTCGTGTAGCTGTGTTTGTGTCAAAATAATCGTTTTCTTATAAACGTGTGTATTTTATTTTTGACAGGCTGTAGTCGTGTAGCCGCTGTCGTCTATGTGTTTCATGAGAGTTCGGCTTACTGGTGCCATTATGTATATGTGTGTGTAAACAAAAATATACGATATCCCAGTAATCATTTCGAAGATTATTTTAACAAAAATCATCTTACTGTGTCTTCTTCGAGCAGTTTTGATGATTAAAAACTGATTAATCACATGCGGTATTAGAAAAAGACTAAGAAATGATATTTGCTTACGCTTAAAAAGTGATTTATAGAAAAATGACTTTAAATATGACTGAAAAATAAGTCGAAATTAATCAGAAAATTGGATAAAAAAGGTTCTCAAGAAGAGCCGGGGGTAAGGTAATATTTCCTTCCAATAAAAGAATATTTTGTGGTCAGCAAAAGAGCGCATTTATGACTGTTTTAATAGCACAGAGGAGTCAAAAAAGACTCCACGTGATCACTTATTGCATAAAATGTTTACTGGGATTTTATTCACTATCTGTAGAAACAGTTTTTTAAGTAAAACAAATCTGCACACAATTTCAATTCTATTTCGTTTACAATGATAACATCACTTTGTTTACTAGCTAGCAGTAAAATAAGAAAATAGTATTATAATACAGCGTAATGATAAATTGTACTTCTCAATTAGTTTATTTTTAATGTGCCATAAGAAGTTCGGTTTGTGCTAAGAAATGAATGAATACATGTTTCCCAGGACGAAGCTTAATCAGTGCACTTTGATTGAGTTGAGCCCGCGACTATTCCTTATGTGGATAGCTCGTGCCTACAATTTTTGGTAGTTGGGAATGTCGTTTGTGCAAAGGGAAGCATGAACACATGTTTCCTAGGGCGAGGCTTAATCATTGCACTTTGATTGAGCTGAGCTCCGCGATTATTCCTAATGTGGAATAACTCGTGCATTAAATTCTCGGTAGTTCGGGAATGGCGTTTGCCTACGCCAAACATTAAATAATAAATTTTAAAAATGTATATAATTAAATATTATTAACATCTATTATATTATTATCATCTGAAAAAAAAATTTTTTTTAAACACCAATTTTTTTACAGGGTAGAATTTTATGGTTTCAATACTGAATGCAAGTATGTACTAAAAGTAGAACCCTTAAAATCATACTATTTTTTGCAACCCTAAAAGTTGCAGTATTTTGTATAAATAAAATAATTTATATTTATATTATTTTTAATATGCGCTTATTATCGATATACTATACAGAATATATGAATGTTATTTATAGTATTTTGATATTTGCAGCAGTAGTATGTATGTATCAATTTGTAATATTTTGTGATCTTATAAAAATCGCAGAATATTGATATTGATTTTATATAGTTTCTTTTATTAATTAACTAACTTAAATATTACACCATAAAATGTTGATATTGGTGAATTTTTATATTATTACCACAACGACCATAAAAACAACAAGTACAGCTGTGACAAAATACAAAATTTAGAATGACAATATAGGAAAACATCATATTTTTTTACCTTTTCAGTGATTTCTCGGCACCTATGAAACATATTGTCACGATTTAAAAAACAGAAACCTTCTCATGATGTTGGTGTATCATTCTCACTAACAATAAGCGCCCTAGCTGTCCTATTGAGAACGTTGTCGTGATAAGAACAACATAGTCAAATCATATGATTTCAAGACTTTTTTTACTCCATCGTTCAATTCTCGGGACCAGATAAACCGATTTGGACGATTTTAAATAGCAAACTAGTTGCGCGATTGAAGCCGTCATCGTGATTTCCACAGACGGACAGACGGACAGCCGGACAGACGGACATCGCTATATCAACTCCGCTTGTTATAAGGATCACAAATATATATATTTTATGGGGTCCAGATTTTTTTTTCTAATTATTACAAACGGAATGACAAACTTATATATACCCTCTGCACACTGGAGTGGAGGGTATAAATTATGAGCGCTATATTTCAAAAATAATAATTAAAAAATTTGTTGTCGGTCTGAACTGACTACACGATACCCTATACCATGCGTCTAGAGATTCTATCTTTTAGGTCAAAGTAATTAATTATATAAAAAATAAGATTAAACTAAATTTGGATGGCATTGTTATTAATTTTGTTGCCTTCGAATATGGAAGAGTTCATATCGGATGCTCTACTGATATATGGACTAGCTCGAAAAATGGACCAATCCGGCACTTATTTTTTGTAAAAACATATACAAACCAAATTCGAGAAAAATTTGTGCAAATTTTTGTTTTTTGCTAGATTTAAGTGAAGGGCGGTAATCGTTCACATGGTGGCTATGACTAAGAATTGTCCTATAGGTTTTATTTTACCGATATATGAATGCAATAAATACACACAAACCCAATTTGACTGAGATATATATGATAATTTGGATATTATGGTAATTTAAGTCGAACTCAGAGGGAAATTTGTATGGGAAGTGGGACTAGGAATGACCCGATTTTCAGTCATTTCAATAGCGATCATCCCATTTCCGATAGAAGCTCATATAATAAATTTCATCAAAATATATTCATATTGAAGACCTGAAGTTTGATTACACGGTTTACATGGACGGACGGACGTACGTCGCTAAATCGACCCAAAAAGTGATTCTGAGTCGGTATAATAAAAGATGGTTCTAGAAGAAAATAGAATGTTATTAAAATATAAAAATTAATGTTATTAAAGTATAAAAAAAAAATTTAAATATTTATTACAAAAATTATTCATAAAAAAAATTTTACAAAATAATTTAACAACAATTTCTAAATGCTATTATTTATATGAAAACAACTCTCCGGCTCTTTTTCAAATGACTGATTTCTCTGCATCTTCACAGGCTTTGTTATCATAGGCACAGGAAAGATTTTTGCCTAAACTTAAACAATGAAAATAAACAATACAGCTCGATAAGATATTTGGTTTCAGCAAACTTACCTTCCACATCCAATTCGCCACTCTGTGAGCGCATTAATTTCAAAAACAAATATATAAAGGCCGTCAACATAATAAGTACGCCCAAAACTATAAAGAAAATTAACGCTCTATTGGTAGGCTCCGGTACTTCAGTTTTTTCTGGATCATCTTGTAATTGTCGCAGTTTTGCTTCGTAATCGGTCAGTGATAAACACACGGCTTTAACAGGATAATTTAAGTCAGATTTTTGTGGGGATCTGAACCATTTGTAGCCTTCCGAGCAGCTGCAAGTACCATTTTCTAGACATAAAGCATGGGGATCAGTACATGGTTTGAAGTGACAATCAATCTCAAGACTGGCAAATTTTAAAGGTTTACACTGGCCCTGATGAAAAACATAGTCGTCGGGACATTTTCCTCTATTGGAGGTGGACGTCTGATCTTCTGAAAAGCCATAGGTGGTTGAATCAATATTCTCTTCAAATAATTCATTTGGATCAATTTCATCATTATCTGTTTCTATATCAGCTTCCATATCCATTGAAAAATGAGGTTGATCGGTGAATTCTGCATAGTTTATACTTGAGGATTCCACCTCATCTTCAGTCTCTTTGTATTCTTGAAATTCTGCCGAATTGGCCTCACAAATATTATTCTCTGTATTTAGAACATAACCATTTTTACACTCACAGGTGTCCTTATCTACACATCTACCATTTCGACAGTTATCTCCAAGAGTGCATATAGGTATACAGGAGCCATGTTCCGATTTGAAGCCTTCCTGACACTCGCATACATTAGGAGCCACACATCTGCCATTATGAGGACAGCCCGAGGCACAGCGGGCTTCGCATAGCATACCATGTACCAAATGATAACCTTTCTTACAGGCACATTCATTCGGTGCCACACATGCACTATGCTCTGGACATGTTTTCTCACATATTGGTTCACAAATATGTTTGTTATCATGTTGTGATCGAGCCGAAAAATAACCCTTTTTACACTCACACACTTCGGGCTCTACACATTTCGAATGCTCTGGGCATCCATTTTGCTCGCACTGCGGTTCACAGAGATTCAGGTCTGACATTTTGTAGCCATCACAACAGGTTCGTTCCACTCTTATTTTATATACTGGTTCGAGGTCTTCATATATTTCCGCCTGAGTTTCTTTTTTGAATGTTATTTTATTTAAGAATCCTTTTTTGTTGACAGTTTTAACACGGGTTTTCGTAATCGTTTTATAGGAAATTTCTGTTCTATTACGATCACAATATGGTTGAGATTTTTCGCCACTGGCCCATGATAGATCTGATATTTGTAGAAATATCAGAAAAATGGTTATGAAATGTTGCATTTTGCTTTAACTTGCTTAAGTCCCAAAGAGATCTACTGAAGAATTAAGATGCTAAAAAATATGGAAAAAATAAAAATAAAAAAAGGGACCATAAATTTTTGATGGCAAAGAAAATTTTTGATGTTTTTTATATGTATGAATTATTTTTAGTCAATAAATTTACAACAAAATTTCAATAAAATGGCATTAATTAGCTGTTGCATATTTTTGATTATTTCGCTTGAAATGCACGTTTTACATTTGAGAATTGGCTCATTTATTATATTTTTTGCATACTTTCTTAATAAATGGTTTTAATTTTTTATCATAACGCTCATTTTTCTAAACTTTATTCATAAATATCTATTCCAATCAATAAAATTTCCATATGATTGCTTCGATTTGCAGCTTCATAAACATCTAAAGGGTTCTTCAATAAGAGCGCTACAAAGGTTTTTTTAAATAAAACAAAAACGGATTTGGATATCAATGAAATTCTTTATTCCTGTGAAAGTCCGTTCGATGCCATTATGTACGGAAATCGATCTTTTTTGCATGGCCACCACGGGCACGCTTGCAAAAGTCCAGACGCTGAACCCAATTTTCGACGGTTTTCAAGCATAAATCGGCCGATACTGCTGCAATATCACGTTCGATATTCGTACTAAGTTCATCAGTCGTCGCTGGCTTGTTAGCATAGACCATAGACTTGACGTAGCCCCACAGGAAATAGCCCAGCGGCGTCAAATCGCACGACCGAGGCGGCCAATCGATTGGACCATTTCGTGAGATAAAACGTTCTCCAAACTTGGTTTCCAATAAATTGATTGTGACATTCGCTGTGTGACTTGTGGCGCCGTCCTGTTGGAACCACATGTCCTCCAAGTCCGGGTCAAAAAAATTCGCTTATCTTTGAACGGTAGCGATTCCCATTCACAGCAACGTGCCGGTCTTGATCATCACGGAAGAAGTACGGCCCAATGACGCCGTCGGCCCATAAACCACACCAAACCGCAATTTTTTCGGGATACAATGATGACTCATGGAGAACGTGTGGATTGCTGTCTGACCAATAACGCATATTTTGTTTATTGACGAAGCCATTCAGCCAGAAATGAGCCTCATCGCTGAAGATGATTTTTCGATGAAAATCCGAATCATTTTCAAGTTGTTGCTCAGCCCAATTCACGAACATACGACGCTTCTGGTGGTCAAGCGGCTTCAGTTCTTGCGTCAATTTGATCTTGTAAGGATGTAGGCCAAGATCTTTTCGCAAAATTCTCCACAATGACATCACAGAGATGCCCAATGCTTGGGAACGACGTGTGAGAGACACATTTGGGCTTTCTTCAACTGAAGCCTCAGCGGCAGCAACATTCTCGACACTACGGGCACTTCTTTGTCTCACTGGCACGGGAATATTTTGTGCTGTGCCTGTGGATTAAAATTTTTCTACTAGACGCTCAATTGTTGATCTGCTAGGACGATTATGACGACCATAAATTAGACGTAGCGCTCTTAACGTTGGGGCCACTGACTCTGAATTTCGGTAGTAAATTTTAATAATTTCGACTCGTTGTTGGCTCGTATATCTTTCCATCATGAAATGGCAAACCTTACTGAAGAGAAATGTCAAAAGAGCGGCAAGAAATATGGCTTCGTTTGCTGTCCCTGTCTTTCTACTTTTGTAGCGTCCCTGTTGAAAAACCCTATATAATATTAATAGGCAAAGCGATTTCTTTTGACCGATGTAAATTTCACAGTTTTACCCCGATTTTGACAAAAAATTTATCATTCGAATGGTATTTCTTTTTAGCTGTTACCGAGATTTACAGATTTTATTCGTCCGGAATATTTTTTTGGACTTGTGATCGTTTAAAGTTGCTACTAACACATACATAAAATTATACAATGCTAAGCGTGTGTTTATTAAATTTGTTAATGTGTTTGTGTTAATGTGTTGAGTTTGTTTTCTTCATTTAAAATGAGTTGAATTGTGAAGCATACCTTTTGGGGTCTTTATAAAATTAAAAAATAAAATTTCCTAGAATTTGCACTCGAATTTCGAGTGCTGGAATCTGCTAGTTTATCATATCGCTCATTTGCAAAAAGACCGGCATAACTAAAAAAACGCGATTTTTGAGTTAATGGTGCAGAAATTTGGGTCACATAGTAATCTAAAAAAAATTAAAAAATGGTATTGATAACTCTTTCTCACATAGAGTGGTGACTAAAAGTGTTTCGTACTTTACTCAGCATTTAGGCTCAATTGAAAACTTTAAAAGCATTTATCTCGGTATCGCTTTTTGAGGTACGCCGGTCTTCTCTCAAATGAGCGATATGATTGTAGACGTTTAATTTTTTTTTTATTTATTAATCAACACTCAGGGGATGCCCCTACAGATTCAGTGCATTGTGTTGATCTCAGGAAAATAGGTTATGGGAAGGAGGAATTAGGCAGTAGTGTTTGTGGATATTTGAATTAAATTTTATTAGATTATAACTGTCAGGAAAGACCTCTACGGGGAGTTTAGTCCACATACGGCTAGTTCGACTGATAAACGAATTCTCTCTTTTTGTTAATATTACTTTTTTTCACATTTTTATCAAAATGCTCTCTCCGAAACAATATTTTGCTTTAAAATTGCATATATTCATCAAAATGCACATTTTTCCTAAATATTTTCAGAAATATTCTCTAAATCGCAAAAGTTTAGCATAAATTGACATCGATTTGCAGTTGCATGTATTTGCATATTTGCTTGAAATATTATTTTTTTTTGTATATTTTCATTAAAATTATCATATAATAACTGTTTCATATAATGAACTGTTTTATCTTATATAAAAATGAAGTTATGTATTTTTGTCTGTACTGGACCGATCATCTGGAAATTTTTATAATAGGTAACTAACTACTCGGATGGGAAAATAGGCTATATTTTTTTTTTTGATTTTTTAATTGGTTGTGGCACCTCCCATATAAAGAGAATTTTAAACATCTAATTTTAACATATAATATCTGGAGTACTACGACAGCAAGAGTTCTGAAACTATGTACTTGTACATATTAAACTAATTTGAAGAGTTGCGCGAAAATGGGCAGGATCAGACTAATGGGCATGACACCCACCATAAAAAGTAAATATATAACGTAATACTGCAGTAGTTAAAGCCTTGGAACTTTGTCTGAGTTCATGAGTTATTAATGTGAGTAGTCCGATGAAAAATGGGCAGGAACGGACCAGTGGGCGTGAAATCTCCCATATAAAGTAAGTATTTAATATCATATAATTGGAGTACTACAATAGCGAAAGCCTTGTTAAGTTGTGTGAGTTCAAAAGTTATTAATGTGAGTAGTTGCCCAAAAAGGGCGGGATCTGACCAATGGGCGTGGCACTTCCTAAACAAAAAATATGAAGTACAGTCTGAAAAATTTTGACAAGTACATTAATTACCAATGTAATTAGTCGTGTAAAATATGGGCGGAATCGTCAAAAACAGATGTCGCCAAAACCGAAAATAGTGAATAACAAAAATCGCTGAAAACAAAAATCGCCTAAAACAAAAATTGCCAGAACCGAAAATCGCGAATAACAAAAATCGCAAAGAAATCAAAATCGCCAAATTCAAAAATCGCCAAACCCGAAAATAGCGAACAACAGGAATCGCCAAAATAAAAAATCGCAAAAAACAAAAATCGCAAAAGCTAAAAATCACCAAAATCAAAAATCCTTAAAATCAAAAATAGCCCAAATCGAAAATCACGAACAACACAAATCGTTAATTCCAAAAAAAGGAAAATAATCGCCAAGTCAAAAATCACCAAAAGTCAAAAATTGTCAAAGGTGAAAATCCAGACTAACAAAAATAGCCAAAAATCAAAAAACACCGAAGTCAAAATCAATAAAACAACAATAATCACCGAAGTCAAAACTTGCCAAAACCTAAAATCGCAAATACGAAAATCGACAAATCAAAAATCGCCAAATATAAATAAAACAGTTTTCTACAAAATGTATTCCCAGTTTTTATTTCGTTAGTATAAAAATGTACATTAAAATGGTTTCGACTTGAAGTTGTATATTTTTCCATATTTTGCTTTGAATGCATGTTTTTCATATCGATATATTAATACGTGATGGACAATTTTTTATTCCCTTTTGAAGCCAAATGTGGGCATGGAGGAGTGTGAAATTTGGCATAGTAATAGTTTATATGGAGGAGAAGTGGTTAGTGATAAAATTTGTGTATAATATGCTTTAAAAATAAATTATTTATTTATTTATTTTCGGTCTATGGATACAATATTATCCTTGCAGACTAGCAAGAAAGCGTAAAAATATATTAATTAACAGAAGTTAACATTATTTAAAATAAGTCTAAATTGGGTATGGGGAATAGTAATATCCAAAATATTGCAATAATTATTAAATAATCTAATAATAATTATTGTTGTGTATCGTTGACCTGTTGTTGTTACTTAGTGTTGTTTTAATTCGGCTTAAGGTCATATAATTAAAATAAAACTAAAGTTTTTTTAATTTTTAATTTTATTATTTATTTTGTCGTCCAATACTTCGGCCAGACTTTCTGGTCTTCATCAGGGTACTAAATTTCAAAGGTTAAGAATCCTCTTTATTAAATGCCAAAGAAACTGCACAAACATGCATTCACCCACAATTAATTTATGTTTCTTGTTTTAACAATTTTAAAGAAATCTTAATTATTAGTTAATTAAATTTGCAAAAAAAAAAAAAAAAAAAACTTCCATGAAACTAATGCATATATTTTGAACTACATAGTAGTTAATGTTTTATCCAAAGAAAGTCTGGCCGAAATATTGGACGACAAAATAAATAATAAAATTAAAAATTAAAAAAACTTTAGTTTTATTTTAATTATATGACCTTAAGCCGAATTAAAACAACACTAAATAATCTAATAATTTAATGTATAATCTGTTTTGTGCATATCAACATAAAAGAATTTATCAATTCTCCGAAACACCCTTGGAGGAACATAAATTTTAATTATTTGTAACAATTCAGATCAATCAATTTCACCACAAATAATACCGTGTAAAATATTTAGAGAAAATATCTTTCTTCTAACTTCCAAAGTTTTCATTGAAAGTAGAGCACACTTACTCTCATAAGGCACAGAAAGAAAAGGAGTTGACGATGATGTAGACTGAAAATTTAAAAATGAGAGCGCATATTTTATAAATTCAACTTGAATTTTCTCAATACGATTTATATGAATTGTTGCATTAGGACTCCAAATAAATGAAGCGTATTCTAACTTTGATCTAACAAAAAAAGTAAATAATACTTTCTTAGTACAATGATCGAAGACATTATCTGAGTTTCGACGAATAAAACCAAACATTGAATATGATTTTGGTATCACATAATTTAAGTGACTACCAAATGAAAGCTTAGGATCAAAAATTACACCTAAGTGTAAAATTTCACCTACAGATGATAAAACATTATGCTTCATTATATATTGAAAAGGAAGAATGTGACGACATCTATGAAACGTCATATGAAAGCATTTTCCAATATTAAAAGGATGGCCATTACAAGGCCATTAAGTCATCCTGAAGATCAGAAATATCTCTGACTGTTGAAATTGGTTTGAAACTTTAAGATCATCAGCATACAAAAGATATTTCGAATATTTAAAACAGTGATAAATATCATTTATAAAAATATTAAAAAGTAAGGGACCCAGGATACTACCTTGCGGTATACCAGAGATCAAAATAAAAGATCTAGAACAGATTCCATCTATTGAAACGGTAGAAAGACCGCCAGTTAAATAATAACGAAACCAACTAAGCATTTCCGAATGGAAACCAAACTTTGAAAGCTTTAGTAAAAGATGTTCATGTGGAACACGATCAAATGCTTTCGCAAAATCTGTATAAACTGAATCAACTCGAACACCTTTTTCAAAACAAAATATACAAAAATTTGTGAAAACAGCTAGGTTAGTGGTAGTTGATCTCCCAGCCATAAATCCACGCTGAGATACGCAAATGTAACGCTTTAAATGATAAAAAAGTTTTCTATACACAATATGCTCAAAAACTTTTGCAATATTAGTCAATTTAGAAATAGGCCTGTAATTTTCAACATTATTTTTATTCCCAGACTTCAATATTGGAAATATCGTTATGTATTTCCATTTTTGAATAAAATAACCCACCCTTAATAATTTATTAAAAATTATCTTCAGAGGTAAAATCAATGGAAATAAACTTTTTTTCAACAAAAAAAGCAGAAAGACCATCATTATCCGATTTAAATGAATTAGAAAACTTATCTATACCGAATGCAACATCTTCATCTGAAACTTGCAACGACCCAAAATCAAACAAGTCAGAAAATTATAGTCGGTCTAGACCGACTATACGATACCCTATACCATGCGTTTAGAGACCCTATCTCAAAGACCCAACTAACTGGATATAGAAAATTAGCATAAACCAAATTAGAGTGGGATTTTTATTAATTTTTTCGGCTGCAGAGATGAAAAAGTTCATATCGGATGCTATATCTATATGGGGACTAGGCCCAAAAATGGACCGATCCTGACCATGTTTGGTAAAGTCTCTTATATTTTGCAAAAATATATACAAACAAAATTTGAGAAGAATCAGTGCAATATTTTTGTTTTTTGATAGATTTAAGTGAAGATCGGGAAGCAGCTCTATATGGCGCCTATGACTAAGAGTTGCCCAATAGGGATCAACTAATTAGTGAATGTAATATATACATACAAACCCAATTTGACTAAGATTTGTATGATAATTTGGATCTTATGGCAATATATGTTGATTTCATAGGGGTCATTTGTATGGGGGCTAGGTCTGAACATGGACCGATTCTCACCAATTTCAATAGCGTTCATCCCATGGCCGACGAAAGCTTATGTACCAAATTTCAGCAAAATATATTCATATTTGCGACCTGCAGTTTGATTACAAGCTTTACATGGACACACAGACGGACGGACGGACATCGTTAAATCGAATCAGATAGTGATTCTGATTCGATCGGTATAATTAAAGATGGGTGTAGGTCAAATATTTTGGTTGTTACAAACAGCAGCACAAAGTCATTATAAAAAACTATCAACAGTTCTAATATCAAAATTAGAAATATGAAAAACATCATCATTTAAGTTAGACTGGAAATATTTGGCAAAAAGATTAAGCGAATCATACAATGTATTAGATGTGAAACCATTATAAGTCATTACAACTGGTATTGAGGAATTATTTCTTTTGGAATTAATAAAACTCCAAAAACGCTTTGGATTGTATTTTATAGAGTTATTAAAACTCATTATGTATTGGTTGTATAAAAACTTATTTGCTTATCACCGTCATTATTTGAGGCTTTATATTTTTTATGAAACTTATTTGTAAAATTGTTTAATTTTTTTAGCCCTTTAGTATACCACGGGAGTCTATGAACTTTTGGACTAACCAAAGGAATATTATCTTTTATAATTTTTGCAATATTTTTTAGAAATGAATCGTAACAAATTGAAACGATATTACCATTCAGTAAATAATACAATTACAATTATTAATATGAGAATTTAAAGAATAAAAATAACAAGCATAATGATTATAACGTAAATCATCACTGCCAATGTTACATATATATTCATAAAATTCAATTTCAAATTCCAAGGCAGGATGATGACAAGTGGAAGGAGAAATTGGAAAATCAGCTTGACAAAGAGAAAATTTTTAATCTGAGCTTAGAAAAACTAAATCTAAAATTCTATGAAGATTATAATACACATTATTAATTTGATGCAAGTCAAAACTAAAAACTGTATCAATCAGGTTAATCTCAAATGAGTGATTAACATTATTTGGAATAAATACACCAGACTTAGTAACTTCAGACCACACAATATCAGATAAATTAAAGTCACCCAATACACATAATCTGTCTCCATCACTTAAACAGTCAGCAAGATGAGCAATATTAAATGCATGAGCTGCATACAAATCATCCGAACTTTTAGGCGGAATATATGAAGCACAAATGAAAAGCTCATAAGTAACAGTCTTGATTGAAATGCAAATTTGGTCCAACGTCAAAGTTGTTTTTACTGCTATAAGGATTCATCCACCTCTTTCAAATCCAGTCTTTAAAGGATCTCTATCCTTTCTATAGACGGCATATAAGTAAGGATTAAAAATTTCTTCATTATAAAAGTTTGAATTCAGCCAAGTTTCAGCTACAACAAAGACATCATAATCACATTGGGAAATATAGGCAGTAAATAAGGAGGAATTAGTCCTCATTACAGAAACGTTTTGGTAGTAAATTTTCAATTTATTAGAATTTGGTGTTAAACTTGCCGGTGTTGAGTCGGCTGCTTTGGAAAAAACTTAAATGGACGGATTTTGATGTCAGATGTCCAAAGTTCTGGCTTAAAAAGTTCATCATAGAATCCGGATGATACACCAAGTTTAAAACAAGTAAGAAAATTATAGTCGGTCTAGACCGACTATACGATACCCTATACCGTGCGTTTAGAGACCCTATCTTTTCGGCCCAACAAACTGGATATAGAAAATAAGCATAAACCAAATTTGAGTGGGATTTTTATTAATTTTTTTGGCTGCAGATATGAAAAAGTTCATATCGTATGCTATATCTATATGGGGACTAGGTCCAAAAATGGACCAATCCTGATCATGTTTGGTAAAGTCTCTTGTATTTTGCAAAAATATATACAAACAAAATTTGAGAAGAATCAGTGCAATATTTTTGTTTTTAATAGATTTAACTGAAGATCGGGAAGCAGTCTATATGGGGCCAAAGGGATCATTTTTGGACTACTAATTATTGGATGTAATGAACGAATACAAATCCAATTTGAATAAGAACTATATGACAATTTGGATCTTCTTGCAATTTATGTCGATTTTTTGGGATAACTTGTATGGGGGCTAGGTCTGAACATGGACCGATTCTCACCAATTTCAACAGCGTTCATCCCATGGCCGATAAAAGCTTATATACCAAATTTCATCAAAATATATTCATATTTGCGACCTGCAGTTTGATTACAAGGTTTACATGGACACACAGACGGACGGACGGACGGACGGACGGACGGACATTGTTAAATCAACTCAAAAAGTGATTCTGATTCGATCGGTATAATTAAAGATGGGTCCAGGTCAAATATTTTTGGGTGTTACAAACAGCAGCACAAAGTCATTATACCCAAACCACATAGTGGTATAGGGTATAAATATTGCACTGATTCTTCTCAAATTTTGTTTGTTCATATATATGCAAAATACAAGAGACTTTACCAAACATGGTCAGGATCGGTCCATTTTGGGCCTAGTCCCCATATAGATATAGCATCCGATATGAACTTTTTCATATCTGCAGCGGAAAAAATTAATAAAAATCCCACTCAAATTTGGTTTATGCTTATTTTCTATATCCAGTTAGTTGGGCCTGAGAGATAGGGTCTCTAAGCGCATGGTATAGGGTATCGCATGGTATAGGGTATCAATGTCTAGATGTTTTCGTACATATGATATGATGTTATGATATAAAATATTTATAATATAAAATATTTATAATAATTCGTTACACCATGTTAATGTGAATGATTTAAATTGTATATCACACGCCCTGTGTTGATTAGTGAATTGCTAAAATTGATTAGCATAACTTTAGGCTCATTTAAATATTGAAAGAAAAAAATTTATTGAATAAATAATATTTCCTAGAATTGGCACTCGAATTTCGAGTGCTGTGCTATACTAGTTTTAACTAAATGCTCGATTTATGGATTCCATTTTTAAGTAGCTCAATAAATTTACAAAAATGGTTTTGTACTTTTCAGTAGTCATCTAAATTTTCAAAATATGGCGTCGATTTGCTGTGGCATATTTTGCTTAATGCCAGTTTAAGAACATTTTTATACTTTTTCTGAACTTTCTTCAGTATGTTATTACATATTTTCATCAGAATATTAGTTTCTCTGAAAGATTTTCATTAATATCTCTCCGAATCATGAAATTTACAATGTGATAGCTTTGATTTTCGGTTGCACATTTATGAATATTTGGCTTAAAATGCATATTTTGACATACTTTTATCACAACGCTCATTTTACTGTACACTTTTTTTTAATATCTGCCCGAATCACTAAATTTAAAAGAAAAAAATGAATCAAAATTAAAAAAAACTTTTTAAATAATATAATCGTAGGATCGTTTTTCATTACACTTAACTATTGTTTTTGAATATTTTCAGCAAAATTCTCATTTCTCTGAAATTTTTTCATAAATATTTATCCGAATCAATAAGTTTACAATATGATGGCTTCGTCTTGCAGTTGCGTATTTCGCTTTAAATTTATATATTTGCAGATTTTCATTGAAATGATCATTTATTGAACTTATCCAAGAAATATCTATCCAAATCAATAAATTAACAATTAAAGTGAATCGTTTTTTTGCATATCTCGATGATAGCGGTGTTTATTAAAATATTGTAAATATTGATGTGTAATGCATTTTTAGGTAGACTTTTCACTGTAAATGCATATTTTTTTGCATATCTTCACGAAGGTGGTGTTTACTAAAATATTGTCAGATATTTTCAAAACTTTTCTAAAAATTTGTATATTATTTCGTAATCGTATCATCGTTGAATGCGTAGATGGGTAGACTGAATTACTATTATATATTTACTAAGACTAGAAGATTCCAGCACCCGAAATTCGCCAATTCACAAACCAACTCTTTTATGGTTTATTATTATTGTGAATGGAGATAACAAACTCATCAACAAACACATTAACAAATTTAATAAAACACACATAGCGTGTGTATAATTTCATGTATGTGTTAGTAGAAACTTTAAACGTAACTCACTCAAAATAAAGGAAAAAATTTAAAAATTTTTAAATCTGCAAAACGGCTAAAAAGAGATACCTTTCAAATAATAATTGTTTGGTCAAAATCAGGATAAAAAGGTAGAACAAAACATCGGTAATATGAAATCGCCTAGCTTATTAATATTATAGATATTACTAATTACTAAAGTTCTGAATATTTTAATAATTTGTTTAGATTATATTATTTACCCTCCACTATAAAAAAATGAGCTATTTTTTGAATAATCTAACCCATAAAAACAAAGTTTTTATTAAAATATTTTCTTTCCATATGTATATGAGTTTTGAATCTCTCCGTGACTGTGACTTTGTTTGACTATTTTAAAATTAATCTGTGGTCACAACAAGTCTATGGACAAAGTTTCAGATTGATTGAATCAGGGCAAATGGGGTTTAAATGACTCCGTGAATGTGCATGACAATGCGGGACTGTGTGACCATCTTAGAATTAATCTTTGACCACAACAAGTCTATGGAGAAAGTTTCAGATCGATCGGATGAGGGAAAGTGATGTTTTAATCTCTCCGTGACTATACGTGACTATGTGTGTCTATATAAATGAAGTACCTTCCTGTAGTAGTTTTTGAGTTTTATAAAATTTTAATTGCTTGCAGTTCGAAGTATCGGCATGTGGAAAGAAATATCTTAATAGAAATATCTTAATAATAAGCTGGTGAGACAAATCTATTATCTTATTTTTTTAATCAGAACACAGTTTATCGTCTTAAATTTTTTTTACCTCTAAAAATTTTTGATCTTAAGAATAGTTGCCTACATTAGTAATTAATTGCATATGATAAAAACAAGTAAGAAAATTATAGTCGGTCTAGACCGACTATACGATACCCTATACCATGCGTTTAGAAACCCTATCTCTTAGGCCCAACTAACTGGACATTGAAAATAAGCAAAAATCAAATTTGAGTGGGATTTTTATTAATTTTTTTGGCTGCAGATATGAAAAAGTTCATATCGGATGCTACATCTATAAAGGGACTAGGTCCGAAAATGGACCGATCCTGATCATGTTTGGTAAAGTCTCTTGTATTTTGCAAAAATATATACAAACAAAATTTGAGAAGAATCAGTGCAATATTTTTGTTTTTAATATATTTAAGTGAAGATCGGGAAGCAGCTCTATATGGGGTCAAAGGGAGCATTTTTGGACTACTCATTAGTGGATGTAATGAAGGCATACAAACCCAATTTGAGTAAGATCTATATGACAATTTGGATCTTATGGCAATTTATGTCGATTTCATATGGGTAATTTGTATGGGGGCTAGGTCTGAACATGGACCGATTCTCACCAGTTTCAATAGCGTTCATCCCATGGCTGATAAAAGCTTATATACCAAATTTCATCAAAATATATTCATATTTGCGACCTGCAGTTTGATTACAAGCTTTACATGGACACACAGACGGACGGACGGACGGACGGACGGACGGACGGACGGACGGACGGACGGACGGACGGACGGACGGACATTGTTAAATCAACTCAGAAAGTGATTCTGATTCGATCGGTATAATTAAAGATGGGTCTAGGTCAAATATTTTTGGTTGTTACAAACAGCAGCACAAAGTCATTATACCCAAACCACATAGTGGTATAGGGTATAAATAGGTTTTTAAATTGATATAAATTTTATTTTAACTCAACATATTTTAAACTCCTTAATATTTTTCGCTGTTTTATATTTAATATTTTTATATATCATTTATTTTTCTTTTTAGCAACAATATAATTTAATTTTTCCACGTAATTTCCCAAAATAAATAATTTTTCCACTATTAACTTTAATTGCTGTAGCATATATCTCAACTATTACCTTTGTTTATAAATATTTTTCACTATATTTATATAATATTTCAAAATAATTTAATTTATAAAAATTTAATTTTATTTTGATATTTTCGGCTGTTTATTTATTTTTTTATAATGAAATTTTTTACGATCTTCACTTTAGCAACATGTTACTTAAACTAAATGTTACAAATTCAAAAATCCATTGAAATAACAAAATATGCGGGTATTGAAATACAATGGCCATTGATTTCTTTAAGTAGAGTTTCCGTTTAAATTTATCTTTATTAAGAAAAAAGAAACAAAACACAAAAACAAACTTTTATCAGCTAAATATTGAAAATATTATATAAAACGCACTTGTATTCAAGAATATAATGACGAAAAAGAGGGTTTTAAATGAATTGTAGTCGTAATATATAAAGCGTTGCTTCAAGAAGTATTTCAGATGTTAAGTGTAGTTAACTGATTAATATTGAACCCTGTATGTCTTTCTTGTGTTGTTTGTTTTTGTACAAATTATTAATAATACGAATTTTTAATGAAATATAATGAACTACAACTCAAACGAAATATCTAAAAAAATATTCAGATTTACTTTCTGTCTTTTGTTGTTTTATTCACGAATTTTAATAAATATTAGTGTTCTGTTAGACCGTTTTGTTGTTATTAACTTATAAATTGATTGAGCTTGAGGCCTTCCCAAATGACAGCAATATTTGTTATTAATTTTTTGTCAGTCGTTGGCCAAGGCTTTCTGAGGTTAGGGGCAAAAGGCTGAAAATGAATGACACGGTCAATCAAGATCTATTAACAAACTCTGAGTGGTGTAAAGCGAATAGGGTTGATTTTAATTCGCAAAAGACTCATTGTTGTGTGTTTTTATATGGGTGGTATAGATATTGAGGAGTCGAATATTTTTGATGTTCTGGGCATGATAATTTAATGCGATGTCCGTTGGAACGAACATCTTTCCTAAGTGTCGAAGGAGGCATTTAAGTTTCCTAGATTTCTAAAACAATGCAAAAATTTCTTCAATTTTTCTGATCTTCTAAAAATCTATATCACTTACATCCGTATATGTATGGACCGGAGCTTCAAGGTCTTTTGGACCGTATGCACAGGAGGGCTTTGATGCTCATTAAAGAAAGTACGGTATCCAACTCTTTTTACTCGTTGGAACATCATCGGAATGTGGGCCGTGTGACACTAAGCCATAAGGGTGACAGCCATTTTTTTTTTTTTTTTGAAATGTTAAAAGACATACGGATCTGTTTATTATAACACTGGATTTAATACTTTAGTGCGCAAAATTTGAGCCAAATCAGACAATGCTTTCTGGACGCGCATTGAGTTCAAATTTCAAATATGTTTTTATATGTAAGAATTATCAAAAAAAATCATTTTTCAAACAAAATTTTGATACTAATAATTACGTTCCAATTAAATTAATTAATAAACCATAATCTAGAGTAAATTGTCTTTTTAATAAAACAACAAAATCTATTAGCGGTTGAAAAACAGCCAAGTTATATCAAGTTCCCCAGGCAATAAATGCGCCGCAGACCACTTGATTAAGAAAATCGAGCTCACATATTTAAAGACATTGAAATAATTTACAAAAACAATATTTTTGAATTCTCCCGATCCCAAAATGATCTTATGTAAAGTATTTTGCATCTCGTCTATGGTTATGCCGTTCTAAATTAATGTCAAAACGGTACTATTTCAAAATTTCTAATTTTACTTTTTAAAAAATTTTGTTCAAGAAATTTTCCGAAATCAACTTAAGGAAAACAGTTTGAAATCAAAAATTAATATTGCTGTCAAATGAATATAAGCCCTCGAAATACTTTTATATGAATATAATAATTCTGAGAAAAAAATTAAAACTAAGACACATTTTGAGTACCCTACGGGTTAATTTCAGAAAATAATACCAGAATATTATTTTTTGGAATTATTCAAATATTATCAACAACTTTTATCGAAGGCCTTCCACAAATATATACTATTTCGATATTTTGTATTAAGAAAATGTAAATATCTTAGAAGGTGGACAATTTATAGTGTTTCATTTTAACCTTAATTTACAGGATTGAGAACTTTTATCAAGAAGTATAATATTTTGACAAAAGATATTTGAAATATGAAAACACCAAAAAGATGTAGCCTAAATGTTTAGAAAGTATGAAAAATCACATTTTTCTTCAAAACCGCTGAAATAAAAACGCTACCCTCGCCAAATTAAGAACAGGATACCTACAATATTTGGCATTTTTAATCACATATAGTTTGCTAGTAAGACCTTGAAGTCCTATCATTGATTTCAGAAAATTTCTTGAACAAAATTTTTGAAAAAGTAAAATTGGAGATTTTGAAATAGTGCTAAAAAATACGTACCGATTTCACATTAATTTAGGACGGTATAATAATAGGCGAGATGCAAAATACCTTACATATGATTATCTAGGGATCAGGAGAATGCAAAAATGTTGTTGCTGCAAATTATTTCAGTGTCTTTAAAAATGTGAGCTCGATTTTCATAATCAAGTGGTCTGCGGCGCATTTATTGCCTGAGGAACTTGATAAAACTTGGCAGTTTTTCAACTGATTGTAGATTTTGTTATTTTATTAGAAAGATAATTTACTCTAGATTATGGCCTATTAATTATTAATATCAAAATTTTGGTGAAAAGTGATTTTTTTTGATAATTTTTATACATAAATGCATATTTGAATTTGAACTCAATGCGCGTCCAGAAAGCATTGTCCGATTGAGCTCAAATTGTGGGCACTTAAGTTTTAGATCCAATGTCATAATAATCCGACCCGCACGTCTTGAAATTCCAAAAAAAAAAAATTTTTGTACATGTACATGTACAAAATAAGCGCCAAAATCAAAAATCACAATAAAACAAAAATCCTTAAAGTCAAAAATCGCCACAACCGAAAACCGCTAAAAACAAAAATTGCAAAAACCAAAAATCGCGAATAACAAAATCGCAAAACACTATAATCGCCAAAATCAGAAATCGCCAAAACCAAAAATCGCGAATAACAAAAATCGCCAAAATTATAAGTCGCCAAAATCAAAAATCACAAAAAACAAAAACGCTAAAGCCAAGAATTTGGTAATATTCAAAAATCACTAAAATCAAAAATCGTCAAAATGAAAAATCGAAAAAAAGAAAAATTGCCAAAATCCAAAACTGCAAAAAAAAAAACAAAAATCGCCAAAGTCAAAAATCGCCAAAAGATAAAAAAACGCAAGATTGCATTCCTAGGGGTACTGCTAGAAGCGTATACAAATAAATTAATTTTTAAATATTCAGCATACAAAAAACAATTTTGTTAAATTTTACATCAATTTGATTGTTTTTAATTTAAGAAAAATCACAACAAAAAAAAAAACGCAAAATATTAATAATGCAAAATCGCAAGAATGGAAATCACAAAAAGGCAAAATCGAAAAACACAAGCACGTATGATGGCAAAATGTTGAAAATTGAAACAACGCAAAATCGTTAAACAAAAAATCACAATATAAAGAACGAAAATCACAAAAACGCAATATCTAACAAGTAAGAAAATTATAAGTCTGGTCGTTGATTTCGGAAAATTTTTTGAACAAAATTTTTTAAAAAGTAAAATCGGATATTTTGAAATAGTGCTGGAAAATACGTACCGCTTTGACATTAATTTAGAACGGCATATCAATAGACGAGATGCAAAATACTTTCCATAAGATTATTTTGGGATCAGGAGAATGCAAAAATATAGTTGTTGTAAATTATTTCAATGTCTTTAAAAATGTGAGTTCGATTTTCTTAATCAAGTGGTCTGCGGCGCATTTATTGCCTGGGGAACTTGATATAACTTGGCTGTTTTTCAACCGATAACAGATTAATTAATTTAATTGAAACGCAATTATTAATATCAAAACTGTTGTGAAAAATGATTTGTTTTGATAATTTTTACATATAAATTCATATTTGAACTTTGAGCTCAATGCGCGTTCAGAAAACATTGTGCGATTTGGCTCAAAATTTGTGCACTAAAGTTTTGGATCCAGTGTCACCTCAAAATTCGACCATAAATTTTTTGTCATACAAACCGCTTTCACCCTACTCCGCCATAGATATTACCATCACATCACATCCATTTATAATCTATTGTCCAATCGACCGCATAGCACATTTTAGGCAAATTCGCTTAGCAGTCGAACTAGCAGCTTGTAGAAAAACTTCCCGTACAAGTCGTTCCTCACAGTTAAAATCTAAAACAAGTAATAAAATTGTAGTCGGTCTAGACCGCCTATATGATACACTATGCAACTGCCTTCGGATATAAGAAAAGTTAATATTCGATGCTATATTTATATGGGGACTATGTCGACGATATTTGATGAGGTCACTTATTTTTTACAAAAAAACATATACAGACCAAATTTAATATTTTTGTTTTATATCGATTAAAGTAAGGATCGGGAATAAGCTTCATATTTACTACCGAGATCTATATAACTTGAGCGAGATCTATACGATAATGGGATGTTATGGCAATTTAAGTCGATTTCATAGGGGTCATTTGTATGGGAACTGGGTCTGAACATGAACCGATTTCCACCAATTGCAATAATGTTCATTCTATGGCCGATGGAAGTTTACTAAATTTCATTAAGATATATTCATGTTTGTAAAGCGCCCCGGTAGGCGAGTAGGTAGCGGCTCGCCTATCACGTGGGGGTGGTGGGTTCGATTCCCACCAGAGGCTTTGGTCTGTCGCTGCAAAAACCAGCCAAATGGTCTTTGTCACCCGGCTTATCCCTGGACCCAAATTAGAATACAAATTTACTTTGCATTGTAATTAATATAAATAAATAAATAAATAAATAAAGATTCATATTTGAGACCTGTAGTATGATTATAAAGTTTACATAGACACACAGACGGACGGACGGACTTACTGACGGACATCACTTAATCGACTCACAAAGTGATTGTGAGTCAATCGGTATAAAGATGGGTCTAGGTCGAATATTTTTGGTGGTTACAATTATCAGCACAAGGTCATTATACCCTGACCACATAGGGGTAAGGGGTATAAAAATTTAAGTCAAATATCCACAAACACTACTCCGAATTGGTTCCTTCACATAACGTATATTGTGAGAGCAATACAATTTATTGCAACTGTAGGGCGGATCGCTTGATTGTTGGTCAATAATTAAAATAAAAGAAAGGCTGGGACAAGGGTATGAAAATTGGAGTTAAATATTGCGCCATATACGCGTCAGCCGTGGAGGGCGCTTTTTACACATTAATGGCATAAAACTTCCTATCGAATAAAGCCAGTCTAATTGACATTAAGAATACATGTCTTTGCTTTACTTTAATTTTAAGTTCTGTAGCTTTTAAAAAAACTCATGTTATGAAAAATTGTATGATATTTGTTACTAAACAATGTTTATAAACATTGTTTATTGCTATGGGACTATTAAGGAATATGTACACACATTATCTAAACATATTACAAACACTAAAACATAGAAAAATCGATTTTTGTATGGTCGTGCAATTAAAAAATCGTAATAATAGAAAACATCGGAGTTCCGTCCTCAAATTTATAAAATATCTTAAGAAAATATGTGGGAATATAACTGATTCTTTTACATTTCGTTTAAGCGGGCTAATTCTTAAGTTTACAAATTAAAAAAAAAAAAAAACAGTAGAAAATAAATACTAAAAAATTACACAGTTTTACTAGCATTTACTGAAAAATACAAAACATATGTATGTCATCATGTTAAAATATGAGATTTTTGTTTTAAAAAATGTTAAAATAAGAAATGACATGTTTATTACAATTTTTGGTTCAATCTTTGCCTTTATCAGTTATGTAAACATTTCCTTGTTATTCCCTAGTATTTCATATTCCATAATCTATTCACAATGACATTGAGAAGGGTATTCATCAATTCAACAAACCCGAACAGTTGTACATACTTTTTTTTTTTTTTTATTTTTTTGTATTTGATTTATGAATACAATTAAAAACAATTGCTTGGGCATGACCTTCACATTGTTGTTGTTGTTGTTTGTTTTTTTTTCTAAGGATTTTCAAAATAATAATCTCAAACACCATTCATATACCAAAACAACAACCCGCATATAACCAAATACTGGTATTATATTTTTTTCTTCTTTTCAATTAAATACTAAAATTTTTTTAAATCTGTGCTCCACTTTCATTAACATAAGTACGTCCAACAACCGGCTAGGCAAGACATTAAAATAGTGTAACGTTTATAGACATCTAAGTTAATGTTAGACTAGTACTGTTAAATATAACACTATATACATTAGGGTGGCCCTTCGTTATATGGAGGGAAAAAAAGTGTTCAAACTGTCGGTCTCACCCCCTATAAATATGAGAATAGCAAAAAAACAAAGTTTTGGGCCAATCAAAAAACGGTTAGTCGTGGCGCAAAGCGATTGAAAATTTCAAGTGTGTTTATATGGGGAAAATATGACTTTTTTTCAGATTTTACGAAAATTTCGTTCTATAGTTTAATTTTTCCGACAAGCTGTTACATAATTCGGGATCAGTATTAAATTATACTTTCAAAAGTCTATAAAACTTCAAAAGCGTATGAAACCTCGCCAAGAAATAGCAAATGCCCCAGACCACTTTTGTGCCTAAAAAATGTAGGTCATGAAATCTGATGGCATTTTTTTTCAACTTTGGGAAATTGATTAATGTTATCATTCTTTTTTGGTCTCTATACTTATAAGTACTCAGATATGAAGTATAGTTTTTTTTACCACGTTGTTAACCTATTGCGCATTGAGACCGAAAATTGGAAATTTTTTTGATAAAATTTTTAAAACTTCTTTTTCAAGTTTGAAAAAATTTTCTTAAACAAAATTTAAAAAAATGAATGTATCACTTTAAGGTTTTATTAAATTCATGTTGCAGATTAACCATGTGAATTTTTAAGTAAATCCCTCTGCCAGAATTTTTTTGACAAGGATTTTATTTTCGCGGATTTCGAGAAAAATTGGATTTTTGTGAAATATTCAGTAAATGTACTCTTTCTAAATACTTTGTATCAAAAATTTATCACTTTTCTACTTTTAAATATTATATTTTTTCTTAATAGCCTAGGGTTTCGGAAAAAATAATATGACTCCATTAACGCTTTTGGAAATGGGGTCACATATGACCCCAATCTAATAAAAGACAATTTATTAAAAAATTTCAAATATTTTGTAAGTGCTATCCAATTTTTAGATGCGACACTTAAAATATAATAACCAAATATGTAGAAGTTTCGTTCCAAAAATTTGGGATAAAGCCGAGAACGTTAACCCATTATTTGCCAAGGCCAGCTTTGGATTTTAAGATATTTTAAAATAAAAATGACCTAAAACGAGTTTCTCTATTAAACTCGTTGATACCACTATTTAGAATTTAAGAAAAATAATTCAGTTAGTTTTTATTTATTTAACCTTCAGTGAAATATGGTTTTTATACCCTATACCACTATGTGGTTTGGGTATAATGACTTTGTTTTTTATTAAAAAATATCATATTTAAATTTTTATTATAACTATTATAAGCATTTTTTGTAATAAAGAGATTTTTTTTTAATGTTTACATTCGAAAAATTTTTACACTCAAAAAATAAAAGTAAAATCAACTGGAAATTTTGCTGCTACTACTGAAATGTTAAAGATTTTTTGCTGTCACATTTGCAAATCTGTTTACACTCAAAGAATATTTCCACTTAAAGTAATTAGTAAATTCGTTGAGTTTGAGGAAAGTTATGCATGCGCAATCAACTTTACATTATGCAACACGAAAGTTAACGTACAGATTTCATTACAATAATTACATAACGCATACTCTGTGTTGAATTGTGAATTGCCAAAAAGTTGAATACTTTTAGGTGGCATACAAGGTGCCATTTATTTCTGTATGTTCAACAAATAATTATAATGAAATAAACTTAATGAATAAATTGAATGATAAAATAAAATTTCCTAGAATTTTCACTCGAAGTTCGACGGCTGGGCACTGCTAGTTTTAAATTAGAAAAAGAAGATAAAGTTCGAACTCACTAAAAATTTAATGTGAACTCGAAATGTATTTCATTACATTGAGTGAATTAAATAATACAAGAAGAATTTTTTTCTTCACATAATTTTTTCTGGATTTTCTCAGATAATCGCTAGTATGAGGGCGATCCCAGAAAAACTGACCTGTCATATAGTTTGAAAAAAATACTGTGGTAAAAAGTGGCAACCTTATAAAGCATATGTTTTAAGTTTCAAGGCGCCATGTTGTTTACTATTTTTATACCCTATACCACTACGTGATCAGAGTATAATGACTTTGTGCTGCTGTTTGTAACTACCTATGTCCGTCCTTCCATCTGTCCGTCCATCTGTAACTACCGAAAAATTTTTGGTATTTGGTATTTTATTTACCGGTCGACTCGGAATCAGGCTCTGAGTCAATTTAGCGGTGTCCGTCCGTCCGTCCGTATGTGTGTTCATTTAAACCTTGTAACTACTAAATTTAGTATATATGTTTCTATCGGCCATAGGGTAACACTGATGAAATTGGTGAAAATCGGTTTATGTTCAGTCCTAGTCCCCATACAAATGATCGCTATGGGATCGACTTGAATTTCCATAATATCCAAAGTATCATATTGAATTCGATCAAAAAATTTAATAACTATGCCACTTAAATTTGGTTTTTGCTTATGCCAAGGACATATGGCCTCTAAGCACATGTTGTAGGGTTTCGTACATATAGTTGTTCTAGACCGACTATAATTGGTCACCATTATGTAATTTAATTCTTTCATTTGAAAGGTCATAGTTCAACCAATATTAAGCCGAGCTAGATTTCACTCTGTGGGAGTCACGGTGTTGTTATTAAACATAATAACTGACATAATTTCGAAATAAAAAATTATAAAAAGAAGTTAAACGGAAAAACGAGTGTTAAAATTTTTTTAGATTTCACTCCTTAGTAAGATACACAAAAATGGTTATATAAATTACTACTATTTCTATTCAATGCTTTTTACAATATTTTCAGCTTAAATGTTTGCTATCTGACAAAGTAAAAGGGCACTCTGTTTGACTCATATTATTTAATATAATTAAATGTATCATTCACAACAACTATAGCAATACCAATTACCTATTGAATTGTTGTTGTCTGAAAAATATACATATATAATTCCAGTTAAAGATATATTTAGTTGTAAACAATTGCATTAGTCATCATCGGCAGCATCCCCGTATGCTTACAATCGCACTGTAAGATAATTAAACATTTATAAAAATAAAGAAATTATAAAAATTATTTAAATTAAAATGGGTTAAATAAATATATGAAAGGGCAATTGTTTTAATCACTTACATTTTGCATGAATTCGAAAACCCCTTAAAATTGTTTTATCATTTTCATAGCCGAATTATGACCCCACCTGCTTTTGGGTACTTTCCCATACATAGCCTAGATCAATCGGTTAAGAAATATTTGACAAGCTAAATATATATATATACCAGCATATCCCAGCCCTCAAAATTCGAGTGCAAATTCTAGGAAATTTAATTTTTTCATTTTCTAAATACCCTGAATGTATGCTAATCAGTTTTAGCCATTTCACAATTCAACACTTTTTATTGGTTTATGTGCAATTATTCGCTTATGTCCAAAATTAATTTTCAATTCAACACAATTATTATTGTGAATGAAGAAAACAAACTCACGAGTACATTAACAAATTTAAGAAACACACACACAGCATTGTATAATTTTATGTATGTGTTAGAAGCAAATTTATATGAATTTTACTCCAAAAAAATGTAAAAAAATTGTTAATCTGGTGGACAGCTAAAAAGAAGTACCTTTCAAATAATATACGTTTGGCAAAAATGGGGAGAAAACTGTTTAACAAATCAACGGTCACAAGAAATCGCCTTACTTATTAATATTATAGATATATGGGGGATTTCATGTCAAGTGCACCAACTTTTGAAACCGATGTCTTCCGAACGGGATGAAATTTGCACCAAGGTTAGTCCTATTGGATAGTTGTTTAGACACAATTTTTCAACAAGATCGGTCCAGATCTCTCTGAGTTAGAGGGGATCAAAATTTGACATTTTGGCCAAACAGGTGTTTTTTCTCATCCATGTAACTTATTACTTATTGTTCTTAGAAAATTTTCTCCTAAAGAGTTTAGATAGCTATTTCTTCAATATTTCGGAAAAAAATATTAAAAAAAAAAAAAAATTTGTAGACTTTTTTTTTGCTAAATTAAAGCATTTTTTTTTGTCATAAGAAAGCTTAGGATTTTTCCTTTAAGAGCTTTTTGGTCGCTTAGTGGGATGGGAGTGGGATATCTATCAAAATAAATGTTTTGTAACTCAAGACAACGGTTTTTCAATTTTTCACAAATGCACTATTTTCAATTTTTTCCTATTTGTGTGTAAAACCTTACAAATAAAACTTATACTGAGAAACTAGACAAACTAAACTTTCCGAAGGTATATAACATACCCAACTAAAATTTTATACCCTCGATACTGTAATACCCAGAATATGTTAACCTCAGGAAAAAAATCGCTTTTTTTCTATAGAAATGTTGAAAAATTATTATTTTTTATTTATTTTTAATTAATTAATAATTATTAATATATAATAATAATAATATTAAAAATAAAAAGATAAATAATTTATTAAAATTTAATCTTAATTGCATTAGATCCATTTATATCATAACTATTTTTATACTTAATTTATTGAAGCTGATGAAGTATTTAAGTCTTGTAAATTTTTAAATACCCAGTCCTTCATCCAGCTTTTTTGTCGCCTTTATTTACTGCGTTTTTTTTTCAATCCTTCCTTGGCGTTACTAGGTTCAGCTGTTGATTTCGCTGCTGGTTTATTTGTTGTCTTTGGAAATAAATCGCATTGAATAGAGGCAGAAAACTTTTTCAACTTGAGTCTTCCATCGACAAGCGGTATAAAAGCATGGTATTTAAGCGGTGCCATCGATTGTTACCGCAGCATCGAATCTGCTCTTCAGTGTTTTCAATGTTTCCTGATGATCCTCTTTGTTATTAAAAACCGTTTTAGTTTCTTTCCAATAATTCTTTGCCCAATGGAATAAAGCAGTCGCATCTAAGATGCGATCTTGATGGGAGTACTGGAGGCTATACTTCGCTGCATTTCTTTTAAGGTTTGCTCCAATACAATCACATGCTTCTGTACCATGAGCAGTAGGATGAAAATGCCACTCAGCTGGCATTCCAAAATCTTTTTCATGGGCCATAAGATTTGCCAAGCTACTTTTGTTTTTAAAATGTTGACGAGCTCCGTCCGAAACGTAGTATACCTTCTTTACTGTAAATTTAGATTTTAGAAATTTTAGTATTCTCTTCTGGTACTCATAAACTACATCGGTATCATGTTTTAAGTCGTCGGATATGATTGCCATACTTTTGTGTTCCAGTTTTTCATCTTTCATGTTGTAAATAACTACTGTGAATATAGTTGCTTGGTCGTTATTGAAGTGGAATGCTTGTATGGCATCCTGAAGAACATATTTATAGTTTTCTGCGAAATCATATGAAATAACGAATTCACCAGACTTCAAATGTATCTTCAAATCCTTGAAGAATGACCATTGCTCTTTAACTAAAAAGTCATGGGTTCTCAAGTTTAGCAATCGTGTACACATTTCTTCCACAAAATCATCCACATTTAAAATGATTGTTTTCAATGTGCATCTGTCAGTCTGAATCCAAGAATCAAATTTGACCTCCTCTATATATTCTCGATCTAAAGAGTTGATTAAATTTTCTTTGATGAATGTGGTTTTCGGGCAATTGGTACATTCACCTAAGTGGCAAGAAGTTGTTTCATTAGGACACATAGTCAATTTAAGGCAATCGCGGTAATCGTGTAAATCTTCTGCCGAATCATCTATTAAATACTTTAAGTTGATTTCCTTCAACATCAGTTTAACATTTTCATGGTAAATGCAAACGCATACTCTGTGAGTTCTGCTGCTTTCTCCAAAACGCAATGTTTTGGTCTCATTTGGGTTAATTTCGTGAAGCCAATTCTAACATCCTCGTGTTCAGAATGATATGTTGCAAATAACTCTTTCAGGTTACAGATAACCATTCTCTTCTGTTATGTTATGAAGGTATGTTACATACCTTCGGAAAGGTTAATTTGTCTAGTTTCTCAGTATAAGTTTTATTTGTAAGGTTTTACACACAAATAGGAAAAAAATCAAAATAGTGTATTTGTTAAAAATTGAAAAACCGTTGTCTTGAGTTACAAAATAATTATTTTGATAGATATCCCACTCCCATCCCACTAAGCGACCAACAAGCTCTTAAAGGAAAAATCCTAAGCTTTCTTATGAAAAAAAAAAAAAAAAAAAAAAATGCCCTTTTTGAAAAAAAGGCAAAAAATGCTTTAACCTAACCTTGGTGCAAATTTCATTTCGATCGGAAGACATCGGTTTCAAAAGTTGGTGCACTTGACATGAAATCCCCCATATACATATATTATCCCCTTCAGACCTAGCTCTATCGATTGTGAGATCTGAATTATGTTCTTGATATATAAATAAATGCATTTTTCTGATTTTTTTTTTACCTACATTCAGTGATTGTGAGTCCTCCTGAGTGCTCTTTACACAAAACAGAATAAAAAAAAGAAAGTGGACTTTGCTAAAAAGAATTTTTATATGGATGGTTTAGCAATAACTACAATCTTTTAACAACTCAGGTCTGAAAGGATTATGGGGTTTCTGAAACATAAGAATATTGTCAGCAAAATAATCATTTTATTTATAACCTCTGTCTCATAGAGTATACCAGTTTAAGTTTCTGAGATATAAATAGTTGAGTTTCGGAATTTTCTATGCTCCCCGAAACTATTCATTGTTTTCAATGAGTTGTATAGTTCAACAGGTTGTATCTGTTGGCATATAAATGCTGAAAAATATCACATAATTTATTTGAAACATGTTTTATAGTATTTTATAAATAGTTTAATGTAAAACAAGTAAGAAAATTGTTGGCCGACTAGCCAATACCTTATACCATGCTTATCGATTGATGGTCTTGGATCCAAATTTGATGGGGCAAATAGGCATAAACCAATTTTTAGTGGGAATATTATTTATTTGTGCCTTAATCTGTAATTATATTAAACATTATACTCGTAATAATATAATATCTCTTTTCTACCTAGGGCGGGCATGAGGTTTTAACCTGCATCTATCGCACAGACACTCGTTTTTTTGGTCACACATTTTAATACAATCACCTAAAGTCGGGCCTACGAGCAGTATAGTTCAGAATCAGTCTTATAACTTACAGATTTTACATCGCATTAATCTCAGAAGATACAATACCAATAAACATACCAATCGATATTTTTAAATTTTTAGATTATTGATGCATTATAAGTTCTAATTTCCATGAATGATAGCTTTAGTCATATGATATCTTTAATCAACTAACTATTAGATTTGAAGACAGGTGTACATCTTCAAGATTTAGCACCATAAATAATTTTTTTAATCCATTTTCTCAATTTTTGAGAAGTTCCGGAAAGGCGGTAATAAAAGTTCTTACAAATTTAAAGGTTTTTTTTCCTAAATTTTTACTTAAATTGTTTTTTTTTGTAAATTTTTGAATTTTTGAACTAATAATATTATGTGTATTAAATTATTTGTATTATTAATTTACTGGAACGCAAACGGCTTAAGCCAAAATTAAGCAGAACTAGCCTATTTCGTAAAAGACAAGCAAATTGATATATTGCTTGTCTCTGAAACTCAATTGACTTCTAGGAGTCAATTCTCATTGCGTGGATATATTTTATAGCATAAAAAAGGTATTGTATTGATATTGCTCATTTTACATTTGTTTTACATTTCTCTATATGTTTTTAAAATTTTGCAAAATTTGTCTTTTATTTTTAAATTTATATATGACAATCATGTTTTTAAATTTTTGTAACATTTATTTTTTATTATTAAATTTACTTTATATGACTAAATGTAAATTTTATTGCGTTGCTTTAGAATGTCATTATGACAAGTACATCATATGAACAAGTTGGCTCCAGAGATCGTAATTATAACATGGTACGTATCCTGGCTAATCATAGACAGGGTTTCAGTATTTGTGTAATAAACTTGATGAGTTTCGTCTTTTATTTCAAAATTCGGGTGTTCACGCTATATGTGTTTCTGAGACATGGTTCTGTGATAATGTTAGCGACAATATCTATGAGCTGAAGTGGTACTGTGTCTTTCGTTCCGACAGGAGTAGTCATGCTGGTGGTGTCGCAAATTATATAAAAAATAATATTTCATGTCAATTAAATTGTACACATAATATAGCTAATGACGTGGAATATGTTTTGATGATGATATACTTCTTCTTGGATGTGTAAACAGTCCACATAAACGGATAAAGTTTGACAGTCTTATCACGAAGCTGGGGCTTTCATCAATGTCATACTCTGAAGTCATTATATCAGGTGATTTTAATAACAATCTTTTCGATGACTCAAATCTTACCACTATAATGTCGATGTTTAACTTGTCAGCTGTCAACACAACGAGACCTACACACTTCACGTCAACAAATAGCACTTTGCTTGATCTTTTCTTTACCAGTAATGAAAGTAAAGTCCTTCATTATGATCAGTTAGCAGCACCAGCATTTTCGAAGCACGATCTACTCTACTTATCATATCATTTTGTAATAGAAACCCAGCCCTAAACATTTACTTATCGTGATTTTAATAATATTGATATCTTTGCTTTGGGATATGATCTTTGCTCTACTCCATGGGATCAAATTTTCTATTTACCGACTGTTGGAGAACAACTGTCATTTCTTAATGGTAAAATTTTAGAAATTTACAACAAACATGTCCTCAACAAAACGAAAACTATTAAAAATAGAGATAGACCTTGGTTCACAATGGAAACCAAGATGCTAATAGAACACCGCGATAATCTGTATCAGAAGTGGAAACTTTACAGGATATCAGAATATCACGACGAATATAAGATGGCTAGGAAACCGGTTGTTTCCAAAATAAGGCATGATAAGTCTTCCTTTATTTTAATAAATTTAATACAGCTATTGGAAGTAAAAAAACCTGGAAACAAATACGCGAAATTGGAATAAATAAGACAATTAATCAATCAATGAATGTTGACATTAATGCGCTAAATGAAGCTTTTGTAAATATTCCTCTACCAGCCGTAAATAACGAATTTTATGATGATTTTCCCTGTAATAATTTAAACATTCCCAAATTTAACTTTCAGTGTGTAACACTAACAGAGGTAGTTGAAATTTTCAATGCTATTAAATCGAATGCAGTGGGCCTTGATAATATACATCCCAGATTTATAAAAATGATTTTACCATGGATTGTCCATTTCATAATGTACTTGTTTAACTCCATAATTACTACTAGCATCTTTCCAATGGAGTGGAAACATGCCAAAATTATACCAATACCAAAAATGGGTAACAAATACCGCCCGATTGCAATTCTTCCATATCTCTCAAAAGTTTTCGAGCACATTTTACACAGACAAATCTTTAGGTATTTAAACGACAACAACTTACTTACAGAGCGTCAATCTGGTTTCAGGCCACAACATAGCTGTACAACAGCTTTATCTGATGTAGTTGAGGAGTTAAGAAGTAACACGGATGATGGAAAAATATATTTTTTGGTTTTATTGGATCACTCAAAGGCATTTGACACGGTGCACCACTCAATTTTATGCCTCAAGCTGAAGAGGTTTTATAACTTTTCTACATTACCAGTTAGACTCATGTTTTCATATCTCACAAACAGATCCCAATCTGTTACTAATGGTAGCTCCATCTCAAACTCACTGCAAGTTATAAGAGGGGTACCACAGGGTTCAATCCTTGGAGCACTACTTTATTCGATATATGCCAATGATCTTCCACAACAAATTACATTCTCTAAGGTTCAGATGTACGCTGATGACATTCAGCTATATTTAAGTAGTACCAAGGATTCAATTATTTCCAAAACTCAAGAACTAAATTATGATCTCAAACGTATTCTAAATTGGGCAACGGCAAATGGTCTACGACTTAATCCAAATAAATCTAAGTGTATTATAATAAAGAAGAATGTGATGCATTTGGAGAATGAGATTAATGTCTTCCTTGGGGGCTCTAAAATTGACATCGTGGACTCTGTACGAAATCTCGGAGTTGTGTTTAATGGAACTCTGACTTGGTCAGATCATATTAATCAATCCTGTGGCAGAATTTATAGTATGATTAGAAGTTTATGGTTAACACAGCACTTTACTTCAGTGAAAATAAGATTGCTACTTCTAAAACATATCTTTTACCAACATTACTATATGCATCTGAGGTTTTCACAGGTTGCAACTGTAGGGATAACAGAAAACTTACTGTAACTTTCAACCACATTATTCGCTATATCTTTGGATTAAGAATATTTGATCATGTATCCCAATACTCGTGTCATGTCTTACACATGTCATTTGACAACTATATTAAATTCAAGAACATTATATTCCCACATAACATTATTATAACAAAGGCTCCAAAATATCATTTTGAACGATTAAAGTTCGCAAAATCTTCCAGAGGAAATCGAATAATTCAATTTAAATACCGGGACCATGTCTCTGAATGTCAATTTTTTATTCTAACTATTCGTCTCTGGAATCAGCTTCCTAATGTCATGCAAAATACAAGCAACGCAATATGGTTTAGAAAATTACTATACCAAATTGATTTTATATGATTTTTTTTTTAATGTCTTTTAGTTGTAATTTATAATATTTTAAATTTAGATTAAGAGTTACTGATATTAAATATATAGTGAATAACTTATCTGATTCCATTACTGTAATTTATAAGTTACTGTGTCTTGTTGTAATGGAAAATTGCATTTAATAAATAAATACAAAAATACAAATTCAAAAAAAAAAAAAAAATACAAAAAGGCAGAGCATGTAGTGGTTTAGCTATTCTCATTAAATCTCGAATGAGGCACCATCTAATGTGTGATCATTGTCAAGATTATCTTAAGGATATTATATTTTGATATAATTCAATTGGCCAGTGTTTTGTCCATGGTTTTTGTTGATATTCCGGCTTATGGTAAAAAAAAAAACGCTCAATGATTTGAGTTAATTATTCTATATATATTTCTATATTTCGATCCTCTTTGAGGATCATCATCAGGAACTGATGTCAAAATTGACATTAAAATAGCTTAAAGATTAATTTTAAGCCAGCGGCTTCCATTTCCCTTGATAGTTTAAAAATAAAAATCAAGGAAAAAGGAATAAGCTTACTGTAGCTGCAGATCAAAATAACGTCATCCCAGCACATCAATTCGGATTTGGGCTAAGACACAGCACCATTGAGTAAGTCCATAGGTTAGCAAGTGCTTTAAGGAAAGCCTTTGAAGAAAAAAAGTACTGCTCTGCTCTCTTTATTGACATTTATCGAGCTTTTGGTAAGGTTTGGCTTGATGGTCTACTCTATAATATTAAAACGTTGTTGCCCCCAAACGTTCATAAACTAATGGAAAGCTATATAATTAGTAGGAAATTCTCAATAAAGGAGAGCAACTTCACAAGCCCCCTCAGGATGTGAAAGGTGGTGTTCCACAGGGCAGTATTCTGGGCTTGCTCCTATACATCCTTTATACAGCGGACATGCAAACTAATGAAAACACGATTACTTCAACCTTTACAGATGACACGGATATTTTGAGTATTCATGAGGACCCATCAACTGCATCTACACTTTTACAACGACACGTTTTTCAATTGGAGTACTGGTTACACAGGTGGAAAATAAGAATAAATGAACAAAAAATATATCCACGTTACTTTTACGCTCAGAAGAGAAACATGACCTCAAATCCGAATAGACCATCAGCAAATACCGCAACATTCTGATGTTAAATATTTGGGACTTCATCTTGACCGCCGCACAGTGGCTCATTTTGGGAAAACACGTGCCAAAAATCATTGCTTTTGAACTACAGCGGATATCGATTTGAAACTTTTACTGATAAATCGTGAGACTTCAAAGATTATATGCTGTAAAGATGAGAGTGCCACGCCTAAAAAAGGGCGGGTAAATTGGTAGATTACAGACTTTTGTTTTTTGTGCTTTTGTTCTTGAAGTACAGATCGAAATTTTGCTTCAATCGAAATTTTGAGACAATCTATACTAAAATTGAGAGAAATCGGTTCAGATTTAGATATAGTCCCCATATATATGTTCCCCGATTTGACTAAATACTCCTCTAGAAGTCATATGTAAATATGTATTCGAGTACCGATTTACGGCTTGATTGTGTTTCTAGTCCTATACTACTATTTTAAGCTACTACTCTCCCTGTGTTTACTTAACAGCTGACTCTGGAAAAATGGCTTTCAATGATATTGTAGTCGCAACCAACTTCTGAGCTTCCGGTCTCTCTCTGCTTGAACGCCAACACGACAACAAGTGTCTTCTCGATAAAGTTTGAAATATCTTGTTAATCATCATAGATTTAAAAAAATTGAAAGTTTAAATAAAAAATAACTCAACTTATATATTTCGTCAAACAACGCGTGTTTCATAATTTGTTAAAAATGGCTTTGTCGTATTACCAACTATTTGAACTATTTTTAAAGAGTGATAGTGCTGAGAACTTTATAATAGCTGTAACTAAAGAGTTAAATTGCAAAAATATTCAGGAACATGAAAATGCATTGAAACGATTTTATAGAAATATAAGACAAAAGTGGATTGCAAAACATCGGTTCCGAAATAGGTTCATTGAAAGTTATGGAACATGGCTTGAAAATAATAAGTTGACTTTTGATGACATTCAAATGGAGAAACCCACTACTTCGAAAAGCTCTAGAGGAAGGCCCGAAGTTTCAATAGATGAGTGCTCGAAACGTAGCCAAAAGAGGAAGCTTACTGGTGCTACTGAAAATATGTCAACGGTAAATCTTTCGACAGCCTTATCACTAAATTATAACAAGAACAAGGAAAGGGTTAAAGGCAGTATAACAGCAGCAATATCCAAGGCGAGCCCGAAAAGGCTTCAAAGAATACAAAAAAGCATTCCTACTCCACCGTACTCCACATTAAATGTAAAGTTCAATAATGAAGAGGCCTTAGCTTTGTTTCTCGATTTGGGGTTATCAAAAGAAAAATATATAATATTGCGCAATTCCTTAAAATCAAAGAAAGTAGACATTTTGCCAAGCTATTCTGGAATAACGTCAGCCAAAAAGGAAACTGTGCCACTTTCTTGTGAGATAACAGATGTACTAGCTGAAGTTAAACTTCAAGATATGTTGAACCACACTGTTCAGCGGATAATCACTACGAAAAGCATGGAAGAACTTGATTTACTTCCACGTGATTTAACATTACTAACAAAATGGGGCTGCGACGGATCCTCAGGACAAAGTGCATACAAACAATCAATTACGCCACATAATGATGAGAGCTTTTCTGACGCAAATATGTTTATGGTTTCACTTGTTCCATTGAGGTTAAAGTCTACCTTGGCTGAACATTGGAAAAACCCTCGACCATCTTCAACTCACTTTTGTAGACCAGTAATGTTTCAATATGCTAAAGAAACTCCTGCACATATAACTACCACTGTTAACAACATAAAACATGAAATCGGTGAACTGCATCCAACAGAAATTTGCATTCATAATAAAATGTTTCGTATAAACCACGAGCTTTTTCTCACAATGATCGATGGTAAAGTCCTGAATGAAATCACAAATACAAAATCTACACGAACTTGCGCAATTTGTAAGAGGACGCAAAAGAACTTCCAGAATGAAAATGACTCAATAGCTTATGAACTCAACTGCCAGTATGGCATATCTCCCTTACATGCCAGAATACGGTTCATGGAATTTTTCTTAAAGCTTGCGTATACTCTGCCTGAAAAAGAAGGTGATAGAGCGGATGTCAAAAGGAAAATTCAACAAGAATTTCGCCAGGAAATTGGGCTTCTAGTAGATCAGCCGAAACAAGGTTTTGGAAACACGAACGATGGCAACACTGCAAGGAAATTTTTCAAAAATGTGGACATCACTGCTCGTATAACTGGAATTGACTCCGAAATCATAAAGAGGGTGCAAGTCTTGCTTAATGTTCTTAACTGCAGAGAAAAAGTCGACGCAAATAAATATGGAATTTATGCTTCAAGAACCGCCGAGTTAATTAAAGAAAAATATCCAAAAAAAATGTTAACCCCAACGGTTGGTTCATAAAGTTTTAGATCATGGCAAACAAATTATGGAGTACCAATCTCTCCCTATTGGGGAATTATCCGAAGAAGCACAAGAAGCCAGGAACAAGGATTATAAAAAGTACAGACTCTCAAACACTCGAAAATTTTCCCGAAAAAGCCAGAACGAGGATTTATTTAACATGCTCTTAGCGTCTTCTGACCCAAAAATTTCATCACTGAGACATGTTAGAACAATACCGGAATTAAAAACTGTATATTCGCCAGAAATGGTTGCTTTGTTTGAAAACATTGATGATTGCTTCGTAGAAAATTAAAGTTTTTCAATAAAATCGTAAAATTGCTGTTATCGTATGGGAGCGTACTCTTCTAGGGGGCGTGGCTTAGTCAGTGAGTATAAATTTAAAATTATTTCTTGTAATTAAGTTATGTGCCAATTTTCAGGAAGTTATCATATCCAATAACAAAGATATTAAGTAGTAACTTTAGTATAATAGGTACTACTCAACCTGTAATGTGGCATGGGTTGACTCATAAAAGGGCAAATATCTCCAATCGGGCACGATTGTGGCAATGGTTTTTTTTTTTATTGTTTCATGGACATTCCCTCAATAATACAAAATTTTCAAAATTTCTTGTACGCTCGGCCTTTTTTTTTAAAACTCAACTCAAAGTTTGAAAATTAAGCAAAAAATAAAGGTTTAAAAAAAAAAATTATAAAAATTAGGCCTTTCTAAAAAATACATATATATTTTTTTAATATCTTTGAAATTGTTCCTAAAATCAAGAGAAAAAAAACTCATGACTTTATCTCCAACCGATTTTGAACAAACACTAGTTGAACTCTGCATTAATATTGATTTTTTTTTGGCATTTTTCATTCTTTTTCAAAATAGTCCAACTTTGACCAGCTGTACAAACTAAGCTATACACTTAAAATGGATGATATTTCAGAATTTGATACTTCAATCAGTTCTTAATTAAAAACTATAAACCTTTTTGCCCAGTCAAACAACTCGAAAATTGATTTTTGGCACGAGTTTTCGTCAAATGAGCCACCGTGCGCCGCCTTACTTGGAACAAACACATAGAATCAAAATTAACACAAAAAAAAAATAATACAAGTAAAAAATTATAGTCGGTCTAGACTGTACGATACCCTAGACCATGGTTTAGACACCCTATCTCTTCGGTCCAACTAATTCGATATAGAAAATAAGCATAAACCAAATTTGAGTGGCATTGTTATTAATTTTTTTGGCTGCAGATATGAAAAAGTTCATATCGGATGCTATATTTATATGGGGACTAGGTCAAAAAATGGACCGATCCTGACCATATTTGGCAAAGTCACTTATAATTTGAAAAAATATAAACAAACCAAATTTGAGAGAAATCTGTGTAATATTTTTGTTTTTTGAAGATTTAAGTGAAGATCGGGAAGCAGCTCCATATGGGGCCTATGGCTAAGAATTGTTCTATAGGAATTTTATTTGCACTACTGATTAATGGATATAATAAACACATACAAACCCAATTTAGAGAAAATACGAAGATGGTAAAATAAGAACCTAAATTTGATTACCCACGCCCCATGGTATGTGATAAACTCACAATTGCATCAAGAATTAAACGTACCCCGAGGTAAAGTCGAAATTATGAAAACCTGTTCAAGCTACTTGAAAAAAACCTAGAAACTCACCCAAATCTGTTACCACGTGACCTTCTCAACAATCGCATCCACCAACGCCGAACAAGGAGAGAGACTGCAGATCTTATAATAAATGCATGAGGTTATCTAAGCCAATGAATATTTCTGTGGTTACAAGCCATAACCGCCTAAGTCGACTGAAGAACGATTTGAGTTATGCATGCTATCATATTCTACTAAAAACGCTTTATATTTACCCCTTTTTTCTAACACTGTTATTTAAAAAGTTATTAATGTAAACATACTGACCTAAGTTGTAATAAAGCCCCATTACATTTATATAAGCAGTTATTTTTCTCGAAAGAATAATTTTCGAGAAAGGCGGTTACTGCTTATGACCACAGATTTATTTATTTGGAATTTATATAGAAACATTAAATTTTTTCTGGCACTGGCCGGATTTAATAAGTTAAGTTTTTTTTTCTTAAATTTGAATAATTATTTTTAGTTCACTATGTGAAGATCCAATAATTAAATGCATGAGAAAAAAAAGGAAATTAATTTAACAATTAAAAAAATAGTTCTTTAACTTTTGATAGGTTAAAATTTGTCCCTCTATACTACGGAACCTACACAGAAAACGATTAAAATTAAGCTGAAGTTTTTTGGGATTGGAATTTTACTTCTCTGCGGTATGTTACACCGATAGACTCAGAATCACTTTCTGAGTCGATTTACCGATGTTCGTCCGTCAGTCTGCCCTTCCGGCCTTACGTTTGTCCTTCCATCCGTCCGTCCTCCGTCCTTCCGTCCGTCCTCCGTCCTTCAAGCCTTCCTTCCGTCCGTCCATCCACCCATCCTTCTGTCCATCTATCCATCTCTCTGCTTGTTTGTCTGTCTGTTTGTCTGCCTGTCCGTGTATCTGTCCTTGTAATCACAGTACAAGTCATATATATTAACATATTTTGCTGATATTTTTTACATAAGCCTTTGTTAGCCATAGAACAATTTCTATTAAAATTGGTGAGAAAAAATGCATGTTCAGACTAAGTCTGCGTTTAAATGACCCTTATGAGATCAAACTAAGTTGCCCTAAGATCCAAATTATCATAAGGATCTCGATCAAATTTGGTTTGAACGTGTTTATTACAGTCATTAATCAGTAGTACCAAAAAAACTCCGTAAGGCCATTCTTAGTCATAGCAACGGTATAAACGCACATATCGATCTCTATTTAAGTTTATTAAAAAAATTAAAAACAATGCATATATTTTTCTAACATTTGGTTTGTATACGTTTCTAGGTAAAATAAATAACTTTGAAAAATATTATTATTAGTGCCCAGAAATAGCATTAATATGAACTTTCTCATTTTTGCTTTAACCAAATTGATAAAAATGCTCCTCAATTTATGTTTATGGTTATCTACAATATTAATAGGAAAGGGGATTTCTTTTTCGATTTTGACCAAACATACTTTATTTGAAAGGTAGTTGCTCTCTTTAGCTGTGTACCAGATTTAGAGATTTGTACAATCTGGGACATTTTTTTTAGTAAAGTGCATTTAAAGTTGCTACTAAAACATACATAAAATTAAACAATGGTGCTGTGTTTATTAAATTTGTTAATGTTTCTGCAAAAGCTGAATATGAAAAGTCCTGTGTTTAATTGAAAAATAATTGTGAACATAAACCAATAACGACAATAATGCAATAGAATTTCACTATAATAATTGCATATCTCACGCTCTGTGTTAAATTGTGAATTGAATAAAAATTAGCATAACGTTAGGTAGCATACAAGTGCTTCAAATAGGCTGTTATATCTGAGTGTTCAACAAATATTTATAACTAGATGTAACCCGGTGTGCTTCGCTACACCCTCCCCCTCCCCCCTTCCAAATCGTTATGAAAGGGCTCACGCAAAGTTCCAAGGCTCTCACGAATACATATATTCAGATATATCACATTTAATATTAAGTTTGTGTGAGGGTACCACGCGCATTTGTCTAATCCCGCCCATTTTCTTATCTGACTACTCACGTTAACAATAGATGACCTGAGACAAATTTGCAATGCTTTCTCTATCATGGTATTTAATATATATGATGTTAAAAATTTACTTTGTATGGGAGGTGCCGCGACCACTAAAACTATTTAAAAAATTAAAGCCTGTAGCACTCCCATATCCGCAGTAAGACTATGTGAAAATTTCAGGAAGATCAAATGAGTAGTTACGGAGATTACCTCCTACAAACAAACAAACAAACACATTTTACCTTTTTATTATGTTAGTATAGATTATTAGTATAGGTTTTTTTATTTCAGTGCTTGCTGATGCTGATATACAATGTTTTTTGTTTTTTCATTCGGTTCAACAATTATCAGATTTTTCGGCATCCCTACCCTGGAGCAAGGTACATGTAGCTGTCCATGAGAAGAAGATGGATTATCCATATTAGATCTGGCAACACTTAACTATTGGCCTTGAACTTACAATATCATTTGGCAATTTTTCTTTTTAGCGATTTTTGACTTTGTCCATTTTTGATTTTGAGGATTTTTGGTTTTTGGGCGATTTTTATTTTTCGCGATTTTTGGGTTTGGCGATTTTTGATTTTGGCGATATATTTTCCACGACAAATCACATTTATAACTAATGAATTTGTCAAAAGCCTGTCGCTTTCGTAGTGCTTCATATTTTGTACGTAGGAGGTGCCACGCCCACTAATCCTATTTCGTCCAATTTTTATTGGACGGACTCATGCAAAATGTAGAGTCTTTCCCTTTTATAGTACACCAGTTATATAATATTATATATTTACTTTGTATGGGTGGTGCCACGCCCACTGCTCACGCCCATTTTTTGTCTAACTAATCAAATGAATAACTCATGGGCTCACACAAAGTCCCAAGACTCTCACTATTACAGTACTCCAGATATATGGCATTTTATATTTACTTTGTATAGTAAGTGCCACGCCTATTGGTCCGATACTGCCCATTTTGCATCCTACTACTCACATTAATAATAGGTGACATCACAAAAATTTTAAAAGTTCTCTCCATAACATTACTCGAGATATATTATATTGTACTATTACTTGTATGGGAGGTACCACGCCCACTTATCCGATCCCGCCCATTTCCGGCGTAGCTACTAATATTAACAATAGGTGACCGCACACAAATTTGCAAAGCTCCCCCTATCATAGTACTCAATATATGTATATGATATTAAAAATTTACTTTGTGTGGAAGGTGCCACGCCCAACAAAAATATTGAAAAAATTATAGCCTATAGAACTTCCCATATCCGCAGTAAGACTCTGTGAAAATTTCAGGAATATCAGATAGGTAGTTACGGAGATTACCTCCTACAAACAAACAAACACACATTACCTCTTTATTATATTAGTATAGATGAAATAAATTTATGAATAGAATAGATTAAAAAATATTGACACATTGACAGAAATAAATTGAATGAAAAAATAGAATTTCCCAGAATTTCCACTCGAATTTCGAGGGCTGGGCTAGTATTCTATATTTCATCAAGCCCTCAGTAAGAGTGGATCTAGGACCCTTGCTACAAACTGATGGTATAAGATATAATATAGTCTGTCTAGATGGACAGTGAGTTTCTTACTTTTTTTTCATTTATTTTAATTTTATTGGCTTTGATATGACTATATGGAAAGCCGGATGTAAAAAATGACGCATATTTTAAAATCGCATAAACTTAATACAATGATGAACTTTTAAATGTGTAACTTTACCTTTAACTTTATGCTGGTGGGTTGATAATCATATGGTTAGGCTGAAGTGTTTACATTAGTTTAGTATTTTTGACATAATTTTAATTTCAATTAATATATGAGCAAAGCCAAATTAACAGATTTTAAAGAATTATATTTTTGGAAAATTTTATAAGAACTCGAAAATATTTAAACTGCTTTAAAAATGTGAAATTCGATTTTTTTTTCTTCTTTACCATTTTAATCTTTCTCTATATACATTTATTTATGGCATCAAAAATTTTCTTTCATAAAAATTTTACAAATACTTAATTTTAATTCACAAAATACATACACACACAAACACTCACACATAGAAAAAGAAATCATCATCTTTTACGACACAGAACTACATATTATTTTGACATCTTACGAACATGCGTATAACGCACTTTAATGAATTCCTTAATATTATTGCAAAAAAAAAAAACAAATCGACATCACTTAAAGAAAAACGACTATCGTAAACGAAAAGGTCAAATTGTGAAAAAATAAAAGCAACAAAAACACAAAAACGAAATCTTTTAAAGAACACAGCCTACACAGAAAAACAGCCACATTATCTATAAGTTTGTATATACAAGATGTTGTCATCGACAACAAATGTTTACTTTGCTTATACATACGCACACACACACACATTGGCATAGAAAAGTGAAAAGCAAGAAACGAATAAAGGAAAATGAAATGAAAATGTGCCTTTTAAAATATACATAAATGTGTGTACTCGTATATTCCAAGATGTGTTTTTCTTCTCCGGGTGTGAGGAAAAAATTTATGTAAATATGGGTTTTTCTGGCAGCCAGCCCCCTCTCAAGAAAACCTAAGATATTAGAAAAGACAAGAAATTATTTGTATTTCCCAAATATACAAAATACAAAATACAAAAGTTGAAAAACATCGAGGAACGTTTAGATATTTAAAACACTTGTTAAAGCGAAATAAAGTGTATTTTTCATTTATATTAAGGGTAATATTCATGTATTTTTTAAGATAACAAAGATAACAACATAAACACAGCTTTACCATGAACAGCGGGATTAAATTGCTGGTGCGATCGTTACAAATGTGCATGGGATAGCCAAATGTTGCAAAAACAACCCTTCAAAAATCCAACAAATACTACAAAAACTCGTTTTTCACTTAAATTTGGTACCTACATAGTAGTTGGGTAAAAACATATGAAATCAACCAATGAGTTGACCGCACCGATTTCGAATTGGATGAATTTTGGTACGAAGGGAAAGTTAAACATAATAATTCTAAGTAGGCAAAAATCAATAAAAATGCAGTCAGATGCCTTAGCACAATTTTTAATATCTCGAAAAGTATTCATTGTACGTTAATAATCAAGGGCTCATTTTACAGACTAAAACATGCGCCATTCCAAAAAAATTTTTTTTTTCGAATTTTCGATCAAGGATAATGTAAATAAAAAAAGGACTAAAATTTCCAAAGGATATTTCTCGAAAATCAATATTTTTAAAAATTTCAAAAATATATATGTTAATTCTTATTATGTTTTGTACAAGTCTGTCAAATTTCAATGTGGAGTCTTTATTACAACATGAGTTATTAAGAAACAAGTAAGAAAATTATAGTCGGTCTAGACCGACTATACGATACCCTATACCATGCGTTTAGAGACCCTATCTCTTAGGCCCAACTGGACATAGAAAATAAGCAAAAACCAAATTTGAGTGGGATTTTTATTAATTTTTTTGGCTGCAGATATGAAAAAGTTCATATCGGATGTTATATCTATATAGGGACTTGTTCCAAAAATGGACCGATCTTGATCATGTTTGGTAAAGTCTCTTGTATTTTGCAAAAATATATACAAACAAAATTTGAGAAGAATCAGTGCAATATTTTTGTTTTTTAATAGATTTAAGTGAAGATCGGGAAGCAGCTCTATATGGGGTCATTTTTGGACTACTCATTAATGGATGTAATGAATGCATACAAACCCAATTTGAGTAAGATCTATATGACAATTTGGATCTTATGGCAATTTATGTCGATTTCATATGGGTAATTTGTATGGGGGTTAGGTCTGAACATGGACCGATTCTCACCAATTTCAATAGCGTTCATCCCATGGGCGACAAAAGCTTATGTGCCAAATTTCATCAAAATACATTCATATTTGCGACCTGCAGTTTCATTACAAGCTTTACATGGACACACAGACGGACGGACGGACGGACGGACATTGTTAAATCAACTCAAAAAGTGATTCTGATTCGATCGGTATAATTAAAGATGGGTCTAGGTCAAATATTTTTGGTTGTTACAAACAGCAGCACAAAGTCATTATACCCAAACCACATAGTGGTATAGGGTATAAAAAGCAGGCGAAGGTTTATGTATTTCATGAAATGTACCAAAATACAAAAAGGTGACAAATTACAAAAAGAAGGACAAATCAAATGTAACGGAACTTTTTCGACTTTACAACCTAGGCGAAATATTTATTGCCTGTTCACACAAAAAATGTACAAATATTTTATGACCTGTGGTCGGCTTATTGGCAGTAGCAAATTCAGTCCCTATTTAAAAAACATTTTATGCCCCGTACTTCACGCAAATTTTCCAATTCAAGAAAAGCAAGGCGTGTATTTTTTTACCTAAAATCTATTTTTTGTACCAAAAAAAAAAAAACAGTATAAATAGTTCAGAGACTGTAAGTCAAACTTCAGTTGAATACTAGATTTCATAAGTGCTAAACGTCAAAGTGTTATAGTGTTAAAGTGACTTGATCGTTTGAAAAAACAAAAAAAAGAGACTAAATATTTAAATAAATTATAATTATTGTCAACAAAAAAAGTCGTGCACAATTCATTCGGTTCCATTCAATTCAACATTTTGCTGTAATCCTTTTAAAAAATCCGGTCACACTGGGAGCAATAAAAGTTTAAGACAAGTCCAAGAATGGATGCTACAGTATACTAAGGATAAAAACATTACGATCTCAAATAAAATTTGTGGGACATATAGAATAAAATTTTCGCATCTGAAGAAATCTAATAAATCTAATTTGGAAGAAGGTTCAGACATAAACGAAAATGTAGATACTTTCGATGACATTGCGTCAGGCACGGAAGAAGATGACATTGTGTCAGGCACGGAAGAAGTTGCTATTTCAAAATTAAACCAATCTTTACCGTATCTGGAACAATCTCCGATAAAAAAGAAGAAGTTACATCAAAAACGGTACAGAGATGCAAAATTCAGGAGAATAAGTGATTCGATTCAAGACAAAATTTTCCACGGTTCAGCACAATCAACTTCGCATATGTGCCCACAATCCGAAATAATAGAACAATTAAAAGAAAAGTTTAAAACATTAACAAAAAATAGTGAGAAAATCCAACTGCTAACAATTTTACCAAAAAGCTGGGCAATACATAAAATTGAGGAAGAATTCCTGGTTACAAACTATATCGCGCGAAAAGTTAAGCATTTGGTTGAAACAAAGGGTGTGATGAGTACCCCTAACCCAAAACTGGGAAGTCCAATTTAACCAGTGACAAGCAGTTTAGTAAAATCCTTTTATGAATCCGATGACGTCAGCAGGTGTATTCCCGGATAGAAAGATTTCGTGTCTGCTTTTGAAAATGGTACAAAAGTCAGGAAAAATAAAAGACTTTTGCTTGGAAACTTAAGAGAAATGTACGCCTTATTCAAGGAACGACATGATGGAATAAAAATAGGTATTTCCAAGTTTTGCCAACTTCGTCCGAGGAATATAATTCTAGCAAATGCGAGTGGATCTCATAACGTGTGTGTTTGTACAAAGCATCAAAATGTGAAGTTGATGATTGATGCTATAATTTTAAAAAAATTAACTGCTGGTGTTCCGAATTATCAGCTTGAATGTTACAAAGATTGTTTGAAACAAATGACATGCATTCCAACTTCTTCAAAGTGTCACCTACGTAAATGTAACAAGTGTCCAGGAATTGAAAATTTAAAAGTAAAACTAAATCAATTACTAGAGCAAAATGATATTGATGAAATAACATATAAACAATGGGTAAGTGTAGATAGGGATAATTTGGAGACCATGATTGGCCAAGCCGACGTTTTTGTGGATTCCCTGTGTGAAAAGCTTCAAATTCTATTACCTCATTCATTTATTGCAAAACAGCAGGCAGCATATCTGAGCAAAAGAAAATCAAATTTGGAAGAAAATGAGTATATAGCAGTTTGCGATTTTTCAGAAAATGCTTCTTTTACTATTCAGGATGCAGTCCAGGGATTTCACTGGAACAACTCTCAGGCCACTTTATACCCAATTGCTATTTATTTTAAATCAGATGGAAAAACACAACATACAAACTTCATAATAATATCTGATTGTCTTGTACACGATTCTGTAGCTGTTCACCGGTTTCATCGCCACCTGAATGTATTTTTGAGAAAAAAGTTTAAAACAACCCCGAAGAAAATCACGTATTTTTCAGACGGTAGTGCCAGTTTAAAAATAAAAAGAACTTTATCAATTTATGTTATCATATGGAAGATTTTGGATGTAATGCTGAGTGGCATTTTTTTGCAACAAGCCATGGAAAAGGCCCAAGTAACGGTCTTGGAGCTACCGTAAAGAGAGAGGCACGTCGAGCTAGTTTACAGCGTCCATTACAAGGTCAAATAACTACTCCAAAACAATTATATGAATGGTGCCTGCCAAATCTTTTGAACTGTAATTTCGAGTTTTTAACTCTAGAAGACCACGAAGAAGAAGCACGGTTCCTTCAAATTCGTTTTAAAGATTTGCGTACTATTCCTGGAACTCAGAAGCTGCATTCTATTGAACCTGTAGATAAAAAAAAAATTAAAGTCAAGCGATACTCGGCAGATGCAGATTTTTTAATTGAAATCCTTCAGAAATAAATAAATATGCTGTAATAAAGTGTTTAATAATGATAATACATTATGTTGTACTTTTTATTAAAAGTTTAGCAATGGAGAAAAAGAGTTTAAGCAAAGCAAAGTCGAAAAAGTTCCGCTACATTTGATTTGTCCTTCTTTTTGTAATTTGTCACGTTTTTGTATTTCATGAAATGCATAAACCTTCGCCTGCTTTTTTCTTAATAACTCATGTTGTAATAAAGACTCCACATTGAAATTTGACAGATTTGTACAAAACATAATAAGAATTAACATATATTTTTTTTGAAGTTTTTAAAAATATTGATTTTCGAGAAATATCCTTTGGAAATTTTAGTCCTTTTTTATTTACATTATCCTTGATCGAAAATTTGAAAAAAAAATTTTTTGGAATGGCGCATGTTTCAGTGTGTAAAATGAGCCCTTCATTATTAACGTACAATAAATACTTTTCGAGGTATTAAAAATTGTGTTAAGGCATCTGAGTGCATTTTTATTGATTTTTGCCAACTTGGAATGGCCATAATTCTGAAAGTTCGAAGGCTATATGTCTGAAAGTTGGCAAATATTATTGTGCCGATCCGTAGATCATGTGTACAAAATCTTATCAAATTTGGAGGAGACGAGGTCACAAATGTTAATATTTTCGGTTCATTTCATATGTTTTTAACCAGTTGCTGAATATTTCAACGCTTTAGACGTTGAAATGCTTCTTTCATGTTAGACTACACATTTATTAAACAAAAACAAAAACAATTTGTTTTGTATTCATCAGAAATATGAAAAACATTATTTGGCTATCCCATGCCCGTGACCTTTTTTTTTGCCTATATCTCTTGAACCTGGTAGAGTATTTGCATGAAAGAAAAACAAAAACATTTGCAAAATATTAATATACGCACTAAAAAAAATAATGAAATTGGACCATTTAAATATTAGAAAAAAAGCCAAAATAAGCTAGTAGGTACTAACGTATTCCGGGTGTGTGTTCTCGAAGAAAAAGTTGGATATGCATCGTACGGTTTAACTCGAATAATATCGATGTTTTGGAATGGCCTGCTTGCTCTCCTGATATGAACCCCATGGGTAAAAACATATGAAATCAACCAATGAGTTGACCGCACCGATTTCGAATTGGATGAATTTTGGTACGAAGGGAAAGTTAAACATAATAATAGCGTTTGCCAACTTTCAGTGTCGTAGCTCTCGTATTTTCAGAATTATGGCCATTCCAAGTTGTCAAAAATCAATAAAAATGCACTCAGATACCTTAACACAATTTTTAATATCTCGAAAAGTATTCATTGTACGTTAATAATCAAGGGCTCATTTTACAGACTAAAACATGCGCCATTCCAAAAAAATTTTTTTTTCAAATTTTCTATCAAGGATAATGTAAATAAAAAAGGACTAAAATTTCCAAAGGATATTTCTCGAAAATCAATATTTTTAAAAATTTCAAAAAAATATATGTTAATTCTTATTATGTTTTGTACAAGTCTGTCAAATTTCAATGTGGAGTCTTTATTACAACATGAGTTATTAAGAAAAAAGCAGGCGAAGGTTTATGTATTTTATGAAATGTACCAAAATACAAAAAGGTGACAAATTACAAAAAGAAGGACATATCAAATGTAACGGAACTTTTTCGACTTTACACAAAAAATTTGGAGGTGATGAGGTCACAAATGTTAATATTGTCGGTTGATTTCATATGTTTTTACCCCCATAGAAAACATATGGAGAATTCTGGTCAGGCGAATTTATGCAAACAATTGCCAATACATAAATGATAATGACCTAAAAATTTCAATTTTCAATGAATGGGGAGCACTTAATCAAGGTCTTTTGAATAAATTGAAAAATTTTATGAAAAGTAGAATATTTGATTGCATTAAAGCAAAAGGTGGTGTTATAATTATTAAGATGATGTTATTTTTATTATTTTTGTTAAATAAATAAAGGAATTAATTAATTATTTTTGTTAAACAAAGACTTTTTTGCATTTGTGCTATACTATTTGAAAGCTTTAATAGGCTAAGAATTGGCATGTAAGAGATTTTAATAACGGTATTTTTAATTAATGCGAGTTTTGGGTAATGTACGTTGATTTTTGGAAAGAAAACTTATTAATGTAAACTAGCAGATTCCAGCCCTCGAAATTCGAGCGCAAATTCTAGGAAATTTTATTTTTTCATTATATAAAGACCCTAAAATTATGCTAATCAATTATGGCCAATTCACAAATCAACACAAAAAACAAACTCAATTTTATTACAAATACATTAACAAATTTAATAAACACATACATTGCATTGTATAATTTTATGTATGTGTTAGTAGCAACTTTAAATGCAATTTCCTCAAAATAAAGGAAAAAATTTAAAAATCTGTTAATCTGCAAAACGGCCAAAAAGAATTACCTTTCAAATAATATACGTTTGGTCAAAATCGGGATAAAACGGTAGAACAAAACATCAGTCACAAGAAATCGCCTAGCCTATTTATATTATAGATTAAATGTAAATTTTATATAACATTGATTCACAGATTACCAAATGTGTTATCATTTATGAACGCACAGTATAAAAATAAAAATAAAATACAACAAATCAGCATCAGTTGCAATTTGGTAACAATTCAATTATTTTTGATTGCTTTCTACATGTATCAATTTTTGGTCTTTGTATATGTGTGTTAGCAAATACAATCATATAAAATAAATAAGTATAACCATATGTGTGTGTGTATGTGTATGTGCGAGAATGAGTATGATAGAAAGTGCTTGTTGAAAGTCTGTCATTTTTGGTAGATTAAAGATTTTCTTATTTCTATCACTTTTCTATAGTTTTCAAGTTGTTATTTGATATGGTTATTTTTTTTTGGCTATTCTGTGCTTAACCCTTTATTGACTAGAATTAAACAAAAATCATGAAAATGGCCGAAAATATTTATATATAATAATTGTGTTATTTAAGAAAATTTTAAAGTTATTACACAAATTAAAAAAAGTACTACTAATAATTTCCCGGAGATTGATTTTTAGCCCTTTGAAACAGACTGTAACTTAAGGCATTAGTCGGCTTTGAAGGGTTAAGATTTGTGTGTTTAACGTGTATTTATGGTTTGTTGATAGTTAGTACTAAAAACGTTGAAAGACATATTTAAACAGGGGGGTTGATACTCTGGTTACTGAGATTATTGTTGTATAACGGGAGCAAAAGAATTAAACTATGTGAGTATGTGGCGGTGAACGAATAAATATATTGGTTTGATGCTAAAGGTTATTTGTTGTTATTTAACCTTAAAGGTACGTTTATGAATTGTTCAATGAACTATTAAAACATAAATATTTTCATAACAACAAAGTATTTTAGTGTGAAATTAAGATGAAAATAAATTGAAAAAATTTCAATCAGTTTAATAAAAAATAATGTTTATTTTTTACCAAAAAATTTATGAAAGTCATATAGAACAGCTAATATAAAGTATTTGTGCGGATAAAGAATGACAAAAATATTAATAAATAAGTTAGATAATAAATAAATAAATAAGTAAATAAAAATCAAAGACTATTTCATTTAAATTATTTTAATAACGAATTATACATAGGTTACTTTTTGAGTTTTGGGAAACGGGAGTATCGATACGTTAAATCTGATATCGGAATTGTTATGACATACGAGTGTTATTGGAGTTTGCTATAGATACTGAAAAATGTAATCTCGTACAATATTTGGCCTGCCAAGACATTTTTATTTTTGATGTGGCTTAAGTCAGCAACAGTGTACTTAGCAATTCGTTTCGAATTTTACTGACTAAGCCCTATGTAAGACCATCGTATTCCGCTGGTTTTACAAGCGTACAATATTCATAAAAAACAGCAAAAATATTTAAAGCAAAAGTAAGCAATTTAAGCAAAATATATTTCTAAGTATTGAAATTTAGTAAGAGGGGTAACCTTCTTAGCCATTTTTATATAAATTTTTTATTTTCTTAATACAGAATTTACAGTATAAATATGAAATTATCCAATTTTGTTTGTTCCAAAACTTTAAAAATAATACACATTTTTAAAATCGTTAATATTAAGAAACAAACAATTAAGAATGCTAAATTTTGCTATGCCAAATCTTTGATACCCTCCATATATATCTTACCCACTGTTGGATACAGTTATTATTTAAATATATTTGCCGATAAGCAGGTCATAATCATAGTGTTGTGCTGATTATGAGGAATAATGTTTTTTTTTTTTTTTTCATTTTAAAAAGTGATTTATTTAAAAACTACCAATATCCAAAAATAGTATTTTTTGTTCAAAAAGAACCTTTTTCTTAAAAAGGACCGTTGTGTTAAAAAAGCGCAGTTTTTTAAAAAAGCAAATTTTCATATATCAATAAAATTTTCTACTTTCTTAAAAAAGTTTCTCTCTTCAAACATTACTTTTTCTTAAAAAAAAAAACCTTTCTTAGAAAAGTAAATATTCTTAAATAAGTGACTTTTTTAAAAAAAAAACCTTTTCCTTACAAAATTAAATTTTTCTTAAAAACTGTCTTTTTGTTAATGAGTGATTTTTACGTAAAAAAGTAAATTTTTCTTAAAAAGTACATTTTTTTCGATAAGTAAATTTTTATTAAAAAAGTACATTTTCCTTAAAAAAGTACATTTTTCTTAAAACAGCAAATTATTCTTTAAAAAGCACCTTTTCCTTAAAAAAGTACGTTTTCTTAAAAACATTTATTTTTCTTAAAAAAGCACCTTTTTTAAAATAGTACCTTTTTGTTGCAAATTTCTTAAAAGCTTACAGTAGTAGCTCTTTCAGAAGAAGTACGTTTTCTTAAAAATGTTCCGTTTCTAAAAAAAGTTTCTTAAAAAATTAAATTTTTCATTAAAAAAATAAATTTTTCTTAAAAAAGTCTGTTTTTCTTAAATAAGTACACTCTTCTTAAAAAAGTATGTTTTTATTAAAAAAAAGTATATTTTTATTAAGAAAGTATCATTTTCTTAATTTTTACTTAAAAAGTCAACTTTTCTTAAAAATTACCCTTTAATAAATAGAAAATTGAAATTTTTCGTAAAAAGGTACCGGTTCATAAAAAGGTATGTGTTTTTATAAAGTATATTTGTGTAAAAGTAACTTTTCTGAATAAAGCACATCTTCTTAAAAACGTACCTCTTCTAAAAAAAGAACAATTCCTTGTAGAAGTACCTCTTCGTAAAAAATACCTTTTGCTTAAGAAATTCTTCTAAAAAAAATACATTTTCTTAAAAGCACAATTCCATAAAAAAAGTACCTTTTCTTAAAAAGTAAATTTTTCTTCAAAATGTAAATTTACTAAAATACTACCTATGCCTATAAAAATAGCTCACGATTCTAAGGAAGTGATTACTGGAATCTTATAATTTTTTTATCCATACGAGAGCTTGCAGGAACAAACTGAGCATTTTCAATTTCATGTTGTCTATTTTGCTATCAAAATCAAATAATAATTTTTATTCTTTAATTATTGAAGAATTTAAAATTAATTTTTTTATGAAATTTTTTTTTATTGTGTAAAATATATTTAAACATTTCTCAGCCTTCAAAATAGTTGTTAAATCTATAATATTAATAGGCTAGGCGATTTCTTGTGACCAATGTTTTGTTCTACCGTTTTATCCCAATTTTGACCAAACGTATATTTTTTAAAGGAATTTCTTTATAGCTGTTCACCAGATTTACAGATTTTTAAATTTTTTTCCTTTATTTTCAGTAAATTGCATTTGAAGTTGCTACTAACACATACATACATAAAATTGTACAATGCTATGTGTGTGTTTATTAAATTCGGTAATATGTTTGTAATAAATGTTATAAAAATGAATTGTTTGTTGTGTTGATTTGTGTATTGGCTATAATTGATTAGCATACATTTAGGGTCTTTATTTAATGAAAAAATATAATTTCCTAAATTTTGCACTCGAAATTCGAGGGCTGGAATCTGCTAGTAAATACAAAACAAATAAAAATTGTAAGTGCGAATTATAATGTACAACATTTCTCGGACGGCTGCACAGTGTAAATCACCTTTAAATTCTAATAACAATTTAATATAAAGTAAATTGTTTCTCTTTTTTGACCAGTATTTAGTAAAATTTCTTATTTGTTGTGTTTTTTTTTTATAAAAACTATGATGAAAGATATAATTTCTATGATGAAAGATATAATTTCTATACCGTACTAACACTGTTTTGTTGTACAGACTTCTATTTTACAGAAATTATTTAGTCTTTTAAAAAAAACAGGTCAGATATAAGCGGTTGGGGAGAATTATTATGATGTATATATTGATATACAAAATACTTTAATTTAACCAGGTTCGTTCTACCGAGATTTGACCTCGGAACCAAAGAGCAAATCATATCACCAAATAACCGTTATTTCAGTTTATCTAACGGAAATTTGTAAAATTAAATTTGAAATTAAATTGTTATAAAAAGTTTTATTAGAACAGGTTCTACCGAGATTTGAACTCGGATCGCTGGATTCAAAGTCCAGAGTGCTAACCATTACACCATAGATTCGTTTTATAAATTTTTGGTTAAACGACAAACATATTTGCTTATATACACATTAGGGTGGCCCTTATTAAAAAAGATGTTCAAACTGTCGGTCTCACCCCCTAGAAGTATGCGAATCAAAAGAAAAAAAGAGAAATATATTTTTAACGCACCCAGGGCTCATACTTTGCAATGTTTCGAGAAATTATGCGACATTGAAAAAAAAGTTTCAAATTAGTCTTGACTAAAAATCGTAGCAAAACTAAACACTCAAATAATTTCAAGAAAATAGTGATGCACATAACATCGAAACAAACCGAGTGTGCGATTATTTTCAAAATCAAATAGTCTAAAAGCTCTCCGAAAAATTTGTGTAACTATTTTTTTTGTTTTTTCTAGTCTTTTAGTGAGACTCCATTATCCAGAGTAAAATATAAAAATCAATTGGTATGGTCTGATTCACAAGTTATCTATCAAATAATTGCGTATACTAACAGCAACATGGGAGTTAGTGAATAAAACTAGGGGTTGCCAGACCAAGTGATTTTTTTTGTCAATTCTAGGTGAAATATTTTGTTTTTAAATTGTGTAAGGCTTTGTAAGACTTGTAGTGATTCTGTAGGAAAACAAACGAGAAAATTATGGTCGGTCCAGACCGGCTATATGATACCCTATACCAAGCGTTTGGATAATCTATCTCTTAGGTCAATGCACATATGTTTTTGTAAAAGCACTTAGACAGATGCAGTGTATTCTGATACAGGCACACAGCACTCAGCACCAAGTAATACAAAATACACGAACAATTTTGTTTGTTCCTTTTTTGGTATTTTTTTCTTGCTTATACGAAGGAGCAAAGCTAGAACACTTTCGTATGCTTTGTTGGTACACGTTAGCGACCGAGATATTCAATGTAGATTTAGTTGTTGCCTACCGTATGATTCGGTTTAAAAATTGGTTTGCAGCTTTGAATTAAAAAGCACGTGAAAAAATCAGCGTAAGTCTTAGGTTTAAAATTCAAATTACTACTTTATAAAATGAGCTACATGTATTCAGACGAGAAGTGAATTTTTTTTTCAGTTTTAACTTTAATGCTGCATACACACGATGGAACATTACATAGAACATCGGCCAGTTCCACTTAATATTCCATCGTCTGTAGCAATGTTTCACCTCACAATTCATGTTTCAATTTTGGTTCCTCAAATATCAAACTATTTTGATATTTTATGTTTCCAAACTCAATGTTTTATAGCTGAATATAAAATTTAATTTCTTCCGCGTATATTTGTTCAGAACAAGTATACTCAATAAACACACAGAGCTGATGTTTCGTTTTTGGTTCCATCGTCTGTATTAAAAAGTGGAAGCATGTTTTTTCGCATGTTTCTCTTAATGTTCCATCGTGTGTACTCAGCATAAGGTTGACGCAGAGCGTTTGATACGCTTTCAAATTATTCAGACAAACTCAAAATATCATATTGAAAATCATTTCAAGACATTTAATTTCAAATAAAATGTTTTCTTTTTTTCTGTGTACATGTAGGGAATAACAATATGAAAAAAATATATTTTCTTTATATGTATTAGTATTTGCACTTTCATAAGAAACTTCTGGGCGTCCCTAATATAGAAAATGAGTTTAATTCAAATTCGAGTGGAATTTTTAGTAATTTTTTTCATACCGGATGCTATATTTATATTTTAGACAATTTTAGCTTTCCCCAGAATGCACCACGTGGAGGTAAAGTCAATAAGCATTCCTTGTTGCTGCGCTCGCATTGTGGTTGGATTTGCCTTTTCTTTGCCAAACGAATTGACCACAGCCCAAGCGTGATTCGTACAGTGTCATGTACTTTTTATGTAGTCCACAACATCTTGCGGTAGAGTTCATTTCAATGTCGCGTAACCATTGTAAACTTTTTACATGATTTTGCAATATCAAGTTTAATGAAAGATTTTATAATTCCGATCCATTATGATTTGGCCGGAATTACAGATTATACAATTCAAATAAAATTATGAACTCGAAAACAATTCTTCGCTTAACTTTCAATATTTGCCGCAGTAGTAGCTTCACTCGGAATATTTTCCGTTACAGTAGCTTCAATCTGCGGATTTTATGTTGTAGTAGCTTCGCTCTAAATATAGAAGTTAAAATCTAAATAAATCGGGCAGCATAATAAGGCAATGCACAGTGAAAAAAGCAAGTTTTTTGATAAGTACGTTAATATACCAAATTTCAGACCGATCGCAGGTATGCGCTTTTCGGAAGTTTATCCTTTTTTCCGAGGACAAAAAAATTGAGAAAAATGTGTGCAATATTTTTGGTTTTTGATAAATTTATTTGAAGATCGGGAATCACCTTAATAGGGAACTATGACTAAGAATTGCCCTAAAGGGTTTATATTTGGACTACAATAAATGGATCTAATAAACATACACAAACTCAATTTGACTGAGATCTATATGATAATTTGGAAATTATGGCAATTTAATTCAATCTGATAGGAGTCATTTGTATTGGTACTAGGTCCGAACATGAACCGATTCTTACCAGTTTCAACAGCGTTCATTATGTGACCAATAGCATATATACTGAATTTTATCAAAATATATTCATATATCCGAGCTATAATTTGATAAAAACGTTTACATGGAAAGAAAATAATTTTGAGTGGATTGGTATAATAAAGGGTGGGTCTAAGTAAGATATTTTTGGTAGTTACTAACATCGGCACAAACTTATTATAGCCTAACCACAGACCGGAATAGGGCACAAATATTATTTTATTTATCTATAATATTAATAGGGTAGGCGATTTCATGTTACCGATGTTTTTTTCTACCGTTTTATCGCGATTTTGACCAAACGTGTATTATTTGAAAGATATTTTTTTTAGCTGTTTTGCCGATTTACAGATTTTCAAATTTTTTCCTTTATTTTGAGTGATGCTACTAACACATACATAAAATTATACATATCCTATGTGTGTTTATTAAATTTGTTAATGTGTTTGTAAATGAGTTTGTTATCTTCATTCACAATAATAATAAACAAAAAAAAAGTGTTGGTTTATGAATTGGCTAAGTTGACTGGAATATGCTAGTTAAAATTAAAAGCGAAGATAGTCAAAGAAAACATGCAATAATCGAACTCTTTCTGTATTATAAAAAGTTACCACTATCTTTTGACAATCCTTATTTCTGAAATTTTTCCCAGACAATAACTCAACTACATGCGAAAAATGTGTGTGTATGTATTTGGTAATGTTTTTATTAAATTTTCCTTCAGTCCTTTTTGTTTTCTTTGTGGCAAACAAAAATATAAAACAGTTACCAAAAAGTGTATAAATTATAAACTTAATATACACAACAAAAAAATTTATAAAAGCGTATGAAAACCGTTGGTGTTGAATGTATTTGTTTACAAGTTTTTATGTTTAGTAAACGCGCTAGTATCTGTAAGTGGAAATGTGTGTTAGTTCTCTTCGCAAAAACGATTTTTAAAATACATACAAACGAATAGAGTTTCAGTGTTTGTTTTAAATATTGCGTCGGTTCTTGCCCAAGGACATGGCTGCTATACCGTATCTTTGAAGAGTATAATTCTTTAAAATATACTGTAATAGCATTGTAAACGTTTGTTAAAAAAAAACTTTAATTTAAAATAGAAAACAAGCTGAAGATTTAAAAATCAAAGAAAAATTTATACTTTTCCTTAAAATATGCAACAATTTTCTTCGGTTAGCGATATAAGACGCTTTTTAACATGGTTTTTATTAAACCAATTTTATACCCTCCATACCACTGTGCAGAGTGTGTATATCAGTTTATTGTTCCGTTTATAACGCATCGAAAAATGTTTTTGGGAGCCCATAAAGTATATATATTCTTGATCCTAATAATAAATCGAAACCGATATAACGATGTCGGCCTGTTCGTCTTTTTGTTGAAATCACGCTCATTCACACAATAGACCATGTATGTATGTAAGTATAGTTATTAGTTATGATAATATTTTTGGTCGTTATTTCGAGCAAGTTTGTAATTAAAATGGGTGAAAACGGGATTCATTGTGCCAAAATATGTCAAAAATTATTTTTATTTATTTATTTTGTTTTAGTCTGTAGAATAAAACCTTACAGACATTAAAAGCATAAAGTATAATATAAAAAATTGTACCATATGAAATGACTAATTTGTAAATTTAGCGGTTTAAATACAGAATAATGTTACGTTTTACAATATTAATGGTTAGATAATAATCCACAAATTGGTAAAAATAATTAAAGTTAGTACATAATCTTCTTAACGGATCGGCGTTGGCATAGTTGGTACGGAACATTAAATGAAATATTGCGTAACAAGAATTCTGACGATACATCATCATTAATCAGATTTAGCAAAGACGACACATTCAGCATGGTTCTACGGCTCTTAAGTGTTGGCAATTTAATTAACGCTAATCTACTGGCATAAGATGGCAAATTTGTCGCCGGATTCCAGGAAAAACACTGCAAACAGGACAGAAGAAATTGTTTTTGAATGGATTGAATATGAACCATGTGGATGTTGTATAAAGGATCCCAGATAATTGAGGCATATTCAAGTATAGGTCTTACGAGGGATGTATATAACTGTTTAGTGATATAGGGATCAGTAAATTCCTTGCCCCGTCGCACAGTGGCGCCCATAGAGCAAATGAGGTTGCAAAAATCAAAATTTTCATGTGCGCCGACGAAGTTTTGAATAATCCCGTGTTATAGCAAAATTCTTAAAGAATTCAATTATGCTACTCTTAATAATATCACATTTTTAGTTTAGAAGATATAATCGTTTAAAGTTGACCGACTTTCGGTTTTCAAAAAAACACACAATTTTTAGTCAATTTGTTGCGGTTTCAGGTGTAATATCACGAAAAATAGGTAACGAATCGCCTTATTTTTTGTTTGTATTGATTGATGTATTTCCTATATGTATAATGATAAAAAAAAATTAACTGTTTGCTTTGTGTTTCTCCTGGTAAATCACTATTTAAAAACTATCCGTTTTTTCTCTATTTTTCAACTTTGACGGAAAATAAAAAAAACCATATATTTCTATATTTGCCATATTTGCAAAACATGTTCTTTGATTATTTCTTTACATAATTCAAAAGGCTTTATCTGCCCGTACGTGCCCGTTTGGCTTCTAGAGGTAAAAAAGATTAAAAAGACATGGTTGCAGAAATTGTATGGCGTGCATCCCTTACATGATTTGACTGACAGTAGTTTGATCTAATAGTTTGAAAATTGTATTTTAAGTCGGATGTCTACCTGTGAGCCTCTGCCAAAGTCTACTCCCAATATTCTGTTACAGACACAGGATGCACAAAAAACTACTCATTGAAATTCGCAGGTACGCACCTCACTTAAAAATTACTTTGGAGTACAAATGGTCAAGAACAATATTAACTTATGGTCCCTCCAGGTAGGCACAAATCTTATTTAGACACGAGCATAATATCAGAATTGCATAATTCAGCCTAAATCCATATGTATGCAGGGAACAGGTAAATTTTTAGGCATGTTAGCATAAGCATATATATTGCAAAATAAGCAGAATGCCTGGATTAGTCTACGACTGAAAGTTGGCGCAACAAGTACTGAAACCATGGCGTTAAACAATTTAAGTACTGAAAACATGGCGTTGAACAACTTAAAATTATTTGAACTGTTTAGAAGGTCAACCACACCAAAGTTTTTCACGGAAGCTGCTTTAGAAGAACTTGATAGCTTATACGGAAATATTGAGAGAAGCGAAATTATAAAAAATAATTTTTATCTGATATATGCAAATATTAAGGAAAAATGGGTGAAATATAATCGAAACATTCAGAACTTCAACTCCAAATGCGAGGACTGGCTTAATGAAGACACCATCCAGGATATATTGGCAGTAGATAAACCCACCACATCAACCAGACGAGCAAAAGGAAGGCCAAAAAAAGTATTGAGGAGTGTTCAATTTTCACAAGAAAGAGAAAACTTGCCGATGCCACCAATGACTTGACCACGAAGCATTTATCGGACGCGCTGTCTATTAAATATACAAAGGATAGTGAAAGAGTTAGGTCGCAGATTACAAAATCTGTTGCTGATGCAAGCCCACTGCGACTAAAAAGGATTAAGGAAAACATTCCCACGCCCACAAACGCACACATTAAAAAGTATGGTTCCGAAGAAGCCTTGGCCTTGTTTATGGACTTACAACTTTCCAAAGAAAAATATGAGATACTACGGGCATCCTTGATGCGACACGGGGCTGACGTTTTACCAGGATACAAGCATATTACGCAAGCCAAAATAAATTCACCACCACTGCATACGGAGTTTACGGAAGTCTCTGTGAAAGCCAGTCTGCAGAATCTCATGGGCCATACAGCACAACGGTTGTTGGAGAGTCTTCCTAAAAATCAGGTGAAAATTCTTCCTGAGGAACTGACATTGATCAGCAAATGGGGCTGCGATGGATCATCCGGACAAAGCGTTTAAAGGCAAAGGATATCTTCCGATGACGCTACAATATCGGACGGAAATATGTTTATGGCATCTGTTGTTCCTTTGCGGCTAAAATCTGATGTTTCCCTACACTGGAAAAATCCACGTCCGTCATCAGTGCATTATTGCCGACCAATAATGTTTCAGTTTGCAAGGGAATCGGCAGAACTCATAAGGACCACGGTGAAGGACATTGAAGAACAAATCAGCAAGATTAAGCCTGCAAAGCTGCAAATTGTAGAAGGAAAATATATGCAAATGCAATTAGGAGTTCCACCTGATTATGGTTGACGGAAAAGTCGTAAACGAACTGACAGGAACAACCTCAACATTGTCATGCCCGATTGGCAAAAAGAGTCAGAAGGACTTTGGTAATTTAAACGATTCTACAAACGAGGAGAATTACGAATACGGAATGTCACCATTGCACGCAAGGATAAGGTGTATGGAGTTCTTGCTAAAACTGGCGTATACCCTTCCACAAGAGGAGGAAAACTTCGATGAAAATACATCAATAAATGATAAGGAAAATATCAGAAAGAAGCAAGTACAGGATGCTTTTTTTAAACAAGTTGGACTAAAAGTAGACTGTCCCAAGCACGGATACGGTAACTCAAACGATGGAAACACTTCTAGGAGATTTTTTGAAAATGATGAGGCAGTAACTAGAATCACTGGAATTGACAATGAAATCGTGAAAAGATTGGGAACGATCTTGAATGTTTTAAACTGCAAAGAAAATGTCAATTCTACAAAATATGAAGAATATGCATCGAAAACTGCATCTCTTTTAGCACAAATGTATCCACAGAAGAAGTTGACCGTCCATAAAATATTGGCGCATGGCAAAGATATAATTGAGTACCAGTCTTTGCCAATTGGAGAGCTTTCTGAAGAAGCACAGGAGTCTCATAACAAATTTTATAAAAAATATAGATTGCAGAACACATTCAAAGCATCAAGGGTAAGGCAAAATGAGGACCTCTTCAAAATGTTGGCAGCATCTTCCGATCCAATTATTTCTTCCCTGCGGCATGTGAAGTCACGAATAGAGTTAGAAAATAATTATAGTTTAGAAATAATTAGTCTTTTAGATATACCTTCTCTTACGAATTGTGATGAATATTTTACAGAAAATTTAAAAAATAAATTTAAAAAAGAAGTAATTTTTTTTTTAGTTTGTTGGGTAATAATTTAAAACGTAAAACCCTAAAGACAAAAAATAAAAACAATCTAAAAATGTAAAAATAATTTTTTTTAGTTACGATAAAATTGATTTTTCTACAAACTTTAACTTTGATAACCCATAAGTAGGGCCCTACGCTCATTTTATAGGCTATTATATGCTGTTTAAACTGTTCAATTATGTTATTCGGTTCAAAAGATATGATTTTTGCAACCAAAAAACTCAAATGGCGCCACTGTGCGTCGCTTAATAAAAGCCAGTACAACTCTAGTTTTATTGACCGTCATATTGATGTGTGAACTGAAACTCAGTTTTGCATCAAACAAAATCCCCAGATCCAAAATGGTATGAACTGCTACCAACGGTTGTCCACCCAAGGTGTAATATACATTTATTTTCATATTCACTTCCATTAACTTTATATTGCACCATGTATAGAAGTTATCAAGGTCCGTCTGTATATATAAGTGATCACTCCTTTCATAGTAAGTGAGGAAAATTTTAAAATTTAATTCAAAATTTTTATATATTGCAAAATTTATAGTGTTCGGGAGATCGTTTATAAATAAGGAAAAAATAATTGGACCCAGATGGCTGCCTTAAGCGCCCCGGTAGGTGAGTAGGTAGCGTGCTCGCCTATCATGCGGGGGTCGTGGGTTCGATTCCCACCAGAGGCTTTGGTGTGTCGCTGCAAAAAAAAAAACTAGCCAAACTTAGAATCTGCAGACAAGCCACTAGGCTTCGCGGAACTAGGCTAAAAAACAAAAAAAAAAAAAAAAACTCCCGAAAAGACATTTATATTTTTAGATGTTTTATTTTTATATTTAACATTCTGCTGTCTATCTCATAAGTAAGACTAGATCCATTTTAGACTATTGAAGTTAACCCCAACAAATTAAATTTTTTTTAAAAGAAAATTATGGTTAACTTTATCAAACGCCTTGCTAAAGTCGGTGTATACATATATCATCAGTTCGTTTAGTATTTACAAATCCTCGGTTGACTAAAGTAGTTAATTGTAAAAGATTAGTTATAGTTGACCAACCCTTCCGAAAGCCATGCTGAGGCTCAGGTAGTCTGTGATGAATTTCTCGAAAAGTCTGGGAATTGAACTAAGTTTGGCAATTCCTCTATAGTTTTTTACATCAGATTTACTACCGGATTTGAATAACGGAATAATATATGAATTTCTCCAGCAATTAGGAAAGTAACCATATTTGATGGATGATGGTTAAAGGAACAGATAAACCTTCAGCACAATACTTTAAAAACAATTGGGAACACCGTCAGGTCTATGGTTATATTAAGTTTCATAATCTCTTTAAGTTATGAAGACACATTTTAATTTTTTTTTTTAATCTAGTATTAAATTTATCAAATGGTTTGCATTATAAATTTTAACTAACATCCCATCCCTTGAAATTCGAGTTAAAATTCTAGGAAATTTTTTTTATACCCTCAACACGTCAGTGGCAGAGGGTATATATAGGTTTGTCATTCCGTTTGTAGCGCATCGAAAAACTAATTTCTGACCCAATAAAGTATATATATTCTTTATCCTTATCACAGCTCGAGTCGATATGGCGATGTCCGTCTGTCCGCCTGCCCGTCTGTCCGTCTATCCGACTGACCGTCTGTCTGTTGAAATCACGCTCATTCAAAAAAAAAAGCCATCTCACTGGATAAGGTTACATTAATATCATTTGCCATAGTTCCCAATAGGTTGGTGTTGAAACTGGGCTAAATCGGGCATCACTGTGATTAAATACGAGCATAAATCTGTAGATACCTCTAAAAAAAAAAACATAAAACCCAGTGTGTTTGTTGTAACAGTTTAGTGGTTGAACATAATAATTGTACAACAACATAAAAAAATGCCACAAAAAAAATTATGCATATATACTTACAATACCAATAACATATCTCATGTGGTATTGCAACATATTTTTTTATCGTTATCACGTTATAATAAAAAAATTCGCCAATATGAAAGAAGAAATGAAAACGAAAAATGGAAAATGAAAAATGAAAATGGAGAATGGAAAATGAAAAATGGAAAATGGAAAATGAAAAACGGAAAATGGAAAAAGTAAAATTGAAATTGAAAAATGGAGAATGAAAAACGAAAAAAGAAAATTGAAAAATGGAAAATGCAAAATAGAAAATGAAATTGAAAAATGGAAAATGAAAATTGAAAAATGGAAAATGAAAATTGCGAAATGAAAAATGGAAAATGAAAATTGAAAAATGGAAAATGGAAAGTGGAAAATGGAAAACGAAAACTGAAATATGAAAAATTGAAAATGAAAAACGGATAATAGAAAATGAAAATTGCAAAATGAAAAATGGAAAATGAAAAGAAAATTGAAAAATGAAAAATGGAAAATGAAATTGAAAAATGGAAAATGAAATTTGAAAAGTGAAAATTGAAAAATGAAAAATGACTAATGGAAAATGGAAAACGAAAATTGAAAAATTAAAAATGGAAAATGAAAATTGAAAACTCAAAAAATGAAAAATGAAAAAAGGAAAATGGAAAACGCAAAATGGAAAATGAAAAATGGAAAATGGAAAATGGGAAATGGAAAATGAAAATTGAAAAATGGAAAACGGAAAATGAAAAACGGAAAATGGAAAATGAAAATTGAAAAATTAAAAATAGAAAATGGAAAATGAAAATTGAAGTATGAAAAATGGGAAATGGAAAATGAAAATTGAAAAATGGATAATTTAAAATGAAAATTGAAAAATTAAAAATGGAAAATGAGAAATGAAAATGAAAATTGAAAAATGGAAAATGAAAATTGAAAATTGAAAAATGGAAAATGGAAAATGAAAATTTAAAAATGGAAAATGGTAAATGGAAAATAAAAATTGAAATTCAAAATGGAAAATGGAAAAAGAAAATTGAAAAATGAAAAATGGAAAACAAATTGAAAAATTAAAAACGGAAAACGGAAAATGGAAATTGAATAATGGAAAATGAAAAATGAATAATGGAATAAATTAAAAATTTAAAATTACAAATTAAAAAATAAAAATCAAATATAAACAATTGAAAATTAAAAATTAAAAATTAAAAATTAAAAATTAAAAATTAAAAATTAAAAATTAAAAATTAAAAATTAAAAATTAAAAATTAAAAATTAAAAATTAAAAATTAAAAATTAAAAATTAAAAATTAAAAATTAAAAATTAAAAATTAAAAATTAAAAATTAAAAATTAAAAATTAAAAATTAAAAATTAAAAATTAAAAATTAAAAATTAAAAATTAAAAATTAAAAATTAAAAATTAAAAATTAAAAATTAAAAATTAAAAATTAAAAATTAAAAATTAAAAATGAAAAATTAAAAATTAAAAATTAAAAATTAAAAATTAAAAATTAAAAATTAAAAATTAAAAATTAAAAATTAAAAATTAAAAATTAAAAATTAAAAATTAAAAATTAAAAATTAAAAATTAAAAATTAAAAATTAAAAATTAAAAATTAAAAATTAAAAATTAAAAATTAAAAATTAAAAATTAAAAATTAAAAATTAAAAATTAAAAATTAAAAATTAAAAATTAAAAATTAAAGATTAAGAATTAAAAGTAAAATATTGAAAACTAAAAATTAAATATTAAAAGTTTAAATTTCTATATTTAGTTTTATACCTGTTATTATTATGTATTTTTTTTTTTTGTATTAAATGTAATGCATATAAAAATAAAAAATAATTCAGATAAAAATATTTTAAAATTTGCTTATTTTTAATAATAATACTTTTTAGTCAAGAATCATTTGAATTTTGGTTTTCGGAATTAATGTTTCAGTATCGGCAAAAGTTTAAAAGTGGTAGCCGTACTCAACATTGGGTATAATATAGAGTTTAAAACTCTGGTGGAGGGTGTCTCAAAATTCTGCACAGCCGAATTTAACACTCTTACTTGTTTTTTCATATAAAAAATTATGTTATAAGCCCCCAAATGTTTGGTAATCAATCACTTTATATATATCGATTGCGTTATTGGTTTATGTCCAAAACTATTTTTTAATTCAACAAAATTATTATTGTGAATGAAGAAAACATACTAATTATTTTTTGCAAAAATATTAAAACAATTTAATAAACCCACACACATCAAAGTATAATTTTATGTATGTGTTAGTAGCAATTGTTAATGCATTTTACTCAAAAAAAAATATGTAAAATGTAAAAATTTGTAGTTATGGTGGACAGCTAATAAGAAATACCTTTCAAATGAGATACGTTTGGTCAAACTCGGAAGAAAACTGTGGAACAAAAAATCGGTCTCAAAGAATAGCCTTACCCTACATGTGTCTTACCTATTCGGCACAGCGGAATTTAACACTCTCACTTGTTTTTTTTTTACTTTTACCAAAAAATATTTTACTTAATTATATATTTTCTAAATTCATTGTGTATCGCTTTATAATCAATTAAATTAGTCTGACAAGATTTCTTTTACAACTCACATCTCTTAGCTGGCAATTGCTGCTCCTTTAAATTTTCGCTACTTTTCTCTATCTATCATCTCAGGTATCCTTATTTCAGTTAGTTTTATAAAATTTCTACCATTTTATTTTGTATATTTTGCAAGGTACATTTAAATATATTTCGAAAAAAGTTCGTGTATATATTTCCTTTTTTCATTGCATCTCTTGGCTGCACTTAAGTTAAATAGTTTGTTTGTGTAGGTGTGTTTGTACGTAAACATAAACACCACTTAATCTATAAACGAGAGTGTAATTTGTAAAATTGTAGTTATTGGAGCAAAAATTCATTGAGAAAAATGTTGGTCAATTGTTGGGTGGGCGAGTAAATAGTAATTAAAATTGGGGGGTAAATTGAGGAAAGGTGAAAATTAAATCAAGAAAATATTTCATTGGCGATTTCTTCCTCACGAAGCAAATAAATAAATATGTTAGATATGATAAATTCTTAAAACTTTTCTTATTAAATCCAGTTTTGTTTTAAACTCTGAGGTATTCAACAAAAATTTAATTTTTAAATAGTCGAACTCGAGTTCAGTTTTATTTTTTAATATAAAGAATAACAAAATATATATATAATAATAATAAAAAAGTAAAAATAAATAAATAAGTGAATAAGACAGTATTCAAGCTCGACTATATAATTATATAATTAGTCTTCAAAATGTGGATTATATTTAACATCTTCCATAGAGAACAAATTGGCCAGCCGAATATTTCTTACAATTAGCAACTTTATTTTTGATTGTATTAACAGAAATATAATAACCGTTGCCCAATTTCTATTGTGATATATTATTTTCTATTGGAACAACAGAATTCTAGTCATAATAAACTCGATTTCTTGAATTCACATCAATTCGGTCGGATATAAATCAAAATAAAATGGTTTCCTATCTGCTTAATTGTTAAAAGAATATTTAGGAATATTGGAAAATCAGCTAAATTTTCTATCTAAATGAGTTAGTGGACAATCAGAAAATCTATATCTCAATATCACCTACTTTATGTTGCTTCGCTAGTGCTTTTTGTTTGAGATTCTTGTATGTCGACTTGTACTTTTACTTTAAATAAACTGAAAGTGGTTTTATTATGGAATTTTGTAGCTATATAACTTATTTTGGGTTAGTTAACCATAATTAAATTCGATATGTTTTGAGATCTATTTGCCAGAACTGGTCGTGAAGAGAATATTCAAAGTACAGTGTTTTTAAATAGCTTTTTTCAGATATTTACCCATCATTATGAAAATGGTCTACATAAAAACTCTAAACAATAAGTTTATCATTTATTTTACATCACAATTTTTATACCAAAATTTATTAAATAAAATTTATATTTTTAATTTTTTTTTAAATATTTTTCATGCAGTTAATTTTAATAAAAATGGTTAAGTCAAAAATTAAAAATATAAATTAATTAATTCATTAATATTTTAAAGTCATATAAAGTCAATTTAAACTTTAGGAAGAGTGTTTCCATAATAAATTTTCATTAGCCTATCAATATCATTGTATTAAAATATTTCCTAATTTAGACAAAATAACAATTTTTAATAATGTGTTATCTCTCAATCGGAAACAAATTTAGTTGTCAGAGCAAAAAATTATTTTCTTTGTAAACTATATATCATTTTAAGTATTAAAAATTTTTATAATATCTTGATCTTTAGGAATAAGGCTTAATAAAACTTCTCTTAGGTTCGTTGTTTTTGGGCATTTTTAATATTTGACTTAAAAATGTTTATTAGGCGTGCTAAACACAAAAATTTAATTTATTTGGAATTTTTCAGATTTGGAAAGCGAGCAATATTAATATTTTTTTGCAAAATATTAATAAGTCATAATATATATGAGCATAACAAAACTTCAGCCTAAGCCAGCCAGCAAATGCAACAATATTTTATGGATAAACAAACACAGCTAAACACACACTCACACCACACCCTTTGGCCGGGTAAAGAGAAAAGCCGCATATACATACACATTAAAGTGTAGCGGCAATAATAATAAAACAGATTCGGCCATATGATAAATGTGTCAGCAGTAGAAGTGGTAGTGGTAACTGAATTCTGACTGCGCTTATATTGAAATAAAAAAAAAAATAAATAAAAACAATAAAAACAGCAACATAACCAAATGGAGCCATATAGCAGTTGCTGCTGTTTTAAGCATTGATGCTAATGCTACTGGTTGAAGTCGAGCTGCTGCATATACTGTTGCATTCAAGCTGGATTTAATGTTACATGTTGTTCATTCTAAGTGTATGTATATGGGTGGGGGCGTACGTAGGTATATGGATGAATTTACTAGTGCAATACAAAGATGATGATGTTGTTGTTGCTACTGATGGTGCATACATTTGACCTATATTTATTATATGTATGGACTCGTATGTATGTGGTTTTTTCCAACTCGGGCATAATGAAAACTAAAAAATGCACAAGCATTGTACACGTACGCACACCTACATAAATTACTCCCGTGTTTATGTGCGAATCTTGTGTGCTCCAATATGCACGTATCATACATTTTGCAAAAAAAAAAAAATCCTAAGAGTTAAATAAAATAATCATAAAGAGTAGTTTTCTGTGTATATATGCAATATATTTTTTCTATCTAACTGTTGCAACTTTGCAGAAGGGAAGACAAAAAGCTGTACCAAATTTAAAATAACTATACTGAAAAATTTATGATTCCAGCTATTTTGTAACTACAAAAAATATTTTACCTACACCCATCTATTATTATACCGATCGACTCTGGATCACTTTCTAAGTCGAATTACATACGTCCGTCCTTCAGTCGATCTTTCTGTGTGTCCATATAAACTTTGTAATATAACTACAGGTCGCAATTATGAAAATATTGTAAGGGGGTTTTGTCGTAGGCTGGTGTAGCCAGTCGTTACCAGGGTCTACCCAAGGACCCTTGATATCTTAAGCAATAATAACACCTTTATTTTTCCTATTCTCGGAGTGTCTGTCTTGCAGAACTGATTTTATAAGGATATTTTATAAATATATTTCAATAATGACACAATCGGCAAACGGTTCTTCGTATTACTCGGATCTCCTAGGCTAGCATTCGTGGAAATATCGGTGTAATGGGAATTCGGATACTTATATCGGTGGCAGTCGATTGTATCGGTGTTCGGCTGCTAATCGGTAGTAGTCGGTTGTGTCTGCCTTCAGATACTTGTATCGGTGTTCGGCTGCATGTATCGGTAGCATTCGGCTGTATCGGGCTTGGGCTACTTGTATCGGTAGTTGTCGGGTATATTGGTGTTCGGCAGCTTGCACCAGTAGTAGTCGGTTGCATCTAGTATTCGTGGAAATATCGGTGTAATGGGAATTCGGATACTTATATCGGTGGCAGTCGATTGTATCGGTGTTCGGCTACTTGTATCGGTAACAGTCGGTTGTATCGGTGTTCGACTGCTTCGCTCGACTGAGATGCCGGTTTGATAGTTGTTGACTGTGTTGGTTAACTCGGTGGTGCTGATAGGCAGTGTTGAGATCTCGGTGGCCTGATGCTCGGTGGTGCTGGTTGGCAGCTTCGTTCGCCAATATGCAAAATAAGAGCAGAAGATTAAATAAGAACAGTCAACCGAAGTCCTGTATAAATGAAAACAGTCAGCAGAAGTTGCTGAATAAATGAGAACAGTTAACACAAGTCGCTGTGTAAATGGGAACAGTTAACCGAGGTCGCTGTATAAATGATAACAGCCAACAGAAGTCGCTGAATAAATGAGACCAGGCAACAGATGTCGCTGTGTAAATGAGAACAGTCAAGGGAAGACGTGGTATAAATGTATAGATGATGGCCAAGACCGATCACCCTTAAAACAAAATTAGTGTTAGGATCTATTTTACTTGGTAGTAAATTGTCCAGCTTCGACATTAACTCGACTTAAGTCGGAGTCTCGACTTGACTGATTTTACCTATACCAACCTTACTTACTTATCTCAGTTCATGTATTGACTGAGTGAGAATTAATAGATATATTTCTGGTTGGTATAGAGTCAGCCATTGTTTGTGTTATTATTGTGTATGGTGACGTCATGTACGTTAAGTATGGGTGGTCGTAGTCAGTTAGTGTCGTGTATACTATTGTAGTATTGAGTTGTTTTTGTTTGTAGTTGAATTATTTATATATGTTGCATTTAGCAACGTTACAATATTTTAATACAAATTGCTATTTAAGTTTTCATCGGCAAAAAATTATCATATAGATCCCGATCAAATTTGGTTTGTGTGTGTTTATTGAACCCATTAATTAGTAGTCCATAATAAACTTTTTAGGAAAATTCCTAATAATAGCCTTCATATAAAGCTACATCCCCATCTTCACTTTGATCTATCAAAAAACAAGAAGATTGCATAAATTTTTCTCAAATTTGGTCTGTATATGTTATTACAAAAAAGAGGTGCCTGCATTAGATATAGTCAGGAGTGGTCAATTTTTGGACATAACCCCCATATATTTATAGTATCATATACGAAATTTTTCATATCTGCAGGCAAAAAATTTATAACAATGCTACTCAAATTATGCTTAATTTATATATCTAAATAATTGGACTGAAGACCATTTCTCTAAACACACCTTATAGGGTACTGTATTTTCTTACTTGATTTTCTGCCGAAAATCCTTCTAAATATTTGGAATATGAATATATTTCCTATTAGATCAATCATATTTCTTTATACGACTAGCCCGAGTAGTAAAACTAAAATTTTTCACTTTTCAGAGACAGCTTTGCATATTTGTCTGAGGTCATCTATTTCACACGGGAACAATTTTCTTTGATTAAGAACTGAATGATGTCTTTAAGGTTATTTGGAACGCTGAATCCAAATCTGAGCTTGGCTTTCTATCGGCTCTACTTTTCGCGATATACTGTTATGTCTAAAATTAAGGCACTTCCACCACATATATTGGAATAACTTGAAAACGGTTCAACATATTCAGTTAAAAAAAACCCAAAACTCGTCAACAATATTATTTTTGGCTCTAAATTTGTCCAGTAGTTTCAGAGATATTGTTGAAGTTTTCAAAAAAAGAAAAATTTTATAAAAAAGTCACAAATAAGATTAGTACCTGTAACTTCAAAATTCACGCTGATGGAGAAAAATGGAGATCAAATTAGTAAATTACAATAAAGTTCCAGTCAACACCAAAAAGGTCAATTTTGTGCCCTTGTGTTATTAATGTGAGTAATTGGACAAACAATTTACGAGTGAAGATCAATGAGCGTGGCATTCCCCATACAAAGTAAATATTAAGTGTTGCATATCTGGAGTACTGGAACTTTGGGTGCACCCATAGTTAAAAAAAAAACAATAAAAATATACGTAATCAGAGTAGGGAGTGTTATCGGAGCAGTGGACGTGGTACCGACCATAGAAACTTAAAAACAGTTTAAAAACAACAAAACATAAATTTTAAATTCATATTATCTAGCGTATATACGATTTTTTTCTTGAAACCACTCATGGGGTTTTGCGCACCTATTCTGCCCACTTTTTTTTTACAGCTTTTCTCCAATATATATTTAGTTTGTTATCATTGTTGGCTAACTTGGATGATACATTGGATGTTATTTGGAGATTACATTGCTCTGGGACATACTTAATATTATTTGTAATGTAGCCAAATCCGGCCATAATAATGGAGGTACTATGTGCTGTTTATAAAGATGTAATAACCGCTCATGTAAACAAATTAGATGTAATAACCGCTCATGTAAAGATCCACGTGGGATGAACAGTTTTGTGTCTAGCCAACAACTGCACATGGCCTGTCGTACTAAAATCTTTTTATATAATTTGTCCATCTTTGCACTTAAATATTTTCTTCACACCACATCTGACATGACCTGTATAATAGAAGACATCAGGAATTTGTTTAAAGTCAACTTAATATATGTTTCGTCATCGATTAGAAGACAGCTTTAAATTTACTTAATTCGGATGTTAACAATTTTCTGGCTCTGATTTTGGCTTTCCTGTATTTGTCATCGTTTCTATATGGAACACGAGTTTACATGTTACGCTGTGAGCCGTAAGACAAATCGGTGTGACTTATGATTGTATTGGTGAAAAATTTATGGTATAAAATTGTTTCAGCTAATTCAACAACCCTCTACTGTAAAACGGTAAAAATTTCATAATATAATGGTATAGCATACATAATTCAACAACCCCACAAATTTGCTATAAGTGATACAAAGATGACGCTTCCTGTTTGATTTTAAAAGAGTGACATAAAAAAATCTTTAATTACTAGATGTTGACACATCTCCCCTGTGGCCGGATTCACATGATTTTTTGCCAAGTCATGTTAAGATAGGTTGTGGTTTTATTTATACGACACCACTATCTTTCTAGCCAAGTTTTGATGTGTAAACATCTACACGCGCAGAAAGTTAAATTTCTATTTCACAATACAATCACAAAAACAGCGTAATATATGAGCCTTAAGACAAAATCGGTGTGACTTATGGTTGTATTGGTGAAAAAATTATGATATGTAATAACCTGTTTGAAAATGAAAAGTTAAAAATAAAAAATGAAAAAAGAAAAGTGAAAAATAAAAAATAAAAAATGAAAAATTAAATATTAAAAATAAAAAATGAAAAATAAAAATTGAAAACTGAAAAATAAAAAATTAAAAACGTAAAACGAAAAATAAAAAATGGACAACGAAAAATGAAAAATAAAAAATTATAAATAAATAATTAAAAATGAAAAATAAAAAATAAAAATTAAAAAATGAAAAATTAAAAATAAAAAAATTTAAATGAAAAAATCAAAAATAAAAAATGAAAAATAAAAAATGGAAAATGAGAAATAAAAAATTAAAAATAAAAATGAAATATGAAAAATGAAAAATAAAAAACGAAAAATAAAAAATGAAAAATAAACAATGAAAACTGAAAAATAAAAAATTTAAAAAAAAAATAAAAAGTGAAAAATGAAAAATAAGAAAAGAAAAATATAAAATAAAATATAAAATAAAAATAAAAAAAATAAAATATAAAAAGTTAAAAATGAAAACTGAAAAATTTAAAATTAACCCGTTGAAATAATAAATAATAATAAATATTTTTGTATTAGCAGAACCCCTGCAGTTGATTGCTATTAGTGATACATAGATGACGCTTTCTGTTTGATTTTAAAAAAGTGCCATAAAAAATCTTTAATTACTAGATGTTTTCACATCTCCCCTGTGTTAGCGGACTCACATGATTTTTTTTATTCACAAAACCCATTTTCCGACCAGATCAAGATTTTCTAGATGTGGTCTGGGTTTAGTGAAATATTTTTATATTTCGCCTTGGTGCACGTAATGCACCCACTTGTTTTTCTATGGCTACATACGAAGACATAGGGTTGGTTAAATAAGTGTGCAAATTTTTTTTCTCTTAATTTCTTCGATTGTTGTCATCGCTTTCAATAACCGCGTTTGACTTAACACGTGCTTGGCTTTTATAACAAAGAAAAATAATGGGATTTTGTTGTTGCTCATATTGTAAGTTAGATATATTCGTTTAAATTTGTAAAAATTTTTCCATAAGAATTCTTTAAATATATAACATCATATAACTGTAGTAGTATTAAAAGGGATATCCTTGACACTTTGTACGAATCCATCAGATATTAATGTGATAAATAATGAGCGTAATAGGATTGGTGGGCGTGGCACCTGCCATACCGAAAATATGATATACTATGAAAGCGCCAGTCTTAAAACCTTTGTGAGTAGTTGTTGAAAATATGGGCGGCGGAAACCTAAATTCAAAAAACGCCAAATTCAAAAATTTCCAAAACCGAAAGTTGCGGAAAGGAATCGCAAAAAACTAAGGTTTCAAAAAAAAAAAAAATCGATCAAATTATAAATCATCAAAATTGAAATTCATCAAAATCAAAATCGATAAAATAAAAAATTGCCAAATGAGTTTCTAAATTCTAGGCCGATCGTTAAGTGCTGCCGGGTTTTATTTGGAAAATCCATGTTGTTCTTATGGGCAGCTATATGTAGCTTGCTCCAGAGTAGAAATTTCCAAGTATTTCATAATTTTTGCATCGAATGAATAAGCAAAAAAAACTTTTAAATAAGCAAGCATTGAAATAGAAAAATAGAAAATAAATAAAATAAAGTTTTTCATTGTACAATACAAGCTTCGTAGCAAAAATTTATTATGAAAACATACATGTCAATAATGCTCAGTCAGTCGTAGCGAAACAGGACAGGGTATACTAATAATAAATATAACTAAGTGTTTAGTGTAATAAGTTTATACTTTTTGGAATTGCACTAACACCAGGAACCTTATTCTTCAATTTTACCTGAATTGGACGGTCATACTGGCGTGGGAAAATTACTGACTAACTGCTACTCGAAGAGGGTCAGTTGATTTCGATTGAAATGTATGAAAGTTTTTTTGAAAAAAATGTTTCGGTTGATATATAAGATAAGGTAGCTCTTAATTCAAAATATATAAAAAAAATACACTTTTCGAAAAAAGTGCAAGTGCGACATTTTTTGTCAGAAAGGAAAACGGCATACGATAAAGACCCCACTTAAATAAGAAAAAATTCTTGCACCATCATGACAATGCACTACCGCATTTCTTTGCTTCGAATTCCGAAAAATTGAAGTCTTCAATTACGTATTCTGCAGAGCTGGCCTATTTTGCAGAGTTTGAGAAATCGTATTATTTCAAAGGTATCAAGATGTTAGAGGATCGTTGGGAGAAGTGCATATAACTTAGCGGAGATTACGTTGAAGAACAAAATTGATTTCAAATCCAAAAAAATGGTTTTTCATTATTACGCCATGAATGTGTCACTTCTTTATATAAAATTATGTGGAAATGTTTATTGTTCGCAGTTGCAAATATATGGCCATAATCTAATCAAAATCTCAAAGTATTCCGACAATAAATGTGCAGTTGGCTACTCGAAAAACTCGACCACTTTCCATACAATTGTAAGAAAATATGCACTCTATTGAAATTAGGCATCGATTTACAAAAAAGATTTAAGGAAGACATAATACAAATTTTTTAAATTCTAGAGTTAGAAATATTATGATATTACGTATATCAAATCACAAGGTAACTCGACAAAAATTGTGGCTCGGACGAACTACTTTTCGAAAAAGATCAGACACTTCTCATACAAAATTGTGAAAATTTGCTCTTATTTCATGTTCGAGCAAATTTTATAGAAAATTTTTTGTAATGACTTAGTTAAAAGATAAATTTTTTAGAGTTGAAAATGTAAAGACAGTATTTCATTTAAATTTCAAATATTTCTGGCAATAATTTCGTAGCAAAAAAGCTCGATCGCTTTCCATTCAAATATTTGAAATATCCACTTCATGGAAGACTGACATCATTTTACAAAAAATTTTCGTAACACTAATAATTAAAATGGATACAAATTGTAGTTCCTCATATGAACAGATTATTTTACTAAAGTGTTAAAACACTCCGATAAAAGGTGTGGGGTGGTCGAACTACTACTCGAAAAAGATCAGTAATAAAAATTTTTTTTTTCATTTAAAACGTCTAAAAATTAAAAAAAAAAAAAATTATATGTTTTTCTCAACAATTGCAACTGACTATATTCATAGATGACTCATTTAAAATTTTAAGTCACCCCGACCAAAATTGTGCTGTTGACGAATTACTATTCGAAAAATATCTGTTAGTTTCCAGACAAATATATGAAAGAATGCAATCCATCGATTTACAAAAAATATTTAAGAAAGACTTGCTACAACTTTATGCTTTATAACATTCCAAATTCGTCTTTAAAATTTTATAGCATGCGTGGTAAAGAAGAAGAAAGCATATATTTATAAAAATTCATAACTACACTGTATTCTTAATACATTCCGTTAGTAATTGCGCTGTTGGCGAGTTTCAAACTCGAAAAAGATCAGCAACTTTCTACACAAATGTGTGAAAATTTGCTCTTATATGAAGTTTGATATAATTTTATTGCAAATTTTCCCTTACACTTAACTTATCGTTTTAACCATATTTTATTGTTAAATTTTCAAATCAACACCATCTGATAATATTTTGGTTTGTAAAGGTTTTCGTTTCACCAACAGCCTTAGCGGAATTGTGGATGACGCCTATAAGCGTTGTTGCATACATACTCGTACCATGTTTATATTTTTATTTTGTATTCTACATATTACGTTTTTTTTTTTGCTTCCTAGCCGAGTTTAGCTATTCCACTGTTTCGTTTTTTTTTCATTCTGCCAAACAAATTTATTTTAACACATCTAATATCTAAATGGTGGAGAGAGATATATGTGAGTTAGTTATATAAATAATTAGAAGGGAAACATGAGGCACAAGATATGTATATTCTTTTATGGTCAATAAAAGAAAATTTATATATATAAAAATAAATACAGACTAATACGAGAAGTGATTACAAAAATGATTGCAGAATTCAATAATAATAATGAAAAAATTTTTCAATTGTAAGGTGCCGAAATTTTTATACTCTCCATAACTGTAAAAAATTGTTGGAAAAATATTTCGAGTTTTTTTAGTCAAACATTTTAGCGAAACTTTTTTAGTAAAAAAATTTTTTGGTCAAAAACTCTTTTTAGTCAAAAATTTTTTTAGTGAAAAATTTTTTTTAGTGAAAATTATTTTTTTATAATTAATTTTAATTATATTTTTTATATTATAATTTTTTTAGTGAAAATTTTTTTTGTGAAAAATTTTTTAAGTGGAAAAATTTGTTTAAGTGAAAAAGTGAAAAAATTTTTTCAAGTGAACAAATTTTTTTAAGTGAACAAAATTTTTTAAGTGAAATAATTTTTTTTACTTAAAATATTTTAAGAGAAACAGTTTTTTAAGTGAATAAATTATTTTCAATTGAAATAAACGTTTTTAATTTTTATTTGACGAAGGTTTTTTTTAACGAAAACAAAAATTTGTTTACTGAAAAATATTTTTATCGATTTTTATTTTTTTTTTATTTACGTTGAAAAATATTTTGAAAAATATTTTTTGTTTAATGGGAAAAAGAAAATTATAATATTTTTTTGTTTGTTGATAAAAAAGAATTTCCTGTGTTATTGAAGCATAACCTTTTGGCTTGATAAACATTATTCGGACTCCGCACCAGGAAAATCGACCGTTGAAAAGTGGTATCCTGAATTTAAGCGATACGAAATGAGCATCGAACACGACCATTGACGAGTTCAAGGCAAACATTTGTGCCGAGATAATAGCTGAACCGCACAAGATGCGAAGAAGTTAGGGAAAATAAAGCAAAAAGGGCACATTTTGCATGGCCCAATGGACCTTCCCAATAATTTGATGTTGTATTCACAAAGTAGTCTAGTACAGTAGTCGGTATAGGATAATGGTAATTGATTTTATTTAAGTTATGATATTACAGAACATAATTTTTTTATTCTCTTCTCGGGTACTTTATTTCCTCAATGTCACTGTGAAGAATACCAGACTACGAAATATTGTGAGTATGGTTTACAATATCAATTTAGTAATTATTGTTTTCTATCAAGTATTTTAATTAAATCAATTTTTACTTCTTATTTAAATAAATTGTGTATAATTATTTATAATTGGTAATCCCTAATAATAATAATAATAATAATAATAATATCAAGGCAAGGCAATTTCTTGTGACCGATTTTTTTCCACAGTTTTCTCCCGATTTTGACCAAACGTATCTCATTTGAAAGGTATTTATTTTTAGCTGTCCACCAGATTTACGGACTTTTACATTTAAAATTTTTTTTGAGTAAAATGCATTTAAAATTTCTACTAACACATACATAAAACAAGTAAGAAAATTATAGTCGGTCTAGACCGACTATACAATACCTTATACCATGCGTTTAGAAACCCTATCTCTTAGGCCCAACTAACTGGACATAGAAAATAAGCTAAACCAAATTTGAGTGGGATTTTTATAAATTTTTTTGTCTGCAGATATGAAAAAGTTCATATCGGATGCTATATCTATATGTGGACTAGGCCCAAAAATGGACCGATCCTGACCATGTTTGGTAAGGTCTCTTGTATTTTGCAAAAATATATACAAACAAAATTTTAGAAGAATCAGTGCAATATTTATGTTTTTTGATAGATTTAAGTGAAGATCGGGAAGCAGCTGTATATGGGGCCTATGACTAAGAGTTGTCCCATAGGGATGATTTTTGGACTACTGATTAATGGATGTAATAAACACATACAAACCCAATTTGACTAAGATTTATATAATAATTTGGGTCTTATGGCAATTTAAGTCGATTTCATAGGGGTCATTTGTATGGGGGCTAGGTCTGAACATGGACGGATTCTCACCAATTTCAACAGCGTTCATCTCATGGCCGATAAAAGCTCATATACCAAATTTCATCAAAATATATTCATATTTCCGACCTGGAGTTTGATTAAAAGCTTTACATGGACACACAGACGGACGGACGGACGGACGGACGGACATCGTTAAATCGAATCAGATAGTGATTCTGATTCGATCGGTATAATTAAAGATGGGTCTAGGTCAAATATTTTTGGTAGTTACAAACAGCAGCACAAAGTCATTATACCCAAACCACATAGGGTATAATTATAGTGTGCTGTGTATGTGTGTTTATTAAATTTGTTAATATGTTTGCAAAAAACCCTGTGTTGACTTGGTAAATAATTTTGCACATCGATATAAACCAATAACGAGAATAACGACAAGATAGATTTTGAATTTTGAATTGACTAAAATTGGTTAGCATAAAATTTCCTAGAATTTACACTCGTACTTCGAGGGCTGGGATCTGCTAATATAAAAGAATGCGAAATAATACAATAAATATGCCTCTGTTTGGAGAAAATTGCGAACACCAGGACAACAAGTTTAACCAGCAACAGCACCTGTAATTCTTCCAGAAATTTCATCAGGTAAGATATCAAAACTTTCTGCATTTTAGAAGGATGAACCTGAAATTTTATTCCTTCGAGTTTAGGCAAGTTTCCGCGCTTGTGGTATATTGCAAGATACAGCAAAATACTAATATTTTGTAACGAATTTAAATCAATCGTTATGGTTTTTGGTTAATGACATTGTTGTTTCTTCACAATCTTCTGAAACGTATGAAATACTTTAAAAATACGTCATGGATTGCTTTTGCTGAATCTGCTTAACAGTAATTAAAGCGTGTTAGTGAAATTCAAAATCTTAAGCCACACTACCTGCATCGAATGAAGTCCCTCTTTGGTGGTAGGGTTAGTTTCATTTTTCTAAAAACCTTATTTTTTCCATGTTTACCAGACAAGGAAAAAATATTTCGGTCGTATGTGAAGCAAATGACATGGCAAAAATATCACTTCAAACTGATAAATAGCCGAGGTATTTTCAAGTTTGACATCTATGTATGTTTATCTGTAAAGTCTCTTCACACGAATATGCAGACGATTTTACAAAAAATTTGGATACTATTGTCGTTAGAAATTATGTAAATATTATCATAAATATTATCATTAAATACATTTTATATTTACAATTATTTATAACTAGTAGATCCCAGCCCTCGAAATTCGAGTGAATATTCAAGGAAATTTTATTTTTTCAGTTAATAAATTATTTTATAAGACGCTAAAGGTATGCTAACCAATTTTAGCCAATTCACAATTCAACACTTTTTAAATATCAATTCAACACAATTATTATTGTGAATGAAGAAAACACATAGCATTGCATAATTTTATGTATGTGTTAGGAGCAACTTTAAATGCATTTAACTAAAAAAAATTTAAAATTTAAAAATCTGGTGGACATCTAATAAGAAATACCTTTCAAATAAGATATATTTGCTAAAAATCGGAATAAAAGTGTGAAACAAATAATCGGTCAATAATAATCGCCTCACCTATTAATATTATAGATGTCTATTTTTTTTAGCTACTGAGAAAGACCAGCTAATTTCTTATAGTAAGCTAAGTCTTTTTCAATATTTTCATTTGCCAATAACAGAATTTTTTTCTCTTGGTTGGCACCGACTAAAGTTAAAGGTTTGTATTTTTTTATATTTTTTTTAACTCAAAAGGCTTAACACAAGAACACACCCGTTTTATTATTAAAGTCTGGGAAACAATTTTCATCTTGTTACTTTTACTAACGGTGAAAAAAAACAACATGTAATTATGCTACATTAAAAAGAAAAATAAATGGGGAGCCAAGAAAAAGTATTCGAACAACTGTAAAGTGCGTGCAGAATTGTGGGTGAGAGTAAATGAGTGACTGACAAAGTGGTGGGTATGAGACTGCTGCGACTATCACTAGTTATATATACGAGTAATTTTGCTTCACCAGATATACTTCAGGATTGTGCTAATAATCACAAGAGATGATAAAAAACAACAATAAAAAAGAGTACATTAAAACTTTTAGATTTCTTTAGAGAATTGAAGTTTTTTCTTCGGTTGTTGCTGTCTGAAACTAAACCTTTTAAACCAAATGCACAATAAATGAGTCATTGTTTATAAAATTGTTAATCATACTGATGTTTTAAAATTATCAGGATGTACAAAATATAATGATTTTGAAAGGAATTTTAATTCATAGAATCGTTTAAATTCCGATTGTTATAACGAGAAAATTGTCAGAAGCACTACCGCTCCTTAACGTGAACAAAATATAATTTGCGCAAATCGATAATCATTTGGAAACAGTTCTCTGTTCAACATAAACTTCTAACAGCAATTGATGACTTTTCGCAGCATTTTTATACTCTATACCACAATGTGGTCAAAAATATTTTCTTATTATATTATATCACAATCACTTTCTGAGTCGATTTGGCGATGTCCGTCCGTCCGTCTCTCCCTCCGTCTCCCCTTGGAATGAAACTAAAGATCCCAAATATAAATGTATTTTGATGAAGTTAAGTGCATAAGCTTCTATCGGCCATGAGATGAACGCTGCTGAGATTGGTGGAAATCGGTTTATGTTCAGACCTAGTCCCTATAAGCGCCCCGGTAGGTGAGTAGGTAGCATGCTCGCCTATCATGTGGGGGTCGTGGGTTCGATTCCCACCAGAGGCTTTGGTCTGTCGCTGCAAAAAAAAACCAGCCAAATTAGAATCTGCAGACAAGCCACTCGGCTTCGCGGAACTAGGCTAAAAAAAAAAAAAAAAAAGTAAACAAATAAAAATATACATATGACCCCTATCTGATCGACTTAAATCGCCATAATATCCAAAGATCTCGGTCAAATTGGGTTTGCGCATGTTTATTATATCCATCTATCATCTATAGAACAATTTTTCACTTAAATCTGTCAAAAATCTATTAAATCTATAGCAAAAAATAATCTAACCCGTAGATACAAAGTTTTTATTAAAACTCATTCTTTCCTTATGCTTGTGAGTTTTTAATATTTCCGTGACTGTGCGTGACTTAAAATTAATCTTTGGCCACAACAAGTCTACGGACAATGTTTCAGATCCATCGGATGAGGGGAAGTGGGGTTTTAAAATCTCCGTGACTGTGCGTGACCATGCGCGACTGCGCGTGACTAAATCAAAGTTGATCTTCCTTTACAGCAATTATGTCGACCAAGTTTCAGATCGGTCGGATGATGGTAAATGACATTTAGATCACTTCGTGACTGTGCGTGACCGTGCGTGACTGTGTGTGGCTAAGTCAAAGTTAATCTTGTTTTCACAGCAAGTGTATGGACCAAGTTTCAGATCGATAAGATGAGTGGAAATGACATTTAGAGCACTCCGTGACTGTGCGTGACCATGCGTGACTGTGCGTGACTACCCCAAATTTAATCTGTAGTCACGACAAGACTATGGGCTAATATTCAAATCAATTGGATAAGAGGGAATGGGGTCCACCCATGGCAGACAGACAGACAGAATGTATGAGTTAAAAGAAATAGTTTAATAAGTGACCTTACCAAATATACTCATGATCGGTCCATTGTTCGACCTAGTCCCCACATAAATATAGCATCAGATATAAACTTTTTCATATCCGAAGGCAAAAAATTAATAATAATATCACTCAAACTTGATTTATGCTTATTTTCCATATCTAATTAGTTGGAATAGGGTCTCTAAACGCATGATATAGAGCAGGGGTGTAATTATACCCTATACCACTATGTGGTTTGGGTATAATGACTTTGTGCTGCTGTTTGTAACAACCAAAAATATTTGACCTAGACCCATCTTTAATTATACCGATCGAATCAGAATCACTTTCTGAGTTGATTTAACAATGTCCGTCCGTCCGTCCGTCCGTCCGTCCGTCCGTCTGTGTGTCCATGTAAACCTTGTAATCAAACTGCAGGTCGCAAATATGAATATATTTTGATGAAATTTGGCATGTAAGCTTTTATCGGCCATGCGATGAACGCTATTGAAATTGGTGAGAATCGGTCCATGTTCAGACCTAGCCCCCATACAAATTACCCCTATGAAATCGACATAAATTGCCATAAGATCCAAATTGTCATATAGATCTTACTCAAATTGAGTTTGTATGCGTTCATTACATCCAGCCATGATGTATATATTTTTCCAAAATACAAGAGACTTTACCAAACATGATCAGGATCGGTCCATTTTTGGACCTAGTCCCCATATGGATATAGCATCCGATATGAAATTTTTCATATCTGCAGCCAAAAAAATTAATAAAAATCCCACTCAAATTTGGTTTTTGCTTATTTTCTATGTCCAGTTAGTTGAGCATAAGAGATAGGGTTTCTAAACGCATGGTATAGGGTATCGTATAGTCGGTCTAGACCGACTATAATTTTCTTACTTGTTTTCTTATAAGATCGACTTCGTGCAATAAAAATCCGCCGCGATCTACTTTTTCTAAAACTAATGGTAAGAGGAGAAGGCAATATTTATGGTTCCAAATTTCATTTTTTAAGGATTGCTGAAATTAACTTATTTGTATTAAAGTAAATTTAATAAGAACAAAAATCATTTGTTGATAATATTTATTAATAGAAATAATTAAAAATTATCACAAACTTAAAACTTAAGTTAAAGTAACAGATGTACATAAGAATATTCAAAATTCATTTTGAACTTCCTGATGCTACATTAGTTAAATTGCTCAATCTACATTACATGTTTTCTACAATTTTACTCAGACCATTTCTCAAGCAGGATTCTAAATGTTCGTCTGCTAAGCTCGTTCGGTATTTTGACTTTGTTATTTTTATTTGAGAAAATGCTGATTCGCACAGATATGTTGAACTAAAACAGGCGTATAAATTTACGTCTGTTAAATATTTCCAGAAATTATCGTTGCAAGCTCTTGCTTTATTTAATATAAATATCATTTTGCAACGTAATAATTTCTGTTTCAAGTGTAATATCAAATATAATTTAAAGATTTTATGCAATTGTTTCGGCTTTAATACTATTATTAAATGAAAAACTCATAAATAAATTAAGCAATATTATCAATTTTTTTTTAGATCTTCGAAACGGTTATTTTTTTTTTTTTTTTTTAAGCCTAGTTCCGCGAAGCCGAGGACTTGTCTGCAGATTCTAATTTTGGCTTTTTTTTTTTTTTGCAGCGACACACCAAAGCCTCTGGTGGGAATCGAACCCACGACCCCTGCATGATAGGTGAGCACGCTACCAACTCTCCTACCGGGTGACATATTTTTTCACCATAATTATTATAAGTATTTTTTTAAATGCGACAACATATTTGGAAAATTAGATAAATTTTTATTTTCTAGCTTTGATACAAGAAGATTTATTTTTTCTCTGAAGGCATTTACAGCACTAATCATATGGAAAATTGTTTTGTAGTTCTCAATTTAAATCATTGAATTTAGCTGTTACGTCGGTTAAAAACGCTAAATCTAATTACCAATAATTAATGGTAATCATCTCCTCTTTCTCCAAGAAATTGCTTAATTTCATTGATTAGATCTCGACCTAGCCACCTGACATCTATATGCGTGAGCAGTTCGGATGGTCTACCATTATTTTATTCTTCCACCTGTAGCTTAAAAAGGCTCCTTTGGCGAGGAGACTTTTTGCTCGAATAGAATTAGAAATTTTGAAAGTTATATTTATAATTTCTTGCAGTTCTTGCAATTTTTGCGCACAGCACTTGCTGGTGTGTTATACAATGATATTTTAAGAAATCGGGAAAATCTTCATTGTTTCTACATAAAGCGATGAAACCATTTCGACAACCTGTCATAGCTGGTGCTCCGTTCGTTGTAATTGAAACAAGTTTATAGAGTGAAAATTTAGCTAAATTTTACAATAGACTTTGAAACTGGCAAATAAATCTTCACCTCGAGTGTTTCCTTTTTATGAAATGTCGTTAAAAACAATTCCAGTGAAAATAATCATTTGATATATGCCAACTGCATCAGTAGCATCATCCAACTGAAGTGAAAATGCTTGACAATTCATAATATACTGCATTAATTGTTCCTTTAAATATGAAGCTATTTGGTTCACTCGTTTTGCAACTGTATTGCGTGACAACTTCAAATCGTTAATCGCAGTAACGATTTCTGACTTATTTTTATAGTCACAAAATGAAGAATCAGCCGCCTGCAAGAAACAATCACTAAATATTTTTTTATTTTTAGCAAGAACATGGCATACTCGCAAAGAGGCAATTGTAATCGACTTTGATCTTAATGTTTCTTTAGTGAAAATTAATTGTTGCGATGAGAGACTCGCCTTAATTTCAATTAGTTTAGCTTTTCGTAAATCACTGTTCAGCGGATAATTTATTTTATATTTCATATGCTCCGTTTTGAAATGTCGTTCCAAATTTCCCTTCTTCGCTAAGGATACATTATTATTGCAAATTAAACAACAGCATTTATTCTGTATCAAAACAAAAAAATAATCTAGCTCCCATTCCTTATTCCTTTTACAAATATTCATGGAGTTACGATTTCAATTAATGAGAACTTATTTTTCTAATATAATTTTAATGAATTTATTCTGAATAGCAACTAGAACAGCAATGAAAGATTAAATTTCATAAAAAAAGAGTCTACATTTCTCAATTTTCCTACATGTACAGATACTTTTTTCTACCTCTGGAATCACTGAACTAGATTTATTTGGTTTTTAACACACGTAATGAACGAGTTTATTCTGACTGACGACAAGATTCAAAGAATAAAAAAACGTTTTGTACATATTTAGTACTAATACTCGAAAAGTGAATATTTCTTAGTGATCGACCTAAAATCATCCGAATTGACACGCCTGGTATAGAGTATCATATAGTCATTTTAGACTGACTATATTTTACTTACTTGTTTTTTTTTCGAATGAAAGAAGAAAAGCAAAACTTTCGCAAATGCTGATTATTTGACTTGAATGCTGAACATGTTTGTACCTCAAAATTATTACTTTTTTAACCGCACGTGTTCATCATGCACCTTATTAGCCAGATTTGGCTCCCTCGGATTATTTTCTATTTCCAAGTTTGTGCAAAATAACTCGGTTGTAAACGACTTACCAACAATAAAGAAGTGGAGTCTGCGGTTTAATGGCTGTTTTAAAGAGCTAGATAGTTCTTATTTTAGAAAAGGTAGTGAAGCTACTGAATATTGCTGGGAAAAATATATTGAGATTAAAGAAAGTTATGCGGAGAAATAAAGGAAATTTTTTTTAAATTTTTGTGTTTTCTTTGTCAGCTCGGATTGTTCTTTGACTGTTCTCGTACAAGGTTATCGTTACATTTGTAGTAATTATAAAATCAATCTGCACACTATAACGAATATATTTACTTGATCTTTATAACAAGCATAGCTGATATGGCCATGTCCGTCTGTCCGTCTGTGGGAATCACGATCACAACTTCAGTATATAAGCTGGATTGCTCAGTTTTAGTGGAAGTGATTTGCTGACATACTGAGAAGGTTACTGTTGAAAATCATCGAAATCCGTTCAATAGGTCCTGAGATTTTAATGAAATTCCTAGAAACGCTTGAACTTAGTGTTAATATTATTCTATGTTTTGTAATTTGTGTGTGTTGGATGTAAATGTTCTTATTGTTTTTGTGGTCATGGTCATAGTAGCATTTGCTTAGTAAGTGTGTGTGTTGTCCCGAAAATGATATCAAATATCACCAATATGAAACAAAAATAATAATAAAGAAGTAAATTGTCCTAAAAAAGTATCTAGTTATTTATAAAAAATGAAATAACTATTAATAAAAAGGAGTCATATTTTCATAATTTTGTATGCAACAATTTAGACATATTTACTTCTTTTAAAGAACTCAAAATTTGAAATAATAGAAAATGTCTATATTAGAATTTTTTTTTTCGTAATTTGAAGTTTTTTGTTTTGAGAAAAACTGTAAGATTAGAAATTGTAAGCATTATTAATAGATTTCCTATTAAATGCGTTTATAGAGTGTTCTTTACTATATGTCAGATTCTAATAGATAAAAACACCCCAAATCGTACAAAGCTAAAGACGAGGCTATAATTTAATATTTCTCGTATACTTGACGAAAAAAAATTCAGTAGGTCTGTCTACCTTTGCTTTAAAACCATATACACATATGTTCCCAAACTCTCAAATTATTGTAAGCAACGCATTTAATTATGACTCTGTAGGTTCTATTTTAGAAAGTTGCTTTAACCATAATGGAAATTTACATACAAAGAAAATGTGTTATCCTTATAGCTTTTGCTACTTTTGATTATGAAAGTGATCGATCACTTGGTTTGTTTCGATGTTATGTACTTCGCTACATTCCTTTAATTGTTTTGATATTTATTTTTGCCACAATTTGGTTTTAATGGGATAAAAACATCTAATAAAACGTTCATTTAAATGTTTGAAATTGTTTAGGTGTCCGCAAATATGTGAAGATGAACTTTTAGTTTTTAAATTTTTTACTTTTTCATAACTACTTGTACAGGGTACATAATTTCTTACCTGTTTTAATTATATTATGGTACTTAATCAATCTTGCAACACTAAATTAAAATATTACATGCTAATAAAGATAGAAAAATTTTAAATTTTACTGATATAAGGCAAAACTTAAATTGCCAGGATCATTACGCGAGACTAATTTGGAACTTTTTTTGAAATTTCGATAACATCTAAGCTCTCAAAATATTTCAAAGTATTTATTTTTGGTCTCTTATGAAGGGATGATTTTTCTACCTTATAAAAAAATTATGACGTCTTTTAAATAGAAGTTAGTTCTTTCTAATAAAATTATATATATAAAAAAATCTATAAATAAAAAAGTTTAAGAAAAACAATTAACTTTAAATTAAAAACATATTACAATTTTATGGCTAATTACACTGTGGATCATTTTCGGGGTCATTATCTGGGGCTGAGAAATTCTAAGTCAGGGTGAAAGTACTGGGCCAGTGTAATAAAAGCTCCAAAGTTTTTGATGTTCTCAGGCCATATGTGTTTTCCTTATCTTGATTTTTGTTTGCTTAGTTTCTCAGCAATAAGTTATAAACCATAGACGATTTCTCATTTCATTCTTCAACAAAATTGTTGATAAGCCTTAAGTATATAATCTATAATATTAACAGGCTAGGCGATTTCTTGTGACCGATGTTTTATTCTACAGTTTTATTAAGATTTTGACCAAATGTATACTATTTAAAAGGTATTTCATTTTAGCCGTTTTGCAGATTTACAGATTTTTAAATTTTTTCCTTTATTTTGCGTAAATTGCATTTAATGTTGCTAATAACACATACATAAAATTATGCATATACTCTTTGTGTTTTATTAAATTTGTTAATGTGTTTGTTAATGAGTTCGTCATCTTCATTCACAATAATAATAAACCATAAAAGTGTTGGTTTGTAAACTGGCTAAGTTGAAAAATAAAGTTGTCTATAAATTGCACTCGAATTTCGGGCGCTGGAATCTGCTAGTTTTTATTAATATAGCCATGCAAAAATAGAATTAAAAATACCGGTGTTGTTTGATTTATCAATAAAAACTAGCAGAGTGCAAATTCTAGTAAATTTTGTATTTTCATTCAATTTTTTTCAATGTTTTTTAATCTATTTAATTCATTAAATTTATTTCATTATAAATATTTGAACACACAAATTTTAGAGCCTAAAGGTAGTTGAACCACCTTGTTTGCCAGTGTTAGGCAATTTACAATTTCGCACAGAGCGTATGACATGAAATTCCATTGCGATATTGTGTTTATTGTCGTTATTGGTTTATGTCCAAAATTATTTTTAAATTCAACATTAACACATTAACAAATTTAGTAAATACACACACAGCATTGCATAGCTTTATATATGTATTAGTAGCAAGGTTAAATGAATTTAACTCAAAAAAATATTCCAGACGGTGCAAATCTGTAAATCTTGGGAACAACTAAAAAGGACTACATTTCAAGTGAGGTATGTTTGGTCAAAATAGGATTAAAACTGACAAAGTTACATCGGTCACAAGAAATCGCCTTGCCATTAATACTATAGATATCATTCATACATATCTTCCGCTCTACTAAGTCCTGAATAAAAAATTCAGCTATTCCAAAAATTGGTTTCAAAAAGTTTGGAAAATTGCAATTTTTGAAGATTTCATTTAATAAAATTAGTCCAACTTCATTTGCTGAATAATGAAATGAGAGATCATCAATGAAATTTCTAAACCACCCAGAATGGCTGTAGTACAGTGTTATCGACAACTGTATTAATTTTTTTTTTTTTTTTTTTATTGTTCACAATATTATAGTTAGGAATACAACAATTTTGATATATTAACGTTAAGAGTTTAGCCAGTTTTGACTTTTCAACTTAAATATATAGTTTATATGAGGTATTATAATTTTCTTAAATATTATTTTATAATATAAGTTAAGGAAAATATATTCAAAAAAACCTTATGATCAATTAGAAAAAAAAAAAAGATTTAAAAGACTTACAATTTAAAAGCGGGATAGTTAATAGTTAAAAGTATTCAATTAAGGACATAAAGTATTAATGTGTTCATAAGCAGAATTTTCACATCTATTAAAAAATTTTTCAGTTATAAAATTTATTTTGTCCTTAACCATTTGGATATTTGAAAGTGAGTGAAAACGTAACGTTGAATAGTGAAATTATAAATCATTTTCAGAAGCTTATTTTGGCATACTTGTAGACGTTTTAAGTGACAATCAGAAGTATTGCACCATGCAGGAGCAGCATAGAATAATATTGCATGAAATACTACCTTTAAAATTAAGAGCTTATTTTCAATACTGAGATGGGATTTACCGTTTATAAATGGGTATAGTATTTTAGAAGTGATATTGACCTTGTTTACTATGTAACTAATATGCTCGTTAAATAACAGTTTTCTGTCTAGTATTACACCTAGATATTTTACCTTTGTCTCCCAAGGGACATCGACTCCATCGACTTTAATGTTGTATTGTGGTAGAAAGCGTTCTTTTCTTTTCCTTGTAAAAAAAATTGACTGGGTTTTAGTAGGCTTTACTGAGATTCTCCATTTACTAAAGTACGCAATAACTGTATCTACTGAATTTTGAAGATTACTGAGTACGTCGTCAGATAAGGTATCAGAACTTAGAATTGCAGTATCATCCGCAAAAGTTGAGGTTTCACAATCTGACAACCTTGGGAAATCGGATGTGAAGATGTTGTAGAGTATTGGAGAAAGACACGAGCCTTGAGGACACCCAGCGGTAATATTATATTCTTCGGAAAAATCTTTGCCAATGTGAACACTGAAATATCGGTTTCTCAGGAAGCTCTGTAGTATCTTAATTGTTGGTTTATCTAACCCACTAACGATTAATTTATAAATTAACTCGTCATGCCACACTAAAACAAATGCAGCTTTTATATCTAATAACACCATCGCCGTTGATTTGCCATCGTTAAAATTATCCTTTACAATTTTCTTTATTCTGACTAACGGTTGTGTCGTGTTGTGTTCAGAACGAAAACCATATTGTTGGATAGGAATAATGTTTTTATCTTCAATGAACGCTAAGATTTTTTCCTTTACGATTTTCTCTAGTATTTTGCTCATTGAATTTAAAAGACTTATTGGTCTATAAGAATCCGGGCTAGAACGATCCTTACCAGGCTTTGGAATAGCAATAATTTTAGAATATTTCCAAATATGTGGGAAGTGACATAGTTTAATACATGCATTGATGAGCTGTGCAACTACTTCTAAACCTTTCGTAGGAAGTGCTTTCAGGCATTTATTTGAAATTCCGTCGATGCCTGGACTTTTCTTATTTTTAAGTTTCTTTATTATATTTCTAATTGTGGTAATATTTACAACGTTTTGATTTCCCAATGTAAGACTTTGGTTATTTAGAACTTCTAATGAATTTGAAATTGTCTGCATTGTGACTGGATCACTCAAGTTAGCGGAAATAGAATGGTTCAATAAGAACGTTTGTGCTAGTATTTCTGACTTATCGTGATTTGTTGTAAACAAATTACCATTTGACTTGAGGCTTGGAATACATTTCGATTTCTTCCGAATAATTTGGGAAATGTTCCAAAATTTTGGAGAGGACTTATGAAGACTTTTCAACATATTATTCCAATTTGTGTTTCTAAATCATGCGATGTGCTCGCGTATTAAAGTGAATTGGTTTTTGTAAAAAGGAAGTCTATATCGTATCCATTTTCTCCTGTAATTATTTCGGATGCTAATGAGGTTCAATATATGTCTTGGTAGACGTTTAACAAAACATTCTGAAAAAAATTTTTTTGGAGCACTTGCATCGATGGCAATTTGCAAAAACGATGTAAATTCTACAACTAATTGTTCGATATCATTCGTAGTATTTAACGAAGTATCTAGGAGATAATCAACATTGTTATTTATGTATCTTCTAAATAAACTCCAGTTCGCGCTATTGTAATCATACACAAGATTTGATGTGGTATTGCAACCTGATTTGAAAATGGTGCATACCGGAAGGTGGTCTGAACTTAACCTGTTTAGAGTTAGAGCCGCAGAAAGTTTATTTGGTGCAGTAGTAATAAAGAAATGTAGTACAGAAAGGTTTGCGTTCCTTCTGGCAGGAATATATGTAGGTTCTGCCGGATAGATAATATCAAAAAAATCAAATCATTCAATATACTACCCCAGCAGTTTGCTCGAAGACACCCCCAATTTTGATTTCTGCAGTTAAAGTCACCACCTAAAATATACCTGCCCTGAATTCTCGAAAATTTTTTAAGGTCCGATTTGAATTGCGATTTTCTAACACCATTTTGACCAGAAGAACCTCCAGGAAAATAGCAATTATATACTTGAACAATTGAATTATCACTAAGCTTAATTTTAACACCAACATTTTCTATTAAGTCGGTATTTATTACCGGCAAAATTTCGTGACTTATATTTTTATTCAGTACTATTGCTACACCACCGCCCTGAGAATGCTCACGATCTTTTCGATAGCAGACAAACTGTGGGTGGTGCATTGATATATCTGCATTCAACCACGTTTCACTCACTAGACAAATATTTACGTTTTCCCTTATTAGGAAATCAAAAAATTCATAAAATTTGTTACGAATTCCTCTAGAATTCCATATTAAGATCTTTAAATTGGTACTCATGGTAGAAATTTGAAAGCTAATTTGGTGATAACATTAAATTGATCATATTTTGTTTACAATTTCTTAGTTTTCCTATTAAATTAAAAGTTAAACTTTTAAGTTCATCTGTAGAAAATAAATCATTTGAAGCATTATTTGATGGGACATGTTCTGCCCGAACAATGTTAGCATATGTGTTGAAAGTTGGTTGGTGTTTAATATCAACGTAATTATTTCGTTGACTTTGAGTATTATTTTTAACTTGACGGGTGATATGTTGGTGTTTTGGTCTAGAGTAGCGATCCTTCATTACTATAAACGAGTTTCTACTAGGACAAGTATTTTCAGTTGATTTATGAGCTCCATGACAGTTGGCACACTTAAAGGTTGTTGAATTGCAAGATGACGTTTCGTGTGGACCAGCACATTTTGCACAGAAAGATTTGATGTTGCAGTTGTTTGATCCATGACCAAACATTTGGCAGTTGCGACATTGAGTTATTTTATGCGGCCACTTTGTTTGGTAATTCCATTTCACACGAATATAGTTTATGCTCTTGTAGTTGTTTCTTAGATCAATTAGACTAGTTGATCCCTTTTTAAGATAGACAATGTAAGGTATGATTTCGCGATTGCTTTCTGTCTTACGGTAGACAAATTTGACATCCAAGCATTCTAGACCAATTTTAACAAGGTCTAGCTTTAATTTTATAGGATCCATTTTATCCAAGCCTGATAAGACCACTTTATAAGGTCTTTTGTTTTTTGGGGTGTAAGAGAAATATTCAATTTTATGAACCTTAAAATATTTTACAATGGTGTTATAGTCAAACTGGATTTCACAAAACAATTTGTGTCCGATAGAAATTTTTCTAATTGAATATTTAATAATATTGTTATCCTTACAGAATTTGTGAATATCATCTGTTGTACTTTTTAAAATTGTTATAGGTGGTATATAAACTTTTGACGGTACTGTCGTGGAAGCACCCATATTAGTTTCTTGTATTAAAATTAAAATCGTACACAATATTGGTGGTTATTGGTGGAGGGTACCAATGATTCGTCACAGCCGAATTTAATACTCTGACAGGTTTTTATCTCTTTTAATTAGAAAATTATCTCACAATGTTAATGCGTTTAATATTTCTAACTCAACTTTTGTTTGCGAACTTGTTTTATATTGTTCCCTGTTTTGTTTATATTTATTTTTTTTTAGATCTTCCCATAGAATCTGTTGTTGACTTTGTAAGCTTCGCTATTATAAACAAAAAGATTTTATTTTTATATAAAATGAAAACAGTTTATATTACTACTTTATAAAAAAAAATACATACATAGAATAGCTTATTCATATTTATATTCAAATAATATACAGTTTTTTTATTTCCTCATGTATTTTGTTTCCTTTTCAGTAAATCTCTGCATAGACATTTAGTTTGATTTTGTCAAGTTTAATCCGTCTGTTGGAGGCGTTTTTTTTTTACATATTTTAGTGGCTGTATAATGTGTTTGAAGGACCTTAAACTATTTTTTTTTTTGCCATTATAAAATGCAACATACAATGACGATACATAATTTGCATTTAGTACAAAAAGAGAAAAGAAAATGCAAATGTGTAGGAAGATCATTTAAGGTCAGTAAATTTAAATGGTAATTAAAAAATAAATTTTATATAAACTTTAAAGCATAATTTGAAACAGGAAGGTGAATGGACTGAAAATAGGTTAAATAATTATGAAATTTTCTGGTAGGGGGCGATTAAAAAATAAAGTTAATTTAGTTACATTAAATGAAATATTAAGAGAACTTAATGATAAGTACCCTTGGCAAGTGATGAATTTACTAGAAATAAAATTCCACTAAGAAAAATCACTCAAAAGTTAATAAAAATTATGCTAAGTTAAATATTTATTTATATAGCAGTTTATTTTCCAGTATGAAAAAATCTATATAAGTATATAAAAGAGTTGCGAGAATGATCATCGCCCAGCCCAAACCATTCGACCCAGAAGTTTGAAATTTGCCCCGTAGGTTCTCCTCTCGGCATAAAGATCCACTAAGAACGGATTTAAAAAAAAATCTTACATTAACGGGGTAAAAGCGGACAAAAAGGGGGAAAATGGTAACAAACAACAAACCATCCGAGAAGCAAATGTGGGCTCAGAACTAATTTTTTCGATACTCGGCCATTTAAGGGGAAAAAACGGCCAAAATTGTACCTTTCTGCATCTTCTTCACATATTAATCTATATATATGAACTTTGTTTTACAGTCTCCACCAAATACGTGGGCATTAGTAAAGTATGAATTTATTGGTAATTCTTACGTCTAGGGGACGAAAAACACAAGGGCAAAAAGTGTACATTTTGTATCTTCTAAACAAACGAGTATAAAATATAGTTTTTGGGTTCCACTAGAGATAGAAACATCCGATAAGAGGAAAACTTTTGGAATTTATGATGTTAAGGGGGATAAAAACAGCCAAAAAGGTGAAAATGGTATACAGACTCCTCTCAAAAGGTGGGTGGGTGGGATGAATTTATTGCTAATTCTAACTTCTAGGGGAGTAAAAACGGCCAAAAACGGGAAAAATTTTACATTTGGTATCGTCTAAACAAACGAATATCAAATATAGTTTATAGTTTCCACCAGAGATGTAAACATCAGATGAGAGGAAAACTTTTGGAAATTCGGATTTTAAGGGGGTGCAAACGGCCAAAAAGACTAAAATGGTACCTTTTTGCATCTTCTTAACATATTAATCTATATATATGAATTTTGGTATACAGGCTCAACCCAAAAGGTGGGCATCAGTCAAGGACGAATTTATTGCTAACTCTAACGTCTAGGGGAGGAAAAATGGTCAAAAAGGGGAAAAATGGTACATTTGGTATCTTCTAATCAAACGAATTTGGGAATATGAAATATAGTATGTGGATTCCACCAGAGATATAAACATTAGATGAGAGCAAAACTTTTGGAAATTCGGACGTTAAGAGGGGTAAAAACGGTCAGTAAATGTAAAAGGATAACTTTTTGATCTTACAAAGTAATTTAGGAATATGAAATTTGATATGTTGATTACACCAGAGACACAGACATCGGAGAAGAATATAATTTGTTTTATGTCTAGCCTTTAGGGGTAAAAATGGCCAAAAAATTGGAAAAGTGGTACTTTTCAATTGCTAAATTTTAATTTGAAAGTACATTTTCCGGAAAAAAAAACAATTACGAAAAATATTGTCGTTATAGGCCGATAGCCTATGCCATACGTTAGAGAGTTGGTCTTAGGTCCAACTACCCAATTAATTGGAAAGCATATATCAAATCTGAGTGGAATTTTTACTAATTTTTTGCCTGCAGATCTGAAAAAGTTCAAATCAGATGCTATATTTATATGGATACTAGGTCGAAAGCTGGACAGAACCTGGCCATATTTGGTAAAGTAACATTTTTTTTGCAATAACATATACAAACCGAATTTGGGAAAATCTGTGCAATATTTCTCTTTTTGTAGGTTTAAGTGAAGATCGGGAAGAAGCTTTATGTGGGCCCTATGACTAAAAATTGTCCGATGGGGTTTATTTTTGGACTACTGATGTCATTTGAATGGGGATTAGGTCTGAACATGCACCCATTTTCACAAATTTCAACAGAGTATGTCCTATGGCTGATAGAAGCTCATGTACCAAATTTCATCAAGATATATGAATATTTGCGATCTGTAGTTTGTTTACCAGCTTTACACAGGTGGAAGGACGGGCATCGCTAAATCTACTCAGGAAGTGATTCTGAGTCGATCGGTATAATAAAATATGGTCCTAGGTCGAACATTTTCGGTAAATATCGGCTAAAAGCAAGGTTCAGAAAATACACACATGAAACACACAATGTTCTGTTCAAAAGCAGCCAACAGATATCTTTATTTTCATATCAATTATGTTTGTTTTTAAATATTCTTCGGTGCCCAACACAACCATTACTGTGTTCGTTTTAATATTTCGTTATTTACACGAACATTTTTGTATCACGTACTTTTTGTTTCAATCACACATAAAGCACACATTTTTGAGTGTTGCTTTATTTGAAGTTCATGTTCTGGTACGTGTACTGAAAAAAAAACAGAACATGTACAATAAACAGGTTCGAGTTCAGTTATATTTTAAGTCATGTTGTGGCTCGTGTAGTAAGAAACACCAGTACATGTACAATAAACAGGTTCGAGTTCAGTTATATTTTAAACACGACTTAAAATATAACTGAACTCGAACCTGTTTATTGTACATGTTCTGTTTTTTTTTCAGTACACGTACCAGAACATGAACTTCAAATAAAGCAACACTCAAAAATGTGTGCTTTATGTGTGATTGAAACAAAAAGTACGTGATACAAAAATGTTCGTGTAAATAACGAAATATTAAAACGAACACAGTAATGGTTGTGTTGGGCACCGAAGAATATCTAAAAACAAACATAATTGATATCAAAATAAAAATATGTTTGTGTTGGTCTAAGTTATGTTTGTTTACATATATGTACCAGTTTTTTATTCAGTGTGTGTTTTTTTCTGAACTCTGGCTAAAAGTCATTGTACCCTATACCACTAAGTGGTGAGGAATAGTTGTTGGTATAAATTTAATAAATTTTTTTCTTCTCATGTAAAGAAACGCAAATGTAAGTTACATGCTTTCCACATGAAGCCGTCGATATATATGGAAAGATAGATTTATATATATGTAGGAACCATATGAACTTTTGAACTTAACATATTTATATGGCATCAAAATTGCATGATTTTAGTTATATTAGATACATGTTTAACTGTTTAAATCTTTATTATTGCTTATGAATAAATATAAAAATATTAATTCCATTCTGCAAATGTCATTTTATTGTTATAAAATTTGAAACTTTTATCATGATTTGAAATGAATTTATAAAATTAAAATTTTTCTATACAAAATTATAAAAAAAAATCACGTTCAATTTTTAGATATTTACATCTGCGGTTCTTTTCAAAATCAAATTTTATATAATATTTACCATTATTTAAAAAATTATGCAGTCTATTTGAAACGCATTTTTTTAGTGATGCCAAAGCAGTGGAAACTTTTAACCGTTATTTAATTATTTATATATTCTGATGTTTTCCTTCAATTATTAAAAAACAATGGCAAGAATAAATTTTTATGAAGAGCTAAAAATAAAAACCAGAATAATAGAAGATTTTAGTGCTGGTCATAAGCAAAATAATATTTGTGAGAAATTTTCTATGAATAAATGCGTAATTTAATTTTGAGCGCAGGCCCCATAAAACGCGCCAAAGACAGGATAATTTAATACAAAGGAAGTTGAAAATGTCCAAAAATGCTACTTAAAGAGGCCATTAACAATCTGAAAGTAAAACTATGTGCTCGAACTGTTTCCTGACGAGCAACTTAGGCTGTTCTTGGATGTTATCGTTCTGTGATATCAGAGAAAAATCGACTGGCTAGCATTAATCTTGCTAAAGAATACTTGAACTGGAATTAGAATACTGTTGGCAAATAGTATTGGCGAAAAAATTAAATATTTAAACGGCCATAAGATTTGCCAAAAACCCACACAGGAGCAAACGCTTTGAGGGTTTTCTATAATAACCTGATACAATCGTTCGGTATAAGAATCATCCACCCCCATGACCATAATTTTTTCCACAGTGTTATTGTTTTCCAACATAAAAATGAATACCTTAAAGTTTTGTTAATCGTTTCTGAAGTTATGTTAATATTTTTCCTTTCTTAAATAAATAAAACATACAAATGTTTAACTAATAAAAGAGTTTTTAATTTTATAAGCAATTTTTTTCGGTATTTACCGTCCAAGCCTTCAAAAATATATTTTGTTAAAAGTTTCCACCGTTTTATCACGCACACCGTTTGTGTTTTATGTATGTGTTAAGTAACAACTTTAAATGAGCATTACTTCAAAAAAAATGTTCCAGATGGTGCAAATCTGTAAATCTGATTTTGCCAAAATCCGTTTGTAAATAAAAATCTTTATGTCGGTCACAATAAATCGCTTTGCCTATTAATACACTGTAGAACAAATTCAGGTTAGCAAAAGTTAGGTCGATTCTGAGAGTGAGGGGTGAAAATAGAGGCTAAATTAGAAGACCCGTATCGCGGCGTTTGTTTATGTTACTTCTAATTTTTTTTTTAATCGACCTTTTAACGTTGCAGTCAAATGCCGATTTTCAGCATATTGTTTATATGGTTTTTTGGCTATAACTCGTCGACTAATTGAAATTTTTTCAATCTGTATAAGCCAAATTATTGCTAGACCTATGCAACAATTAAAATTTTTAAAAAAAATTGATTTAGAACATTTTTGTGGTGCTTATGAAGCAAAATGTTGGAAAAATTATTTTTTTTTCATGCTTTTTGAAAATATTTTGACTTGGACCCATCTTTTATTATACCTATCGACTCAGAATCACCTTCTGAGTAGATTTAGCGATGTCCGTCCGTCCGTCCGTCCGTCAGTGTGTCTATGTAAACCTCTTAATCAAACTACAGGTCGAAAATATGAAATATTTTGATGAAATTTAGTCTATAAGCTTCTATCGGCTATAGGATGAACGCTGTTGAAATTGGTGAAAATCGGTCCATGTTAAGACCTAGTCCCCATACAAATGACCCCTATGAAATCACATAAATTGACATAAGATCCAAACTATCACTTACATCTAAGTCAAACTGGGTTTGTATGTGTTTGTTGTATCCATTAATCAGTAGTCCACAAAAATCCCTATATGACAATTCTTAGTCATAGGCTCCATATATAGCTGCTTCCCGATCTTCACTTAAATCTATCAAAAAACAAAAATTATGCACAGATTTTTCTCAAATTTGGTTTGTGTATATTTTTTCAAAATATAAGTGACGTTACCAATTAAGGTCAGGATCGGATAATTTTTCGACTTAGTCCCCATATAAATATAACAACCGATATGAACTTTTTCATATCTGCAGCCAAAAAAATTAATAACAATGGTACTCAATTTTGGTTTATACTTATTTTCTATATCCAATAAGTTGGACCGAAGAGATAGGGTCTCTAAACCATGGTATAGGGAATCGTATAGTCGGTCTAGACAGACTATAATTTCTTACTTTTTTTTTTTAATTTGTATAGCGGTGTTATTTATTTAATATTACTTATACGCTTAGGGCACTTTGCTCCATTTTAAAGTAGAGTTTCATAATTGTCTATATTTATTTCTGAAACAGTTTACTCTTTTACAGTGGTTTAAATGATAAATATTAACTTCTTAGATATTACTAGCTTTCTCAGGAAAATTTCTTTTCATTTCCAAAAATAAATCTCTTATGTTTAAAGAAAAAAAGTATTTTTTTTAAACTGATTTGTGATAAAGTGAATTTTTCAACCTCAAAATACAGTTTTGTATTTATTTAGTATTTAACCTGGATATGTAATATAACCCCAAAAGTTTTCTCCCTTTTTAAAAAATTCTGCCTAGAAATTTTGTTATAATTTTTTTTCTAAATTTTATACTACAAAACTCCATCCTCGAAACTTGTTCTAATGCATAGAATGAAATATTTTTGTTGGTATTTCAATTACATACGCTTGAATATTTTTCAAATAAATCACAGTATATGTCCCGTTGGCCTACTAACAAAACAATAGCTGTCATTTAACAAAACACAACTGTCAAAATATAACTTTGTAACTAGTAAAAAAAAACACACATTTCCCCTGATAAATTTCTATTCAAACTCCATAAATGCAACTGAACAATAATAACTTTAACAGTAAAATTTAACTTTTACTTCAAATACTTGAGTTTAGCTTTGTTGGTAGCAGTAACATCGGAAAATACAAACGCATTTATTCATTGACAACCCAGAAACCTAGTTAAGGAAAAATCTATTTTCAAGCAACACACAACATAAATGTAGCTTATAAGGGCAATTGCATATATGCAAAATTTACTTAAATATTAAGGCTTTGGAAACGACCAACAACTTGGAAATGCATATGTTAAAGTTTTCTTCTTCAAACATAAAATATTTAAATAATTGTGAATGCTGGTTCAAACCTTCAATCCCATTGCGTATGATTGTGTGCTTTTTTTTTTGCCAGTTTGACATTATAATCTATAACAACTTTGAAATTTTTTGGCATAGTTGCTAAATGTCACTATTTTTATACAGTTTAAAAGACCGAAAACTATCATGAATGTGTGTGTTTGTTCGTTTCAATATGTTAAGAAAAAGTTGGTCAATTATTGTACAGAATGGGGAAAAACTTTATTAATCGCTAGCAATTTATGTTGAGACACAAAGCAATAAATTCTCTTTGTGTTTGTTAGTGTTGAGTGTAAAACAAAACCTTTTTACATTATTTGGCCTATTGCCAGAGGCGCAACAAGGAAAATTCGTTGCTGTTTAAAAAAAGAAAAAAAAGTGGCCTATGGATTTACTTAAACTATTGAAATATAGTAAATATAGTAAAATGAACATAATTTTAAATAATATTTTGATCAAGTTGTTCGACAAATGACTGACTTTTATATAATATTGTTCAATATACACTTGTTAATGATGAAAATTTTGGGGTCATAACTTTTTAATAAAATAAAATATTAATAATTTATATTTTTATTATTCAGCCCATAATCGCGAGATATCAGCACAAACAAGACATTCGCGAAAAATTTTAAAAATATATAAATTAATTTATTGACACCTTTGGATTTTTCCTTATTCTCCAAAAACCTTACGGAACGTTTCTAATTTCTATAAAATATGATTCTGAAGAATAATTCCTATTTAAAGTTTTCATTTATTTTTAATAATTTTTAAGGTTAAAACATTTAACAACATATTTTTAACAATAAAAAAATATTTCCTTAAAAATGTTTTCAATTCATAAATATTAAGAGGAAAAAAATTTTTTTGATGGACTTGTAGGTAATATAGTAAAATAAAGAAGGTGAAATTGAAAAAAAAAAATTATTTGTTTGCAAAAATTCTGCTGCGGATAATCAAATTATACAATTCCAGTAATCACTTCTTAGATGCGTAAGGTACTTTTATAAGAAAAGGTACTTTTTTCTAGAAAAAGTGTTGTTTTAAGAAAGGAAACTCTACTCCTTTAAGAAAAATTTTAATTTTTTAAGAAAAAGTTAATTTTCTAAGAAAAAAAACGTTGTTAAAAAAATTGCTCGTTTTAGGAAAATTTACTTTTTTAGAAGTATATAGTTCTATAAGAAAAGCTATTTTTTTTATAGAAACGGCACATTTTAAGAACTTTTCTACTTTAAGAAGAAAAATTAACTTTTTAAGAAAATGTGTTTTTTTAAGAAACGGAACTTTTTTAAGAAATGGTAATTTAAATAAGTAAGAGTTTGAGTCTTGATAATAAATGTAAATGAAAAAGTAAACAATTTGTTAAACTTAATACCAAATTATTTCAGCAAATTCTTAGGGTTGGTTTTCGTCTTTTCTATTATTTCGGATTTATTTCGGTGTTTGCTTTTTGGTCATCGTGGTTGCTGATCGGCATGCATTTAGGTTATATACCTATATGCATGCGTTTCCGGTTATATGACATAACTTCTCGTTTAATTTAATTTAAATAGCTCGCCCTAACCTCCATTGCAAAGGTAATGGTTGTGTAGGGTGGCTATATGCATTAAATCGTGCTAATTGGAGATGGCTGTATAGTTTCTTTTAACTGGCCAAATATTTCTTCATTGCGGCCATATAGGTCGGATGGTAAACAAAATAATAACCAAAAAAAAAGCTCTCTCATCTTTTTTATTAAAACATTGCCATATTTGGAAAACATAGAGAATAAATTTATAATAATAATAAATATTCAAATTAGGAATGCCAAACGCAAAAAACCAAATATCCCAAACATTTGGAATAAAATAATTTGTTCTCTTTATTTTCTGGAAAACTTCAAATATTCATCCAAAAAAAATTGTGAAAATTTATATATAAATAACATTCTCATCAAATTGCGTTTATTTATGTAACAGTTTTTATGTTCGCAATTCTTAAATATCATTTGACGTTTTCTAAAATTCATTGAATTTAAATTAATGTTTTCTGTAGTCCGATTCTGTAAATTTCAACGATCGGACAATCACAAAATATATCGACAGCTATTGTTGTTTGCACTAGGGATTAAGTGATTCACTAAGTACATAGATCTTAACGACAGTCGACAAATCAATTTTTCTATTTATTTATTTTAATTGTAAGCGAAAAACACAAGGAAGAATAGAAAAAAACAAATTACTTCGTGTTTGACAGGATGATTTTATCTTTATGTTTAATATCTTTATTTTTTTACTAATATTTCTGTTTATTTATTTGAAAATGAAAAAATGAATTGAATATGCTATTTAATTTTTTTATTTATATAAAAAAGTTTTTTAATTAAAGCAAAATATTTTCACTATTTGATGATTTTTATTTATGCATGACATTTCAACCTAAAAATTTAAGTTTTTATCGATTGAATAAACAACACAAAAATGCTTGTCGTTTAGATAACAACAGCAGCTGACTTTAACAATAGCGAATATCGTTTAAAAATTTTACTGATAATTTTGCTATTTTCTTTTTTTAACGATTCGACTATCGTTAAAAGACGTTACTGAATCGCGGTAGTGAAAAGCTATTAATTTCTCCTGAATGTCAATATTTTTTTTAAATGTAATAATTTTTTAAATGTAGACACAGGTATTTGGTGTTTTTTTTTTTGGAATTTCAATTCGTGTTTAACGGATAAAATTTATGTATTAAAGATGCAATTGATGTCTTCTAAATTTTAAAATTGTAATTTCCGACGTTTTTATATGATTTTCTGAAATTCAATTAATTGTAATTTATAATTGGAAATTTTTAAATCCAGTTTTTAGAATTGATATTTTTTTAAATTTGAATGGAAAATTTAAAAAGTGCAATTTTGTATTTATGTGAATAATAATGCTTTAGTAATTATAAACAATTTTTAAAAATTAGATGTAATCGGAATCAGATATTTTATAGTTAAAGAGAATAATAATTCTATATAACTATGTAGAACTGTTTTGTAAGCAAAAAACTCATTGACGAACTCGGTAACTCTATTTTGTAAAGACAACAAAAAGTTAATATGCCAAACTTATGTTCATATTTGTAAAAGAATAATGAAAAAACGTATGAAATAAAAGTCCAGCCCGTGTATACCCTTAACATTGTTCTGTATGATACCCAGTTGAAAATATTAACATTCATGTTAAAATAGAAATAACAATTGCAAAGCTAATTAGAACAAACAAAAATTGTGGCGCCATCTACTGTGGCATAGTCACGCTGAGCAAAATTAAGTGACACTCTGTTAATGCAAAAGAAATGTATTTTCCCCACAACAAAATATTGCAGAATTGTATGAAAATTAAATAATATACCGATTTATTTCTAACATGCAGTTATTATGGATATACATATATAGAATATATGTATATTATTTGTATTATTTAATATGTTTATTTAAATTTATAAATAAATTTATACATAAAATTTTTTTTGCTATATTTAAATTGTTTTTTTTTTATTAACAACTAGGTATTTTAGCATTATTTGCTTTAGATGCTGGTGAATTTTTACTCCCTTTAGGTTAGCACGTAGTGTCTGCTTGTCGAAAAAATTTTGGATCTATTTTAACCAATTTCCCGTGAGCCATTCGATCTGAAATTTTTCAGGCAGGCTCGTGGTAATAACAGAAATGATCTAACAAATTTTTAGATTGATGCCAAAACAATGGAAACTTTAAATTTTTCTACCAGAGTTAATAAAAAAATTTACAAAGGATTAGTTTTTATTATATTATTACCACAACGACCACAAAAACAACAAGTCCAGCTATGACAACAACACATCATTTAGAATAACAACAAGAACAATATAGAAACATCATATTTTTAATTTTTTTTTTACTTTTTCAGAGATTTCCCTGGACCTGTTCCACCGATTTTAATGATTTTTGAAACAGAAATCTTCCCATGAATTTGTTGAATCATATTCAGGGCGTGATCGTGACAAGAACAACATAGAAAATTATATTTTTTCAAGACTTTTTTTAGTTCTTCATTCAAATCTCGGGCCCTAATCAACCGATTTGGACGATTTTAAATAGCAAACTTTTCAGGGTGTTAGTGAATCATTTTTTATATCAGCGGGCACCCTAGCTGCCCGAGTGATGCCGTCATCGTGATTTCGACAGACGGACAGACGGACATCGCTATATCAACTCCGGTTGTTATAAGGATCACAAATATATATATTTTATGGGGTCCAAAATTTTTTTCTAATTATTACAAACGGAATGGCAAAATTATATATACCCTCTGCACACTGGAGTGGAGGGTATAAAAAAAGCTACTTGCTTAAGATAATGTAGTTTTTTTTAAGAAAATGGAAATTGTTAAAAACTGTAATTTTTTTTAAAAAAAGCCCATTTTTTTAAAGAAAAATTTCTTTTATAAGAAGAGGTAATATTTTAAGAAAAAGGCACTTTTTTAAGAGAATGAAGTTTTTAAGAAAATGTTCTTTTTAGAAAAAGTGTTTTTTTTAAGAAAATGAACTTTAATGAGATAACATACTTTATTAAGAAAAGGTACTTTTTTAATAAAATGTAATTTTTTTAAGAAAAATTTAAGAATAGGTACTTTTTTAAGAAACGGTACATATTTAATTAAAGGTATTTTTTTAAAAAAATAACTTTTTTGAGAAAAGGTATTCTTTTAAGTAAATTAACTTTTTTAAAACAGGTACTATTTTAGAAAAAAGGCACTTTTTCATGAGAATGAACTTTTTTAAGAAAATGTATTTTTAAGAAAAATTTATTTCTTTAATAATGATTTAATTTTTTATAAAAAAGTTATTTTCTAAAGAATTATTTTTTAGTAAACAGTACTATTTAATAAAGGTACATTTTTGAAAAACCCTTGAACAAACAAGTACTTTTTTAAGTAATTGAAAAAACAAGTTCTTTTAAGAAAAAATTCCTTTATAAGAAAAGATATTTTGTGAAGGAAATGTATTTTTTAAGAAACGGTACTATTTTATCGGAATGTACTTTTTAAGATATGTTACTATTTAAAAAAAATATACTTTTTAATGAAAAATATACCTTTTTAAGAACAAGTACTTTTAATAGGTAGGTACTTTATTAAGAATGGGCACTTTTTTAATAAAATTACTTTATTTAAGAAAAATGAACTTATATAATATAGTGTCCTTTTATACGAAAAGATATTTTTTTAAGAAAATGAACTTATTTAAGAAATGTTACTTTTTTAAGAAAATATGCTTTTCAAAAAAAGGGTACTTCAAAAAAAAAAAAAATTACTTACATGAAAAATTTACGATTTAGAATTTTTCTTTTTTAAGATTAGGTGACAGTTAAGCAAAGTTAAATTTTAATAAAAAATATGCTTTTTTAGCAGAGATGGTTTTCATGAAAAGCTACTTTATAATAAAAATATTCTTTAAAAAAAGGAATCTTTTTTAAGGAAAACTACTTTTATGAGAGAAGGTCGTTTTTGAGAAAAGTAACTTTTTAAGAAAAGTACTTTTTTAAGTTAAAGGTATTTAAAAAAAGGTTTTTTTTAGGTTTTTTCCTATTTAAAGAAAATGCTATTTTTAAAAACTTAAATCAAAATTATTCGCCATAAGCACCACAAAAGTCTAATTATGACCTGCATTTAATTAAATACGAATTGGTGAGAATTTTGCATTGTCTTGAATTTTTCAATGTTTTTTTTTTTTTTTTTTACCATAGTCATAATCTTTTCTTTTTATTAAAAGTTCGTTTGCGCTCCAGTCATGCTACATATGTAATTGTTAATATTATTATATACTTGCTAGAAAAAGTAACTGTACAGTTGATGACGACAATTTGAAATAAAAATGTAATTATAAATCTTATATATTAAAATCTTATATATTAAAAGAATTTATGAATAAACTTTGCATTCAAGATTGTTTTCAATATTTTTCTTCTCTCAAACCTCTATAACTAGAGTTATAATTAACGTAGGCTGTTGACATAGGTCTAAGAACACTCAGTGGATCAAGCTATTTTGAGCTATTAACTGCTTAAATTCGTTGAGTTTGAGGAAAGTTATGCATGGAGAATCAACTTTACTTTTACTGTACGTTAAGTTCTCTTGGCATATTTTGGCATTACTGTACGTTAACTCCTCTTGGCAAATTTTGGTATTATATTATAAAAATTAATATAATATAATATAATGCTGCGGAGCAGCAGAGGTCCTCTAGTTTAATTTAAATTTTACAATTTAAAATTTACACATTGGGGATTTTACGGAATTTTTCGAATTTAATTTTTCTGTTACCAACGCAAAAAACGCCGTCTGGTAACTATAAGTACAAGAAAAATAATTCGTGCATTTCTTCTAGATCGATGTGCAGGTCTTCTAGATCGATTTTACATTAGCAGAAGACAAACTTGTTGATATAAATGTGATTCTACTTAATTATATTTATCGTGGAAACTATGTTTTGTAATTTTTTTTAAAAATTTTTTACAGATCTCGCCACTGGCCTAATAAACACCTATGACTCAAATTTCATTGCAAAAGAATAACACTTGCTGCATGCAGTGGCATTAAAACCAATTTTTAAGGAAAATTTGTATGGGGACTAGGTCTGAAACATGGGCCGATTCCAACAAATTTAAGTAGGTTTAGCGATAATATTTTTTATCAAAATTTGAGATGACAGTACATTTTTCGTGGTTCGTAATTAGATTTAAAATGGACCAAGTTGGTTCATTCTCAAAATTTTGTATGGCGAATTATGTAGGTTAAATAATGACTGGACGCGAACCGTGAATGAGAGACATGTATTTAACAAAACTTTAAAGTGCCAGATCCATTTTTTTTTAAATTTTGTTTCAAAATGTTTTTTAAACTTATAAGTTTAAAAAAAAATTATGGCTTTATTCAGTTACTCAAAGTTGAAAAAATGCCATCAAATTTCATGACCTAGTTTTTTTTTTGGCACAAAAGTGATCCGGGGCAGTTGCTATTTACTGACGAGTTTTTGTTCGTTTTTGCAGTTTTTTAGCTCTTTGAAAAGATAGTTTATTTCTGATCGCGATTCATATAACAACTTGTCGGAAAAATAAACTATAGAACGAAAATTTCGTAAAATCTGTAAAAAAAAAAATATATTTTCCCCATATGAACGCACTGGAAATTTTCAATCAATTTCGGGCGCGACTTTTCTTTATCCGATTATCCCCTAACTTCACATTTATTAGTTTCATATAGAAACCACGCCGCTTCCCAAAATCGCAATTTAAACAAGTAAGAAAATTATAGTCGGTCTAGCCCGACTATACGATACCCTATACCATGGTTAAGAGACCTTATCTCTTCAGTCCAACTAATTGGATATAGCAAATATGAATAAACCAAATTTGAGTGGCATTTTTATAAATATTTTTCGCTGCAGATATGAAAAAGTTCATATCGGATACTATATTTAAATGGGGACTAGGTCGGTCTAGACCGACTATAATTTTCTTACTTGTTTTATATATGGCATTTTATTTCAATATGGCCATGACTTGCACTAAAGTGAAAGTTAGTGACTTAAGTTGTTGAGAGCACTAAGGTTACATGCAGTCCTTTAAATACACATAATTGCTATTAATTAGTTTGCTGTATGTTTCAGGTTATGTAATTTATAATATATTTTATGTAATTTATAATATATTTTTTTAATCCTTTACATCCACTTGCTGATTTAGAAAATTTTAATACCAAAGTGTTTGATTTACGATTAACTCTTTATATTTAAAACAAATTCAGCTAATAATAAGGATTAACTTCACTAACATTAACTTTATTATTAGAGAAATTTGTTTCGAATATAAATAGATAGCCATCTATCAAACGCTTTGGTCTTAGAACTTTCGTAAATCAGAAAGTGGAGTTAACCGATATGGAAAATGAGTCATGCAAATGTGAGTTTTAATTGAAATTCATATATACCAGCATATAAAATACCGTAAAATGTTAGCATTTAATTAAATAGCAAGAGCATTACATCATGATCATACAGATTTTTACTTTTTTGGATGAGCCTTGCAAATACCTTTCATATGATGTTCAATTTGTATATCGTTTCTTTTGACTATATGTGAAAAAATCCGTTTTTGGTATCTCCCCCCCAAAATATGAACTTGAGCTGCTCAAAAAAATATTGGTTACTTATTTTTACGTGTTCTATAACTTATTCGAGTTTAATGGCAATCTGCGGGTGCCCACCATGAGACCTTTCTTGTTAGGTAAACAAATAAAGCTTTACAACATTTAAGCTTTCTTACATAAGCTTTAGCCATATGAACTGCAAGCCTTGTAATACGAAAACGTTTTATGTGAGCAGTTGCCACATAATTCTTCTAGAGGGACTTGCTGTGAATCACCTTAGAAATTTTACTAGAATCTTCTGAGAAGAAACCCAAGCCTTTATTCTGAATTTGCATTAATCCCTTTAGTCTTCTTTACCACGATAGTGTCAATTTCTGTATGTTGTTAAATTTTCAGTACTTTAAAGTTGTTCAGTTGAAGTTTATACTCGTATATTCATGTGTTAGGTTTTGCTCTATGCCACAATTTTTAAGTAGGTTTATGAGTATATATATAAGGACTGAATATGTATATAAGGACTGAGCGGAGTTTGTTGGAGTTTATGCAAGTGTGTTTGTTATGATTTCATTTTTTTTTATTTTTCTATTTTTGGGGGCATATTGCCAATTTATTTAAAGTGTCGCGCTGAACTTCGTATATTCTTTACACACACGTTAGTTACACTATTCTTAACACATGCTTTTGTATGTCGTTGACATGTATATGTATATACTCGTACATATATATAGTATATATTTACATTAGGGTGACAGCCATTTTTTTTTTGGAATTCCAAGACGTGCGGGTCGGATTATTGTGACACTGGGTCTAGAACTTTGGTGCGCAAAATTTTAACCAAATGGGACAATGCTTTCTGGACGCGCATTGAGATCAAAGTTCAAAGTTGCATTTATATGTAAAAATTATGAAAAAAAAATAATTTTTCGCAAAAATTTTGATATTAATAATTGCTTTTCAATTAAATTAATTAATAAACCATAATCTAAAGTAAATTATCTTTCTAATAAAACAACAAAATCTGTAATCGTTTTAAAAACAGCCAAGTTATATCAAGTTCCCCAGGCAATAAATGCGCCGCAGACCACTTGGTTAAGAAAATCGAGCTCATATTTTTAAAGAAATTGAAATAATTTACAACAATAATATTTTTGCATTCCCTTGATCCCACAATGATCTTATGTTAAGTAGTTTTCATCTCGTCTATGGCTATGCCTTCCTAAATTTATGTCAAAACAGTACGTATTTTTTAACAACTAAGGTCTTATTAACAAAATATGTGTGATTAAAAGTGGCAAATATTGTATGTATCCTATTCTTAATTTGGCGAGGGCAGCGTTTTAATTTCAGCGGATCTGGAGAAAAATGTGATTTTTCATACTTTTTCAACTATTAGGCTACATCTTTTTGGTGTTTTCGTATTTCAAATATCTTTTCTCAAAATATTATACTACTCGATATAAATTCTCAATCTTGTACATTAAGGTTAAATTGATACTCCATAAACTGTCCCCTTTGAGGTCAAAATTCAAATTAGAGGAGACTTACATTTTTTTAAAACAAAATATCGAAATAACATATATTTGCGGAAGGATTTCGATAAAACTTGATGATAAAAATTTAATAATTCTAAAAAAAAATATTCTGGGGTACTCTTGATATTAAATTGACTCTACGAAAATCTTTAATATTTTCTCCATCAGGATTTTTTTAAACAAATTTAATGTATTCATAAAATTCGTTATTTTGTGAAAATATGTAGATTAATTAGTTTTATACCCTATACCGCTATGTGGTTTGGGTATAATGACTTTGTGCTGCTGTTTGTAACAACCAAAAATATTTGACATAGACCCATCTTTTATTATACCGATCGAATCAGAATCCCTTTTTGAATCGATTTAACTATGTCCGTCCGTCCGTCCGTCTATGTGTCCATGTAAACTTTGTAATCAAACTGCAGGTCGCAAATATGAATATATCTTGATCAAATTTGGCATTTAATCTTTTATCGGCCATGGGATGAACGCTATTGAAATTGGTGAGAATCGGTCCATGTTCAGACCTAGCCCCCATACAAATGACCCCTATAAAATCGACACAAATTGCCATAAGATCCAAATTGTCGTATAGATCTTAGTCAAATTGGGTTTGTATGTGTTTATTACATCCATTAATGAATAGTCCAAAAACGGTCCCTATGGGACAACTCTTGGTCATAGGCCCCATATAGAGCTGCTTCCCGATCTTCAGTTAAATCTATCAAAAAACAAAAATATTGCACTGATTCATCTCAAATTTTGTTTGTATATATTTTCGCAAAATACAAGAGACTTTACCAACCATGGTCAGGATCGGTTCATTTTTGTTCCTAGTCCCCATATAGACATAGCATCCAGTATGAACTTTTTCATATCTGTAAGCAAAAAAAATTAATATAAATTTGGTTTATGCTTATTTTCTATACCCAATTAGTTGGGCCTAAGAGAAAGGGTCTCTAAACGCATGGTATAGGGTATCGTCTAGACCGACTATAATTTTCTTACTTGTTATATTTAGTACAGTATAAACAACTTTGTATGTCGTTGGCTTATGTTCAAAAAGTGCTATTTGCATCAATAATTATTTTAAAGAGAGCGTGTAAAACCAATTTGTTAATAAGATCTGAACGTATTTTCCGATAGATTTGCTACAAAATCTATTAAGAAATAGTCGTATTAATCATGTATGATAACAAAATTAATATTATATTTGACAGTTATATCAGAGAGCAGTTTGCAACCAAAAATTAATATTGCTGTAGATAGCAATTTTTGAATATAAGCCCTCGATATACCTTTATATGAATATAATACTTCTGAGAAAAAAATTAAAACTAGGACACATTTTGAGTACCCCACGGGTAAATTTTAGAAAATAGGTCCAGATTATTATATTTTAGAATAACTAAAATGTAAGTTTAGCAATGTGTACTCGTATACAATCATATTTGTTTCAAAGTTGTTCTATTTTGAGTTTGTTATATTGGAAGAAGCTTAAATAGTATAACTTTTGCTTGAATTCTCATTTGGTTGTTTTCAGCAAATATATATGAATTTAACTTTTTACCAAACAAACTATCTACTGCTTTTGGTTACTGATGAGGGTTGGTGACTCTTCCCGAAACAGCTGTATAACCTGTCATGCAGAATATACATACATAGATCAATTTTTGAAACAAATGTGCTAATGTTTTTGCTTTATTTAAAGTAAAAACATTTCATCTTGAGCCTGAACAATTTCAAACTCAATCATTAAATTGATATAGATCGAAAATAAGATTTTTTATTTTTATAAAAAATAATAAAATATAATCAAAAACTTTTATCGAAGTCTTTCCACAAATATATATTACTAGCTGTTTTTACCCGGTCTTGCCCGGGATCCACAGGGCTTTGACTTGAAAAATGGTTCTCTATGCTTACCAGGCGCTGAATACTTAGTCCCCGATGAACCATTCCGCAAAAAAATTAACTTTCTCCCAAAAAATTTTTATGGGATTGGGGAATTTTTTCATGGTGAAAAAATTCTCTATGTTCACGTTTTTTGGGGGAACAAATTCATGTTTTATTTCAATTTAAAATTTTGTGATTTTTTAATTTAGAATTTTTTTATAAGACGCTACAGCAAAAATACTTCAAAAATAAGCAGCGAAACCGCCTTAATTTTTTTTTTTTTTTGAATTTTATTTATTTTATAAACATCAAATATAACGGAATCGTTTGCAAATTAAGGGAATCAGAACTTTTAAAAATTTAATTACTTTATTCACTAAATGAATGCGACGTTTAATATTGTGCCGCAATGTTGCTTTAAGCAAATGCTTATAGTATAGTGTATGTATAGTCCGCGCGCCGCTTTCGCTCATTTGGCAGCCACACCAGTGCTGCCGCGCAGTTGTTGTCAACCTATTTTAATTGCCAAATATTATTTTTCAGATCATCCGATATTTGAGCGCAGCTGTGTTCCGCGAGCGCATCGCGTCGCGTCCGCGCGCCTCTTTCGAGTATAGAAATTATGCTATTGAAAAGAATACAGATTTTAAATACGTTTATTGAGAGCAGTATGGAGATCTTGTTCATTTCTTAAAAATTTAAAAAATTGGGGAATTTGCTCATTTTTTGGGGAATTTGTGCATTGGGGGCTAAGTGCTGAGCGCATGCTTACCACTACAACTTAGCATGGATTATTTTGAGTGTATTATGTCTGAAAGTTACGAATTTTAGTTATTCTAGAGTTTGGGGATATACAGCTATTCCGGTTTTTCCTTCTGGTGCATATACGAAAAGCTTGGCTGACTCTGGAGCAGGCGGCAAATAATTCTAAGTTGATACCTGCTACCTGCATTTGAGGTAGTACGGCCTATATGCTATGCTTTCATGTGCAAGGCACACTTGCAAATAGTTATTTTTCCACCTTTACAACTCATTTATATAGTGAAAAAGATGAAATGGAAATATTTGTAATAGTTTGCATTCCAATGTAGCCAAAAGGCAAGATGGAAATAAATGTAATATTTTGTTTTTCATTGTATTTAAAAAGGCGAGATCCAAATATTTATAATCGGAATAATCCTGCAGCGGTAGTCAACCTATAAAATAAATCTGCACTAATTTTGTGGTGTTGCAACTCATATAGTAAAAAAGATAAGACGGGGAAATTTGAAATAGGTTGATTTAAAATCTTCATTTCATAATGGTGTAAACTCAAGAGTAGCAAGTAAAGAGATTTATGTATAACATTTTTGGGAAGTCAATTGAAAAATTAAAATAAGAACGAACACTAAAAGCGTATATAGAAAATTAAAAAAAGTGGGCGTGGCCGATAAAAGTATATGACGACCTTACCTGGGATTTGAGAATAATGTGCAGTAAATTCGAGCGACATCCATAAAAAATGAAAAAAGTGGTCGCAAAAGTAGGCGTGGCCGATAATAAGCATACGGTGACTTTCCCTGTGGTACAGAGATCGTGTGTACTAAATTTCAGAGGAAATCGTTAACAAATAAAAATTTGGTTACCGAACAAATATACCAAAAAGCAGAAAATGAATTGTATATAAGAAGTGGGCATAAAAGTAGGCGTGGTCGATAAGAAGCATATGGTGACCTTAGCTGGAGTACAGGGATCGTGTGTACCAAATTTCAGAGAAATCCGTTAATAAATAAAAATTTGTATAGTGAACAAATATGAATAAAACAGAAAAGGAATTTTACATAAAAAGTGGGCGTAGGCGTGGCAAGAAAAAAGTATATGGCGACCTTTCCTGGGGTATAGAGATCGTGTGTACAAAATTTCAGGGAAATCCGTTGAAAAATAAAAATTTGTATAGCGGTCAAACAAACAAACAAACAAATAAACAAACAAACAAACAGAAAATGAATTTTATATATATAGATTTCGATATTTTGCTTTAAAAAAATGTAAATCTCCTTAAATTTGATTTTTACCTTAAAGAGGGACAATTTATAGTGTATCAATTTAACCTTAGTTTACAAGATTGAGAACTTATATAAGGTATTATAATATTTTGAGAAAAGATGTTTGAAATATGAAAATACCAAAAAGATGAAGCCTAAAAGTTGAAAAAGTATAAAAAATCAAATTTTTCTTCAAATCCGCTGAAATTAAAACGCTGCCCTAGCTAAATTAAGAACAGGATACCAACAATATTTGGCATTTTTGGTCACATATTTTTTTTTTAATAAGACGTTAAAGTCCAAGCGTTGATTTCGGTAAATTGCTTGAACAAAATTTTTAAAAAAGTAAAATTAAAGAAGCGTTAAAAATACGTACCGATTTGATATTACTTTAGAACGGGATAGCAATAGAAGAGATGCGAAATACTTTACGTGAGAACATCTTGGGATCAGGAGAATGCAAAACTATTACTGTTGTAAATTATTGCAATGCCTTGAAAAATATGAGCTTGATTTCCTTAATCAAGTGGTCTGCGGCGCATTTATTGCCTGGGGAACTTGATATAACTTGGCTGTTTTTCAAACGATAATAGTTTTTGTTGTTTGATTAGAAAGATAATTTACTCCAGATTATGGTTTATTAATTAATTTGATTGAAAGGCAATTATAAATATAAAAACTGATTTTTTTGGTAATTATTATATATAAATGCGCGTCCGGAAAGCATTGTCCGATTTGGCTCAAATTTTGCGCACTAAAGTTCCAGATCCCGTGTCACAATAATCCGACCAAAAATTTTTATTCATACAAACCGCTGTCACCCTAATGTACATATTTTTAATGTATCTTTGTGTGTGTGTATCTGTACGTGTTACTGCTTGAATATTGCTCTGAATTTATGTTAGGAATTATAATGTGTGTGGTTGCCACTATTGTACTTGTATTGGGTTGGATTTTCAAATGTGTTAAACACATTGTACATTTATTTTAAAGTTTCACACCCAGTTATATTTTTTCTTTTTGGCGTTTTTTTTTGCATCTTGTTTGCTAAGTCATGCGACGTATGTTCAATTGGGTTTATAGCTAAGAAATAGATTTTGCTTTTCCATTTTATCATCCTCGGCTAGTTGTTGAGAAATGGCGAATAAAATATATTATTGAAATTCTTCTCATCGACTAATAATTTATAACATCTGCATTTCCGTTTAAAAATTTACAAATATAAATTTTGTTCTGAATATATGAAAACTTGAAAGAGTTTAGTAGGATGTGTTTTTTTTTTTTTTGTATATTAATTGCATTGACAAGGAATTTAATTTATGTACGATAAAAATCCCCTATGGGTCTTTAATAGTTTTGAAATACTTAAAAAAGAAAGTTTTTTAATATATTAAAATTGTAAAAACTGGCTACTTTTATCCACTTTCAATGAAGAAACTAATGAAAAGAAAATTCATGGTCGATATGTTGTGTTAGGAAAAATGTCTCGAAATAAATATGCAAATTTTACGCTATCCGATACCATGTATTTTGAGAAGGGGTCTTAGGTCCAACTTATTGGTTATAAAAAATAAGCATAAGCCAAATTTGAGTGACCCTGTTGTTAATTTTGTTACCTGCAGATATGAAAATAAAAATGGACCGAACACACCATAGTGGTTAGACACTAGTTTTTGTTTTTGCAAAAACATAAAAGAAACTAAATTCAAGAAAAAAATGTGCAACATTTTCGTTTTTTTTTATAAATTTGACTGAATATCGGGAAGCAGCTTTATATGGGGACTATGACTAAGAACTATTCTACAGAGTTTTTTTTTTGACAATTAATAAACCAAATTCAAATTTTACCGGGATCTATATGATAATTTGGATCTTATGGCAATGTATGGAGACTAGGTCAAAACATGAATTGATTTTCGTCCTTTGGCCAATGAAAGTGCTTCAATACATATTCATAGTTGGATACAATTCTTACATGGGTACAAATACAGATGGCAGAACGGACAAAAAGGCGGACAAAGAAGCGGACAGAAAGGCAGAGAGACAGGGTGAAGGACAGACTAAGGGACGGACGGATATATCTAAGTCGACTCAGAAAGTTATTCTAAACAAGTAAGAAAATTATAGTCGGTCTAGACCGACTATACGATACCCTATACCATGCGTTTAGAGACCCTACCCCATAGGCCCAACTAACTGGACATAGAAAATAAGCATAAACCAAATTTGAGTGGGTTTTTTATAAATTTGTTTGTCTGCAGATATGAAAAAGTTCATATCGGATGCTATATCTATATGGGGACTAGGCCCAAAAATGGATCGCTCCTGACTATTTTTGAAAAAGTCTCTTGTATTTTGCAAAAATATATACAAACAAAATTTGAGAAGAATAAGTGCAATATTTTTGGTTTTTTGATAGATTTAAGTGAAGATCGGGAAGCAGCTCTATATGGGGCCTATGACTAAGAGTTGTCCCATAGGGATCATTTTTGGACTACTGATTAATGAATGTAATAAACACATACAAACCCAATTTGACTAAGATTTGTATGATAATTTGGATCTTATGGCAATATATGTTGATTTCATAGGGGTCATTTGTATGGGGCTAGGTCTGAACATGGAACGATTCTCACCAATTTCAATAGCGTTCATCCCATGGCCGATAGAAGATAAAATACCAAATTTAATCAAAATATATTCATATTTGCGGCCTGCAGTTTGATTACAAGCTTTACATGGACACACAGACGTACGGACGGAAGGACGGACATCGTTAAATAGAATCAGATAGTGATTTTGATTCGATCGGTATAATTATACCATGCGTATAGAAAGTCTATCTCTTAGGCCCAACTGACTGGGCATAGAAAATAAGCAAAAAACATATTTGAGTGGGATTTTTATTATTTTTTTTTTTGGCTGCAGATGTGAAAAAGTTCATATCGGATGATATATCTATATGGGGACTAGGTCCAAAAATGGACCGATCCTGATCATGTTTGGTAAAGTCTCTTTTATTTTGCAAAAATATATACAAACAAAATTTGACAAGAATCAGTGCAATATTTTTGTTTTAATAGATTTAAGTGAAGATCGGGAAGCAGCTCTATATGGGGCCAAAGGGATCATTTTTGGACTACTCATTAATGGATGTAATGAACGCATACAAACCCAATTTGAGTAAGATCTATATGACAATTTGGATCTTATGGCAATTTATGTCGATTTCATAGGGGTAATTTGTATGGGGGCTAGGTCTGAACATGGACCGATTCTCACCAGTTTCAATAGCGTTCATCCCATGGCCGATAAAAGCTCACATACCAAATTTCACCAAAATATATTCATATTTGCGACCTGCAGTTTGATTACAAGGTTTACATGGACACACAGACGGACGGACGGACGGACATTGTTAAATCAACTCAGAAAGTGATTCTGATTCGATCGGCATAATTAAAGATGGGTATAGGTCAAATATTTTTGGTTGTTACAAACAGCAGCACAAAGTCATTATACCCAAACCACATAGTGGTATAGAGTATAAAAATGCGTCTAGGTCAAAGTAGTTACAAACATCAGCACAAACTTATTATACCCTGTCCATTTAGTCCACACAGTTGTAACGCGCCGAAGGCACCCTTTGGAATATCATAATGTTATTCTATTGCGATGAAACTTGAATCATAAGTTTGAAGCATATTAGGTAAGTGACGAGTTCCATAAAAAATCTTTAAAATCGGTCCATGTTTGGACCTAGTCCCCATACAAATTGTCTTCAAAATTTGGTTAAAATGCCAAAAAGATGAAAAATTTGCTAATTTCTATATTACATTTAAAAACTTTACAAAAATAGTGCAAGAACACTGTAAAATTTTAATGAAATCGGACCACTTTTGGACCTATTTACCGGAATTTTCTTTTTAACCTTCGCTTTCATAATCCCTACCCGGGTAGATATAATAATAACTGAGTGAGTTTACGTCAAATTTGAAAATGCTGCCGAGTCAGTTATCAAATTTTACGCTTAAAGCAGAAAATGCAAACAAAAATGATTTTACTACAGCACTTTTTACTTTTTTTTTTTAATTTTGTCTTTTTTTCTACGTAAGTTAATTGTATCTACCCGGGTAGGTATATCGAAATTTGTATGACCATTTCTTACTTTTCCTAATATAATGTCAAAGAAATCATCTGAAATCTTTGGAAAAACAACACATCATGTAAATAAATTGATTTGCGTTTATTGAAATTTTAAATTATATAAAAAAGTAAGAAAAAGTATATATGTATCTAATATTTATTTACGCAAACTGTGAGAAGATGAAAATGGGCCCATATGACAATCTTCACACTTTGTCTGGGTGAAGCTATGCTCTGCGCATACGAGCTTCTTGCATTTGACACATGCTTGCCGTGTAGCTCTCTTCCTTTTGGAACATCGGTAGCACATGTAGCACCCACCTTTTTGTTTGATGCGCCCACTTGCATCTCGTTCCGGGACATCATCAGCGTCAAACTCTTCATCTTCGTAGTTCGATACAGAGACTGACTCGCCTGTAATAATAAAAACAAATAAATACTTTTCCACTCAAAAAGGTTAAAAAATATACCTAAAATACATTCAACGGCTGTCTTGATGGCAAACTTCTTAGCTACCATTGGTCTTTGGGCTCGGATTCTAATTTGCGGAATGCAAAGCTCTTCAGCCAAGCTCTGTATAAATTGTCGACGTCGAGATTTCTTTACCGCACTATGTGGACTGTTGGTGACGTATATTATATATGCTGCCAAGGCCAAGATATCCAACATGTTGTAAAACATCGCTAGAGGCCAACGAGTTGTTGACTTTTTTGTGGTATATTGGGACACCATTTTATCCATTGCGCCTACACCGCCCTTGGTTTTATTATAAAATAAAATTATTTCTGGCTTTTGTTTTATATCGGACACAGCTGAATCTCGATGCATGGACGATAGCAGCACTACAGCTCTTCCTTTTGCTGGGACGTAGGAGCACATCGTTGCATTCGGACTAAATCCAAATTCACTCGAATATACCTCACGCCTCTTTGAAGCTTTGAATTCTTCGGGCATATACCGCTTGTTTTTTTTTTAAAGTGCCGACGATTGTTATTTTCCAAGTTAGTAGCTCCTGGAGCAATGGCAGTGAAGTTAAAAAATCGTTCATCGTTACATTTCGACCTGTATTTTTGAAGGGAGTAATTAAGTCTCTCACTACCCGCTCGCCTTGGTTTACGTCTCTGGTGATGCCTTCATTCCAATATAAATTTGGCCATTAAGCGGATAAAAAGTTGTGGCATCGCAAGCCCACCAAATCTTTATTCAATATTTTGCGGGTTTTGATGGATTATATTGAGTGAATTTAGTGCAGCCTCGATATCCAAACAACTGCTCGTCCACTGTAATAGTCTCATAAGGCCTGAAATTGGCTCTCAGATTGGAGTTAATCATCTCGAAAATATCCCTTATCGGTGCGGCCTTATCGTTAGACTGGCGAGTGGCTCTAGTGATATGGTTGTCAAAACGAATAAAGCGTAAAATGCTTTGGAATCGGTTACAAGACATGGTTGCACGATAAAGCGGAAAAGCATGTTGTTTCCAAAGCTCGGTTAATTTTTCTTGGTTGGATATCTGGGAGCCCATCACAAGCGAAACTCCAAGAAACGCTTTCAACTCTTCATCAGTAATTGAAATCCATGTAACAGCCTTTTTAGAAGGATTTTCTGCGTTCCATTTACGATAAAAATCTTCGGCTTTTTTGTTAGAAAACCTACAAATTTGGTCTCTAATGGGCGCACTCATAATACAAAAAAATGTATCCACTGCCGATAAGTTTTTGGTAATTGGGTTAGGTCCCATAAATAATGGTTCACGAATTATATTATGGGCCCTTTGACGAACTAAATCACTATTTTGCTTATACCACTTTATACCGTGTTTGCTGTTGAAAAATGTTTCATCATAGGTGGAACATTGTTCAATTTGGTCACTCTCATCGTTTTCAGATTCGCTGTCAATATTCAGCCCGACATTTGCTTCTTCGTCAGCTATTTCAGCATCCGATTCCGCATCTTACTGGTCAGGCAAATATTCGTCATCGTTATCAGCTTCTAAAAGCGGGTCAGGCTCGGCTTCATCCATATCAGACTCGGCATCCAACATATTCCGAAAATACTCTTGCATTTCTTCATGAGATAACCTATCCAAAAAAAAATTTAAATAAAATAAATAATTTTGCCAAAAATAATTATTAGATTCTGAAATGCACAGTATTATGACAAAAACTTACACGGAAACAGCTGCCGAAGAAAGATATTCAAAATTGCTGCTATTCATATTTAATTTTTCGCACACACAAACTTTCACAACAAATATTCAAGACGAACTGAAAATCATCATTTTGTTCGCATACGATAGTCACAATATTTTCAAAGGTTACTAGATTCTATTCCAATTTGAAATTTCAAATATTTGAGTCCGGGCATCATCATCATCTTGTGCGCATATTCACGCGTATTTATATATGGTCACAATATTTTCAAAGGTTACTAGATTCTATTCCAATTTGAAATTTCAAATATTTGAGTCCGGACAAATAAAATATAATTACTATAGAAAAGTTTTCAAAAAATTTGAAATATAAATATTAAAACAAGGCAAACTAAACTCAACAAAAAAAATTAGTAGGAAAAAGCAAATGAATTACCTAAAGTATAATTTTTTAATGATATTTATTTTGGCCTTGTTTGACATTTTTTGTATTTTTTTTCATACAAAATTAAGGAAATATTTTTATATCTACCCGGGTAGATACTATGTGTTGACGTAAAAAAATTCTTCATGAAAGCGAAGGTTAAGGAAAAAACCCAAAGTTCACAAAATTCCATATTTCACATTGAAATTTTGTTAATTAACCACTCAAAAGACTTATAATTTCACATTACATATTGTTTAAGTCCGAAAGTCTAGAAAAAAATACCACTTTAATATAACATGTTAAACTAATATTAAATTTTTTATTAATATTACAGATACACATCTTTGATATATTTTTGATATTAATAAATTAATGATATAGATATTAAGTTATTTAGTATATTTATACCCTATACCACTATGTGGTTTGGGTATAATGACTTTGTGCTGCTGTTTGTAACAACCAAAAATATTTGACCTAGACCCATCTTTAATTATACCGATCGAATCAGAATCACTTTCTGAGTTGATTTAACAATGTCCGTCCGTCCGTCCGTCCGTCCGTCCGTCCGTCCGTCCGTCCGTCTGTGTGTCCATGTAAAGTTTGTAATCAAACTGCAGGTCGCAAATATGAATATATTTTGATGAAATTTGGTATATAAGCTTTTATCGGCCATGGGATGAACGCTATTGAAATTGGTGAGAATCGGTCCATGTTCAGCCCTAGCCCCCATACAAATTACCCATATGAAATCGACATAAATTGCCATAAGATCCAAATTGTCATATAGATATTACTCAAATTGGGTTTGTATGCGTTCATTACATCCACTAATGAGTAGTCCAAAAATGATCCCTTTGACCCCATATAGAGCTGCTTCCCGATCTTCACTTAAATCTATTAAAAAACAAAAATATTGAACTGATTCTTCTCAAATTTTGTTTGTACATATTTTTGCAAAATACAAGAGACTTTACCAAACATGATCAGGATCGGTCCATTTTTGGACCTAGTCCCTTTATAGATATAGCATCCGATATGAATTTTTTCATATCTGCAGCCAAAAAAATTAATAAAAATCCCACTCAAATTTGGTTTTTGCTTATTTTCAATGTCCAGTTAGTTGGGCCTAAGAGATAGGGTTTCTAAACGCATGTTATAGGGTATCGTATAGTCGGTCTAGACCGACTATAATTTTCTTACTTGTTTTTTTTTAGTTAGTTCTCTTTAAAATAATTATTAACATTGGGAGCGATATCTAATAGACTATATATATCGGAGCTATAATTATGTTCTTCCAAATCCTTTCGAGATCTTACATGTCCTCGTGATGAAGTTAGAGGGTCTGAAAAGGCCACCGACATATTGAAAAGTTCCTCATTATTCGTCGTTTTAAATTTTTAAGTGCAAATTTTTTTTTACGTTAAATTTATTTTTTTGAGCTGGCTTCAGGTCAAAAATTTCTAATTATTGCAAAATACATACATCGTAAATTTTCGACCTTTAAAAAATAATCTAGGTAGCGCAAGCAAATTTTTGTTTTATTTTTTATTTTTTTATTTTTGAGTGTACATTTTTTATTGTGCTGAATTCATTAATACATTTGCACCAATACATAAAAATTACAAAACATTAACAATCTTCTAAAAACACTTCGCCACTCTATCAAAATCAAAATTAAATATGAAAAAAATTAAAATTTCTGTTTTCAAGCAAAAAAAAAAAAAAAAAAATGCGAAAAATTTGATAATATTTGGTATTTTATAGCCTTAAAAATAAGCCATATAGCTTTAAAATCGGTTAATTTTTCACTAAGATATGGCAAAACACGTCTACCCATCTATCCAGTGTATGTCAAGATATTTTTACAACTTTATAGTTGTTGCGTGCAGACAGGCAAGTTTACTTTAATTCGTTAGAGTATTATATTAGTGAACCATTTTAGGTAATATCTAAATAAACATATTTTAATATTTTTAGTTCTATTCTATCAAAATACAAACAAGTGAAAAATTATAGTCCGCCGAGACCGACTATACGATACCCTATACCATGATTTAGAGACCCTATCTCTTCGGTCCAACTAATTGGATATAGAAAATAAGCATAATCCAAATTTGAGTGCCATTGTTATTAATTTTTTTTGCTGCAGATATGAAAAAGTTAATATCGGGTGCTATATTTATATGGGGACTAGGTCGAAAAATAGACCAATACTGACCATAATTGGTAAAGTCACTTACATTTTGAAAAAATATACACAAACCAAATTTGAGAAAAATCTGTGCAATAGTTTTGTTTTTTGATAGATTTAAGTGAAGATCGGGAAGCACCTCTATATGGGGCCAATGACTAAGAATTGTCATATAGGGATTTTTTTGGACCACTGATTAATGGATACAATAAACACATACAAACCCAATTTGACTAAGATCTATGTGATAGTTTAGATCTTATGGCAATTTATGTCGATTTCATAGGGGTCATTTGTATGGGGACTAGGTCTGAACATGGACCGATTTTCACCAGTTTCAACAGCGTTCATCCTATGGCCAATATAAGCTCACATACCAAACTTCATCAAAATATATTCATATTTGCGACCTGTAGTTTGATTACAAGATTTACATGGACACACAGACGGACGGATGGACGGACATCGCTAAAACGACTCAGAAAGTGATTCTGAGCTGATCAGTATTATAAAATATGGGTCTATGTCAAATATTTTTGGTAGTTACAAACAGCAGCACACAGTCATTATACCCAAACCACATAGTGGTATAGGGTATAAAAAATACTAAAATATAGTAAAGGGTCCGCCATCTAACGTTTTTTTTTTTAACTAGTGCTTATTTCGTGAATGGTAACACTTAGCTCATGTCTGATTTGACAGATAATTAATCTTATCCTTCCGCTGAACGAATATGGTTGCTCATACGCTTGAACAACGCTGGGAAATATTGCGACATTACTTTGAAAATCATGGTAAAGTTGCAGACAATTGCGTACGGATTTTGGAAGAATAGAAGCGCCATCAGCTCCGTATGTTCGTTATCTTGTGAAAAAAGTGAAAGAAACTGGCATCCTCATCGATAAACCAAAGCGTGAAAAGCCAAAAACAGTGCGTACACCCGAGAATACAAAGTCCAATTGTTTCAGGAGTTGAAGCCAACTGACCATCCAATGCGTTTTCGCTTCGCTAAGTGGGCCTGCGATCGACTTACAGAAGATGCCGATTTTGCCAAAAAAAAAATCATCTTTTCAGATGAAGCTCATTTTGATCTTGGCGGGTATGTAAACAAGCAAAATTGTCGCATTTGGGGCACAGAAAACCCGCACGCATACATTGAAAAGCCGACACACCCAAAACGAGTCACTGTTTGGTGCGGATTTTGGTCCAGAGGCATAATTGGGCCATTTTTCTTCAAAAATGAGCAAGGCGGGGCCGTTACAGTCAATGGCGATCGTTATCGGGCCATGTTGAACGAATTTTTGTTACAATAATTGAAGAGGAGGATATTGGCAACATTTGGTTTCAACAGGACGGCGCTACGTGCCACACAGCCGGAGCTACACTCGATTTCTGTGCCCTGTTTTTGAAGATCGCATTATCAGCCGCAGAGCTGATGTCGTTTGGCCACCTCGGAGCTGCGATTTGACACCGTTGGACTATTATATGTGGGGTGCCCTTAAAGATAGGTATTACGCCAACAAGCCAGAGACAATTGACGCTTTAAAGGACAATATTCGTGAAGCCATTGGTGAAATACAGCTGCACACAATCGATAATGTGCTTAAAAATTGGACCGATCGTGTAGGCTACTGCATGGCCAGCCAAGGCAGCCATTTGAATGAAATTATTTTCCATTATTAATCGGAAAGGTTGTGCTTTAAAATAAAAAAAGAAATTTGAGATAATATTCAGTAGTTTTTTTTTATAGCATTTAAAAAAAAAAAAGTTATTTGGCGGACCCTATATATTTGATAATATATATTTCATAGTCTGAACGCTACGCAAATATTTGACCAAATAAACGTTCAATCTTACATGATATATAAAAGACAAAATTAAGTTATGTTTTATTACATTAGTAATATTTAATATATTTAACTATATTCTATATCATATATTGTATAACTTAATGAAAATTATACAAGGAAAATTATACATTATTTAGGGGTTACGTTTATTTGGTCAAATATTGCGTAGTCTGAACTAAGACCATAGAAAAAGTGAATGACCGAATAACATTATTTTTATTTTGTTTTATAGAAACGAAAAAACCCTTTCAAACGGCACCAAAGGCGTTATAATCGGTTCTATAGTTTGCCTATAATCTGATTTGAAAGAGGATATTTTTCCAAAAATTTTGCGCCTTTTTCTAAAAGCTAAAAAAATGCTAAATTTACGGAGCTCTATCATCCATAATTTTAATCCGATTTCAAACCCGTTTATTGATGCTTAATCTGTCAGAAATCCTCTATCCTATACATTCATTGATGTTACTGAATGCTTCTATCAAATTTTTGATTTTTGCCACGCTATCTGGGGAAAGGCGCCACTGTGCGACGCTCAGTTTTCAAGATTTTATTTTCCCCGCCAAATTTTTAGTTTTTCGATTTGGCAATTCGAAAAAGGCCAAACGTTTTGATCCTATAATTTATACATATTATAGAAACAGTATCCGTACACTTGAAATTTCAAGTCAGGGCGAAAGTCCTAGGCCAGTATAGAAATACCTTCAAAGGGTTTGCGTTATAAGGCCAAACTTTTTTAAGACCGTTGATATTTTTTCTTTACCTTGATGATTGTTTGCTTAGTTTTTCAGCTATAACCTTAAAAAAATGATGATTTCTCATTTAACATGATTTTAGGTAAAAAAAAACTCTGTTTATTCAATCAAAATGAATGACTAAAATTATGCACTGACCTGAACAATATTAATAACGAATGGCCGTAATTATATGGAAAAATTTTAACAGGAATTTTCAGTAAAAAATTTATTTTCATTAAAAAAAATTTTCTTTAAAAAAATTTTCAGTAAAAAAAAATTTTCCTTTAAAAAAAATTTTACTTAAAAAAAATTTTCAAAAAAATTTTTCAAAAAAAAATTGTATTTGAGTAAAAAAAAATCGGCAAAAATTATATTTTTTATTCTGTAAAAATTTTCAAATTTTATTTTTTTCTATAAAATTTTTTTCTAGTTAAAAATTAATATTAATTAAATTAAAATTATTCAAATTAATCTTAAAATTTTTTTCATTTAATTTTTATGATGTCGTTATTTTTGGGTTTTCCAAATCAATTTATAACACTCGTATTTGTTGTATTAACATTTCTTAACATTAAAATTTACATTAAAATTTAATCTAAGTAATTCTTTCTATCTATCATTTTAGGTAATTTTCCACATCTTTTGTATTAGTATCTACTTATGAGTGATAATAAATATGTCGTAAGTATTGATATTATACGGAAAATGATATATTATATCCAACTTTTGCCAATAAAATTAACTTTAAAATTTTATCATTAAGACGAAAATCATTTTTAGATGTACGAAAACGAGTTTAAAATAAATTATTCCTGGAATTATGAAAATGGTTAAGTTGAAAATTAAAAAGAGGCGACTTGTATTGTATTATATATGAAAAACACAGTATTAAAAACTTAAGACTTTTGTTTTCCAACTGTGATCAAAAAGTGGTTGGACACAGTCTAATTTGAAGTACACAAATCGCCTTTTTCGCCATTTTCAAATAACAATAATTCTGAAGCGTGATGATATTGGTAAAATCTTGTAAACCTGTGTTATTATGAACTTAATTAGTTCCATATAATATTCTGATCAAAAAATATGTTACCTGGACAACTTTGATAAGAACGGGTATTGCTATTATAAAAATACATACAAGGATCTGTAAAAGTGAATGTGTATTTCACTTTTTTTTTTAACTTGGGACTTAAAATTTGTAAGGAATTGTAAGATCAACGATTATATATATTAAACCACATTTACTTAAAGTCACATTTTTGGGTGACATTAATGCCGTTTTCTTTTCTAACAAAAAATGTCACATTTTATTTGTACTTTTTTTGAAAAGTGTATTTTTTATATATTCTGAATTAAGAGCAACCTTATCTTATACATAAATCGAAAGGTCTCAAAGTACTGTGTTCATAAAAAGCAAAAATTTTGATTATTATCCTCTTTGAAGTCATAGGGCGAAAAAACGGAACAAAGAGCAAATATTCTCGCACTACGACCTGAAAGAAGTCACTGGCTGCAAGTTTTTGCGATGTACGAGGGTTCGACTTTGAGACCTTTCGATTGATCTATAAGATAAGGTTGCTCTTAATTCAGAATATAAAGGATCCGCCAAATAAATTTTTTTTTTTTTTGAAAATGCTATAAAAAAAACTACTCAAAACACTGTTTTGCAAGAAAATCGACCCTGAAATTATTCCTGCTGATTCCTATGTAAAATGACCTCCTGAATCCGAATATCTCACCCATTTTTCTCCACTACATACCGGTTTCGCGGAACACCCCCTCCCCCTTTTTGTTTGTCATTACTCAAGAACGACTATTCGGATTTTGAAAAATTAAGAATTACTATTCATTTCATCTATTCTTATACCATTTCTCTACATAATCAACAGTTTCGCAGATATAAATAAATATATGAAAAAAATATATTTTAATCTATTGTTATTATAATTTATTATATAATAACCTAAATTTTTTATTTTACGTGTTAATAATAAATAATTTATAATAAATATTATCGAAATTCATTGAAACAAAAAATCAATATTCTTATCAAAATGAGATACCTTCACTTAATTGTGAATAAAAGCGGAACGCGTTCGTCGATTTTCATGATTTATATCTCATTTTGTGCATAAGCTATGTAGCTTTAAGCAAAAGTATTAAGCTTTGATATTTTTTCCCTTTTTGGATTTTTCATGACTTTTAGAAACAAAAAATTTAAATTTTTTAGGCAAGAAAATATTTTTTTTTTTCATAAATTTATTTATATCTGCGAAACTGTTGATTATGTAGAGAAATGGTATAAGAACAGATGAAAGTAATGCTACTTTTTCATTTTTCTAATTTATTTCAGCAAAATCGGAACAGTCGTTCTTGAGTTATGACAAACAAAAAACTATAAGATAACAAAAGGGGAGGGGGCGTCCAGCGAAAACGGTATATAATGGGGAAAAATGTATGTGAAATTCGGATTCAGGAGGTCATTTTACATAAGAATCAGTAGGAATAATTTCAGGGCTCGGAAAAAAATTTTATTTTGCAGAGCAGTGTAATTATTTTTGAAAAATAATGACGGTATCTGCACATGTCCAGGTCGTCCAAATGAGGTCACTTTTCCAGAAATGATTAACAAAATTCTGCGATATGGGCAAGAGTTACCGTGGATTAAATATATGTGAGATTGGTGACATTTGGAGAATTGATTTGAACGTGAAAGCTGTCGGCGAGATAACAATGCCCGGGTATACACTTGTGTATCTAGAATTGCAAAATTTCTTTGATTGGGGCCCCGTAGTTACTAAATTTATACACCTGGGAGTATTATCTTTACTTTAATTTACTTAACTATATCCAATAAGAATTGGTATCAGTAGACTAAGTAGACTTGAGAACTAGGTAAATGCAGGTCTTAACAAAAAACAAGTAAGAAAATTATAGTCGGTCTAAACCAACTATACGATACCCTGTACCATGGCTTAGAGGCCCTATCTTTCGGTCCAACTAATTCGATATAGAAAATAAGCATAAACCAAATTTGAGTGGAATTGTTATTAATTTTTTTGGTTGCAGATATGAAAAAGTTCATACCGGATGCTACATTTCTATGGGGACTAGGTCGAAAATGGACCCATCCTAACCATATTTGGAAAAGTCACTTATATTGTTAAAAAATATATACAAACCAAATTTGAGAAAAACCTGTGCAATATCTTTGTTTTTTAATAGATTTAAGTGAAGATGGGGAAGCAGCTCTATATGGGGCCAATGACTAAGAATTGTCCTATAGGGATTTTTTTTTGGACTACTAATTAATGGATATAATAAATACATACGAAGCCAATTTGACTGAGATCTATATGATAATTTCGATCTTATGACAATTCATGTCTATTTCATAGGTCTGACCATGGACCAATTTTAACCAATTTCAATAGCGGTCATCAGAGGGCCGAGAAAAGGTGATATTCCAAATTTCATCGAAATATATTCATATTTGGGACCTGTAGTTTGCTTACAAGGTTTACATGGACACACGGACGGACGGACGGACGGCCATGGCAAAATTGGCTCAGAAAGTGATTCGATCGGTATAATAAAAGATGGGTCTAGGTCAAATATTTTTGGTAGTTACAAACAGCAGCACAAAGCCAGTGTAAGTTTGCCATTCGGTTTCGAAAAAAAAGTTTTAAACAAAATGAGTTGATATAAATGGTCCGCCAAATAACTTTTTTTTTTTGAAAATGCTATAAAAAAAAACTACTGAATATTGTCTCAAATTTCTTTTTTTGATTTGAAAGCACAATCCTTCCGGTTAATAATGGAAAATGATTTCATTCAAATGGCTGCCTCGGATGGCCATACAGTAGCCTACACGATCGGTCCAATTTTTAAGCATATTATCGATTGTGTGCAGCTGTATTTCACCAATGGCTTCACGAATATTGTCCTTTAAAGCGTCAATTGTCTCTGACTTGTTGGCGTAACACTTATCTTTGAGGGCACCCCACAAATAATAGTCCAACGGTGTCAATTTGCAGCTCCGGTGTGGCCAAGCGACATCAGCTCTGCGGCTGATAATGCGATCTTCAAAAACAGGGCGCAAAACATCGAGTGTAGCTTCGGCTGTGTGGCACGTAGCGCCGTCCTGTTGAAACCAAATGTTGCCAATATTCTCCTCTTCAATTTTTGTGAACAAAATTTCGTTCAACATGGCCCGAGAACGATCGCCATTGACTGTAACGGCCACTCCTTGCTCATTTTCGAAGAAAAATGGCCCAATTAAGCCTCTGGACCAAAATCCGCACCAAACAGTGACTCGTTTTTGGTGTATCGGCTTTTCAATATATGCGTGCGGCTTTTCTGTGCCCCAAATGCGACAATTTTGCTTGTTTACATACCCGCCAAGATCAAAATGAGCTTCATCTGAAAAGATGATTTTTTTTGGCAAAATCGGCATCTTCTGTAAGTCGATCGCAGGCACACTTAGCGAAGCGAAAACGCATTGGATGGTCAGTTGGCTTCAACTCCTGAACCAATTGGACTTTGTATGGCGTCATACCAAGGTCTTTATGCAAAACTCGTCTCAATGATGCCTCCGAAATATTCAATTCTTGAGAACGACGGTGAATTGATGTTGATGGCGCTTCACGCACACTTTCTGCCACACCAGCAATCTTCTCGGGTGTACGCACTGTTTTTGGCTTTTCACGTTTTGGTTTATCGATGAGGATGCCAGTTTCTTTCACTTTTTTCACAAGATAACGAACATACGGAGCTGGCGGTGCTTCTCTTCTTCCAAAATCCGTACGTAATTTTCGCACACATTCTGCAACATTACCATGATTTCAAAGCAATATTTCCTGGCGTTGTTCAAGCGTATACGCAACCATATTCGTTCAGCGGAAGGATAAAACTAATTATCTGTTAAATCAGACATGAGCTAAGTGTTACCATTCACGAAATAAGCACTAGTTGAAAAAAAAACGTTAGATGGCGGACCCTTTATAAAAAATACACTTTTCGAAAAAAGTGCAATTAAAATGCGACATTTGTCGTCAGGTACTGTGATGCTAAATATAAATAATTCTAATATAATTCTTTGTATAATTTAGGGCTCAGATTTCAATTTATTCCCCACATAGAAGACATTTTTAAGGAGTACTTTAAACTTAAATTTGGATTTAAAATTTCAAATCAATAATTAAAAGAAACAATCAGTATTCCTTGACAATATTTTTGATTGATGTCTATCAGTTTTTCTTAAATAAGTATATGAAACACTTAAGGCAAGTACTGTAATATTTATAAAATTTGTTTTTGTCATTTTAAATTCTCTCCTTTTAGTTCCAACTAGAAGCCACAATATAAGGTTTTATTAATTTCCCTTGCTAAAAAAATATTTTATTATTTTCTTTAAATTGTTCCTTCCATTCATTTAATAACAAATTTATTGTTGTTCTTTGACTTAAATATACGTTCTCTCTTCATTTACAGAATAAAAACAAATGTCATAGTATATATGAAAAATTCTCTAAGGCATATACAAATACTCGTAAACACACACTCCTACACATTTCGTTTATTTTATTTTAATAATATTTTTCTACTCGTGTATTTGTTTTTCTTTCACATCATATCGCAGTACGATTGTCTTCAAGAAACACGTACGCACACATACAATACCGTACAATCCCACACATACACCCAAAGTTACTCTGTTTGATATAAACTTTTAGTTGCGCGCACACACCCACGTAGACTATATTTTCATTTTGCGAAAGTAAATGTATGAGTAATTTCATTTGAATAAACAGGAATAACAACAAGAAATGATGACAACAAATATTGAATTCCAGAAGGAAAACAGGCTAAAGAAAAACACGATGTTATTTAGAGAACTCATTTTGAATATTCCAGCATCCAGGGATAAAAGAGAAGAAAAGTTGTAATATAGCAAAAGCAAAAAAAAAAAAAATGGAAAAAAAAGAAAAAATTATAACAATACAAATTGGTAGAAAGAAAAATACAAAAAGCTTTTCCATTTCGTTTCCAAAACAAGTATTTACTTTTTCAGAGCAGAAGTAAAAGACAAAAATAATGTTATAAAGTTAGAATAAAAATTTCAGAAAGTAAAGTCATTTAATAGTTTTAATAAAATATTAAAAGAATAGTTACAAAATTGTACAAAAAAAAAAAATTAAAGATCCAAATATATACATATATGTACATATCATTGGGTTCCCTAATGATTGGTGATTTTTATACCCTATACCAGGTTATAATGACTTTTCTGCTATAACTATCAAAAATCTTTGATGAAAACCCATTTTTTATTATGCCGATCAACTCAGAATCACTTTTTGAGTCAATTTGGTGTTGTCCGAGCATCCGTCTGTCCGTCTGAGTGTCCATGACGATCGCAAATATGAATATATTTTGATGAAATATAGCATATAAGCTTCTATCGGCCGTAGGATGAACTCAATTGGATTTTGTGAAAATCGTTTCATATTTAGATATAGTTTCATACACTGACCCCTACAAGATCGCCTTAAATTTCCATCATATCCAAATAGATCGCGTTCAAATTGGGTTTGTGTATGTTTATTACATAATTTGTATAGGAGAATTCCCAGCCCCCATATGAAGCTGATTTCCGATCTTCGCTTAGATCTATCAAAAAACAAAAATATGGAACAGATTTTGGTCAATTTTCATTTTATATGTTTTTGCAAAAAATAAATGACCTTACCAGATGTGGTCAAAATAGTCCATTTTTCGATCTAGTCCCCATATAAATATGGCATCTGATATGAACTTTTTCATATCCGAAGGCAAAAAATTGAATAACAATACCACTCAAATTTGGTTTATGCTTCTTTTCTATATCTAATTAGTTGGAAATATGATATAGGGTCTCTAAATTCATTTTTCGATGAGTTAAAAAGGGAATGGCAAACAAATATATGCCGCGAGCGGCATTAATCGGCGTTTTTTTAAAGAACCTTTTCTTGAAAATGTATCCGTTCCGTTTTCTTAAAGAACTACCCTCCTTATAAACTAACATTTATTAACCCTCTAACACTGGATTCTAAAATACTGAATGAAATATGTTCAAATATTTTTTTTTTATAATAATAATTATTATAATGATAATTATTATTATCATTTGTCGTTTAGACACTATAGCCGATATAAGTAATGCCGTCCTTTTGGACGGCTTGGGGTTTTACGCAAAAAAAACAAGCAAGCAGAAAACATAACAGAAATTCAAAATTCATTTTTATTTGCTTAAAACTAGCTAAATAATGAGAATAAAATAATGTATAATGACTTAGTTCATGCATTTTAATTAAAGTTAGTTAACTAATTTTAAAAAATTTGTTAATTTGTATGATGATATTCATAAAAACGATTTTTTGTACTGGAGGCACATAAATGTATTCCACATTTTGAGCAAAAACATTGGGTTGCAGATTTTTTGCAATATTTGCAAGTTTTTCTGCTGTCCTGTCTGCTTAGCTACTTCGGGAAGTGACCCGTATTGTCTTAACGAATGTTGTCAGTTGGGTGCTTGGCTTTATGACCTCGTTTTATACTACTGAAGTCAGGGTCTGTAGGTGTAGATGCTCTCGGTCGGCCTGTAGAACGTTTTTGCTTGTATGATATAAGTCCAGAGGCTATTTCTTCTCGGAACTCAGGTAACTGAAGCAAGGTTTTTGGTGCATTGCCGCCATTATCAATCATTTTTGAATGTATTCTTCGATACAAAACGTATGCATTTGTTACGGCCATATCAATAAAATGATAAAAGAGACGAGTCATTGCATCGCGAGTCTTTGCTCGTATGTGGTAGCGGCCCATAAGACCGTCCATTATATCCTCGCCACCCATGTGTCTATTGTACTCCCGTATTATTTATGGACAATCAATATCAATATATTTCTTTATTTTCGTGTCATAACGGGAAGATTTAGACATCTGTGAAGCTGGATTCAACCTAGCAAATGGTTTTACACCAACATATGTTGATAATAACCTTACACTCTTGGGGTCTTTCCATAAAACGTTACTGATATCCACGCCATAGGCAGAACCAACATATTCCGCTGAAAACCCTCTTGGTTCGTTCTTTATTATACTATCTTGCGGCAGCTTGCAATTTGGAATTCGATTAACTCGTACAGTTCCCAAACTGTATATACCTTTAGCACACAAATAGATCATAAGTGGTAATGTTGTATAAAAATTATCGAAGTATACAATGTGATGTTTAAAATTGGGAACGGTTTGCTTCAACCGAACCACAACGTTAGCTGCGCTCCCAAGATCAAGATTATCTGGCAGTATAACATTGTCGCCTGCGCCATTATACACTTCAAAACGATACGCATATCCGAATGAATCACATAACACAAATAACTTAATTCCCCATTTGTGTGGTTTGTTTGGCATATAATGTCGTAAATGGTGCTTGTGTTTGGTGCTGCATTTGTTCGTCAACACACAGTCGAGCCTGCTTTGGTACGGAATCAAATCGCGTATTAAGTTGGAGTGCTTAATTACGGATACGAAACAAGGGATCGTAACCCGGTTGTCCTTTCTGGATTCTTGTACTCTCATCTTGGAAACAAAGATACTGCTTTATCAGCTCAAAGCGTGTACGGGACATTGTGTTTTTAATAGGTGTGAATGCGTTTTTGGCCCAATAACTAGTTAGGTTTGGGTAACGATAAACGGACATATATATGAGAATACCAATGTAATGATAAAGTTCGTCAACATCAACTTTAAATTGGCTGTTGATATTTTTTGTCAAAGCAGCGCGTGTAGTTTCTTCCGCCACTATTTTCATTATATCTTCCGTATAGAAGTAACAAAATATTTCCAAAGGTGTGGCTAATTTTGTTATTTCCGGTGGAAGCGACGAGTCTCCCCGGAATGCTACATCATTTACATGAAGCTGCAATGCTCGCTTCCGCCATGTGATTTTAGACCACTCTTGGGAGTCCTTTTGTATTGACTCAATACCTAGAAATTTAATAAGCAATAAATATATCTACAGACTCGAGAATGTTAATACCAAAAAAAATAGATTTTTTTCTTACCAACTCCATTGAAACCACCTGCAGAAGGATGATTAGATGGTCCACTATTTTCTCTAATTGGTAATAGTGAGCGTGGTCTTTTTGACTTTCGTGTAGATGAGCTTGGGGTTGATGCAAAAACTTCAGCTATTGGCATGCTAACAGGTACAGCTTTCGATATTGAAGAAGATTTTGAATGACAATCCAGTCCACTTAAATTTACAGATAATTCCAATTCATTATTGAAAAAGGCATCGCTATCATCCAAATTTTTTAATATTTCTGGGATGCACCTATCTTCTTCTGTATTAATATTATTGTTCTGATTTATTTCATTTGCTTGACATGGTTCATTGTATGAACTAATTTCATTTTCTGGAGTAATTTCATCCAGGGATAGTTCTGAATCGCTGAAGTCATCATCGGAACTTGAATTAACTTCTTCGTCCGTTTGTACTGAATCTAACAAATCCAATACCTGATCTTCTGTCAGTTCCGATAACTTGTATACTTTTCGAAAATTAACATTCATGATTACCTAAAAGAATCTAATCTAATAACTAAAATCAAATACTAAATTTATGCGTTAAGCCCCATGCCATCCAAAAGGATGATATAGGTTTTTTACTTATAAAAACCAAACTATCAATTATTTTCACTTTATTTTTTCACATAATGTACATTCAATATCCTACCTTTATTGAAAAAATTATTGTCTTAGTTTAATTACGTTTAATTAGTTTAATTCACTTTTTTAGATGCCACTTCACAACAAGCACCTGTTTGTGCAAACTTTTGTTAGTCACTGACAAAATCCAATTACAGATTCTAAGCGAAAAATCGTACGTCAATACTATATTGTAGAAATATGTTCTCTAGAGTGTTCTTCCCCAAATTAATTTTAAAATTTTTGCAAAAGGTTACTCTTCTTGAAGTAATGTCGATTTAAGCTATATCGTCCTTAAGGATGACTTAAGTGTTAGAGGGTTAAAAAGAAAATTTTTAGGAAAAACTGAATTTCTCTTTTATTAAAAAAATTACATTTCCTTTACAATGTCCTTGTTTTAAAACAATTACATTTTCTTAACAAAGTACCGTTTGTAAAAAAAGATTTTTTTTAAAGAGCATTTTGTTGTAAAAAGTACTTTTTCTTAAAAATATTTTAAAAAATGTTATTGTTATGTATTGTTGATCTGTATTGGAATAACTAGTCATTTATTGTTCGGTTTAAGAAAAGCTCAGCTTGTTCGTACAAATTCTCGTATATAAAAAGAAAAACATTTCTCATGATGATCTTAAACCGAACAATAAATGATTAATTATTTTAAAAAATTTAAAAAAGTGTTCTGTTCTTAAAAAGTATATTTTCCTTAAAAAGTACCACTTTCTTAAAAAAATTATTATTTTTCTTAAAAAAGTACCTTTTCTTAGAACAATTACGTTTTCTTTAAGCAGTACCTTTTCTTAAACAAGTACCTCAAAAAAAAAAAACTTCATGAAAGAGAAATTTTTTTTCAAAATCTAAGCGACTTAACCAAATATGGTCAAGATTGGTCCATTTTTCGACCTAGTCCCCATATAAGTATAGCACCCGATATGAACTTTTCATATCTACAGTCAAAAAAATTAATAACAATGCCAGTTAAATTTGGTTTATGCTTATTTTCTATATCCAATTAGTTGGACCGAAGAGATAGGGTCTCTAAACCATGGTATAGGGTATCGTATAGTCGGTCTATACCGACTATAATTATCTTACTTGTTCTGATTGATGAAAAAATATAGCCAATAAAGTTTGTATGCAAAACGCACAGTTAATTCCGGTCGTTGCGTGCAAGGTGACATAGTGATCTCCAGAACAATTATTTTATATTTTAATTACTATTTATAATGTTTTTAAAAGTTTTGGTTGTATATTTGGGAAAAATACATTAAAAACATACAACAAATACCACCAATGACACCATGGGACAAAGAATTGTCTTCGGATCTCAGAGACGTGATAATAAAACCCTACCTGGAGCACTAAACTCAAAGACAAATAGCAGAATTGGTTGGAAAAAGTCATGCAACCGTCCAAAAAACAATAGAAAGGTACAGAAGGCAAGGAAATAATAATAACAAGCCAAGATTTGGCCGGCCATCCATATTCGCACACAGTGAGAAACGAATTATCGTGCGCAATATGCAAAAAAAAAAAATTCGAAAATTTCTGCAACAAAATTACAGATGGAAATTGAAAATGAGGTGAAAAGTTTGTGTTATAGCAACAAATCGCAAAGTATTCTATTCCGCTGGATACCGTAAGCGTCAAATTTTCCAAAAGCCGTTTGTAAGCCCAATAAACCATAAAAGAGACTCTTATTCGCAAAACAATATGATACAGCCGCCCAAAGCTTTTGGAACACCATTATTTTTTCGGACGAAAGCAAATTCGGATCAGATGGACGAGCCAAGGTATGGCGAATACCCAATTCTGGGATGGGCACAGTCAAACACCGTGGTGGGTCAGTACTGTTTGTGGGTGTATGGCTGCCTCTGTTTTTATAGATGGTATAATGGATCGGTTTGTCTAGTTAAATATTTTAAAAAATAACTTATATATAAGTGGTGCTAAACTTGGTATTGCCGAGTCACTTGTGTTCCAGCAAGACAACTATCCAAGCACGACTCGCTTATTGTCAAAGAGTGGTTCCTCTATAAATTAAAAAACAACTTAAACTCCCACCCCATTCGCCCGATATTAATCCTATTGAGCATTTGTGGGTCACCTGGAGCGCTAAATCAGAAAACACGACATAAGAGGCAAAGAAGACTTGAAAAAGGCTCTTTTAGAAGAGTGGGAGAAAATACCACCGAGCGTTACCACGAACCTGGTATCATCGATGCAAAATCGTCTGAAAGCAGTCATAACAAATTAAGGCTTTCCAACAAAGCATTGAACATTGGAAAATTAACTGTTTAACCTATGACTTAGATTTGCATACACACACTTTTTGACATATTTTTGGGCATATTTTCGCTTAAGTTGTTGTTATATGAAGACGTTAACCCTTTTGCTTCCCTTGGATATGTGCCCTTCCTATGATCCTTTGGGTCAATATGACCCAACATAAAAAAGTAAACAAAATTTCATATTTAATATAGGAAATTTATTTGTTTTGTGTTTTTTTATTTAGTATAATAAAAAATAATGAAAAGTAAAATATATAATCCCTTCCTTAGCAATTATTAAAATAGAAAAATATATATAAAATAAAATTAAATTTGAAATTCAGCCTTTTTTTGAAAAATAAAATAATAATTATATATTTAAAGCTAATGTTTAAAAATTTAAAGATTTGTGTGACAAAGAAAACACTGCTATCAATTATTTGGTAAATTACTGGATAATGGTGTATATAATCTTATACTCCTTGTTTAGAACATTGCGAGGCACCTGTGAGATTATTTTGTTCTGGAATATTTTTAACAAGATTTTTTGCTGATGGTCCATGTGGCAAAACCTTTCTTCGCAAAATATGCTAATTTATTAGCTGATATGCAAGTTCTACTGGATACAGCCTGCATCTGAAATTTTTATTGAAATTTCAGGCATCAAGCTCTATCGTATCAATTATTTCCATATAATTCTACATGTTTTTGATTTGTCATTTGAATCACAATATTTTTTATCTTTGGTGATATGAACAAATCGAACGAAGATTTTTTATATCTGTAATAATAGATGTTGCTCTTTTGGTAGGTCCAGGCTTATTCAATAAAATTTGGTTTTTTTGTAACCTGGCTGTTTGAAGTGGTGGTTGTTCTTTCCAAACTACATTTTTGTCTTCAGATTAATATTAACTGAAGTGCTGTGATCAATTTCTCCTGCAATTTCAATACTCAATTTCAATTTCCACATCCACGCATTCACGGTATTATTTGATGATGAATATGAATTGCCTTCTGCATCGTTGTTGGGTGAAAACATTTCGTCTACATCACCATCATCAAAAATGTTATCATCTTCGTCATTCATTATGTGATGCAAGATCACTAAGAATCTGAAGCAATTTCATTATGGAACAGTCATATGTTAGAAATTTTGTTTTAAAATACTTAGTTTTCTTCTTTGTGGCATTATGTAAAAATACTCAATTATGATGAATTACAAAAAAAAAAAAAAAATATATATATATATATATATATATGTTTGCACGCTGATCACCAAAAATTAAACTGAACTCATATCATCATAAAACAAATTTTAAGAGATACCTTTGCGGGATTCTCCAAATCCCACCCACAGTTTGAGAATAATGAAATTTTTAATGAAAAAATATTCACTGAAAGCGATTTTATTGATTATTTGACTTAAAAAATGATAGATCGATGATTCTGAATGAAGATGAATTCAATTCAATTATTTTCAATAGGAAAAAAATGGTAAAGTGGAATTAAGCTTGCAATATTGCTTGTTGGGTCATATTGACCCAAAGGATATTAAATGTGTGTAAATCGTGTTTTGAAATGTGGAGGGGGGAGGAACAAATTAAATTTTATTATTTTATTTTAAAAGAATAATTTTCGTCCCTGTACTGGATAAATTAAAGTTTCACGTTCATATCTTATAGTTCAAGGGAAAAATTTTGCGTTTGAAAACAAAAATTGGGTCAAATTGACCCAAGGAGTGCAGAAGGGTTAAGTTTCTCTTTGTTTTTTTTTTTTTTTTTTGTATAAAAAAAAAATTTCCAATATTTTCTTTTAAAAAATTAGATTTTCTTTCATCGCTGTACAGTGAATATAAATATATTTTTTGATGTTATAAGGATAAGCTACTCACTTGCATACAAACTTAATTGACTGACTCTATATTACGATTAGGTTTATCTTCCCTGGTTATCAGGTATTGCTGGGTGACGGTGAAGTGTCCGGGCCCTAAGCTTGAGGATAGCATTATCAGTTGTGTGTAACTGGAAGCTCGATAAGCAATTTTTTCACCTGTAGAGTTTTTTTTTTATTTTGTAGTGACGATTGTATAATGTCCGGTCATTATATATAATAGCAGATTCCACCCCTCGAAATTCGAGTGCAGATACTAGAAAATTTTATTTTTTCATTAAATAAAGACCCTAAAGTTGTGATAATCGATTATAGCCAATTCACAAATCAACACAAAAAAACTAACTCATTTTTATTACAAACACATTAACAAATATAATAAACACACACATAGCATTGTATAAATCTGATGAAATCATCGGACTGTCATAAAGTCGTACCTACATTATTTCTACATACTTAGGTCATTTACACCATCACATTCAGGTCTTATGAAAACAGCTGTGTACAATAACAAGCAAATTTATTTTGAAATTTATATCCTATTTCCGCTTTCTTAGTTTTTGTTTACCTTTTTTTTAAATATTACCAAAAAAAAAAAAAAAAAACAACTCTGGTGAGATGAAAATGGCAAGTTTATAGAAATGTTTCTAGAAACATCGGACTTCAAAAACAAAATCATACAGACTGTCAATTTCATGACATAAGCTTTTTACATGATACGACTTTTTCATAATACTCGACCTTTTGACAGGTCGTATTACAAAGTGTGATAGTGTAAACTGGCCTTTAGCGATACCACTATAGTTCGTAATATTGGACCTATATCTAGATTTAAATAATGGAATGATAAAGGAATCCTTCCATTTCTTAGGAGAGTAGCCATTGTTTTATTGATATATTGAATATCTATAATATTAATAGGCCAGGCGATTTCTTGTGACCGATGTTCTGTTCTACCGTTTTATCCCGATTTTGACAAAACGTATATTATTTGAAAGGTATTCCTTTTATGCCGTTTTGCAGATTTACAGGTTTTTAAATTTTTTCCTTTATTTTGAGTAAATTACATTTAAAGTTGCTACTAACACATACATAAAATTATACATATGCTATGTGTGTGTTTATTAAACTTGTTAATGTATTTGTAATAAAAATGAGTTTTTGTTGTGTTGATTTGTGAATTGGCTATAATTGATTAGCATAACTTTAGGGTCTTTTTTTAATGAAAAAATAAAATTTCCTAGAATTTGCACTCGAATTTCGAGGGCTGGAATATGCTGGTTATTGGTAAATGAGTAACCAAAGTATCAGCGCACTTTTTTAAAATGCAACTGGGAACACCATCCGCCTTTAAACAGGAAACAACTTGGGAAGTAATATTGAATGAAAATACTGTAGACTGATGTTCCACTAGCTGAACGCATATATGTTTAAGTTATTATATACATATAGCGTCAGAATATATGGTAGCTAAAAAATCAGCAATCATATTACTGATGAACAAATTACCACTGGATTCATAACTTAAATATTTCATCACTCCCGGAACACGTTTAAAATTAATTTTCATATTATTTAGATACTTTTTTATAAAGCACGGGTGCTAGAATGTTTTCCATAATCAGTAATTGATCCAAAGTTTTCATGATTTTTGTAACGTTTATTTTACATATTTAATGAAAATAAAAAGTTTTAACTGATATTCTTTGCCTTTAAATGTTAAGTAAGGCTCTTCATTACAAGCTTAGCTCTAATTTTGGGAAAGTTGACGCTATCTGTATTTGATCATTCCATTGATTGTAAACATTTTTTGAGAGAGTTGTTTGAGGACCCCTCGGTAGGATTCTCTACTACTTATGCCCCGATATTTCGATTCTTATAATCGACATTTTCAATATAAAGCAGATGTTCCTTCTTCCTTATAATGAAAGATTTTTTTATTTAATTTTTAGTTCGGGGCGGTTTCTCTTTACAAAATTTATAAATTATATAAGAACGTCTACTTCATTGAGTTACATTTAAAACACTAATCACTCACAAAACAAAGTGGATTTATTTCGGAACTAAAAACTTGGTATAACAGTTATTTATTTATTTATTACTAGCTGACCCGGCAAACGTTGTTTTGCCATATAACTTATTTCTATTGAATATTTTTGTTGTTAATTATGATGATATGTATTTACCATGTATCGGAGGTGCCACGCCCACTGGTTTGATCTCGCCCATTTTTCACATAACTTGTCGCACTCATCATTCGTGAACTTGCAACTGGTTTCAAGACTGTAGGGTTTATAGTACTCCAGATAATTTTTGTTGTACGGGAGTTGCTACGCCCACTAACCTAATCCCGCCCATTTTTAGTCCGACTTCTCACATTAGTAACTTATGTAGCCTTACAAAGTTTCAGGACTCTTTCTATCACAGAGCGCCACATATATGACGTTAAACAAATTTTATATATGGGAAGTGCCACGCCTACTTGTGATGAACAGGTCTGGATGGCCGTAATGACGTACGTATATCATTGCATCTTGCGACCAAAACATTTCCTTCGGTGCAAATTGCATTGCGTAAATGAATGTAGTCCTCCGTACGTAGTTTGGTTTGATTTAAACTGATAAAAAGAAGGTGCTCCGCTTCTATTTTGGGATACATATCGAAGGAAAATTGCTGAAACAATCGGCGAAATCGAAGCAAATAGTTGTCTACATTTTGGCGAATCATCAAACGATACGCGTAAAAATTAATGCGCTTACCTTCCTGGTAGTTTCCTCACCCTAAATGATATCAGTGACATTAGTGTCATATTGAAATGAAAATTATTACGATGTCTACACTCACCGGTCGATGGATTTATCATCTTGATGTTGACATAATATCCATCGTCTCCTTGCCAAGACTTCAGTGGGTATTGCAATGCTTCTTATGAACGATGTGTTTCGGATATTCGTTGCAATTGCCCAGAGTCCCGACGTGTGATTCCCGGTTTTCGCCAACAATCACAACTGCAACCTCATCTATTGTTGGACCGTTAAATGGCGTTCGAGCGTTCCAGCAAGCCGTTTGTCCGCTCTGATCGCGACTTTATGTCAGTTGGCATGCGATCCAATGCAGTTTTGAATAAGCGGACCAATGCATGATGTTCATGAAGGAGCTGCTGCAGATCTCGAAGAATTCCTCCTCTCATTGCCAAATTGATTGTTTGGCGCTGGTCAATTTGATGTTCCACATTGCCCGTGAAGCTGATTTGGAGGAATTTTTGTTGTGTGTCTTCAACCGGTAGCAATGAACCAATTCGTTGGTGAATTTGGCCTTGGATCGGTATAGTCAGTGACAAAATTAGACTCAATTTTTTTGTGCATCAAAAGAAAATGATCGGTTAATTTATTACCTTGAATGTCGAACTGAATCCGCGCTCATGAATAATATCTGCTCCAAATGAAGTCATTTGAAAGCATCCGTTGTATTTCTGAGCGTTCGATAGAAAATTACGTGATTCTGGTGTTGCACCATGAAGCAAAGAACGCAATGGGTCTTTGCCACTGAGACAGCACAATCCAGTTGTTTCTCCAGCGACCTTCAATGTACCGTAATGGTTGCACACATCCTCCATTGGGCCAATTTGAACGGAAGGATGTGAACTGTAGTCAATTCTGCAATCGTAATGAAACGCTGCTCGATTCAAATCAGTACTTGAAGCACTTCTTCTTATGCGTTGATTTAGATTATCACGTTGTTGAGTTGTTTGATTTGCCCCGACGATTTCTCATTGTTAACTGAGTCGTTTCATTTACCACCTGTCTTTCTTCTTGTGCTTGTAATGCATGAAGCCGGGCCACAATAACAGGGCGCTGTTCTCGTGCGATTTCTTGTTCATTCATCGTCAATTAATAGGCGATATTCCGAACTCTATTTGCATTTCGGGTTCGGCGCGAAAGTTTAGATGTTCTGGCTCGTGGCATTGTGAATTACACTGAGAAATGAACACACAAAACATGTAACAAGTGCTCAAATGTCATAACCTCACAAAATAAACATGTTTCTTGGCAGCTTACAGTTTGAAAATGGAATTCCACACCAAAATGATCAACCAGAATGAAATAAACAGCGAATTCGATTTGATTTGCAAAATAATCCACCTAAAAATTAATTGCACAACCCGAAATTAACGTTTGGGTTTATTGTCGATGAGCACGCAATCACAAGGAATATAACCATTTACAATGTATACTTCATCAAACGGAACTCACCTCTATGAAGTCACTTTTCGCTGCTAATCGCAAATTCACAAAAAATCATTTCAAAACAATGTATTTAATCAAATTGAATTACAGTTACTGTCTAAAGCTGATAAAAATTTGATAAACTGTTCAAATCAATCACCTGTCAGAAGCACACAACGCCATCTACTTGCAATACCGGAACCAACATTTCAAATCATGTTCGTTTTTATGGGTTCTTGAAATGTATGGGAAAATGAGTTTTCTTCATAATTTTTTTTTCCGGAAATTTTCGTGAATTTTCTTGGCTACTCTTCTTGTTTGGGCAGAGACCTGTCCGAATTGGTGCTAGTCATCGAAATCGGTCCAGGCGTTATCGAGTTATAAGCGTAGTAACTAACGTTACTCTCTTTTGTATATATAGATTATTATTTTTTGATTTCAGGAAAAACATTGGTAATACATTGTATCTACTCGCAGGTGATCTGAGTGGATAAAAATCTATGTTATTTCGTTTAACTTCAGTCAAATTTTTTCCTACTTAAATGGATCATTTTGTTGTTTTACTCGGCTGAACATCAAATATATATTCTATTTTATGAAAAAATAAAAATAAAAATAAAAAAAAAAATGAACGGATTTGAATTCAAATGTGCTGCATATGTGTATGTGTGTCAGCATAATTATCCAGGTTGACTGGTTGTTCTCAGTTGATGTGTGTGAAGTGAGTGTCGTTGTAAGTGTGTGTTGCTACATTGTGGCATGTTTCTGTGTGCGTGGCTCGTACTTATGTTGTGCTGTTTAGCTGTGATGTTTAATATTCACTTAATTTGTTAGTTTTTTTTTTCCTGCCAACATGGCATATAAGAATTGAACAAAAAACAAACAAAAAATGGCTGTTTATGCTTTAGCTGAAACCGCTGTTGTTGGTGTTGTTGTTGCTGCTTTAATAACAATTTTCTAGATGTTGTGGCTGTTCGTTTTCTAGCCATTTCTTTTGCTTTTTTGCTTGTTTTTCGTCTGTATGTCGCAGTGCTGCGCCACAAGTACGTACACGTTTCTTATTTTCTAATGAGGGTGCAAATATGGGTCAAGTTTTTGTTTTATGAGCTTTTTTTTTCGTTATATTGCTAGCTGCTGAAAAAAAAGGAATACATACAAAATGAGCGTGCGTTTTTTTCTTTGTATATATACAAACGAAGACAACAACAACAACAACAACAACAACAACAACAGCAAAATGATGAATATATTCACTAACATGAGCATCGTCTTTTAAACTCAACTCATCATTATACGATGGGCCAGGAATTTTAAATTTTCAAAAAATTTTTGAATAGATTTAAATTTTTAAGAACTTGCAAATCTTCAAAATCTGACCGTAAAATTTGAAATTTTAAATATGTGTTAAAAAAAATTGTCATTAAATTAAAATTTGTCTAGAATCCTGGCCAATTGTTGCCTTTCATTATTCATTGTTAGTCAATGGGAAACAGTGTGGAATATCTTTGTTGCTGCTTTTATTGTTAACAAGTGTACGAATATGAAAATGCTTTATTTTATGTTGATTATCCAGTTCGTAAGTCACACGTACATACGTACGTCTACATATATGGTTTATATTTTTTTTTATATACCAGTCTTTGTATGTTTAAGCTTAATTTTGTTGTGTTTATTTAATTATATACACATACATTATTTTTTGTGCATAAACACAAGTTTTATGTACATGGTTTGGCAAACACATAATTTTATATAATATTTAAAATTTCTGCTCTAATTTTCACGTAAATTTAGTTTAAATTATTAATTTTCCTTAAATTTTCTCTATATTTTCTTAGCTATAAAAACAGTTGTTATTTTGCTGTTGATTTATTTTCTTGTTTTCCAGATTGTTTTTTTTTATTAAAATTTATCATTAATATTTAGCTTAAAATTAATAATAATCATAAGTAGAAATTTTTTATGTTTTATTTTCAGTTGAATTTTTCTTATTGATTTAGTTCCTATCGTTTGTGTTGGAATAAGTAAAAGCGAAAGGTGCAAGAAGTTGCAAACAATAACATCATACTATTTTTTTAAAATTGATATTACAATATTTTTAATTCCTGCACCAAAATTAATTATTAGTGGCAAAACGTGTACAAATTCATGAATATATGTATGTTTTTCAGGAATTAGCATTCTGAACCAAACGCTGGCAATATTGGCAATATATATAATTTAATTTTTTTATGTTATCAAAACCAATGATTAACACTGAAGACAAACTATTTTTTTTAATTAAATTTCTGTCCTACAAATTATTTCTGTTGTTCCAGTGAAGCAAATTGTGTATTAAATTTATGAAATTATCACTCTTACATCTAAGTCAAAACATCTTAAATTTATTACGTAGACAATTGGAATACAGGTTTCTCTTACAACATACCTTTTCATAAAAAATTGCCTATTATTTAAAAATTCATTTTACTAATAAATACATTTTATTGAAAAGAGTACATTATATTAAATCCAAATACATTTTATTAAAAAAGTGTGTTTTATTAAAAAAGCAGCTTTTTATAAAAAAGTATGTTTTATTAAAAAAGCACCTTTTATTAAAGAATTATCATTTATTAAGAAAATTACTTTTATTAAAAAGGTAACTTTTATTACAAAAGTACCTTTTATTACAAAAGTACCTTGTATTTAAAGTACCTTTTATCAAAAAAGTACTTTTTATTAAAAAAAGTGCATGTTATTAAAAAGTAGCTTTTCTTAAAAAAGCACCTTTCATTAAGAAATTATATTAAAAAAACAAGTAAGAGTGTTAAATTCGGCTGTGCCGAATCTTTGATACCCTCCACCTCGGTTTGAGTCTTGATAATAAATGTAAATGAAAAAGTAAACAATTTGTTAAACTTAATACCAAATTATTTCAGCAAATTCTTAGGGTTGGTTTTCGTCTTTTCTATTATTTCGGATTTATTTCGGTGTTTGCTTTTTGGTCATCGTGGTTGCTGATCGGCATGCATTTAGGTTATATACCTATATGCATGCGTTTCCGGTTATATGACATAACTTCTCGTTTAATTTAGTTTTTGCTAATCAAATAGCTCGCCCTAACCTCCATTGCAAAGGTAATGGTCGTGTAGGGTGGCTACATGAATTAAATCGTGCTAATTGGAGATGGCTGTATAGTTTCTTTTAACTGGCCAAATATTTCTTCATTGCGGCCATATAGATCGGATGGAGTAACAAAATAATAACAAAAAAAGGTCTCTCAACTTTTTTATTAAAATATTGCCATATTTTGAAAACATAGCGAATAAATTTATAATAATAAATATTCAAATTAGGGATGCCAAACGCAAAAAACCAAATGTTCCAAAAATTTTAAATAAAATAATTTGTTGTCTTTATTTTCTGAAAAACTTAAAATTTTTATCCAAAAAAAATTGTGAAAATTTCTATATAAATAACATTCTCATCAAATTGCATTTATTTATGTAACAGTTTTTATGTTCGCAAATCTTAAATATCATTTGACGTTTTCTAAAATTCATTGAATTTAAATTAATGTTTTCTGTAGTGTGATTCTGTAAATTTCAACGATCCGACAATAGCAAAATATATCGACAGCTATTGTTATTTGCACTAAGGATTAAGTGATTCACTAAGTACATACATCTTAACGACAGTCGACAAATCTATTTTTCTATTTATTTAAATTGTAAACGAGTGGCATCTCTGTCAAAATAAGCGGAAAACACAAAGAAGAATAGAAAAAAACAAATTACTTCGTGTTTGACATGATGATTTTATCTTTATGATTAATATCTTTATTTTTTTTACTAATATTTCTGTTTATTTATTTGAAAATGTAATAATGAATTGAATATGCTATTTAATTTTTTTATTTATATAAAAAAGTTTTTTAATACAAGCAAAATGTTTTCACTATTTTATGATTTTTATTTACATACAGTCCCGTTCAGTAGGTTAGACGCACATGTTTGAAAATCAAAAAAGCTCTTAAATTTTAAGAAACACTGAAATTAATAAAACAATAAATAGGGATAAAAGAAGCCAAGAGAGTACCAAAAATAAAACTAAGAACAACAACTGAAGTCGCTCAGAGTTAACGGTAATTTTAACTCATTTGTAAAACAATGACAAAAATATGCATATTTTTATCGTTCATTTGATTAGACGCAGTTTAAGTTTTGTAATCGTGCGTGCAAGAAGTCTAAATATTATTACTAAAAAATAAATTGTTGCTGTTTAACTATTTGTGTTTCAATAAAAATGGGAAAACAAAAAAAGATGACCTTGATAGAACAACAGAAAATAGACTTCTTCTATGGTGAAGGTTTTTCGAACCGTGCCATCGCGCAAAAAATAGGGCGTAGTTCCAGAACAGTGGACCGATATATAAAAGACCCAAAAACATATGGAAAAAATTATAAAGGAAGAGTTTCAAGCGTCTTGACTGAAAGAGATAAGCGAAAAATTCTTAATATCGCATCAAATTCGGCGCTTACCATACCTAAAATAAAACTTCAAGCTAATGTCAGTGCTAGTGTCTCGACTGTTCGTCGTGTCATTTGTAAGTCAAAGTATTTAAAACGAATGAAATTAAAAAAGAAACCGCCACTAAATGCTGTACGCAAGCAAAAACGATTGGAATTTTCTAAAAACCATATGACTTGGGATGTGCAACAAGAAACGAGGATTAATGATTGGCGACAGGTCGTGTTTACGGATGAAAAGAAATTCAATTTGGATGGTCCGGATGGATACCAATATTATTTTCATGATATGAGAAAAGATGATCTCTACCTGAGTCGTCATCACAGCAGAGAGGGTGGTGTAATGGTTTGGGGAGCGATCACGTACTATGGTTCGATGGAATTGGTATTCGTGAGCACAAAAATGAATGCAAGCAGCTATAAAACTATTCTAGAGTCAGCTTTTCCCAAATTATATGATATATTTGGACATCTCCCATGGATTCTGCAGCAAGACAATGCACCAATACACAATGCACGCGTTGTAAAATCTTTTATTTCAAGCCAAAACGTGCAGTTGTTAGACTGGCCACCATATTCGCCGGACGTCAACATAATAGAAAACGTCTGGGGCTGGCTTACACGAAAACTATATGAAGGAGGAAGGCAATACAATAACAAAGAATCTTTAATCGCAGCAATAAAGGGCGCTTATGCCGAAATATCCTTGGATTACCTTATGTCTTTGTATAGATCCATGAAAGATCGTATTTTTGAAATTATTTCAAAAAAAGGTGGAAATACGAAGTACTAAATACTGTATATAAATTTGTTTTAAAATAAAAAATATAAAATTGTTCTTAAAAAATATAAATAAACTCGTAATTTGCATTTTTTCTTTATTGCGTCTAATCAAATGAATGACAAAAATATGCATATTTTTGTCATTGTTTTACAAATGAGTTAAAATTACCGTTAACTCTGAGCGACTTCAGTTGTTGTTCTTAGTTTTATTTTTGGTACTCTCTTGGCTTCTTTTATCCCTATTTATTGTTTTATTAATTTCAGTGTTTTTTAAAATTTAAGAGCTTTTTTGATTTCCAAACATGTGCGTCTAACCTATTGAACGGGACTGTATGTATGACGACATTTCAACCTAAAAATTTAAGTTTTTATCGATTCAATATACAACACAAAAATGGTTGTCGTTTAGATAACAACAACAGCTGACTTTAACAATAGCGAATATCGTTTAAAAATTTTACTGATAATTTTGCTATTTTCTTTTTTTTTAACGATTCGACTATCGTTAAAAGAAGTTACTGAAAAGCTATTATGCCAATGCCAATATTTTTTTTAAATGTAAACATATTTGGTGTTTTTTTTTTGAATTTCAATTTGTGTTTAACGTATAAAATTTATATATTAAAGATGCAATTGATGTCTTCTAAATGTAAAATTATAATTTCCGACGATTTGATATGATTTTCTGAAATTCAGTTAATACTTTCTAATTTATAATTGGAAATTTTAATTCCAGTTTTCAGAATTGATATTTTCCAAAATTTGAATGGCAAATTTAAAAAGTGCAATTTTGTATTTATGTGAATAATAATGCTTTAGTAATTATAAAATTTTTTTATAAATTAGATGTAATCGTAATCAGATATTTTGTAGGTAAAGCAGAATAACAATTCTATATAACTATGTAGAACTTTTTTGAAAGCAAAAAACTCATTAATAACTCGGTAACTCTATTTTGTAAAGACAACAAAAAGTTAATATGCCAAACTTATATTCGTAAAAGAATAATGAAAAAACGTATGAAATAAAAGACCAGCCCGTGTATACTCTTAACATTGTTCTGTTTGATATCTATTTGAAAATATTGACATTCATGTTAAAATAGAAATAACTATTGCAAAGCTAATTAGAACAAAAAAAAAAATTGTGGCGCCATCTACTGTGGCATAGTCACGCTGAGCAAAATGAAGTGACACTCTGTAAATGCAAAAGAAATGTATTTTTCCCACAACAAAATATTGCAGAAATTTATGTAAATGAAATAATATACCGATTTATTTCTAACATGCAGTTATTATGGATATACATATATAGAATATATGTATATTATTTGTATTACTTAATATGTGTATGTATGTATATGTAAATATTACACACAAAAAATACAACATAAAACGTTATTTTTGAGTTTTTCTCTTTAAATAAATTAATACGTACAACTTTTTTTTGCTACATTTACATTGTTTTTTTTTATTGACAACTTGGTATTTTAGCATTATTTGCTTTAGATGCTGGTGAATTTTTACTCCCTTTATATTAACACGTAGTGTCTGCTTGTCGAAAAAATTTTGGATCGATTTTAACCCCTTTCCCGTGACCCAATCGATCTGAAAGTTTGCAGGCAGGCTCGTGACAATGACAGAAATGATCTAATAAATTTTTTTAGTGATGCCAAAACAATGGAAACTTTTAAATTTTTCTACCAGTGTTGATAAAAAAAAAGTACAGAGGGTTAGTTTTTATTATATTATTACCACAATGACCACCAAAACAACAAGTCCAGCTATGACAACAATACAACATTTAGAATAACAACAAGAACAATATAGAAACATCATATTTTTCATTTTTTTTTTTTTTACTTTATCGGAGAGTTCCCTGGACTTGTTCCACCGATTTTAATGATTTTTGAAACAGAAATCTTCCCATGAATTTGGTGAATCATTCTCACTGAAGCTGATCACCTTAGCTATTCTATTGAGGGCGCGATCGTGACAAGAACAACATAGAAAATTATATTTTTTCAAGACTTTTTTCAGTTCTTCGTTCAAATCTCGGCCCCTAATCGACCGATTTGGAAGGTTTTAAATAGCAAACTTTTCAGGATGTTGGTTAATCATTTTTTATGTCAAGGAGCACCCTAGCTGCCCGATTGATGCCGTCATCGTGATTTCCACAGGCGGACAGACGGGCAAACGGACATCGCTATATCAACTCCGGTTGTTATAAGGATCACAAATATATATATTTTATGGGGTCCAAAATTTTCTTTCTAATTATTACAAACGGAATGACAAACTTATATATACCCTCTGCACACTGGAGTGGAGGGTATAATAACTTTTTAGTATAAACATATATTTTTTTAAATAGGTTCCTTTTATTAAAAATGTATTACAAAGTACCCTTTCTGAAAAAACCACCGCTCTTAAAAAAGTCTCTTATAAGTACAGTTTATCTTAAAGTGGCATTTTTTCAAAAAGTTACTTCTTTTTAGAATACAATGACTTAAAAAATGCACTTTTAAAAAAATAGAGTACCTTTATTAAGAAAGTACCTTTTATTAAAAAAATACCTCTATGAAAAAACCTTTATTAGAAAATACCTTTGACTAAAAAAGTAGCTTTTATTAAAAAGTTCATATTATTAAGAGAGTACCTCTTATTAAAAATTACCTTTCTTTTAAGAAGAACCTGTTTTAAAATGTGTAATTTTCTAAAAAAAAAAGTGTATTTTCGTAAAAAGAATACATTTTCAAAAAGTTGCTTTACCTAAAAACATTTTCTTAAAAAGGTACCTTTTATAAAGAAAACATTTTATTAAAATAGAAATTTTTATTGAAACGTACTTTTTAGTAAAAAAAGTACATTTAAAAAAGTACCTTTCATTAAGAAATTATCTCTAATTAAATACTTTTTTAAAAGTATTTATTATATAAAAAGTTACTTAAAAAAAAAATTCCGTGTTAATTCCGTTATTAACAAAGTACCTTTCATTTAAAAAAGTACCCTCCATTAAGAAAGTATCTATTAATAAAAAAATACGTTCTATTAAAAAAGTAAGAAATAATCGTTTTTTAATAAAAAAGTACTTCTTATTCAAAAGATATATTTTATTAAAAAGTTTGTTATTAGAAAATTACCTCTGATTAAAAAGTAGCTTTAATTAAAAAAGTTCATGTTATTAAGATATATTAAAAATTAACTTTCTCTAAAGAAGAACCTGTCTTAAAAAGTGTAATTTTGTAAAAAAAAGAGCATTTTCGTAAAAGGTGCAAGTTTTCAAAAAGTAGCTTTACTTAAAAATATTTTTTTAAAAAGGTATCTTTTATAAGGAAAGTATATTTTATTAAAATATAAATTTTTATTGAAACGTACTTTTTATTAAAAAAAGTACATTTAAAAAAGTACCTTTCATTAAGAAATCATCTATAATAAAATACTTTTTTAAAAGTATTTATTATTCAAAAAGTAACTTTTATTAAAAAAAACCGTGTTAAAAAATACCTTTTATTGAAAAAAGTACCTCTCATTAAGAAAGTACCTTTTAATTTTGTAAAAAAAAGTGTATTTTCGTAAAAAGTGTAAGTTTTCAAAAAGTAGCTTTAATTAAAAATATTTTCTTAATGCATATTTAATAAAGAAAGTTCTTTTTATTAAAATAGTACTTTTGATTGAAACGTACTTATTAGTAAAAAAAAAGTTTATTTAAAAATGTACCTTTCATTAAGAAATTATTTCAATTAAACACTTTTTTAAAAGTATTTATTTAAAAAGTAACTTTTAAAAACTTTAAAAAGTACTTTTTATTGAAAAAGTGCTTCCTATTTAAAAAACTACCTTTCATTAAGAAAGTATCTTTTTATAAAAAATACGTTTAATTTAAAAAGTAAGATATTATCTTTTATTAAAAAAGTACTTCTAATTCAAAAGCTATCTTTCATTAAAAAGATGATTTTACTAAACATGTACCTTTTATTAAAAATGTACAATTTATTAAAAGAGAACATTTTCATAGAAAAATATATTTTAATTTAATAGGTAATTGTCTTAAAATACCACGTTTTCTTAATATAGCACTTTTTCTTAGACAAACCATTTCTTAAAAAGTACCTTTTCTTTAAGCAATACATTTTCTTGCCTTTCCCTAAAAAGTTATTTTTCCTTTAAAAACTACCTTTTCTTAACATATTAGCTTTTCTTAAAAATATTTTTTTTTAATTACATCTTCTGAAAAAGTATCTTTTCTTAAGAAAGTACATTTTCTTAAAAAAATTAAGTTTTCTTAATTAAAGTCAATATCCTTAAAAACGTACAATTTTGGTTCAAAAGGGCTTCTTAAAAATACTTTTTGCTGACTAAAGGTAGATTTAATTTATAATTTATACCTTTCAAATGTGGATTAGTATGTATATTGTTATATATCAAGATGTAGAATGTAAATATATTTGTACGAACGCCTCAAGCTCCTTCCATTGAACTAGTTTTCAGTAACAGCAACTAGCCACAATTTGATTTTAATATTATTTAATTTAAACGAAGCTAATGAGTAAAACAAATTGTATTCTGCTTCAAATAATGATAATACCTGAGGCTTAGGTTTTACAATCATTAACTGAAGACAACAATTTTAATAATTTTATTAACTTTTTTTTTTATAAAATATTATCGTATTTATATTTTGGAATAATAGTTAATTATTTATGATATAAAAATAAGATTTTTTGTGATTAATAAACATAAAGCATTAATCAACTTTGATGCTATTAATGCTATATATTACTATTATTTAACAAATCTTATTGCTTATTGCTCATTTTACATATGTTTTTCATATCTCTATATGTTTTTAAAATTTTGCAAAATTTGTCTTTTATTTTTAAATTTATATATGACAATCATGTTTTTAAATTTTTGTAACATTTATTTTTTATTATTAAATTTATTTTATATGACTAAATGTAAATTTTATTGCGTTGCTTTAGAATGTCATTATGACAAGTACATCATATGAACAAGTTGGCTCCAGAGATGGTAATTATAACATGGTACATATCCTGGCTAATCATAGACAGGGTTTCAGTATTTGTCATTTAAATGCACAAAGTTTATGTAATAAACTTGATGAGTTTCGTCTTTTATTTGAAAATTCGGGTGTAGACGCTATATGTGTTTCTGAGACATGGTTCTGTTATAATGTTAGCTACAATATCTATGAGCTGAAGGGGTACTGTGACTTTCTTTCCGACAGAAGCAGTCATGCTGGTGGTGTCGCAATTTATATTAAAAATAATATTTCATGTCAATTAAATTGTACACGTAATAGCTAATGACGTGGAATATGTTTTTGTAGACGTAAATTGTCGTGGTGATAAACTTCTTCTTGGATGTGTATACAGTCCACATAAACGGATAAAGTTTGACAGTCTTATCACGAATCTGGAGCTTTCATCAATGTCATACTCCGAAGTCATTATATCAGGTGATTTTAATAACAATCTTTTCGATGACTCAAATCTTACAACTATAATGTCGATGTTTAACTTGTCATCTGTCAACACAACGAGATCTACACAATTCACGTCAACAAATAGCACTTTGCTTGATCTTTTCTTTACCAGTAATGAAAGTAAAGTCCTTCATTATGCTCAGTTAGCAGCACCAGCATTTTCGAAGCACGATCTACTCTACTTATCATATGATTTTGTAATAGAAACCCAGCCCCAAACATTTACTTATCGTGATTTTAATAATATTGATATCTTGGCTTTGGGATATGATCTTTGCTCTACTCCATGGGATCAAATTTTCTATTTACCGACTGTTGGAGAACAACTGTCATTTCTTAATGTTAAAATTTTAGGAATTTACAACAAACATGTCCTCAACAAAGCGAAAACTATTAAAAATAGAGATAGACCTTGGTTCACAATGGAAACCAAGATGCTAATAGAACACCGTGATAATCTGTATCAGAAGTGGAAACGTTACAGGATATGAGAATATCACGACGAATATAAGATGGCTAGGAAACGGGTTGTTTCCAAAATAAGGCATGATAAGTCTTCCCATTATTTTAATAAATTCAATACAGCTATTGGAAGTAAAAAAACCTGGAAACAAATACGCGAAATTGGAATAAATAAGACAATTAATCAATCAGTGAATGTTGACATTAATGCGCTAAATGAAGCTTTTGTAAATATTCCTCTACCAGCCTCAAATAACGAATTTTATGATGATTTTCCCTGTAATAATTTAGACATTCCCAAATTTAACTTTCAGTGTGTAACACTAACAGAGGTAGTTGAAAGTTTCAATGCTATTAAATCGAATGCAGTGGGCCTTGATAATATACATCCCAGATTTATAAAAATGATTTTACCATGGATTGTCCGTTTCATAATGTACTTGTTTAACTCCATAATCACTACTAGCATCTTTCCAATGGAGTGGAAACATGCGAAAAGTATACCAATACCAAAAACGGGTAACGAATACCGCCCGATTGCAATTCTTTCATATCGCTCAAAAGTTTTCGAGCACCTTTTACACAGACAAATCTTTAGGTATTTAAACGACAACAGCTTACTTGCAGAGCGTCAATCTGGTTTCAGGCCACAACATAGCTGTATAACAGCTTTATCTGATGTAGTTGAGGAGTTAAGAAGTAACATGGATGACGGAAAAATATCTTTTTTAGTTTTATTGGATCACTCAAAGGCATTTGACACGGTGCACCACTCAATTTTATGCCTCAAACTGAAGAGGTTTTTTAACTTTTCTACATTACCAGTTAGACTCATGTTTTCATATCTCACAAACAGATCCCAATCTGTTGCTAATGGTAGCTCCATCTCAAACTCACTGCAAGTTATAAGAGGGATACCACAGGGTTCAATCCTTGGAGCACTACTTTATTCGATATATGCCAATGATCTTCCACAACAAATTACATTCTCTAAGGTTCAGATGTACGCTGATGACATTCAGCTATATTTAAGTAGTACCAAGGATTCAATTATTTCCAAAACTCAAGAACTAAATTATGATCTCAAACGTATTCTAAATTGGGTTACGGCAAATGGTCTACGACTTAATCCAAATAAATCTAAGTGTATTATAATAAAGAAGAAAGTGATGCATTTGGAGAATGAGATTAATGTCTTCCTTGGGGGCTCTAAAATTGACATCGTGGACTCTGTACGAAATCTCGGAGTTGTGTTTAATGGAACTGTGACTTGGTCAGATCATATTAATCAATCCTGTGGCAGAATTTATAGTATGATTAGAAGTTTATGCTTAACACAGCACTTTACTCCACTGAAAATAAGATTGCTACTTGCTAAAACATATCTTTTACCAACATTACTATATGCATCTGAGGTTTTCACAGGTTGCAACTCTAGGGATAACAGAAAACTTACTGTAACTTTCAACAACATTATTCGCTATATATTTGGATTAAGAAAATTTGATCATGTATCCCAATACTATATTAAACTATATTAAATTCAAGAACATTATATTTCTACATAAAATTATTATAACAATGGCTCCAAAATATCTTTTTGAACGATTAAAGTTCGCAATATCTTCCAGAGGGAATCGAATAATTCAATTTAAATACCGGGACCATGCCTCTGAATGTCAATTTTTTATTCTAACTATTCGTTTCTGGAATCAGCTTCCTAATGTGATGCAAAATACAAGCAACGCAATAGGGTTTAGAAAATTACTACACCAATACCTTAATTGATTTTAATTGATTTTTTTATGTTTTTTAATTATAATTTATAATATTTTAAATTTAGATTAAGAGTTACTGATATTAAATATATACTGAATAAGTTACCTGATTCCATTACTGTAACTTATAAGATACTGTGTCTTGTTGTAATGGAAAACCGCATTTAATAAATAAATACAAATACAAATACAAATTTTCTTTTTAAAATAGGTGTTTTTCTCATCCGTGTAGTTTTAACTTATTGTTCTTGGCAAAATTTGTTCCAAATAGCTATTTCTTCAGTTTTTCGGAAAAAAAATTCTAAAAAAAATTCTTTAATTTTTTTTTGCAAAATCAAAAAGTTTTTACTTTTTTTTTCAAAAAAGGATATTTTTTGATGTTTTTTTGCAAAATCTAAAATTTTTTTGACTTTTTTTTGCCAAATCAAAAATTTTTTGACTTTTTTCCAAAATCAAAAATTTTGAGAAACTAGGCATACTAACCTTTCCGACGGTATATAGCATACCTAACTTAAATTAATTAATTAAATACCTTCGATACTGTAATACTCATAATATGTTAACCACAGGGAAAAATGTTAAAAGATTATTTATTTTATTTATTTGTAATAATAATTAAATTAATAATATAATAGTGATAATAAAAAAAAAATTTGATTAATAATTTAATAAAATTTAATCTTAATCAAATTAGATCCATTTATATCATAACTATTTTTATACTTAATTTATTGTATTACTTATTATTAAAGTTTTGTCCCTTTTTAAAAATGCAGCTTATTTGTCCCATTTATTTGCTGCTTTTTTAGCCAATTCTTTCTTGGCATTACTGTCATTCTTTTTTTGGCTTTGGAAAGAAATCGCATTGAGTAGAGGCAGAAAGCTTTTTCATCTTGAGTCTTCCATCGACAAGCGGTATAAAAGCATGGTATTGAGCGGTGCCATCGATTGTTACCGCAGCATCGAATCTGCTCTTTAGTGCTTTTAATGTTTCCTGATGATCCTCTTTGCTACTAAAATCTATTTTAGTTTCTTTAAAATATTTCTTTGCCCAATGGAATAAAGCAGTCACATCACAGATGCGATCTTGATGAGAGCACTGGAGGCTTTTGAATTTTGCTCCAATATCAGCCCATGCTCCTTTACCATGAGCGGTAGGATGAAATTGTTACTCAGCTTGTAGTCCAAAATCTTTTTTATGAGCTATCAGATTTGCGAAGCTACTTTTATTTTTAAAATGTTGACGAGCTACGTCCGAAGCGTAGTATACCTTCTCTACTGTAAATTTAGATTTTAGATATTTTAGTATTATCTTCTGGTACTCATAAACTGCAACGCTATCAAGTTTTAAATCATGGGATATGATTGCCATACTTCTGTGTTCCACTTTTTCATCTATTCTGAATATAGTTGTTTGGTCGTTATTGAAGTGGATGCTTGTATGGCATCCTGAAGAACATATTTATAGTTTTCTGCGAAATTATATGAAATAGCCAATTCACCAGACTTCGAATGTATCTTAAAATCCTTGAAGAATGACTATTGCTCTTTGACTAAAAAGTCATGGGTTCTCAAGTTTAGCAGTCCTGTACTCATTAATTACACAAAATCATCAACATTTAAAATTGTTGTTTTCAAAGTGTATCTGTCAGTCTGAATCCAAAATTCAAATTTGACCTGTATATTCGCGATCATAACAGTTGACTAAATTCTCTTTGATGAATGTGGTTTCTTGGCAATTTGAACATTCACCTAAGTGGCAAGAAGTTGTTGCATTGGGCCCATGGTCAATTTAAGGCAATCGCGGCAATCGTGTAAATCTTCTTTCGAATCAGTAAATCAACAGCTGAACCTAGTAACGCCAAGAAAAGATTGGCAAAAAGCTGCAAATACAAGCGATAAATAAGCTGGATGAAAAACCGGGTATTTAAAAATTTGCAAAACATAAATACTTCATCAGCTACAATAAATTAACCATAAAAATAGTTATGATATAAATGGATCTCATGTGATTAAGATTTAACATTATAAAATTAGTTATCAATTCAGTTTTATTATTGCTATTATTATTATTATTACTATGTAATAATTTAATTATTATTACAAATAAATGAATAAGTAATTTTTCTACATTTCTATAGAAAACAAGTAAGAAAATTATAGTCGGTCTAGACCGACTTTATGATACCCTATACCATGCGTTTAGAGACCCTATCTCTCAGACCCATCTAACTGGATATAGAAAATAAGCATAAACCAAATTTGAGTGGAATTTTTCTTAATTTTTTTGGCTGCAGATATGAAAAATTTCATATCGGATGTTATATCAATATGGGGACTAGGCCCAAAAATGGACCGATCCGGACGATGTTTGGTAAGGTCTCTTGTATTTTTGAAAAATATATACAAACAAAATTTGAGAAGAATCAGTGCAATATTTTTGTTTTTTGATAAATTTAAGTGAAGATCGGGAAGCAACTCTATATGGGGCCTATGACTAAGAGTTGTCCAATAGGGATCATTTTTGGACTACTGATTAACTGATGTAATATATACATACAAACCCAATTTGACTAAGATTTGTATGATAATTTGGATCTTATGGCAATATATGTTGATTTTATAGGGGTCATTTGTATGGGGGCTAGGTCTGAACATTGACCGATTCTCACCAATTTCAATAGCTTTGATCCCATGGCCGACAAAAAATCAAATACCAAATTTTGTCAAAATATATTCATATTTGCGACCTGCAGTTTGATTACAAGCTTTACATGGACACACAGACGGACGGACATCGTTAAATCGAATCAGATAGTGATTCTGATTCGATCGGTATAATTAAAGATGGGTGTAGGTCAAATATTTTTGGTTGTTATAAACAGCAGCACAAAGTCATTATACCCAAACCACACGGTGGTATAGGGTATAAAAATGTATTGTAAACTGAGCAAAAAACTGATTATCAACTGATCAGGATCATCAACACATAACACAAGTTTGTTCGTTTGGAATTTTAAGACAAATTTATAGGGCCGTATGTAAAAAAATTAAAGTGTACTTCAAGTAGACTTTTTTGTCTGAAGTACGCTTTAATTTTTTTGGTACGGCCCTTAATGTTCTATTTTTAAATATTTTTTAAAATAAGAATCAGTTATTTAAAATTTACCAAAATATTTTTATTTTTCTTGTAAAAAGTTGATAAAATAAAATATTTTTAAATTTTAGTTCGGCTTGAGATCATAAATTTTAATAAAATTAAATAAAACAGAATTGTTTTAAATTTTATTATTAATTTTTGTTTATTTAAAACCCAATATTTCGATCGAAATCTTAATACAAATATACATATAACAAGTAAGAAAATTATAGTCGGTCTAGACCGACTATACGATACCCTATACCATGCGTTTAGAAACCGTATCTCCTAGGCCCAACTAACTGGACATAGAAAATAAGCAAAAACCAAATTTGAGTGGGATTTTTATTAATTTTTTTGGCTGCAGATATGAAAAAGTTCATATCAGATGATATATCTATATGGGGACTAGGTCCAAAAATGGACCGATCCTGACCATGGTTGGTAAAGTCTCTTGTATTTTGCGAAAATATATATAAACAAAATTTGAGAAGAATCAGTACAATATTTTTGTTTTTTAATAGATTTAAGTGAAGATCGGGAAGCAGCTCTATATGGGGCCAAAGGGATCATTTTTGGACTACTCATTAATGGATGTAATGAATGCATACAAACCCAATTTGAGTAAGATCTATATGACAATTGGGATCTTATGGCAATTTATGTCGATTTCATAGGGGTAATTTGTATAGGGGCTAGGTCTGAACATGGACCGATTCTCACCAATTTCAACAGCGTTCATTCCATGGCAGATAAAAGCTTATATACCAAATTTCATCAAAATATGTTCATATTTGCGACCTGCAGTTTGATTACAAGCTTTACATGGACACACAGACGGACGGACGGACGGACATTGTTAAATCAACTCAGAAAGTGATTCTGATTCGATCGGTATAATTAAAGATGGGACTAGGTCAAATATTTTTGGTTGTTACAAACAGCAGCACAAAGTCATTATACCCAAACCACATAGTGGTATAGGGTATAAAAATACTTTATTAGAGTTATTAACAGTTACGTCAATTGTGAATAAATCTGATTTTAATTAGTTTTATATGGAAACAAAATGAAGTATCATCTTTATATGTAATAAAAATAACATATTAATATATTTAAGTGAGTGGGCGCAATTTTATAAAACTTACGCGAACATCACTAATAACACTTTACATACTAACAACAACAACAGTAACTCAAATAAGAAAAATAAAGAATAAAAGAAAATAATAAACAAAATATTTTTGTATACAAAAATTTTAATTCACAAGTATTTTAACATAAAACTTAAAACATTAAGAAGATGCGCAACAACGCGAAAATATTTTTTCAGGAATATGGAAGCTGGAATGTTGTACTTTTTTTTATAAAATAATATAAGAACAAACAACCTAACACAAATGTAGTTCCATTCCATCAGACATAAAAAATACTCTTTATTTGAAACATTACAAATAAAAACAACAAAAATATTTTTGCAACAATTATCTAAACAAAAATTTGTTAACTATAAGTTAAAATACCTGATGTTGATGAATCCATCATAAAATGTTTACTTTTAAAAGTTTTAAATTAAAAAAATTAACTTGAAATCTGTTAAATTTCACGTTTTGCCACTTCTTGCAAAAACACGAAAAATTGTTATATTTTGACGCTTCATTGTAGAAAAAGTGTATAACTTTGAACAATGATTGGTACCAGTAGCGATTAGTAATTTAATATTCAGTAACCCGGTACCAAAAATTATAAGAAAACTTGAGTTTTAAAAAATAAATTAAGCGCCACTTTGAACGTGATTCAACCCAATGTGCGACAGCAGGAGCTGTACCTTTTTTTGCACCTCGATCAACTCGGCTGTCTTGCCAGTTAGTCGTGTGAATTATGAACGCCAGCGTAAAATCAGAGCGTATTGCTTTACTTCCAACAAAGCAGTTTGTGCAAAGCTTTCCGTATGCTTATTTTTTAAATAAAGATTAAAAATTATAATTCATATTCTTTTATAACTAGACTAACAAAAATAGGTGGTGTTATCAAATACTTTTAGAATGTTGTGGTTTTCTCCCATCACACTTACTTCACAATCCATGATTGTAATGTTTCTAACCAAAAAAAAAAAATAAAGCAGGATTTTTTTAAATCGGAAATTAATTTTATCCAAAATTTTCCTATAAGAAGGCAACATCTATTTTCATAGCAAATAAAACGCCACTACTCGGCAAGTAACAAAATATATTTACTAATTAAATGCCCTGTACTACTTTTAGTATTAGTTTAACACTCGAGAACATAAAATCAACAAAAATATATTAAAACAACTTAAAGAAAATTACTTTGCACATTAAAATCAACGACAAACATGTACATAAATACGAACCTACTTAACCATACATACACACATACATACAAACATGGTTGTTCAACACTGACACACAACTGAAGATATAAAATAACCAATAATGTTGGTCACTAAAATATTTATTTAACACATTATGGTATTTTTTTTATTCGTCTTTACAATATTATAAGGCTTATAACAGCCCCAATATACCAATATACTCGTATACAAACAACCAGGAGTAGAGTCTAAGCTACCAAATAAACATATAAAGCCAAACGCATATACATACATACATATGTATGTATATAGAAACTCGTATATAAACAATAGAACGTAGAAACGTATGAGTAAGCAAACAGAGGAACAAACATACACGTGGTGGTTTAACACACATACAAAGAGGAGTATTTGTTCGTAGTATTGGTAGACTTGTTTCATAAACAATTGGCTGTATGTGAAAAATATATAGAACAGTGGCATTTGCCAGCATGATATATTTTAATGTTACTTATGATTTCTTATGATAATGTCCCTGAATAGAGCTTCTACTGTATTTGCAAGAAAATAAATTCATATAGAAAAATATATTTTTAACTAGATAACATCATGTATTAAACTAAAAACGTTAAAAACAATCACATACATATAACTGACTCCCTCACACACACACTACACACACACACACACACGCATATTTGCCAACAATATGCTATGTGTTGTTTTTACTGTAAAGTCGTATGCTGTCTGTATTTGGGTGTAGAAATTTGTTGGTGTCCGAATTTATGTGCTAGTGTATGAGTGCTTGTATATTTTAGGCCTTGTTATTTTGTAATTTATTTCTGGACATATTAAGTTTATTTTTGGTATTAACACAAACGATTGACCGCAATGTTTTTTTATTTTTTGTTATTATTTTTGTCTACGCTTCCCGCCATTTAGTGTATTCCTTTCTATGGAAAATGTATTTTTTTGACATTTTTTTGTTTTCGATGGCATTTCAATAGAAATATGAAAATGGCGTTATTTTTTTCACACTTCAATTCTTCATAATACCCTACACATTCAAGTCTTAGGGCATAACGAGATTCGGCTAAAGATTGTAACTACCAAAATTAATTAATCTTCTAATCTTTATAATAATGAAAGTCTCAAGATGACTTTCTGGTCAAATTCAGTCGTGTATCTCCATTTGTTTTGGTTGAATTTTGATATCAGTTTAAAAAATTCACAAATAAAATTATGAACAGTGTTCAGATAATAGCCACACATAATACTTCTACTTAAAATACCCTAAAGTTCAGACTAATTATCTTTGGGTGATATTGTAAGGTCTTCATATTATACTTATTACATTTTTTCATGGAAAAACAAGAAGTTTTGCCAGGCAATCGATAAAGTGCGTAGATTAAAGTAATATCAACAAGTCACCCCGAATTTGCCTATTATTGCTTGTAAAGATATCAATAAATCATCACAAATGACCAATAAAATTTCACTCATATACTGACCTAACAGTATATTTATCCAGCAAAATCTCCAACTTTTATTTCGACTCAAATTTTTTACATGAACACTTAACTCCTGTCTAAATTAATTTATTCGAATTAAGATTTAAATATTTTAAAATTAAAAACATAATTTTGATTGAACGTTTATTTTCATTTATATATACCAGCAGAGCCCAGCCCTGCAAATTCTAGGAAAATTAATTTCAATTACAAATACTAGCAGATTCCAGCCCTCGAAATTCGAGCGCAAACTCTACGAAATTTTATTTTTTCATTAAATAAAGACCCTAAAATTGTGCTAATAAATTATAGCCAATTCACAAAACAACCCAAAAAACAAACTCATTTTTATTACAAACACATTAACAAATTTAATAAACACACACATAGGATTGTATAATTTTTTGTATGTGTTAGTAGCAGCCTTAAATGCAATTTACTCAAAATAAAGGAAAAAATTTAAAAATCTGCAAATCTGCAAAACGGCTTAAAATAATATACGTTTGGTCAAAATCGGTATAAAACGGTAGAACAAAACATCAGTCACAAAAAATCGCTTAGACTATTAATATTATAGATTTGTAGTACACACAGAATATATATAACTGGGTCTGTTAAGAAATAGTTTTATAGGCGCCCAAAGGTATGCTAACAGATTTTAGCAAATTCACAATTCAAATTAATAAACACGCACACAGCTTTGTATAGTTTTTTATTTAAGGCTTAAATATGTGTTTTATGTATGCGTTAGTAGCAAATTTAAATGCATTTTACTTTAAAAAAAAATATTCCAGATGGTGCAAATCTCTAAATTTGTTGGAGAGCTAAAAATAAATACCTTTCAAATGGGATATTTTTGATCAAAATCGGCTGGTAACTAAAAGTTTTATATCGGTCACAAAAAATCGGCTTGCCTATTAGTATTTAAATTACCGAGTAATTCTTGTTACAGATTTAAGTTACTCGATTATTTATTTAAAAAAAATGAGCTCCATATTTAAAAAAATAAATTTACTGTTTCTAAAAATTACAAATTTTTCGTATGAATGGCGAGTTCTTCGTATAAGTGAAAATTTATTCGTATAATTAAAAAAATAGTATTCGAATATGTAAAAAATTATTTTTTGCATTATTCGAATAAATAAATAAATAAAAATTATTTGAACAAATTAAAACTTATTCAAACAAATAAAAAAATAAAAATTTAAACATTATTCGTATAATTTAGAAAAATAAAAGATAATTTTAAATTATTCGAATAAATAAATAAATAAAAATTATTTCACCAAATAAAAAGTTATTCAGACAAATCAAATACTAAAAAATAAGAATATTAAAAAATATAATTTGTATAAAATAGAAAGTATGCGCGTAAAATAAATATCATTGGAACAAGTTTTAAATTATTCGTTAAAATATAAACTATACAAAGAAAATAAAAGCCGTTCGAATAAATAAAAACTTTAGCTGAATTAGCTGAAATGAGCAAATTTTTTCAAAAGAGCGTGCTTTCTCCTATGGAAGCTCATCAATACTTGAAGTCCATTATTAAGAAAATCCATAGCCAACATCTTGGAAAAACTATTTTTTGGAGCGAAGCACCAATGAAACTTCTAAACACAAGCGATAATAATGCTGAAATTAATTTATTTATCACAAAGCTATGTGATCATCTAGATTGCAGATTTCCAGAAGAAGAAATGAAAGACTGGGCTGCATTTGATCATATAGAAATCGCAAACAGCGATTATAGTGAAGAAGCAAATTCTAAGCCAATATTCGAATTTTAAATTTTTATAGCAAACCAAATTTAACTCTAACGTCGTAAGCAGTTTCGCGGATATGGTAGACCTTGCCAACAATGATGAAGAGTTTCAAGAGCTTTCCTCTTTAATAGACATTTCTGCAACCTTTCAAGCATCCAGTGCAGATTGCGAGCGTGGGCTTTGTGAAATGAATGCCATTAAAACAAAGTCCAGAAACAGATTGGATACATTTCAATTGGACCATCTCATGCGTATCAAAGTATTTTTAAGGCGTGGAAACGAAATTGATGTACAAAAAGTTTTTAGTTTCTGTAAAAATAATAAAGATCGAGGTGATAATTAATCTGAAATGTAATTTCTTTTTCTAATAATAAAAAAATTCTTATAAAAATAAAAAGTCTTAATTTACCAAAACAAACTTTTCTCTTGCGCACAATATGGTTACTTTTCAAAATATGTGCACAGAACGTTATTTTTTCGCTCAGCGTGAAAAAAAATAAGAGGGAACGTTGATAGTAAGTATTAATTTCATTTAAATAAAATTTGTGAATTACAAGGAGTTGAATATTTTTCTCGTATAACCTAAGCGATAATTTTCTCAAAATAAAAAAAATAAAAATAAAAAAGTACTGTTTCTACTGAAGACATTATCACTAAATCATTCAGCAGTAACTGTAGAAAATAAAGCCCAATGTAAAAGTTTAATTGGATGTATAAATAAGCAAATGCACTATCAAGATCATATAACATCGATTTGCATCCTTTTTTTCTCACTATTGTGTGTCATGCTGATACTTCGACGTATAAGGAATACTTTTATGATTATATGAAATTTAATATTAATCATACGCAAATACGGAATATAATTGAAAATACAAATATAGAAAAAATTACTACAAAATGTAAGCCCAATAGTTTTCACTCTTAACTGCGCAAAGAGAAAGGACAAGAAATTATTTTATATAAAATGTACAGATATAATAATGATTACCTCTTAAATGATTCACTGCAGTTAAGTGAAATCAACAATGTTTGAACAAAATTCTAAAACGAGTTGCAAAACAATGTTTTCGTAAAAAATTTCTGACAAGGTATTTTAGAATGCAAAGCTCTTCTTTTTAATGTGACGGGACAAAAAACTGTTTTAAAAAAGAATAACTCGAGATACTGAAGTGTTAATGTCACTTTAACGGCATCAAAATACGATCAGTATTTTAATTTTATTTGTAAATGCATGAAATGCAGGGCAACATGCAGGTTTTAGGAGGCTGATTTCTGTAGGGAATAAATTAGAATTCACAGAATATATAAGCAATTAAAATGCATATTAATCGAACAAAAAATATTCGAATAATTAAAAATAAATAATTTTTTGATTCTGTTAGGTTCTTTAATTTGAAATTTGTAATTTGACATTACTAAAGAAAATAAATATTTGAACCAAACAGTCTCGATTAACCGTAGGAATATTATTCGATGGGTTAACCAGATTAATTCTCTTCAATAATATTTTGTGTAATTTAAAAATTACGAGTAAAGAATTTATCGAATAAATCGGTGTCGATGAGTCGAATAAAAAATAATTCGTTATTGACTTTGATATTTTTTTATTGTAATTATTCTTTTCCTTGTTTTTTCCCAATATATTAATAAATTAACTTAAATTGAAATTAATAATTTTCAATTAATGTTATATCTTTAATCGATATAAACTAACTAGAAGTTTGTGATTTTAAATTATTAAAGAAAATATTTTAACCCAACATCCTCGCTTAATCGTGGGAAGATTATTTGATGGGCCGATTAATCGGATAGTTTTATTTTAATAATAATTATTTGAATCAATATTCGGATTGGCATTTTTTCAACTATGTTATTTTTTTTCTTTGGGTTTGTTCCATTAAACCAAACGAAACTTGAATTTATAATTTTCTGTTCATTTTATTTTTTAAGCATTTAATAAATATAAATTAATTCGAATAAATTGTTGTTTAAAATAGATAATTTTAAATTGTTAAAAAATTATTTCAACAAAATATCCTTGATTAATCGCAAGAAGTTTATTCGATGGGATACACTGATTAATCGGGTAATGTTACATGAATAATTATTCGAGTAATTCAAAAATTGCGAATAAATAATTAATCGAATAACAAATATTCGGATAATTAAAAGCAAATAATCACCCCTGTTCTTGAAATCACTATCACAAAAAAAAATTCGTAAATGAAAAAATTCTTAAATTTACGAGTTTTATGCTGTTCTATGATTTCAATAAGAATATTTTTTTTGTTATAATTCACATAGAAAAGGCTTTGTGAAATCAAAACAAATGCCCTTTTTTCTTAAGGGATAAAAAAAAAACAATTGATATTTAAACTTTATTACGTTTTTTTATTGATCCTTGTCATTATTTTAAAAAATTAGACATTGGTTTTATGAAAAAAAAAAAACGATTTTAAGAAGAGGTCTACATTTTCCGCTGATTTAAAAAAAAAGCTCGTAATCACTGGTTGATGTTAATAAAACACAATTTTAGAGATGATGTTCTTCTACAACTATAATAAGAACTTTTTATTTGCACAATATATTCCTCATTAGAATTTTTTCAATTACAACATATATTCTTTATGCACTTATTATTACAAATAAAGGAATTTAAAATAATATTTCACTCAAATCACATGTTATTATTTTCTTTTTGCATATAACTGCCACAACTTTGTTTATGTTCGAAACAGTAGTGATGCCGTCAAATCCAATTTATTTGAATATCAAATTTTCTTTGGTGATGCCTAACTTATTTCAAAAAGAGAAGTCATTCTTAATTGAATGAAATTGAAGAACAAAAACAATTAAATGAACAAGTAAAATGTTATTTTAAAAGAAAATATTTTTTTTCTTACTTTTTTATAAACTTAAGGAAAAACATGCAAATACTGGTTAATGTTTTTTTGTGAAACTGACTAAAGAAACGTATGGCACCTCGGTTTCTAGATAACATATGGTTCTGAGCTAAACCATATGTTTCGTTCCATTGGACAATAAAAAAAATGATTTCGAAAAATACTTCGAAAAAATAAAAAAATTGTGTTTTCAAGAAACCCAAAATTTCTATTTCATGTTATTTTAAATTCATTCTTATTCAAATAACAACGTTTCAAGAACAGGGTTGGTTTTTTGTTGATTTTGATATTGATTTCAAAATATATAACTTTAAATTACTTCAGAAAATATTCCTGAATAAACGCAGGAAGGTTATTCGAAAGGATATACTGATGAGTCGGTTAATTTGATCCATTTATTTCTTTAATCGATGAAGATTATATATAATAAATTGTTGTTCGAAGTTTGTGATTTTAAATTATTAAAGAAAATAATTCAACCAAACACCCTCGATAATTCGTAAGAACTTTGTTTGATGGACTATCCCGCTTAATCGGGTAGTTTTACTTTAATAATAATTATTCCAGTAATTGAAAAAGGACAAATTGAATAAAATTATATCAATTAACAAATTGAGTTATTTAAATGGATACGCGTATTATTAGAAACTAAATTTTTTTTTAATTATGTTATTTTTTTCTGGTTTTGTTCCAGTAATTCAAATGAAATTTGAATTCATAATTTTCTGTCCATTTTATTTTTTAATCAATAATCCATATAAATTGATTCGAATAAATTGGTGTTCAAAATATATAACTTTAAATTATTACACAAAATATTCTTCATTAAACGCAGGAAGGTTATTCGAAAGGTGAGTCGGTTAATTTGAGATGAATATTTATTAAATTGATTTTAAAATTGCGAATAAAGAATTAATAGAATACATTTAAGTCATTTAGTTAATTCATCGAATAAAAACAGTTTTTTGATTTTGTTAGTTTTTCTTAACTAAATCGTTCTTTTCCTTGTTTTCTCAGAATAAATTAAATTATATTTGAATAAAGAATGTTTTAAAATAAAATCGGTTAATCGATACAAATGACTTGAAATAAATTGTTATTCGAAACTGGTAATTTTAAATTAATAAAGAAAATATTTCAACCATACATTATCGCTTAAGAGCGGGATGATTATTCGATGGGCTAAGTCGAATAATCGAGAAATTTGGCATAAATAATTATTCGAGAAATTTAAAAATTGCGTCTAAAGAACCAATCGAACAAATGTATATTGATTATTCAAATAGAAAATTATCCGGATAATTAAAAACTAATAGTTTTTTATGCTGTTTCTTATTTTAATTTAATCGTTATTTTCCTGGTTATTTCACAATAAATTAAATAAAAAGAGAATTACTAATTTTTAGTTCATTTTATTCTTTTAATCGATAAATCGATACAATTAAAGCGAAAAAGTTCTTGTATGAAATTTTCAATTTAAATTACTAATGCAAATATTTCATGTCCGTGTAATCGCAGAAAGGTTACCCGATAGGATGTCTCGATTAATCGGGTAAATTCACATGAATAAAAAAATATGGGGATAACTAAGAACTCATAGTTTTTATTTTTTTCCTGGTTTTGTATCAATATTTTTTTTTTAATGATTGATCAATAGCTATTAATTCGAAGAAATTATTACTCGACATTTTTATTTTAAATAATCAATCACACACTGATTAGTCGGTTAATTTTACATGAATAACTTATTTTTTTCAATAAATTTTTACTCAATTAAATTTAATATTTGGAATACAAATTATTAGAATAAATTTATGTTATTTAGTCGAATAAAAAATTATCAGACAGTTAAGACCTAATAGTTTTTTGATTTTATTTTTTGTTTTTTACTAGCTGACCCGGCAAACTCTGTTCCACCTTAGAGGCAATAAATAAGCAGATTTTGGACTTTGTTAAATTAAATTTTTTATTAGCAAATACAAATAAAATAATTAAATATTTTAAGATTCTTTATTGTTCATATATTTTGGTGCATAGGTTTCACTCTTCAGTTAAGTACTTTGTGATACACGACATTTTTTGTTTTATTATCAGGCGCAAGAATAAATAACGCAGATGGTCCTCCGACCCGTGAACATGCCACATATAATAGACGATGGGAAAAATCTCGATATTCCAGATTGAAACCACAAACTTTCGAGGATTGGCCATATGATTTGTTAATGGTCATGGCGAATGCAAGACGGCTTTGTCGGGAAATATTCGATCGTCTTGGTCGCGGCATTGTTTAATCATTGCGTTTTGTTATTCCACGTCAGTGGCGAAAATCTTAAGAAGTAAAAATAAACATTGTTGCCAATGTTTATTTGTCTAGTTTCTCAGTATAAGTTTTATTTGTAAGGTTTTACACACAAATAGGAAAAAATTCAAAATAGTGCATTTGTGAAAAATTGAAAAACCGTTGTCTTGAGTTACAAAACATTTATTTTGCTAGATATCCCACTCCCATCCCACTAAGCTACCAAAAAGCTCTTAAAGGAAAAATCCCAAGCTTTCTTATGAAAGAAAAAAAAAATGCCCTTTTTGAAAAAAAGCCAAAAAATGTTTTAATTTAGCAAAAAAAAAAAAGTTTAAAAAAAAATTTTTTTTAAGTATTTTTTTCCGAAATATTGAAGAAATAGCTATCTTAACTATTTGGGAGAAAATTTTCTAAGAACAATAGGTAATAAGTTACATGGATGAGAAAAAACACCTGTTTGGCCAAAATGGCAAATTTTGATCCCCTCTAACTCAGAGAGATCTGGACAAATCTTATTGAAAAATTATGTCTAAACTACTAGCCAGCAGGACTAACATTGGTGCAAATTTCATCCCGATCGGAAGACATCGGTTTCAAAATTGGTGCACTTGACATGAAACCCCCCATATAATTATTAGAGTTTTTAAAAATTTGGCAGAAATTTATATCGATTAATCAAAAAGATAATTATTCAAATATTAAAAACTAATAATTTTTATTTTGCTTTTTTATTTTAATTTAGTCGTTCGTTTCCTGGTATTTTAGCAATAAAATAAATTAAATTTGCATTAATAATCTTCAATATATTTTATTTTTTTGATCGATTAATTGATACAAATTAATGCCAAGAAATTGTTTTATGAAATTTGTAATTTTAAATTACTAATGAAAAAATTTGAACCAGACATGCTCGTGTAATCGCAGAAAGGTTATTCGATGGGGTGTCACGATTAATCGGGTAATTCTACACAAATAGATATTCGAGTATACCTACAGCGTTTAGTCAGTTAAACAAATATTCGTATCATTTAGAACTGATAGTTTTTCCGATCTTGTTATATTTATACCCTATACCACTATGTGGTTTGGGTATAATGACTTTGTGCTGCTGTTTGTAACAACCAAAAATATTTGACGTACACCTATCTTTAATTATACCGATCGAATCAGAATCACTATCTGATTCGATTGCATGATGTCCGTCCGTCCGTCAGTCCGTCTGTGTCCATGTAAAGCTTGTAATCAAACTGCAGGTCGCAAATATGAATATATTTTGATGAAATTTGGTATTCGATCTTCTGTCGGCCATGGGATGAACGCTGTTGAAATTGCTGAGAATCGGTCCATGTTCAGACCTAGCCCCCATACAAATGACCACTATGAAATCGACATATATTGCCATAAGATTCAAATTATCATACAAATCTCACTCAAATTGGGTTTGTATGCGTTTTTTACATCCATTAATGAGTAGTCTAAAAATGATCCCTGGGACAACTCTTAGTCATAGGCCCCATATAGAGCTGCTTCCCGATCTTCACTTAAATCTATCAAAAAACAAAAATATTGCACTGATTCTTCTCAAATTTTGTTTGTATATAGTTTTGCAAAATACAAGAGACTTTACCAAACATAGTCAGGATCGTTCCATTTTTGGGCCTAGTCCCCATATAGATATAGCATTTGATATGAACTTTTTGCAGCCAAAAAAATTAATAAAAATCCCACTCAAATTTGGTTCATGCTTATTTTCTATATCCAGTTAGTTGGGCCTAGGAGATAGGGTCTCTAAACGCATGGTATAGGGTATCATATAGTCGGTCTCGACCGACTATAATTTTCTTACTTGTTTTATATATAAAATAAAAATAACAATTTTATCATTTCTTATCAATTGAATTACTATATAGTATAGACTTTCATTCGAACAAACATTATCCGCAACAAAAACTACCTATCATATTTTATGTACAACATACCAATGGACAGTGAAAATACGTTTTCCAAATCAAAGAGTTGTTGCTACAAAAAATATACAATAATGTTGCCCCTTTTAACTTTTCATCGTTATTCTGGCATATCTTATTTTTAACCATCATATTATAGACAGCTTTTAAGGCCTTCTTTACAAAATCCCCAACAATAACATCACCATCAAGAAGAAGCATTCATTCTACAGTTGGGCAACAATAGCCGATAGTATATAAATTGGCATTTCTTTTAAATATAACGAGATGACCAAAAAAAAAAAAAAGAAAATAATAATAAATGAAACTAAAGGACATTTCCTTTAGTAAACTGATTTTCTTTATGTCGGCCTTTCTTGTTTGGCAACACATTGGTCATTGTAGTTTTCCGCCTTTCATACATTTACTATACGATTTTTTCTTTTCTTTTTTTTTTCTTCTTCATTTATATACGAGTATCAGTTAACCCATACCTTGTTATTATGCTTAAATGCTAAAGTTTATCTTTAGCTGAGCTTGAGGTTTTTCATTCTTCGTTAGTTTACATGTCTAGATTTTTCCTATTAAATGTAGTGAATTGAGTAGAAACTATGTTTTTTTTCTTTGTTACCTTTTTTCTTTTTTTTTTTCATTATTTTTCTTTTCTTTTTTCGTTTCGAATTTGTTATTCTTTTGTTTGTTGAATGTGTTTGGAAATTTAAGATACTATTGTGTGCTATTGTTGTTGTTTTTTGGGCTTTATATTTTTTTTATCTTCTCTAGTTAGTTAGTCTATTTAACCCTTAAAGAATTTCCAAAAAAAAATAACACATTTTTGTGAGATATAAAGGAATCTTATTGCTTTTTAACATGCTCAACACATATTAGAGGGTCTATTGTTGAATTTGTTTTCTTTTCCGAATATTTGCCATGCTAGTCTTAATTTTACCAGGCTGAATTTATGGTCATCATTATGATGGCTTATATGTAAAGACTTACACTGCACTAAATTTTATTAACACAAGCTCTAAAAAAGCTATTTTAATTTTATATACGATTTATTTTTATTTAACAAAAACAGTAGCTAGCTTTATTTATTTGAAATATAATTTGGATTTTTAATATTAATATTTACGTAGGTTACTAATTATGGTCTAATTAGATACATCTGGTTAAATACATCAAACCTGACATCGCGATGGTTTGTGGCAGACTGTGATTATTTGCGCTTTATGAGTTATGCCTTTTCTTGTAGGTAACCTCTATATAAAAAAAACGATCTGTTTGAAATATGGCGAAAAGAATGCAATAAGAAACACAAATTTGTTGCAGTTTTCAAATACGTTGTTGACAAAATCAAACTTAATACTATTTCAGATGAAATGGATAAAAATATAAAGCAAACATTACATTTCTTTGCGTAAAATTGGCTCAAAAGTTGGAAAAATGTCTTAAAATTGTACGTGGCTAAACTCTGAATTACATTTTGAAAAAACCTACTTCTACCGGTGTTAGACGTCCAGTCCCATACAGCGCAAAATCAAAACTTGGAAAAAGAAGAGAAGCCGCAATTCTATCAACTGAGAAAGCTGATACTACATCGGCTCGTAAATAAGGTGATACCGATATGGCTGTAATCCTGAAAAAATGCCACCAAAGCGAATCAAGAAACTGTGGTATTTTCCACACTATAATAAAATTACCCAGCAAATGAGACCCTTGCTAAAGTTTCGTTGCAATCTAGTTTACTTCATACGGCTGAAAGAATTGTTGAAATGCAAAAAGAAGTACTTAAAGCTGTAATGGAAGCGGATGAGCGAATTAATATTGAGCTACGGATTTGATAGTAGCACTGGTTAAGCATTAAGCAAGAATTAAATGAGCCCAAGTTCGTCAAAAAAACTGCGATGCCTCGCTTTTAGCAACTTCCGTTATTCCCTTATGTTTAATGTCCTTATCGGGAAAGCCAATTTGGAACAACAGCACACCGTAATCTGTAAGATTTTGCCATCCCATTAAACTGGAGTACATAAAGGAGACAAAAGAAGTTGTTCTAAAAGGAGAACAGGACTTAAAAATGCAATTGACGTTTTGTCTAACCCTCGGATATCAATTGGTGAGGGAAAATTCGTTGAAGTTTCACTTAAATTATTTTTAACACTTATTGATGGAAAAATTTTGAACATTATAACTGGAACGAAATCAAACCAGGCTTGTCCCACTTGTGCTGCTACACCAAAGGACTTCTTGAACACATTTGATTATAACAGTGAAGTATTCTGTGCAAAAGAGGAAAACTTAAAGTTTGAACTTAGCCCCCTTAATTGCTGGATAAGATTTTTGGAATTTGTATTACATTTAGTCTATAAATGCAAATTACAAAATGGCAGGTACGAGGAGATGATAAAGGAACTATCTTAGAAAGAAAAGAAAAAATACAAAACGATTTTTGGAGAAAGCTTGGACTTCGCGTGGACATGCCCAGAGTAGGTGGTTTTGGTCCACAAATGACGGAAACACTGCTCATCGGGCTTTTACTGAGCATGATATTTTTTCTAAAATAACTGATGTTGACAAAGATATAATATTTCGATTCAGAATCACTTTAATTTGCTTATCTTGCCAGTTCAAAATCGATTCAAATAAATTTGAAATATATTGCTTTGAAACAGCAAAACGTTTTCAGGAGCTATATCACTGGTTGCAAATGACTGCCGCGTTCCACAAAGTTCTCATGCCCTCAAAACAAATAATAGAAAACAGCGCACTACGACCGCAAAAACAGCCGCACCAAAACCTGTTAGATGGGTAGAAGAATTTAAGATTGGCAACCAATCGGAAGAAATTGATGAAATTGATGAAAGTGAACAAGACCTTTTTGATTTAAATTTACAAAATGATTTAGATTTAAGCATTTTCTATATGTTGAAATATAATAAAAACAATATAAATCAATTCAATGTATTATGTTTGTTTTAATGGGGGTAAATAGGGTTAATTATTGGTTGTTATTTGTTTAAATTCCAATTTTTTAAATAGAGTTAAACTTACTTATGGAATTGTTACAGACTTTGGTTTGAATATCTATTTTTGTAATAGTTATTAATTTCGCACAGAAAAAATTTGCATTTGACCTATAGTGCATCGTTATGTTTCACATATTTAACTCTTTGATGACCGAACTTAAAACCGCCGACAAATTTGTAATTTTTTTGGGTTTTCGTACTTGCCGATTTTTTATTTTTTATTTTTTGTACTCCAAGTACAAATAAAGCAATGGGACATTTATCTCCCATTGTTCGTCAATGTTTGTGATCAAAGCGAGTTGATTGGTGTCATTCTTATCAAATATAATATACAAAATATATGTATACATAAAGGTGGAAACACAACTGGGACGAATGACGAATTTCGCACACCTCGACGAATTTGTCGGCAACAATTCTTTGCGTAAATTCGTCGAATGAAATACAATTACAACGAATTCACATAACAGCTGTCACGTCATTTGAAATTGTTTTTAATTTATAATATGTACATTAGGGTTATGATTAATTTTTTACAAAATTTTTACCTATCACCACGTGATAGGCAATACTAAACTAATAATAAAAATCGTGTTTGCAGGTCATTTTGCCGGAAAAATCTTCCGCACCAAATGCAGTTTCAAAAAACTAACTGAATTTTTTTTTTTATTTTTATATTTTTTATTAATTTAATATATACATTGTATAAAAATTATTTAAACAATGTAGATTTTGATACGAGGTATGATTAATTATTTATTTGAATATTGTATGATATAAATTTAAGTTTTAAAGTACGACTATTTTTGTAGAAAGGAAAATGTCCTGAACAACTTTTATAGCACGTTCTGCGAAAATATTACTACGCTGCTGATTTATTATTTACGACTTCTGCATGACCCCATGCCTTATAAAATACTCATTACCTTTTTTAAATTTTATAATTCAAAATTTTCTTCGCGGAAACAATGGTACGTCGTATCATGCACCACATATAAATTGACATATTTTATTTAGTTCTGCTCGGTATTTTGGAATTAGGATAAATGCTAATATTGACAGAATTGTTCTAGAATTCCACCGAGCATTGCCTATTGGTGGTACAGTTTTGAAATTTATGAAGGAAAGGGTTAAGAGGTCAAATGAAGCTAGTGGATCTAGATTTTTTTTATTCAGTTGTTGTAGATATCAACATTGTAGAGACCGTTTTATGAGATAATGACAAGTTTTGGATTTCGAATTTAAAAATATCAAATAAAAGGCACTCATGTGAGCTTCAAAATGATATATATATTACTCAATTCCGATACCAAAAAGTTATATACAAGTCAATGTCCAAACTTTGGAGGTCCATAACACGGAAAATATCTCGACCGTCGAAAAAAAAATATTTTGCTAGAATCGCAACAAAATGTGTTATAAGTGGTGAAAATTTGAAACCATACGGGGCATCGCACCTAAAATACACAAAGGTCTTTAAAACGTTGAAGAAATATTTTAAAACAAATAAAAAAATATAGACCAAATTTCAACGCGTTTGGTGCGGAAACTTTTTTACAGCAGCGAAGAAGTAAGATTGTGTTTCTTAATATTTTTTAATAGCCATAACCCTAATGTACATAAATAAATATTGGAAAAATACGAATAAAAGAATTTTTAACTTGCTACGAGTTATTCCAATTGTAAACATCATGTTCACGATGATAAAAGCCTTCATTTTTGTACGGCAGCGTTTAATTTTTTAATTCTGAAAAAATTACATATTTAAAAAAAGAAGCAGTAAACGAAAAAGAATAAATATTAACAAAAACTATCAGCCCAATTCTCAATAACAATTCCCTGGGAATTTTTTTCCCTATTCCCTGTTCCCCTATTCTTAATTTAATCTCCCCGGGAATTTTTTCTCTTTTCCCTTTACCCTTATTCTAAAAGAACTTCGAAATGGGAATATAATAGGAGGATTTATTCTCGGCAGAAAAGAATTACCCGGGAACTCATTTCCCTGGGAATATTTAGAATTGGGCTGATGTAAAAGAAAATTATATAATTAAAAATAGATTTTGTTTGTCTTATAAGTTATAAATAAAATATAAAACAATTCTTAAATACAAAAATTACTTTATTTACTGAAACATTTGAAAAACTAAAATAAAATACGGGCACTCTACACCAATTTATTCGTTGTTCGTCGGCGTTAGAAAAAGAAATAAACCTATCGCAGAGTTCGTTACGCACTACGTATTTCGCTCGACGCACTGATTGTGTGCATTTTCATATACACAAATGTGTTTTATTTCTGACGACGAATATTCGAAACGAAAAATTCGTCGTTCGTCCCAGTTGTGTTTTCAACTTAAGACTGGTCGCAGCTTGTATGGTATTTTTTTTAATTCTTAATATATGCGTTTTCCAAAATATGAGTTTTGCTATCATAAATGCGGTCTTCGCCTTCTGGTACGTAGTGTGTTCCATAGTACCCGAAGTATTTTTATACGGGGAATATATGACCTTTTTCAGATTTTACGAAAATTTCGTTCTACAATTTAATTTTTTCGACAAGTTTTTATATGAATCGTTAACAGTGCTAATTGTCTATTCAAAAAGCTTTATACCTTCAGAACCAAAAAAGAAAACTCGCCAAGAAATAGCAAATGTCCCAGACTACTTGTATGCCAAAAAAACACTAGGTCCTGAAATTTGGTGCAAATTTTTTCAACTTTAAGAAATTAATTAAAGCCATCATATTTTTGGGGGGTCTCTATAGCTTATAGTACTGAGACATTCTTTTATTACCACGTTGCTAACCGATTGCATAATGAGACCAATGATGGCAATTTTTTTATTATAAAATTTTGAAAATTCCTTTTTTAAGTTTTAAAAAATTTTCTTAAGCAAAATTTCAAAAAATGGATCTGGCACTTTAAGGTTTTGTTAAATAGATGTGGTGTGCAGAAAGTGATTCTGAGTCGATCGTTATAATAAAAGATGGGTCTAGGTCAAATATTTTTGGTAGTTAGAATGTATAGGGTATAGAATTAAAAAAATAGTGTTTGTACAGGGCCCCAAAAAGTTATAGCACGGCGCATCATATGAATCACAAAGGAGTATGGCATTTAGGAAACATGTGGAACAGAGAATTTTATCTACAAAAAGTAGCATAAATGCAACGTGGAAAGATTTTTGGGCAAAAAAAAGTAATAAGTATGGAAGCAAAATGGAATATATTTAGATCAGTATGCCGTGCGATTCAGTCCTACGGTGCCCAAATATGGAGATTTTCTATGTTCTAAAAGAGATACTGAAATTACCACCTTTTACACCTACATATGCCCTGATGCTGGAAACTGGGGCTAAAAATAACTGCATATATACATTGGATTTACATGTGCGGTATATTAAACAAAATCATGTGAGTCCGATCACAAGGGACATGTGTAAACCTCTAGTAATTCAAGATTTTTTTATGTCCCTTTTTTTAAATCACAAACGAAGCGTCATCTATGTATATCTTATAGCAATCAACTGCAAGGGCTCTGCTAATATAAAAAAATTTATAATAATTTATTATTTCAACCGGTTAATTTTTAATTTTTCGCGTTCCATTTTTCATTTTTCATGTTTCGTTTCTCATTTTTAATTTATTATTTTTATTTTTTATTTTTCTTTTTTTAATTTTTAATTTTTTATTTTTCGTTTTTCGTTTTTCATTTTTTATTTTTCATTTTTTATTTTTTATTTCTAATTTTTTTAATTTTCATTTTTCAATTTTTATTTTTCATTTTTCTTTTTTCATTTTTTATTTTTAATTTTTAATTTTTTTTCATTGTTTATTTTTCTTTTTTTAATTTTTAATTTTTCATTTTTTATTTTTCATTTTTAATTTCTCATTTTTCGTTTTTCATTTTTATTTTTAAATATTTTTTATTTTTGATTTTTAATTTTTTATTTTTCATTTTTCAGTTTTCATTTTTTATTTTTTATTTTTCACTTTTTATTTTTAATTTTTCATTTTTATTTTCAAGTTTTCATATTTCATTTTTTGTCTTTCATTTTTCGTTTTTTATTTTTCATTTTTTTTTTAAATTTTTATTTATTTTTATTTTTCATTTTTCATTTTTCCTTTTCAAACAGGCTATTACATATCATAAATTATTCACCAATACAATCATAAGTCAAACCGATTTTGTCTTACGGCTCAAGTATTACACTGTTTTTATGATTGTATTGTGAAATAGAAGTTTACCTCCCTGCGCGTATAGATGTTTACACATCAAAAACGTTGTGTGAATACTCTAATAATGGATTAGCAAATCAACTTACAAAAATCATCGTTGAAAAAAATATCTTAATGGTATTGGAAAATTGACTCCTTACCTAAAGATTTAAATACAACAAAATTAGCACAATGCACAACAAGAATAAGCTGGGAACGCTTAAGAGTTGATATAATAACTGGGCTAAAAACAAGGAAAGGGAGTTGTATCTAGAGAAAGCTGCTTCTTGCAATCGAAGTTTAATTTAAGTGAGCCATAATCTTATTTTCAACACACTAAAAACAGATGTGACCAAATAGAGTTCAGTTGTAGTGATTTTTGATAATTGAACTGGCAGGATAGACATGTGGTGGTATGTGATATATAAACTGGCAGGATAGTAATGTGGTACTATCAGTTAGGCAGGATCGCCATGTGGTGATTTGTGGTCCTACTTGTTTTTCAACCGGCAGAGTTTGCTACTGGTTGATCTATTATATTTGTCGTTCTTACGTAGTAAGGGCAAATAGAAATTTTAATTAAAAGAAAACACAGGCAGTTGTTGCCAATTAAGTTGCCTAAAATAAAATCTGTTTTATTTTTAGGTTTCAACCCTTTTTATAGTAAATTTGGTTTAGCTTATTTAACATACATAAATTATTTAGCTTACACATATTATTGTTCTATTCGTTACCATGAAGGATTTTATTACTTATTGACCAAACAAATATTGCATTATATTACATTGTATATAGAACAGTTTTACCAGTAATTGATACTATTGATCGTCTGTTCTATGTACTATGTATGCAGTACAATCTTAGACTTGTGAGGTACACTACACAATGGAACCAGTATTCAGCAATCTACAAGAAATTGAGAATATCCAAAAATTTTTAGCCAAGTATCCTATTCTACGTAACATAAGATAAAACATCGCTTTCGCAGAAAATGAGTTAAGGACAATACTAAATAACTCTAAAGACAATTTTGAGGAAATATCTAGATATATTACAGATGCGGTTGGTTATAGAAAGGATTTAGTCAATGAATTTAATTATTAAAATTTTTTGTAACACAAAACACATTTAAATATCAGTAGATATTTATTATTAGTAGAACATGTAGAACAAAGAAATGATTTAAATTAAGTATAATTAACTAACTAACTAGCTAGTGAGAGCTTCTAAAGTCCGGATCAACAGCGAATTGATGGCTCAGTCGCCGTTTGTCATTCAATTTCTTCTTTTTTTTTATATAGTTGGTATATAAAAATCTACTTGAAGAGTACTCTACTAAACATTAAAGCTATTTCTAAATGTAGATATTAGTTTTAAATTGTTTTGTATCAACATATTATTATTATGAAGAAAAAAATTGGAGTACAATTTTTTCAGTAAGAACAAGAAAGATACTAATAGACGGTAATGCCTGATTTTTATTTTTAAATTTGTATCTTTATTTGGAAACTCTGATATCCATTAAATTGCCATTAAACAATAAGCGTTTGTCATAATTCAGAAAATGTTGTGGGTTTTTTCTTGCTTTGACACATTTGTCATGCCATGTTACCTGTCAGAGATTAGTGTTTGCTGTCATATTGCAGAAAAACATAAAAGAGTAACAATAATTTATATTTAAAAGCCACATGTACAAAACCCATCATCATGTATATACACAAACACACACACACATACATATAAAAAAATAACATTCTGTGAACAAATAGAAAAAAATTCAACAAATATGAAGTTGCAGTCAACCATAAAATAACATTTGACATTTATGCATTTTTCTATACTGATGGCTGCATGCAAAAATTTTTTGACATTCTAAAAAATATAGTAAACAAAAAGAATATATTTTAACAACAACTGTAACACATTTTGAAAGGAAACTGGGAATCACTCATACACTAATACACGTTAGCACACACACACATGCATGCTCAAACATAATTGTTTGCCTGAAAAAAGTAAATTTTTTGGAAAACGGGAGACTACAAATTTAAGTCAATGTCAGCAATATTTAATGTGATAAAGCAACAAATTTGTGTTGTATTACTAAAACACATACACACACACTTCCTCTTAAAAAGTCAACACTTGTTTTTATCCAACAAAGCAAAAAAGAACGAACATTATTGTTGAACAAACATTTTTTCTAATAATTTTAGTCAGCTTTGTGTTTCTTAACTTTATTTTGCTTTTCGAAATAATTTAGCTTTTCAAGTAGAAATTAAAAGGTTCTTTTTTTAAAAGAATTTCAAAGAAATTGTTAACGTATGTCAAAGTTATTTAATACAAGTATGATGTTAATATTGTTTTGTAGTTTTTTATATAATTTGTGACACTTTGTTCTACTTGAAACTTGAGACCTCCAGGAATTTGTAATTTTCTGCAACATGTCAAACTTTGACATGCATATGGCAACAATTATCTTATGTTTCACTTATTATATGACCAACTCAAAATGACATTTATCTTTTTCGAATGTATTATAATTTGACTAAAAACTGCATTTTTATAATACAGCTATTTAATGGACAGCAACGAATATTTTATGCAGTTAGAAGTTGGTTTCACATAATTTCACAAAACATCAGCAACTTTTGTAAAAGTTCAAGGGAAGAATGGGTTTTTTAAAGCCACCGTCTGTTTAACTCGCAACCGTTAATGTTTGTTTATTTTTTTTTATTTTTGAAGCACGCTCGTAGTCACACTTAAAGCTAAAAATTATCACATAGCATGACAATTTCTAGTAACAAAATTTGAGCCACATAATTCGGTGAATAGCTGGAAAAATTATTAAAGATTTTTCTTCTATTTGATGAGTACTAAACTTGTTTCTGAAAAAATGCAAAATTTTCTGAAAAAATTTTCAAGTTTGACAAAAATTTTCAAACAAAAAATTTTTGAAATTATGCGACATCTAATTTTCTAGCAACTGATTAAACAGAGTGTCGTGAATTATGGACAAAAAAACTTAAAATAATTGAAAAAATTCAAGTTTTGGAAAGAAAGTGAGGCTATCCCGCTAAAAGATTAAAAGATATGTTTTTGTTTTTATCAAGCCCAAAATGTAGCCGGAAATGTGAACCAAAATTTTATTCGATAGCAATCACTATATAAAATAACTTGAATCTACCTCTACGGTATGAGCTCAGCTGTGTTCAAAAGTTATTTTGTAACTTATTTTCAAGGTTCAGAAAATACACACATCAAACATACAATGTTCTGTTCTAAAGCAGCCAACACATATTTTTATTTGCATGTCAATTATGTGTGTTTCTAAATTTTGTACGGTGCCGAACACAATCATGACTGTGTTTCGTTTTAGTATTTCGTTGTGTGCACGAAAGTGTTTCTATCACGTATTTTTTGTTTCGAACATATACAAAAAAAAAATAGGCAAACTTAGAATCTGCAGACAAGCCACTCGGCTTCGCGGAACTAGGCTAAAAAAAATAAAAAAAAAAAAAAATGAGGATGTGCAAAATGTAATTTGTTCATCATAGCAAGAGTGGCAGATCTCAGAATATTCAAAAGTTCATGAACATAAAATATTGCTAATAAGCAAGATCATTGAAAAAAAAAACATATTCTTCACTTAACAAAACGCAGACATTGTTATGCAGCAAGAACATAAAAACCCAGCTAGCATTTAATGAAATTATGACACTTGTATGAAGAATCTTGGTTTTATGACTAGATATTGAAATGAGACCAGATGTGAAATGCGCTGACTGAGTATACACACATTGGCACATAATAAAAAACAACAAACACACTCACATAGTTAATATAAGAAAACAAAACAAATTGTAAAAGGCAAAAAGTAGAAAAGTTTAAATTTTTTAACATTTGCAATTTTATCAAGTAAAATTAATTTTAAAAATTTCATAAGACATTTGTTTTATGTGGAATGAAAATTTTCAAACATGGTTGAAAAAATATGTGAAATTGAAAGCAAATAAGGAAACACAAATGTATAATATTTTGAAAAATTTTATTTTATAACAAAAAAATTTAAGTAAATTTTAAATGTTAACCAAAAAAGTCAAAAAATAAGGAAATAAAAAAATTAAAAAAAAAACAATTCAGAAACTTAAATAAATATAATTAAAAAAATTAAAAAATAATAAAAAAACAATTCAGGAACTTAAATATAAATTTAAATAAAAAAACTAAAAAAAATAATAATAAAAAAACACTTCAGGAACTTATATATAAATTTAAATAAAAAATTTAAAAAAATGTATATTATGCAATTTTCATCTAAACCCTTGAACAGCAGCTCATATATCTTCCTTTCCACTATTCGGCTCCGTTCAATTGTCATCTGCCGAAGTTTCGAAGCTACGGTAACCCCGCATACGTCGAAGTCGTCCATGGCTTCACCTTTTTTCGAATTCATTTGGCGGGCATGCCACTTCCATCTCACCTTTTTCTGTGGGCATGCCGCTACCACCGCTTCCATCATTGCACCCTGTTAATGCGAATGATTTAAATTATATATCCGACACTCTGTGTTGAAAAACGAATTGCTAAAATTGATTACATACCTTTAGGCTCATTTAAATATTCAATATTCAAAATCAACTTGTTAACTTCAAACTCGTTTTTATCCAAAACTTATTTTCTGACCATAGGTCCCTTTTAACTTTCCGTGTCACATATATAGATTAAAAAACATTGGAAGACAAAAATTTAATGAAAAAAATAATATTTCCTAGTATTTGCACTCGAATTTCGAGTGCTGGGATACACTAGTAAATAATTATAAGATAAAAACATTGAAAAATCCAATTGTATTTAAAAAACAGTTCAAATGCCAGAAACTTTAAGTATTTAAATAACGGCTAAGATTTTACACATTTAATTTATTACCATCTTTAATTTTTGTTGTTTTAATCAACTCTGATATCGAAGTTTCCATTGTTTTGGCATGCTTAAAAAAAATTTTTCGCCTATTTTGTTGTTAAATTAATTTTTTTTAAACAAATATGTTATCTTTCGTTTGAGAACACAGCAAAGAATGAAATTGTTAAAAATCAATTTGCAAATTTAGAATTTTGTAAAAGTTTCCAATGTATAAAAAAAGGAAAAATCTAAACTTTGCGAATTAAATTTTATCTCAACTATTTTCTAATGAAAACACAAAATCTTATCAATTTCGGAGTTGTGCAGAATATGATGGAAAAAAATAGAAAATAATTTTTATATTGTTTTTTTTTTGCACATCGAAAGATTAATTTTCATAATTTAATACGAAAAATAGCTTTTACTTAAAATCTTTTTAAACACTATTTCAATTTACTCATTTCTATGAACAACACTTTTTTTATAAATTATTTAAATATCCATTCTGATTTGAATTCAACGCTATCTTAAAAAGACAAAACCAATTTCAAACTTTGCGATATAAAACTAAGAAATCTTAATACTTTCCAAGTTGACATGATATACAAAATTATCGTAAATTGTTGAACATTATTAAAATTTTTGCAAAAATAAAAAACAAACAAAACAAAAACATATTGTTTGTTTTTTTTTTATTGCATATTTTTATAGTACTAAGAAAAAATAATTTATAAATTTGTTAACCTTTTTAATAAGACCTTTTATTTACATCTTTCAACATTTTCTCCATTCATTTCTATCACCAACCATCTCACATTACGTTTTTAATAAATTTTCCTTCTTCTTTAAATTAACTTTTATTTTGAAAGAAAACAATCAACTAAATAAAATAAAATTTTCCCAAGGCAATCAATTTATCCATATATTTTTAGAAATTCCACCAAACTTATTGTTTCATTTTAATTAATTTTTTTTCGTTTTGCACTACACTTTATTAAATACGTTTAATGTACAAGCAAGAATCATATATTTTTTTTATTACAAATTATAATATATAATATATAGCTCTTTTTTAACCATTCCAGTTTCATATTTTCTCCTACTACATTTTTCCTTTATTCTGTTTTTAAACACCTCTTTGGCAACCCTCAAAATGGCTGCTCATCGCAACTCTTCTTCTTCATGAACATTTTGAGTTCTGCCACTCTTGTTCATAAATATGTTCAATGTTCACATGAACATTCTGAGAACCTCATTTATATATGATTCTTGGTTAGCTTTATTTTAAGTTCGTGTTCTTGTACGTGTACTGCTAAAAAAAAAAACAGAACATGTTCTTGAATGCGTACATCTAAAAATTATAACGTTATCCACTCGCGACCGGAAAATAAAAATCTGATACAACACTATAAAAACGACAACAATTGTTTCAACCAAATTTATTAAAAAAAATCTAAAATAATTCATAAACAGATATAAAAAATAAAAATAATCAGAACATCTAACAATTTGTAGAGGAGTACCCCAGGGTTCGATTCTGCGACCGTTTCTCTTTTCTTTTTACGCAATGATTTACCTCAACACTTATCATATTTTAAAATCCATATGCATGCAGATGATGTACAACTTTACCTTAGCGGTCCTGTAAATTCAATTCATCAAAATTTGGAAAAATCGAAATGCATAGTGATTCATAAAAAAACAATGACCCCACTTATCGAAATAGAAATATCCATACATAATGCGAAAATTGAAATAGTCCCAACAGCGAAAAATCTTGGATTGGTTTTTAATAGTAACTTAAATTGGTCAAACCAAATCAACACACTAATTGCACAATCATATTTAAAACTCAGGACACTTTGTTCTGTAGACGTAGACGCAATTTTAAACACCATTAAGAGTCAGAATATTAAAGGCAAAGACATACCTCGTTCCTACACTTATATATGGATGCTAACTATTTGCCAAGTGCGCCTCAACCAGCAAAAATAAACGGCATTGTTTACAACAATATTGTTAGATATGTCTATGGATTAAAGAAATTTGATCACAAATCATCCTTCTCCTGTACGGAGTATCGTTCGTAAACTTACTGAAGATAAAAGTACTCATATTATTACACAAACTCTGGAACGCGACAGTATCTATATAACAATTTACGATTTGCCAGATCAAACAGGACAAAAAAGTTAATTATTCCTAATCATCGATGTCTAGTATCCGATGGAACTTTTTTATAAACACTGTTCGTCTTTGGAATATCCTCACACCTAACCACCAACTAACGAGCAATACAATGCAGTTTAAAAAAATTCTTATTTATTTTTTTTCTTTAATTTAACTTTTGTTTTCAGCTTTTATACCCTACTAGCTGAATCCGGTGTGCTTCGCTACCCCTTATCGTTATAAAATAAAATAAAATAAAAATAAAAAATATATGTATATACATTAACAAAATATTATTTACTTAATTTAGAATTAATTATCGCACTAACAACTTTATATAGTCAAGGGCTTAATAGAAGTTATTATGGATTTTAATTTTTCTAAAAAGGGGGTGGTCCCGCCCAGTTTTCTTGTAGTACTATTTCTATTAATTTCGATAAGATATATACCAAAGATCATCGCCGTAGGTTATAAAATGGCCGAGATATGACGATTTTAAATTGTGGGTTATATGGGCGGGACCACGCCCACTAACAAATTTATATAGTTAAGGTCTTATTATTTCCCAAAAATATCCATCTGTGAAAATTTCATGACGATCCCTCCAGTAGTTTAGAAGATTTTAAGATTTTTTATTTTTCTAAAAAAGGGCGTGGTCCCGCCCACTTTTCTTCTGGTATGTATTTCTATTCATGCCAATACCATATGTACCAAAATGACCGCCGTAGGTCAAAAATTCCCGAGATATGACGATTTCAAATTTTGGGTTATATTGGCGTGGCACCAAAAATTTATATAGCCTATTATTCCTTCCAGAGCCGCAGTAATGTTGTAAAATTTTCAAGAAGATCGGTTCAGGGTTTTGGCCTCCTATAAAGCACAAACAAACACACATTCCTTTTTATATATATAGATTGAAAGCAGATTAATTATAATTTAAGGTAAAATGGGGTGAAAAAGGGGGACATGGTAATAAAAAAATGTATGGCTACCTTACCTGTAGATAAAAAGTATATAAAACTTTAAGTAAATACATATTACAAAAAAAGTATTTTGTATAGCAAACATTGTTAGTGGTATAAGTAAGTATCTGAATTAAAAAAAGGGGGCGGTGAAGTAAGCGTGGTTCATAGTTATATGGCGACGTTAACAGTATTAAGAGCAATATACTAACAAATAAAAAAAATCCGTTGGAAGGAACAAATATGTACAGAGAACAAAAAGTTTAAAACTTTCAAACAAAATTTGGCGTGAAAAGGGGCGCGAAAGGGGGCGTGGCGTAAGAAATGTTTATTTCTACCTCGCCTGGAGTATAATGTATATACAATTTGAGGTAAATCTGTTAAAAACTATATGGGAGCAATTACATAATTTTAAAAAAGTGGGCGTAAAAGTGGGCGTGGTCGAAAAAAGTACTCTATTAATCATGCCAGAGTCCCAGTTAAATGCTGCGAAAATTTCAGGAAGATCGGTCCAGAGGTTTGGTCTCCTATAAGGTACAAACAAACAAATAAATAAACACACATTCCATTTTATATATATGGATACCACTATGTGGTTTGGGTATAACAACTTTGTGCTGCTGTTTGTAACTACCAAAAATATTTGACTTAGACCCATCTTTTATTACACCGATCGACTCTGAATCACTTTTTGAGTCGATTTAGCGATGTCCGTCCATCCGTTCGTCCGTACGTCTGTGTGTCCGTGTAAACATTGTAATCAAACTACAGGTCGCAAATATGTATATATTTTGATGCAATTTGGTATATAAGCTTTTGTCAGAGGATGAACGCTATTGAAGTTGGTGAAATTCGGTCCATTTTCAGACCTAGTCCCCATACAAATGACCCCTATGGAATCGACATAAATTGCCATAAGATCCAAATTATCATATAGATCTCAGTCAAATTGGGTTTGTATGTGTTTATTATATCCATTAATCAGCAGTCCAAAAATAATCCCTATAGGACAATTCTTAGTCATAGGCCCCATATAGAGCTGCTTCCCGATCTTCATTTAAATCTATTAAAAAAACAAAAATATTGCACAGATTTTTGTCAAATTTCGTTTGTATACGTGTTTTTCAAAATATAAGTGACTTTTTTTTATGCCACTATGTGGTTTGGGTATAATGACTTTGTGCTGCTGTTTGTAACAACCAAAAATATTTGACCTACACCCATCTTTAATTATACCGATCGAATCAGAATCACTATCTGATTCGATTTAACGATGTCCGTCCGTCCGTCTGTGTGTCCATGTAAAGCTTGTAATCAAACTGCAGATCGCAAATATGAATATATTTCGATGAAATTTGGTATTTAATCTTTTATCGGCCATGGGATGAAAGCTGTTGAAACTGGTGAGAATCGGTGCATGTTCAGACCTAGCCCCCATACAAATGACCCCTATGAAATCAACATATATTGCCGTAAGATCCAAAATATCATACAAATCTTAGTCAAATTGGGTTTGTATGTATACCTTACATCCATTAATCAGTAGTCCAAAAATGATACCTATTGGACAACTCTTAGTCATATGCCCCATATAGAGCTGCTTCCCGCTCTTCACTTTAATCTATCAAAAAACAAAAATATTGCACTGATTCTTCTCAAATTTGGTTTGTATATATTTTTGTAAAATACAAGAGACTTTACCAAACATGGTCAGGATCGGTCCATTTTTGGGCCTAGTCGCCATATAGATATATCATTCGATATGAACTTTTTCATATCTGCAGCCGAAAAAATTAATAAAAATCCCACTCCAATTTGTTTTATGCTTATTTTCTATATCCAGTTAGTTGGGCCTGAGAGATAGGGTCTCTAAGCGTATGGTATATGGTATCGTATAGTCGGTCTAGACCTACTATAATTTTCTTACTTGGTTTTTTTTAAATTGATTAATTTATTTGAGCTAATAAGGCCTAGTGTAAATAAAACAAGGTTTTTTTTACATATTTTCCGACGTTTCGTCTATATTTGTAGACTTTATCAAGGTAAAAAACAATACATTATTATTAATTTTTTATTAATGAAAATCCTAATGTAACAAGATTTAAAATCTTATAAAACAACATTAGTCATTAATTTAATAAAATACACCAAATTACGATTAAAATTACAACATGAAACTATTTTCCTTCACATTGAAACAGAATTGTACATAAAACAAAAAAACATAAAAACATGAATTTAAATAAATACACAAAACTTAAACTAATATCACAGAAAAGTTTTACTTAATAGCAACTCTGTAACTGGCGCCTATATTGCTTGTGTCTTCTTTAGTGTTCATTGTTATTCCTATGTTTTGTTGTATTCGTAGACTTTCTATTGTGAATCGTTTTTTCTCTATATTTTCCTTATCAAGTATACGAATCCTGTCAAAATCAGCTGTGTGGCCTGTTGTTATTATGTGTTGTGCTAATGCAGTTGTTTCTTTGTTTTCCATTTTATGTTCTCCTATTCTTGTTCCAAGTGTTCGTTTAGTTGTTCCTATGTAAACCTGTTTACAGCTGTGATCTTCGTTGCCTTTGCATTTTATCTCATAAACAACGTTACTCTGTTGTTTTTTATAAATTGGCGCTTTGATGTTAGAAAAAATTGTATTGAGCGTTGAGTTCGGTTTATAAGCACACGGGTGCTCTAGAATTGGGTTTTGACAAAAAAAAAAAAAAAATTCCCACAAAATGTGAGTATGGGGTTTGAAAACACTATATTTATGATTTAAAAAAACACGCATTTTTAAAAAAATCCTAGGACGAATTTAAAAGTTATGACCATTTAAAGTTTTTGGTTTATAAAAATTGGGCGCCATTTGAAATCTCTTATAAAAACAACTACTAAAATAAATATTTTTCAAAGAAATGAAAATTAAAAATAATACTGTAGTAAAAGCCAGCAATTTTCAATTAAATAAACACAATTAAAAAAATTTTTGTTAGGTAGAAAATAATCTTCGGAGATGAAATCTGGTTAGTCAGTGACCAAAGTTGAAGTTAATTATTTTTAAATGTTTCAATATGTTGCGCTGCATTTCCATCTAATGTTTTACCAAAACATGAGCTTACCAGAATATTAAAACTGTTGAAAACCTCAGCAAAGAGTAAAAACTTTAATGATAGATTTTCTTCAAGAAATGACATATTTTTTAAGAGTTTCATTGAAAAATTACCATTAAAAGTCCACCATGCATTAACTCTTTTTGAACATTACAAAACTTAGCCCACTCAAGTAAGATTTCTGGAAACATTCTTTCGAAACATTCGAAAACTTTATTTACTACACCTAATAATAGGTGCAGCTCAGGTAGTGGATATTTGTCCAAAGCTAATGTTTCGTCTAGCTCAGATGTAATTGGATTGTTTACACAATTTTTAAAATATTTGGCATCTTTTTGATGCTTACCACTTTCACACCAGCCTTCTTAATTTTTACGAATGCTTCCAAACGTCCTTAGTTTTTCACACAATAATAAGCGACTTTTTTGCACTTCGCACCAACAACACAGAAAGCTGGATGCATTAGACCCAAAAATATATTACCCAATTTTAAATCATTTGCAAATACTTTATTATTTGGTAAAGTTTGGCTTGATAAATTTAACTTTTCAAATAGAATTGCCATATTTTAATAATTTTCCTGAACATCGGGAGCAGTGGCTAAAATAAACAACTTTTTAACGCCAGTGTCAAGAAACTCTGATTTTGATTGTTGATTTTTAGTATCTTTATAAATATTTAAATATATTTTTAAAAAACCTCCACCACCATCAGCACCAACTTTAAACTGAAGAACTTCATATTGATAGCATCCTTCTTGCTTTATTTTGTTTATAAATCCTTCTACATTACTACAATATGCAACAGTAGTTGGGAGTTATATAATTCCGAGCTTTTTGTCTTTTGCAAAATTAAAAGCTTCGGATTTAAAATATTCGTCAAATATATGATTTTTTTTTTTTTAGCTTATTATTAATATTTGTTTCAATAGATTTATTACCTACGGTTTTCCTTAAAAGTGATGTAATTTTTAACGTTTTTTTTTATTACTAAAATTATGTGAAGATTTTAGAACTGAAATACGAGTGCAGTTAATTGTTTACCAACTTCAGAATTTTCAGAAGTGCTAGCAAGAGAGACTTTTAGAGGACGTTTTCCACGATTATTCTCTAAAGATACTTTCAATGAGCTATTGCTAGCTAACAATTTTTCTGTTATCGTTTTAGAGGATATTTGTTCCAGCATTTTTGCTCCAGTCATACTTAGAACGTTTTTAAATTTAGGTTGTTTATTGCATTTGTGGGATTTTCCTCTACATAATGGGCTTAAGCAGCTAGTGCAAATCACCGCCTTTTTTGGAGTTGATGTAAGTTTTTCGAAGGTCTTCCTACTTTCTGTTTGACGGACGGCGACTTAATTTTATTTAACTTAAAATCTGTACACTGTGCATTTGAGCAAATGTAACACATACAATCTTTACCTATGATAGATGGCTTAGGGCGTTCAACATTATTGTAGTTAAAAATTTTATATCACATTGCAGAAGATTTTTTTTTTTTTTGTTTAAAGCATTTGTTTGCGACAAGAATCACATATAGATGTACGAAACATTGAATTTGAAAAGTTAAAGTTAGGAATAAAGAACTCTTCTTGTGACATTTGAAAATATATCGTACGGAGTTGTTCGTGAGATATAATTTTTTTTATATACTCAAGCATAGACATAAAAATACATATGCTTAAATAAACTCAATTTTATCGGAACTTTTAACTGAAACAATAAAATACCAGATCAAGTTGAATTCAGATTGTATTGTAGTAAAAAAATTATGGATTTGAATCTTTTGCTCCAAAATAAAAAAAAAATTAGCAATACGCGAAAACTGGTTTAAGAAGGCGTAATTGCTTAAAATGTAAACTAAATTAAACTCAACAATTCTTTTTTCGTATTTACTAATGTTTTGTGTACTTAAATAGTCATGTGTGATCATAACGTGTCAAGCAAGGCATTTTTTTTAATTAAAAACTTTAAAATACCAAAACTTTTAATTTCGTTGTGCGATTTTTTTAAGGAAAAAATTTTTTGTAAGGAAATTTAACTTACTATAAAACCTACTATGTTCTTTTTAAAAACTATTTATTTTGAGCAGTTGTTTTTTCAAGAGTTTGCCAAAGGCTCCAAATTTTTTAAATTCAAAAACTTTAAATGGTCATAACTTTTAAATTCGTCCTAGGATTTTTTTAAAAATGCATTTTTTTTTTAATCATAAATATAGTGTTTTCAAACCCCATACTCACCTTTTTGTGGGAAATTTTTTATGTCAAAACCCAATTCTAGAGCACCCGTGAGCAAAATATATGTTTTCTGCTTGTATGGTTGTTCGTAGGCTTTTGTTGTCTGTTAAACTTTGAATATATTTAATACTGTAAATTTTTTTGTGTTGATCCACAGTTGGTTTATTTATTGTAAGTGTTTTGATTATATTTAATTTTCCTTGTTCTTCTTTTATTAATGTGTTCACCATTTTTCTAGGGAAACTATTATCCGTGAGTATTTTAGTTATTGTTTGTATATTCTTTCTATGGAATTGTTGATCGCTTATATTTAATATTCTTGAAATGAAATTTTTCGCGGTATTTAAAATTTGGTTTTTGGGTTGCGTAGCATTAAAATTCATTAATATACCTGATGATGTTTCTTTAGAGTACCATTCAAAGATAATTTTGTTGTTAAACCTCTGTAGTTTAGACTCTTAATAAGCGAGCGTTTTATCGGTTTCAATTTCAATTGTAAATTGGATTTTTGGGTGTTGTTTATTAAAAATGTTTAGGATCTCGGCTTTGTCGTCTATATTGATGATTGCCAAAATGTCGTCTACATACTTTACTATGTATTTAAAATGTATGTTGTTACGTTTTAATTCTGCGATCGCGTCGTCTAGTAGGGAATCAAGGACTATGTCCGCAATAGTGATATACCAAATATTTGATTAAAAATTGTTTTATCGTAGATAAAATAATTGTTGTCCGTTAAACAAAATTATAGTATTTTTAAGAACTTCGCGCTGGGAATTTTTGTAAAATTCCGTATGATGTTCCATTTTCCCATAATATTCCTAATTGCAGTGTGAACAGGTATATTGGTGAATAAATAAATAACATCAAAAGAGACTAATATTTCATTATGACCAAGATATATGATTTCCAGTTGTTTTTTCAGCTGCAAGGAGCTTTTGATATTATAATTTTGGGACGTAATATTTTTTAAAATTTGTCCTACATATTTCAATAAACCGTAACATGGTACCTGGACCGATGACGCTATAGGCCGAAGGGACGTACCTGGCCTATGTATTTTTGGTAGTCTATAAATCCGTGGGGCCGTTGCAGCCGAGCAAAATAATTGACGTTTCGTCCACGAATCTATATATTCGTTTTTGTATAGATCAGCGACTATGTTGTTGTTTTTCCTTTGTAGTTTATTAGTTGGGGGCACCCGTAACGTTTTATAAGTATTTTTATTTTCTAATAAGCTCTCCATTTTACTTTTATATTCATCCTTATACATAATGACAGTATTGTTCCCCTTATCTGTCTTCTCATAAACTTCTTGGTCTTCTCGTAAATAGTGTTAATAAACTTGTCCCTAGGCGAGTTTTTAATTTTCCTTTTAAAACTAGTAATATTGTTAGCTAATTTGGTTCTACCAATCTCCCTTTCCTTGTCACCGTTGTCATCCATTGCTTTACCAAATATGGTCAGTATCGGGTTATTTTTCGACCTAGTCCCCATATAAATATAGCACCCGATATGAACTTTTTCATTTCTGCAGCCACAAAAAATTTAAAAACAATTCCTCTAAAATTGGGTTTATGTTTATTTCTATATCCAATTAGTTGGACCGAAGCGATAGGGGCCCTAAACCATGGTACAGGGTATCGTATAGTCGTTCTAGACCAAATATAATTTTCTTATATGTTTTTGCAAAAAATACCAAATATGGTCAGGATCGGTCTATTTTTCGACCTAGACCCCATATAAATATAGCATCCGACATGACCTTTTTCTTATTCAAAGGAAAAATAATTAATATAAATGCCACTGAAATTTGATTTATGCTTATTTTTTTTATATCCAATTAGTTGGGCCTAAGATATAGGGCCTGGTATAGGGTATCTTTGAGTCAGTCTAGACCAACTATATTTTTCTTACTTGGTTTTTTTTTGGTATCGTACACAATTCTCCCTTTTAAATTCAGATTTAATTATAAATTACATTTATTGTGTAATTCAAAAAGTAATTAAGTTAAATGTTTATGAAGAAGAAAGTACCAATTTTAAAATTTAATTAAACATGTTATTCTTACATGGATGTTGCAATGTCCTCGTATATTAATTATGAAAATCCCTCAACATTTATCAACTAACAGCTAATTATATTTAAACACTCATATACAGAAACATAAGTACGAGTAATAACCCATCTCTTTAACAATATTTACTATAGTTAAAAAACCAAAAACTACTTCCCTTCTTCTCCTTTACACATCCCTTGTACTCGCAAGAAGCAAACATATATGTATATAACTGTAATGATATAAGCTTATTTGTAAGTATTAACTTAATAGACAGCACATACGCACACACACTCTGTTTATATTGCATAAAGAATTGAAGTGAATGAAGTTTATATTAAGTTTTTTCTTATTTACGAATATGTGTGTATGAGGCAGTATGTGTATTAATTATATTTTAACCCCTGATGGTTTTAAGTATTTCTTTTATGCATCTTTTCCTTCACTTTGAGTCTGAAATTTGTTTAAGAAACAACTGCAGTTTGTGCATGTTAATTATTTGGAACAGTACTTGTGGGTTTTCGATTGTTGTAACAGTTTTTGTATCTGTATAATTGCCAAAAGTATTTTTTTTTTCTTGCATAAATAATTGAGAGAATTTTTTTTGTGAACTTGCCAACACATTTCAATAGAACACACTCTTCGAAAGTTTTGGTATAGTTGTTCTAGGTATTGTATTTAATATTGTGGTTACACTGAGTGAATTTGGTTTTTTCTCACTGATAATATTATTAATTTGTGTGTGGTTTTTGTTCAACCTTATCCTAAGATAATTAGTCATATCATAACTGTTGAGGATTTGTGGTTCTTTTGAAGAAAACAAATTGATTTAAATAGAAAGTTTTCTTAAATTTATGCTTTGCTTTTAAATGACAGGCTAAGCCTGAAAGTAGGCAGTTGTTTTATTTTAGCAGCACTAATTTATTAAGTAGCTATATTTTGAAATCATATATTTTAAAATAGATTATTGGAGGCAGTGGATATTTGACTTAAACTTAAGTTGTTTGAAAGGAGCATGAAAGACTAGCGGAGGGAATATATAGGTTTAAAGGTTTGATTTACAACAACTTTAGGAAAGATAAGAAAAATAGAGGGAAAAAGAAGAGAAACTTGTGATACCTCTGATATTAAGCTGAAACTGATTGAACGAAACCCCACTAATTGCAACGCGTATAGTGCAAACGCTGGAATTAGTTGAAATATATCGCTGCTGATCAATACTCACACTAATGCAACATTCACTTTACTTTCACTAAAATTGCAAATTGATCGAAAGTAAACGTAACAACTGTGCCATGGAATGATTTCTATGAAAGCCATACTGTCGACCATTAACATGTGAGTTGGTCTCTAGATAACAGACAAGATGGCAATTGAGCATGCGGAAAACTTTCCAAAAGAAGTAAGTGTATATTTCTAATTAAAATGGTATCAAAAACTAATTGATACAAAAATTTCCTTACTTTTATACGAGGGCAGATCAATGAATGAAAACCAGTTTTTTTTTGCAAAAAAAAATTTTTTTTTTCAACATAATCTCCTTTTACCTCAATGCACTAAGTCAAAGGTTTCTCCAATTTTTGTATCCCTTCAAAAAAAAATAGGATTTTTCGAGGTCCATAAAATAGGCATTTTTGATCAATAATTTCATCGTTGGAGCTAAATCTCTTTCCACCGAGTCATTTCTTTAGGTTTGGTAATAGGAAATAGTCACTGGGGGCTAAGTCCGCAGAATATGGCCGATGACGCTCCAATTCGTAGCCCAATTCATGGAATTTTGAAGTTGTCACACGATTTCGTTTATGGTCAATTGAGAGCAAACAGGCACCTATCTTGCAAACAGCTTTATTAAACCCAACCGCCATATGAACTGCCTATGTCATCACCAATCTCACGCACTCTTACTCCTCGATCGGCCAGCACCATATCGTGGTTTGTTTTCGACATTTTCGGGAGTATTGACCTCAATTGGCCGTCAAGAACGTTCAGCGATATTTGTATTTTTGTGACCACAACGAAAGTCAATAAACCACTTTTTTACCATTGGAATCAATGATGCAGAGTCCCCATAGTATTTATCAAGCTTTTCCTTGGTTTCATTGACGGTTTTTTTCGCAAAAAATTATGTTTAAGGAGCACTCGAAATTCACTTTTTTCCATTTAAAAAAAACCTCGAGGTTGTACGTTTTGAACAGCTGTTAATCGCAAAAGTGAAGGAACTTGCTCAAAATTTTACAGTAGTCTACTAACAGGTGGTACTTGATGGGAGGGAGCAGTGTTGCATTTCAAATAACTAAGAGGGAAGTTCGATCCGCCTTATTGATCCGCTTTCGTAAAGTAAGCTGTATCGATAGCAAACTTTCCTAAGTAAAATTAGTTATTGATAAAATAAAAAAAACAATAAAAATAAACAACAACTTCTAGAGTCATCAATAAAAATAAAAATGCTTTTTTATTTGTTATCGATAACCTGCAAACACACTTTAAAAATTTGGTACCAAACAAACCAACGAATTTTGAGACTAAAAATTTATTTTTAAATTTTTTATCGATAACAAGCAACTAATATAATTTATTTTTTACAGATAACAAACCAAACTAATTTTAAGACTAAAATTTTTGTACACATACCAGATTCGGTAACAAGCAAATAAACACTAAAAATTTGTTACAGATCACAAACTAAAACAAACAAAAAAAAATTTTGTGTATAACAAAGATCCTTAAGAAAGTTTCAACCGGTAAGAAACTTATCTAAAAAAATTGTTATCGATAATTTAACACCGACAAAAAAATACTCTAAAGATTAATTACTTTCCTAATCAAAAATGCTTAACAAACTGACATTTATCGATAGCAAAGAAAATAAAAGAATTAATATCGACTACAATTTTATGAAAAAATGTTTTCGCTAACAAACCTAACTAATAATAATAACAATCGATAATAATCTTATAAAAAAAATTTAAATGTATTCTAAATTTATCTAAAATGTTTGTTATCGACAACAAACTTTCTAAAAAAATCATTGTCTATATTAGAGTTTTCTTCAAAAAATTTTAACAGCTAAGAAACTTTCTAAACAGAAATCGTTATCGACAGAAATAGCTTATTTATTTATATAAAAATATTTATAGCAAAAAAATTTGTTATCGATAATAAACTTGTCTAATGAAATTCGCAACCGAATACATACTTATCAAAACAAATCTGTAAAAAAAAAATTAAAACAACAATATATTTTTTCAATAAAATTTGTTATCGATAATAACCTCGTCAAATGAAAATTTTAACCGATAATATATTTCTAACAAATCTAGCAAAAAATGAAATCGATAACAAACTTAGTTGAAAAAAGAAATTATTCGATAACTATCTCTTCAGCAATCGTTGTGAATAAAATATATTATCGATAGCACACTGGTCTAACAAAACTTGTAAAATTGTATTTGAAAAAAATCTTTTCAACAAAATTTTTACCGATGAAATACCAGTCTAACCAAAAATTGTAATCTATAACATAATTCCATAAAATCAAAGAAACACAATTAAATCGGTAATTAACGTAATTTTTAAAAAATGTATTCGATAAAAATCTTTCGAACAAACCATTTTATTAAATTTGTTGTCGATAATAAGCGTGTCTAACAAAAAGTGTAGCCGATAATAGACTTACAAACAAAATGAAGCAAAAAAAAAAAAACAAGTAAGAAAAATATAGTCGGTCTAGACCGACTATACGATACCCTATACCATGCGTTTAGAGACCTTATCTCTTAGTCCCAACTAATTGGATGTAGAAAATAAGCACAAACCAATTTTGAATGGCATTTTTATTAATTTTTTTGGCTGCAGATATGAAAAAGTTCATATAGGATATTATGTCTTTATGGGGCCTAGGTCAAAAAATGGACCGATCCTGACCATGGTTGGTAAAGTCTCTTGTATTTTGCGAATATATCTACAAACAAAATTTGAGATGAATCAGTGCAATATTTTTGTTTTTGATAGATTTAAGTGAAGATCGGGAAGCAGCTCTATATGGGGCCTATGACTAAGAGTTGCCCCATAGGGATCGTTTTTGGACAATTCATTAATGGATGTAATAAACACATACAAACCCAATTTGACTAAGATCTATACGACAATTTGGATTTTATGGCAATTTATGTCGATTTTATAGGGGTCATTTGTATGGGGGCTGGGTCTGAACATGGACCGATTCTAACCAATTTCAACAGCGTTCATCCGATAGCTGATGAAAGCTCATATACCAAATTTCATCAAAATATATGGATATTTGCGACCTGCAGTTTGATTAAAAGGTTTACATGGACACACGGACGGACGGACGGACATTGTTAAATCAACTCAAAAAGTGATTCTGCTTCGATCGGTATAATTAAAGATGGATCTAGGTCAAATATTTTTGGTTGTTACAGACAGCAGCACAAAGTCATTATACCCAAACCACATAGTGGTATAGGGTATAATTAAATCGGTAACAAAATTAACAGTTAAATATATATATATATATATATATATATATATATAATAGGGCGGGTCGATTTGTAGGGAGGCAAAAAATGACACAAGTGACAAGGAAAATCATATTCTAGGGATCAAAAAAAAAAGAAACTTTGGCCAAGGAACCATACCTCTAAAATGAATTCTGATGCCCCGAATTAGGCATATCTGTCTGTCTGTCTCACTTTAACCCATTTAGAGTACCTCTAGTTTGCGCAGCTTTTGATACTAATTTTGCTTGAAAGAAAGAAAGAAAGAAAGAAAGAAAGAAAGAAAGAAAAACATATACATACTCACTTTCCATCTTTAAGATACAACGCTCCAAAATTGGTCTACGGAAATTTTATTAATATTTTTCCCGGAATGTACTCTATATTGCGCAACTTTTGCCGTTAGGTTTTTGAAAATCAAAGATATTTTGTTTTCAAATGCAATGTTTGGGATCCGGTCGCCATCTGGTTTTTTGTGCAAAAATTTTTTTTTGCTATTTTCCAGTAAAAGGCTCCTAAATCCCCATCATGTGGGGGCGCAAGCAATTTCAAATTCGAAAAAAACGAAATCGGGACGCGCTAATATATATATATATTCGATAACAATCTTTTCAGCAAATATTGTGAATAAAATATGTCATCGATAAAACAATTTAAACTGTAAAATGTATTTGATAGCAATCTTTTCAACAGAACTTTTTAATTAACTTTTTTTTTTATCGATACAAAACGTGTCTAATAATAATTCTAACATATTCGACAAAAATCTTTTGAACAAACAATTTATATATAACTTGTTATCGATACTAAAAAATCCGACAAAAAAAAATTAAATCGGTAACCAATTTAGTTTATAAAAACTGTGTTCGATAACAATCTTTTCAACAAATCTTTTGAATAAAATTTATTATCGAAAAAAACGTTCCTAACCAAAATTGTACAATGCATTGACGAAAATTGCAAACAGTAAATCCAATGTGGTAGATATCAAGTTAGCTAATTAAATTTTAGCTGTTCACCAGATTTACAGATTTTTAAATTTTTTTCTCTATTTTAAGTAAATTACATTTTAAATTGCTACTAACACATACATAAAATTATACATATGCTATGTGTGTGTTAATTAAATTTTTTAATGTGTTTGCTAATGAGTTGGTCATCTTCATTCACAATAATAATAAACAAAAAATGTGTTGGTTTGTAAATTGGCTAAGTTAAAAGTTGCCTAGAAATTGCACTCGATATACGATACTGATAACCAAATGTGTTCGCTAAGGCTAGAAGAAAAAAATTATTTTCCTTTTTCAAAGCATCCCATCAAATATTGTATTCACATGTTGATAAATCCATAGTTTGGCATATTTACTAAAGTTATCTCAAAAACCTTCAGTTCTTTCAAAAACTACTTTTAGTCGAATTTTAGTTGCACGTCAGGCCGGGTATATTTATACTTTGCGATTTAATGATATCCATGAGAATTAGTTTCAATTTAATTTTAGATCGAATACATTTTACAGCATATTAACTAGTTATGACAATATTCGTTTTTCCTTTCTTTTGTTTCCGGTATATCATAAATATAACATACAAAGATTTTCTATACATTTTTACATTTTTTATTGTACCACTTCATTACTTTTGAAGCGTCTTATGGAAATTAATAATTCCATAAGTGTTTAATATTAATACACACCATTAAACTTAATTAGTTTTACTTTATGGCGGTCATAATTATATTTGTGTTAGTAAACTGTTTAATAGTGAATCACAAATGAACAGGAAAAAATATTTTTTAGAATAAAGAAAGAATGAGCAAAAAAGTTTCCACTTAAAATTAATATAGAAAATATTTCCTTTAGAGTTCACCTCCTTCTGATTTGATTAAACTTGCAGCACCATAAAAAAGCAAGAACTATTTACAAAATATTAAGCTCTAACAGCAGAAACAGCAGAAAGGTCAAAAATCATTCTCATATGATCAATAATTTTTAATTGATAGATTTAAGTAAAGATCGGGAATCAGCTCTATATGGGGCCTATGACTGAGAATTGTCCTATAGGCATTATTTTGGGACTACTGATTAATGGATGTAATAGACACATACAAACCCAATTTGACCGAGATCTATATGATATTTTGGATCTTATGGAAATTTATGTCGATTTCATAGGGGTCATTTGTATGGAGACTAGGTCTGATTGGACCGATTCTCACCAATTTCAATAGTGTTGATCCTATCACCGATAGAGGCTTATGTACGAAATTTCATCAAAATATGTTCATATTTTCTTCCTGTAGATTGATTACAAAATTTACATGAACACACAGACGGACGGACATCGCTAAATCGACTCAAAAAGTAATTCTGAGTCGAAAGTGATTCTGAGTCGATTGGTATCATAAAAGATGAGTCTAGGTCAAGTAGTTTTGGTAGCTACAAACATCAGCACAAAGTCAGCATACCCAAACCACATGGTGGTATATTGTATAATAAGAATTAGTTGTTTGTAGCTAATATAAGAGCTATTTTCTTAATAAAGCATATAAACAACATGAAAACTAAAATGAATTATAGTAAAAAGAAGTATTTTGTAATGTGACAGACATGACGCTGCTTTTATTTCCAGAATTACTTAATTACATTTTTTCTTTCTTACTGGAAAAATAGCGCTATGAGAATGCGTCTAACAAACTATTGTCATATTTTTATGCCACTTGAGCCAATTTCTTTGAATGGTTTCAGATCGATCGGATAAGGGGAAATGGGTTTAAAGCATTCCGTGACTGTGCGTGACTACCCCAGAATTAATCTATAGTCACAACAGGACACTGGGCCATGTTTCAGATCAATTGGATGAGGGGGAATGGGGTTGCCCTATGGCAGACAGACAGATAGACAGACGGAGAGTATGAGTTAATAGAAAGAATTTAAAAATTATTTAATTTAAAATGTTGAAATTGGACCTTTGCACTGAATTACCCAACTCACATTAGAGTATAATAAGCAAATGACAGCAACAGTTATCAAAAAAAAAGGAACTTGAAATTTGAATATATTCTGATTGCTTTTTCGATTCCAAGACTTTTGGCGTTTACGGCATCAATTTTACTCAAAAAAAAAAAAAAAAAGTGGGTCAACGTATTTATTAGTAAGTGTCAACGCTACACAAAAAATATCCATTTAGCCTCACACAAACTGAATGGTTGATATTAACCATTTAACTGGTTTTATCTAAGCTGTCATTAAGTCTGATTAGTTTATGACTTCCATCATTTTTTCAAGAGTTAAATTTTCAGCTGGTTTTAAGACCAAGGACGAAATTTGTTTTCTTAAATTTGTGGTTCAATTGATGATTTTAAAGGCTATAATATACAAAACTAAAACCATTTAAAAACAAGTAAGAAAATTATACATAAATTATTATATACGATACCCTATACCATTCATTTATTTATTTATTTAATTCAGCTACAATAAAGCAACAGCTGAGCAATATTTACAAAAATATTTTATAAAAATAATACCGACTTTAAATACAGTTATAAACATAATCATTAGAGTTCAAATATGTTGTTAATCTTCTTTTAATAATATCAACATCATCGGATAAATCAATTAAAGCATAGTGTCTGTTCACTTCGGTGCAAATTCTTCGGAATGGATCGAAATTAATGAAATTTGATCTGTGGAAATTCAGGTTAACCGGCTCATACGATCGAAGTTGTTTGTTAGGCACATTTATACAAATTTTTCCGAGAAGGCATTCAGAATCAATTTTACCATGAACCAGGTTGAGGAAGAATATTATATTAGAAATGATCCTTCTAATTTTCAAAGTTGGAAGCTTTATTAGAGCCAAACGACTGCGATATGGTGGAAGACTCAATTCCGCATTCCACTCAAGATATCGTAGACAAAATAGTAAGAATTCTTTCTGAACTGATTCAAGTTTTTTGATGAAAACATTGTACTGTAGATCCCAGATTACTGACGCGTATTCAAGTATCCGCCTGACCAAAGACGTGAATAGATTTTTTGTTATATAAGGATCATTAAATTCCTTTGCCCAACGCTTTATAAAAGATAAAACACCATTTGCCTTATTAACAGTCATTGTTACGTGAGAATTAAAACTTAGTCTTTTATCAAAATGAACTCCCAAATCTATGAACTGAGTTTAGTTTTGTGTCATGGAGAGACCCTTTCTCTCAGGCCCAACTAACTGGATGGAGAAAATAGGCATAAGCCAAATTTGAGTGGGATTTTTGTTAATCTTTTTGGCTGCAGATATGAAAAAGTTCATATCGGATGCTATATCTATATGGGGACTAGGCCCAAAAATGGACCATTCCTGACCATGTTTGATAAGATCTCTTGTATTTTGCAAAAATATATACAAACAAAATTTGAGACGAATCATTGCAATATTTTTGTTTTTTTGATAGATTTAAGTGAAGATCGGGAAGCAGCTCTATATGGGGCCTATGACTAAGAGTTGTTCCATAGGGATCATTTTTGGGCTACTGATTAATGGATGTAATAAACACATACAAACCCCATTTGACTAAGATTTATAGGATAATTTTGATCTTAGGGAAATTTAAGTCGATTTCAACGGGGTCATTTGTCTGGGGGCTAGGTCTGAACAACAACCGATTCTCACCAATTTCTATAGCGTTCATCCTATGGCCGATAGAGGCTTATATACCAAATTTCGTCAAAATATATTTATATTTGCGACCTACAGTTTGATTACAAACTTTACATGGACACACAGACGGACGGACGGACGGACATCGTTTAATCGTATCAGATAGTGATTCTGATTCGATCGGTATAATTAAAGATGGGTCTAGGTCAAATATTTTTGGTAGTTACAAACAGCAGCACAAAGTCATTATACCCAAACCACATAGTGGAATAGAGTATAACAAACACATAAACAAATCTTTAACTTATTTTCATGTTTGAATATAGAACAAATACGACTTAATAAATTCTCTTGCAAGTCAGTGGCCAGTAAAAAAAAGCAATATAAGTTTTACACAATTTGTTTGTTTGCATAAAATAATATGAAGTGATAAAAACTAGATGTTCTGCTATACACTGGAGATTATATCTGTGAAGCAACAAAGAGCCCTTCTATAAATAAAAAAAAGCATAATTCTTTTTAAATATTATAACCACGTTTCGCCGCAATGCAGACGCAAATTGTTATTTCTGTATCAAGTTTCTTTTTTATAATATTTTCGAGGTCTGTTGATAAAACAAAAAAGCGTGTTGAAAAATAATTTGCTAAACCAACAAACTCCAACATCAACTTTAGGCAATGGGCAGCCAATAGTCAAGTCAAGTAAACCATTCATATTTAACTAATTCATTCCTTTCCTTCAGTTAGATTTTTATTTTTTTTTTAGGGTCTCTTAGGAATTTGATGGCTTGGCCAATGTTAGCAACTAGTAATAGGCTGTAACAGAGCAACATTAAGTAAAATGATACAAAATGTTTCACAAGTATTTGTCGGCACACACGACCCCCAAGGAACAATATTTCTGTAAGTTTTTTAGTTTAAATAAGTTTCACTATTCCATTCTGTGTTGTCGAAAAAAGAAACACTTTTGGTAAGTAACAAAAGTTTTGTTCAATTATGTTTATCCTTAAGGAAAATATGTTTATAAAAATAACTAGAGTTTTGTGGAGCTTGCTTTTTGGCTGGATAGCAACTGTTATTGTTTTGTGTTCTGCTAAGAGTTGTGGAATTCACGGTTGCTAACTATTGTTACGCTAAAAATATTAAGCCTCTAAAATTGAAGGGTTCTTATTGTATGAAAATAATAATGTTAAAAAGCGCTATTTTTATATACTAAAATTTTACACTCGGGCTTTGTTGTGGAAATTATTGTGAACTCCATGAATAACTAAAAAGCACGAAAAAATATTTAGTACAACAAGATTTCAAATAGCGATATTGCAAGAACTAGACAAATTAAACTCCACTGCAATAACAGGAACATAAACTTTTTTATTATTATAATTAGCCTAACAGTTTGCACTGTTTTTGAGATGTTTCTGTTGTAGCAAACTTAATACTTTAAGGGCAAAATTTAAGTTTACATAATACTAAGGACCTTGACAGTATATAGTTTAGTTAACATATCCCTCCGATTATGAGGTAAATCTAGCTTTATGTAACAAATTGTACTTTTTCAGAAAATGTATTTTTTTAAGAAAATGTACTGGTTAAGGAAAGGCACTTTTTTAAGAAAAGGTAAAAAAATGTACCTTTTAGGAAAAGGTATTTTCTTAGGAAAAGTTACTTTTTTAAGAAAATGTACTGTGTTAAGGAAGACATTTTTTTAAGAAAAGGTACTTAAAAAAATATTTTTTTGAAACTGATATACCTTTTGAAGAAGAATTTACTTTTTTAATAACAGGTACATTTTCTAGCAGAGGTACTTTTTCAAGATAAAGTACTTTTATTTGAAAAATTACATTTTCAGAAATGGTGATTTTTAAAGGTGAGGTAGTTTTTGAAGAAAATATACTTTTTGGAAGAAAATATATTTTTGTAGGAAAATGTACTTTATAAAGAAAACGAACTTTTCTAGAAAATGTTATTTTGGGATAGGTAATTGTTTTAACAAAGAAAATTTATTTTTTAAGAAAACGTACTTTTTTAAGAAAGTAATTTTATAATGACTTTGTGCTGATGTTTTTACTAACAATAATATTTGATCTAGACCTTTTTTTTATTATACCGGTCAACTCATAATCACTTTTTGAGTCGTTTTAGCGATGTCCGTTCGTCCATCCGTGTGTCTGTCTGTGTGTCCTCATAAACCATGCGATCAAACTACGGGTCGCAAATATGAATGTGTTTTGATGAAATTTAGTATATCAGCTTCTATCGGCCATAGGATGGATGGTATGTATGAAACAGTGAGGAAGTATTCACCAGTAACCGCCTTAACAATAACACACAGTTGATCAATGACAGAACTGTCAATTGATAAAGCTATCAATCTCCAAAGCAGATTTTTCTTTTAACTGCAATCAGTACACCACCTCCTCTAGTGAGTCTCGTTTTCAGAGCAGGTCTATCCTTACGATACGCAACAAAATTTTTCGGATTAAGTAATTCATCATCATAAAAGCCAGAGTTCAACCAAATTTGAGTAATAACAAAGACATCAAAAATGGACTGTATACAGACTAAGTAATGACGATTTAATTCTCATACCCAAAACATTATCGCAGTAAGTTTTTAAAGAATTGAAGGCATTAGAACTGACTATTGATCTTTCTGCTCCGAACCTGGGGTTTTGCTAAAAAACCAAGTTGTGCTTAATTTATAATTGAATTATGTACTTCAATATATGTAAATTATTTTCATTATCAAGTTATATAGAAATTCACTGTTATATAGAAATTCACTTTTCACACTCAACGCTGAATTCGATGGAGTGTACAGTAGAGCACCCACGAAATACACAGGAATGTCAAAAGTGTTATTTTTTCCGCTCCCCGCGCAATTCCAGGTAGTTTGGCCTTTAAAAATGGACTAAAATTAATAAAAAGTTTTTTACGCTATAACTTTTAAGCTAAGTGATTTACAAAAAATTCCGTATAATCATTTTAATGCACAGTCAGAAGGCAAACATTTTTCGCATACGCACTTTTGGGCTATCTATGGCCTATCATGAAGTTTGAAGCCATCAAATTCAAACCGTCCTCGTATATTTCTGGATGAATCTATTTCAGATTGGTCATAGCAGAATTGTAGTATTATAAGTACTTTAAACTAGGAAAATAATATCAAGAAATCTCTTGCCCGGCTACTCAGAATTTGAAGGTCTAAGTTCACGATTTTTTTTATTTTAAATTTTTGCAAATATCACGTCACACGTAATAAATGCTGTTACAAAATTTGTGGAAAAGAAAATTCCCCACAAATCACGGTATATGTATTTTTTTTTTGTCTGATTGAATGCTTTCCAGATATAGAGCAATTTTACCAAAAGCCAGAGTTTAAAATACTAAATGAATTTTTGTTGTTTTTTCTAGATATATTTTAGAAAAATATATCAGGTCCATAGAGGCTAGGCGGGCAAAGTAATCCGTTTTGGTTTACAGATGACCTGTTCTCTTAAAATTATCTATCATTTTTCATTTTATGTTAACATCAACATTATCGTCAAAAAAGGCCAATGCCATGTTGGATTCATTTAAATACCAACGGAAACGAAGAAGCTAATTTCATACCGCAACCGCTATATCTTCATGGCTTTTGGTGTCACTTGACATAAACGCGAACTGCAAATATGTCAAACCTTCGAATATTTTGAGCTGAAATTATATTAGTATCCATAAATTTTCCAAACAACATATGATAAAATGCTTAGTTAACTTACCAGCAAGATTAAACTGGTTTTTAAACAAAAATATTTTCTTTTATTTAATTATTTATTTGTTCATAGTAGATTACAAGCCTTTTGGGCCTAATTAATCCAGAAAATACATATAGCAATTAAATAAAAAACAGAAAAAAACTTATTACTATTACAATTCAATTTAAAATAATTATATTTTTCATAACTTAAAAATAAAGCTTCTGAATAACATAATTAATACAAACAAAAATATATATATATATATATTAGGGCGGGTCGATTTGTAGGGAGGCAAAAAAAAAAATCGCTCAAGTGACAAGGAAAATCATATTCTAGGGATCAACATAAGAAACTTTGCCCAAGGAACCATACCTCTAAAACGAATTCTGATGTCCCAGCTTTTGACCTGTCTGTCTGTCTATATGTCTGCCATTGGGAAACCCCATTCCCCCTCATGCAATTGCTCTGAAACTTGGCCCATAGTCTTGTTGTGACTACAGATTAATTTTGGGGCAGTCACGGAGTGATCTAAAAGTTATTTATCCTCATCCGATCGATCTTTTTGAATAACATAACATAGTCAAGGCGTATGAGTATTATATATTAGCAGAGTAGACGATACGTATACGTATGAGTGTTAATTTTAATATAAAATCAAACATAGTCAGCCCAATTCTAAACAAAAAATGGTTATTTTTTTAAATGTTTGTATGGGGAATCCCCAGGGTGGTTCCATGTGGTGTGCCACTGGCATGGCTGGGTCGGCCTCCAAAGTTAGTGAGGTACTCCAAATGAGTCAAAGTGAGACAGACAGGCAGACAGACAGGTCAAAAGTTGGGACATCAGAATTCGTTTGGTTCCTCGGGCAAAGTTTCTTATTTTGATGCCTAGAATACGATTTTCCTTGTCACTTGGGCGATTTTTAAATCGACCCGCCCTAATATATATATAGTAAAAAAAATTTTTATTTTTAATGAGTATATAATATTTGCCATCCACCTGGCGTGGCTGAGCGCACCTGGCTTGGAAATTTTCTCTCCAAGAAAGATTAACCCCAATTTCAGCATTTCAATATAGTCGTGTCTAGTTCTGTCAACTTTATTCTCGATTTGGTCCTTTATTAATGCAATTATTTCGTTCCGAATGGCAGCTGGAAAGTGTTTATGAATATCAGGGTGAAGAATACCAGCTTCAACATTAACATGTTTTAGCTGGGGCCGTGTGCTCCGGAATTTTTCAAATAAACTTTTTTAGTCACTTTAAAGGCATCTCCGGCACGCAGCTCCAGAATATGATGACGGCATGCTAAATACAACAAATGCCTGTCTAACTTCTGTTCTAAAACAGCACATGCTCCAATTGATGAACTGGTATTTCTGGTGGTTGTACAAAAACACATGGCCATAACATTATTCTCTACATTCCAATCTTGGAGTGCCAGATATACAGCGTCACCTTTGATGGCTCCAGTGTGTTTTTTTAATTTGGCACTCCAAAACCTGTGATATTACCAGTCTGTCCCACTTGAAACGACTCCGTCCCAATGGACAGTAAACTCTGAGTTTATGGGAAATTCGTTTTGTATTTTTTGGAAAATTTTTTCCCTCTATTTTATACTCTGCAACCTTTTAAACTCAGGTGAAATTTTCAAAGATTTCACATCATAACCCAAATTGTTAGCCGTTTGGCCAATGATTATTGCGGCTTGTGTAATTCCAGATTCAATAATGTTTTCAACTGGCTCTAATACCTTACTTCTTAAGTTTTTATTTGAAGGCAAATGCACGGATCCATCCGACTCCGAGTCCATATTAGTGTCGACTTCTATAATATGTACCTTTGCGTTACTGCATGAGCCTGCATTATTCTCAGTTGGTAATTTTATAATATCTGACCACAATGAAAGCGAGTTTTTATAACATTTTAGAACTCGATTTTTTGTTGTTTTTATCTTTTTTTTAATAAATTTATTGCATTGATGTGTGAAATAGCAAACAGTTTCTCTAACGAATTTTGTAAAAGAATTTATTGCGTGAGACGTGTTGCACGTAAGATATTTGCAAAAAATTGAAAATTAAAAAAGTCGTGCACTTTGACATTCTAGCTAGCCGCACAGGAGATTTCTTGGGACTATTCCCAGTTTAAAGCACTTAAAATATCCTACGATCTCGTGATGTCCAATCTAAAACAGATTCATCCATAAATATACGAGGGCCGTTTGAAAACAGGTTTTAACACATTTTTTGATTTTGATCGCTTAAAACTTGACGATAGGCCATAAATAGCTGAAAGTTGCATATAAGAGAAATGTTCGGCATCTGATTCTGCATTAAAATGGTTATATGGGGCTTCTTTTAAATCACTTAGCGTAAAAAAGCTTTGTACTATTTTCATCCAATTTTGGCATGGATATTATTTTTAAAGCCCAATCTACCGGAAATTGCGCGGGGAGCGGAAAATATAACACATTTGTATTTATGGGTGCACTAGTGTATAGTAAACTTTTAAAATTTTTATTTTTTTTACATATTAAATATGGATTAATCATTTCATTAGTTAAATAAAATTCTAATAAAATTTATTAAAAAATTTTAATTTTCTATAAAAACAAAACGACGGCCTGAAAATGGGGCGAAGTACGGTCTTATTTAAAAATTAAAACAGTTGTAATAAAACTGTTTACGTACTTTTTATTTTTTTATATTATACATCTACAAAGTAATATCAAATTTTTGCGGGTTTGCGCTTTTCATTTCATTTTACTGTAACGCTTTTTGTGTTGCTATTTTGTGATTTTTGCTCTGAAAAAGTTGGCGTCGCTTTGTTGTTACTCCTATTTCAAAATAAATGGTAATGTTAGAAACAACGGCAAACATTTAATAATAAAATTAAATTAATGATTTGTACCTTAATTATAATATTCGCTATTAATTATTTCGATTCATTTTTCTCGAAAACTAAGATAGTTTATTTATTCAACCCAACTAATAATTTTTTATGATTGTTTTTTGTAAATACCATATATCTTTCGTTTAGTTAATGATAATCAGAACTTTCAAATTTATCTAAGAACAAGTAAGAAATGATAGTCGGTCTACACTGACTATACGATACCCTGTGCCATGGTTTAGAGACCCTCTCGCTCTTTGGTCCAACTAATTCGATATAGAAAATAAGCATAAACCAAATTTGAGTGGCATTATTATGATTTTTTTTTGGCTGCAGATAAGAAAAAGTTCATATCGGATGCTATATTTATATGTGGCCTAGATCGAAATATGGACCGATCCTGACCACATTTGGTAAAGTCACTTTGAAAAAATATACACAATCCAAATTTGAGAAAAATCTGTTCAATATTTTTGTTATACCCTATACCACTATGTGGTTTGGGTATAATAAAGTAACTACCAAAAGCATTTGACCTAGACCCATCTTTTATTATACCGATCGACTGAGAATCACTTAATGAGTTGTTTTAGCGATGTCCGTCCGTCCGTCCGTCCGTCTGTGTGCCAAACTACAGGTTGCAAATATGAATATATTTTGATGAAGTTTGGTACGTAAGCTTTTATCGACCATGGGATGAACGCTGTTAAAACTGGAGAAATTCGCTCCATGTTGAGACCTAGTCCCAATGCAAATGACCCCTATGAAATCGACATAAATTGCCATAAGATCCAAATTATCATATAGATCTCAGTCAAATTGGGTTTGTATGTGTTTATTACATCATTAATTAGTAGTCCAAAAATGATCCCAATGGGACAATTCTTAGTCATAGTTCCCATATAGAGCTGCTTCCCGATCTTCACTTAAATCTATCAAAAAACAAAAATATTGAACAAATTTTTCTCAAATTTGATTTGTATATATTTTTTAAAAACACAAGTGACTCTAACAAATACGGCCAGGATCGGTACATTTTTCGACCTAGTCCCCATATAAATATTGTACCCGATATGTACTTTTTCATATCTGCAGCCAAAAAAATTAATAACAATGTCACTCAAATTTGGTTTCTTGGACTACTGATTAGTGAATATAATAAACACAAACAAACCCAATTTGACTGAGATCTATATGATAATGTGGATCTTATGGCAATTCATGTCGATTTAATTGGGGTCATTTGTATTGGGACTAGATCTGAACATGGACCGAATTTCACCAATTTCAATAGCGTTCATCGTATGGCCGATAAAAGCTTATACTTAATTTCATCAAAATATATTCATATTTGCGGCCTGTTATTTGATTACAAGGTTTACATTGACACACAGACGGACAGACGGATGTCCGGACGGACGGACGTCGCTAATTTGACTCAGAAAGTGATTCTGAGTCGATCGGTATAATAAAAGATGTAGTTACAATAGCAGCACAAAGTCATTGTACCCAGACCACAAAGTGGTATACGGTATAAAAATATACGAGCTGTTAAATACGTTTAATTTTTTTTTGCAGAATTTAACAAACTTTTTTTGGCTTATTGAAGTTGTTAATTGTGCTCGTGAAAGAAAATGATAATTTTTAATCTATGCAATGTCAATTTAATTTTTTTGATTGATCTTTTAGTCCTGCTAGATTACATTGTTCCTTCAGAATGTGCATTTTCACATTTACATCGTTTTCTTTTACAGTTTCATTACTCAAGTTGCTTTTATTAAAATGATTTCTTTTCAAAATTTAAACAAATTTATATATGGACCTTGTTGCTTCTTGCTCCTAGTCTCTAATTTGGTAATTTAACTTTAATGGCAAAAGTAATTTCGGATATTATTTACAATTGTTTCGCATAAAAATTTACTATTATTTTCAAAAACATTGTTGCAATAACATTTGCTAAGATTCCTTTTTCTAAAGCATAATCATACTGTTCTTCATCTAATACTGAAAGAGAGTAGTTGTTGTGGAGGTACCAGCAATGGAGTACCATTTTTGTTTTTTTTGTTTTGGAATTTTCTTTTGTGTTAGTTACTTTACTTTGTAAAGTTCAATATTGTTGTAGCAGCAACATTGATGCATTTTTAATGAAAACTGCTACATTAAGGTCATTATAAATGTGAGTTTGTTTTGTGCGAATGTTGGTGAATGTGATTGTGTGTGTTGCGGGAGTATGGAATTAGTTTATGTGCAGCTATTGTTTATATTTGAGATTTAAGGTTTTCATATAGTTTTAGGTGTTTTTCGTGTAACAAGGACTAAAGTGCTTTTGCATTATAGAATGAGGTTTTCTTGTTTACTATAATAATGGCTTTTTTACAGTTTTATATATTTTTAATTAGTTTATGTATACAGAAGAGATTTTCTTAATAAAAAAATGAATTGTCAATGAAGTGATGGATAGTTAGTAGAGAATTTATTAAAAATTAAAACTATTTTAACTTTCTTAGTTTCGGAAATGTTTTTCACTATAATCTAAAATAGTTTAGTTTAAAAGAAATTAAGCAGATTGAAAGTTTGAACAAAAACAAAGTAAAAACTTAAATTGGATGTTTTATTTAGCTAAAAAATATATGAGTATTAAAATATATAAACATAGTAATATTATTTTATACTACGGAACGTATGAGTGATATATTAATGCCTCACCTATCAAATCGTTGAACTCCACTTACATCGTATTAAATTTTATCTCAAAGTGCTTGATTAACACCTAACTGATTCTAAGACCACTGACATCACCTTATAATTAATGAAATTAGTTTTAAATATAAACAGTTAGGCGTCCATCCAGCACAGACAAAAATTTTATAAAATCAGAAAGTGGAGTTAAACGATTTGAAAGTGAGGCATTCATACAAAATTCTTGCTTAAAACTGCAACACATTCTAAGCTGCAATTGCAAATCTTTTTGTTAATCCTAAGGAAAATTTTTAAGACCTCTATTTTTTGCGCCACGAATTTATTTACAATTTTAAAATTGCTATATTTTTAATTTTTTTTAGTTTTTGATATCGTTGTCTTGTGACCGATGTTTTGTTCTACCGTTTTATCCAAATTTTTACCAAACGTATATTATTTGAAAGGTATTTGTTTTTAGCCGTTTTGCAGATTTAAAGATTTTTAATTTTTTTCCTCTGTTTTGAGTAAATTGCATTTAATGTTGCTACTAACACATTCATAAAATTATACGTATGCTTTGGGTGTTTTATTAAATTTGTGAATGTGTTTGTTAATGAGTTTGTTATCTTCATTCACAATACTAATAAACCATAAAAGTGTTGGTTTGTGAATTGGCTAAGTTGAAAAATGAAGCTGCCCAGAAATAGCATTCGAATTTCGGAGCTGGAATCTGCCAGTCAATTTGGTTATTTCATTAAAAATTTATAGTGCGAGTGAATGGCTCAATATGAATAACAAAGCCTGATAAACTTTTTTTTGGAGAATATTAACAAAAATACTCCAATATACTATAGAAATTTATTATTATTAATTCCCTAATAAAAACACAATTATATAATTATAATCGGCCTAAAACGACTATATAATTCCCTATACCGCTAGTTAGGGAAAACGGTGTTGGGACCAAACTAACTGGATAGAGAATATAAACAGAAAATTGATGAAATCCTTCTGCCTGGCGTTATAAAAAAGTTCATATCGGATGCAATATTTATATGGGAACTGGGTCGTAAACTAGACCAATATTGACTATATGTTTTAAGCTGACTTATTTTTCACAGAAAGTCTTAAAACCCCCTAAATTTGAGGAAAATCTGTGCAATATCTTTGCTATTTGCTACGTTTTTCTTCGCGTTTGTAGTATCTAGAAAAAATCTGCACATCATAAAAAATATATATTCTTAATCCTTACAACAAGCGGAGTTGATATGATGATGTGCGTCTGTCCGTCTGTCCGTCTATGGAAATCATAATCGCGCCCTCACTAGATCAGCTTGGTTGCTCCTTTTTTATGCACGTTATTCATTGATATCCTAAACAGAAAGCTGTTAAAAATCATTAAAATCGGTTCAATCTGTCCCGAGATTTCAATGAAAATGTAAAAAATTTCTTAAATATATATGATGGTTACATGTTGTTCTTTAATGCTCCAAATAATGTAATTGGTATACCAAAGATGTTGTTGTTGTTATTGCTATGCAGTTAGTATTGACCTAATGAGTATGCATGTAGCGTTGTACTCTACGTGTCAAAAATATTTTAGGCTTGTATTGCCACACTTTTTATACCCTGGTTTGGGTATAATGACTTTGTGCTGCCCATCTTTTAATATACCGATCAGCTCAGAATCACTTTCTGAGTCGTCTTAGCGATGTCCGTCCGTCTGTGTGTCCATGTAAACCTTTTAATCAAACTGCAGTTCGCAAATATGAATACGTTTTGATGAAATTTGTTATATAAGCTTTTCTCGGCCATAGAATGAACGCTGTTGAAAATGGTGAAAAACGGTCCATGTTCAGATTTAGTCCCCATACAAATGACCCCTATGAAATCGACATAAATTTCCAAACGATCCCCATATCACATAGATCTTAGACAAATTGGGTTTGTATATGTTTAGTGTATTCATTAATCAGTAGTCCAGAAATAATCCGTATTGGACAATTCTTAGTCATAGTTCCTATATAGAGCTGCTTATATTGCACAGATTTTTCTCAAATTTGGGTTGTATATATTTTTCCAAATTATAAGTGACTTTGCCAAATATGGTCAGGATCGGTCAATTTTTGACATAGTCCCCACATAAATAGAGCACCCCATATAAACTTTTTCATATCTGCAGCCAAAAAAATTAATAGCAATGGCACTCAAATTGTTTATACTTATTTTCTTTATCCAATTAGTTGGACCGAAGAGATAGGGTGTCTAAACCATGCTATAAGGTATCGTATAGTCGGTCTAGACCGACTGTAATTTTCTTATTTGTTTAAGATTAACTTCATTCCAATTCGGTTGGCAATAAATGAGCTAGCTACAATTAATATGATTTCTGTGTGCAGATTTATGTTCGGAACTTGGGGCTTGCTTCTATAAATAGTCAAAATGCCAGATCCTCGTTTGAAAAGCAGTGTTGAAAAGTGTTTCAAGTTTCTTTTCTTATTTTTGTTGCCGTGTAGTTCGGCCAAATTTTTTTTTTAAGTGACACGCTGGTGAAGAAATTTTCAGTAGTATTATTTCTGCCTCAGAATATCTGCCTAATATAAACTCAATCCCTATTTCTTTGACTATATATATATTAGGGGTACAACCAAAATAAGACCCTATCACCACGCTGTAGCCGATGTTGTGCTGAAACCGAAAAATGTTTCCTCAGGTCATTTCGGAACAAAAACGTTCCGCATCGAAGCCGATTTCTGAAAGCCTTTTAATATTTTTTTTTTATTTTTTAAAAATTTTTTATTTTTTCAAAATTTTTTATTTTACAATTATTTAACTATTTACATTTCTTAATGTAATTAGATGATTATAATCAAAATCTTGTACGTCTTTGATGGCGCGTTCCGCACAAATGTTGCTGCGTTGTGTTTTTGGAATTCTTGATTCATCTTTCACCCAATGTCTTAGAAAGCATTTCTGAGCATTAGTAAAGCCCGATAATGATTTGTTTAAGGCTTCGAAGTCAGTTTTATTGTAACAATGGTCTGAAAACCAAATGTTGTACCAAGGGCCACATATAAATTAGCATATTGCATATAATTTGCTACGATATTTTGGAATTAGTATGTAAGCTAGAATTGCAAGAAATGCTCTAGAATTCTATCTAGCATTACTAATCGGTGGTATAGCTTTAAAGTTTATAAATGGAAATTTATTGTGCTCCATATAGTAATTAAAAGCCTGTCCTAGTTCATATATATATTGCATATCATCACGTCACTTTAAATTTCCAACATATAGCCGTTTCTCGTTTTGCTGATATTCGTGTTTTAATGTATTGTAATTGCTTATCAACTCTGAAACGAATTCATATGCAATATCTTTTGAAGTGGGTTTTCCGTCCAATGATGCATCCATTACATATCGCAGTATTAAATCCAACACATGGTGCTGACATCCAATGTACTGCGGCGGTGGCAGAGAAATTGATTTAAAATGGTTTTGCAGTAGTGTTACAACACCTTTAGTTTTTCCTGTATTAACACTGGTTGTGTCGCAAATTATCATTTTTATTGACTTCATCAAATTAAATTTTTCTAGGGTTTCTTTGATGCCATTGAAAATAGTTATCGCTTTCCCATTTTCCAGAACTAATACAGCTACTTTTATTTCTTGCGATTTATTTTTGACAACAACCACCTGAACTTCTTGTCGTCCAATTTTTTTACTATCGAAATGGAGACACCAATTCTTATATTGTAAAGACTGTTTCACCATTTCTTCCTTTTTCTCTGCAGATTTATAAACAGCTTTATAAATTGCTTGCTGTGAAGGAGTTGCAATATCGACCCCTGATTCTGCCAGTTCCTTGCATATTTTTGCTGATTTCCTAATACTTAGTTTGGTAGTATTTACTAACATTAGTGCTGGATTTATTTATCGCTTTGTTATTTCAAGTCTTAAAGGTGACATATAATCGTTATCATCTTCAAATGAATCATCGATCATTGAGACAAAGTCGAGCATTGAGACAGAGTCGGAGTCTGAAACTTGGACACTTATTTCAGATTTTGGTGCAATGTTTTCGAACGAAATATTAAAATTGTTATCAAACTTTTCAGCAGTTTTTGAAGTTTTGATACCTTTCTAGTATGCACGAATCAAACATTCCACTTTCTTTCTTATAGATTTGGTAGCCAATTTCGGAATATTTAGTTTAGTCCATAAATCGAATAATTCTTGTGATATAATTTTATACCTCTCTGTTTTTAATTTTTCTTTTTCATATAACGCATTAAATCATCCAATGACTGTTTTTTTTAGGTATTTGGTTCAGTTCACATAACGAAATATCGATACTTGAAATATTTTTACATTTATTTTCAGAATTTTTTAAATTTTGGTTCCACTATCCGCGTTTTTCCGAGCAGCAATTTCGCTATGTTTAAAAGACATTTAAAAAGTTGAACGAAATCAAACGTTTAAATTCGAATATTATAAAATTAATGGACAACAAACTTACATATTGGAGTATTATAAAATTTTTGGATATCAAAAGTGACAACGCCTGCTTTATTTATAAAAATTTTTCTTTTTTACAAGTAGTATTTTGACCAAATTTTTTCGTCACTAGATTTTTGCTATTGTTAAAAAATTTTTCGCACCATGTTTAATAAAGTTTGAAATCAATAGGTCTCAAAAATAAATAAAAGTTAGTTAAAAAAATTTTATATATTTTTATACTTTTAGCAATAAATTATAATATTTCGCAAATTTGCATAAGACAGCGTAGGTAAGTCGCAATATTTTATCACGATTAATTGAATTTATAGAGAATATTATTCAATATTTAATGGAAAAACTTATAATATATTTATTATTTAATGAATTTGTAAAGAAAATATTTTTATTTTTTTAGAACTTACTGATCCCAAACTTAACTGCATTTGACGCGGAACCTTTTTTAACGATATCGAAAATCTTATTGTTTTTTTATGCACTACATGATATGGATAGGGCCATTTTGATATTTTCAAAAATTGTAAAAAAGTTGTATCCCTAATATATATATATATATATATATATATATATATATATATATATATATATATATATATATATATATATATAAATATTTATTAAATCCAGCCAGTGCTAGACAAAATTTCATTTATTTTATATACATACATATGTAATCTAATGATAAAAAAATATGGACTTGTCAACTTTTCGATAATAGAGTTTCTCGAAAACTTTACTTTGGACGTAACCTTCCTTTTACCTTCCCAGGCCACAATTCAAATATGCATTTAAATCAATAAACTAATTAACGAACTTTCCTTATTAAAAAAATGATTTTTTCTGAGTCCAATTAACGATATCCGTCTGCCTATTCTCCCGTTCGTCTCTGCGTCGATGTAAACTGTGTACTCAAACTACAGTTCGTAGATATGAATATCTTTTAATAAAACAGCGTCTACGCTTCTACTGTACACAGAATAAACGCTATTGCACACAGAAAAAATATTCGCCAACCGAATTTTTCTGCAGTGTATTTTCGATTGTAGCAACAGAAATTTAATAGCATCTGCAAATTTTCTATTATGATATAATATTTATCACAATGAACCCGAAAATCGTTTACTGGCATTATCGAAATTCGGCTGGCAATGAATTCGGTAGCAATAATAAATCTATTTTCTGTGTGTGAAAATAGTGAAAATCGATGCATTTTCGAACCTAGTCGCCATACAAACGACCGCTATGAGATCGACTTAATTTGCCATAAGATCAAAATCTCTTATAGATCTTGGTCAAATTTGGTTTACTTGTGTTTATTATACCAATTAATCAGTAGTCCAAAAATTAACCCTTTCGAAAAATTTTTGGTCCTAGCCCCCATATAAAGCTGCATTACGATCATTACTTGAATCTATGCAAAAAAAAAATAAAATATATTAAAAAGATTTCTCTCAAATATGGTTTGCATATGTTATTGTAAAAAAAAATAAGTATCCATACCAAATATGGTCAGGATCGGTCCATTTTTCAACAAAGTTGCATATATTAACGATGCCCTCGAAATTCGAGTGAAAATTTTTGGAAATTTTATTTTTTCATTTAATAAATTATTGACCCTAAAGGTATGCTAATTAATTTTAGACAATTCACAAATCAACACTTTTTTAGTTTATGTGAAAGAAGAAAACAAAATCATTTTTTTTGCAAACGCATTAAAAGAAACAAACACATTGTATAGCATTGTATAATTTTATGTATGTATTAGTAGCAATTTAATGAGCATAACTCCAAAAAAATTTTAAAATTTCGAAATCTGTAAGTCCATTGGACAGCTAAGAAAAAATACCTTTCAAATAAGATAGCTTGACCAAAATCGGGTCACAAGAAATCGCCTTATTTTCTATAACCAAATAGTTGGATCTTAAACCTTTTCTCTAAACGCATAGTATAGGGAAGAGGCCGCCAAAGTACGGCCCGCGGGCCATATCCAGCCCGTTATAGCAACCCATCTGGCCCCCTAGTTAAAATGCGAAAGTAATACAATTAGTATGAAAAAAGCTGTTGTATAGTTAAGATGTAGCTTAGCTTTAAAAATTTTAAACAAAAAAATATCTTAATTTAAAGTAAATATACATTGTATATGTACAAAAATTAGTGTTCTTAAAATCTAATTATAAAAATTGTTAATTTTCTTGTTTAGCTCCCAGAAGATGGTTTACAGAATATAACCGAAATATCGGAAGAAAATAAAGAAATTTTATTACGAATCTTGTGTGTTTTATTTTAATAACATACAACAAAAGACCTTAAGCCGAAATATAAACAATTTCAAACTTCAACACAGGTCACCAACACAAACACCCTACAGTAATACAAATATTAAAAAAAAGAATTTGTGAAAGCATTACTAAATTAAAGCGCCCCGGTAGGTGAGTAGGTAGCGTGCTTGCCTATCATACGGGGATCGTGGGTTCGATTCCCACCAGAGACTTTGGTCTGTCGCTGCAAAAATCAGCCAAATGGTCCTTGTCACCCGGCTTATCCCAATTACTTTGTATTGTAATTAATATAAATAAATAAATAAAAAATCCAAATTTAATTTTTTTCTAATATTATTAAATTTTCTAATATTAAAAATTTGTATACTTCCTTTTTTGTGAAAGTTTTTATTTTCAAGTACATATTACATATTTCTACTCTGCGTAGAAAATTTAAATTGTAAATCCTGTAGCAAATTTAAATATATTCGTACCAATGTCGTCATCTAAAATAAGAAAAATTTATAGCGAGTGTCGAATGTTTAACGAAAAATGGACAATAAAATGTTTTGTTATACAATTTAAAGACAAAATGATATATCTTATTTGCAACGAAACAATTGCAGTTTATAAAGAATATAATGTGAATAGGCACTACAATACGAAGCATTCTGTGATGTACTTAAAATATGATGGGGAATTACGTAAAAAAGAAGTTGAAACTCTAAAAAAATCACTTTCAAATCAGCCAAATACATTTAAACAAATGTCGAATCAAAATATATCTTCAGTACGAGCAAGTTATCATGTTGCTAAGTATATTGCTGATGCAGGGCGCCCATTTACAGACGGGGAATTCGCGAAGAAATGTGTATTCAAAATAGCAGAAGAAATATGTCCACCAAAATTGAGTGCATTTAAAAATGTAAGTTTATCTGCAAACACAATAATGAGAAGAATTGAAAATATTGGTACCAGCGTTTTTTCGCAGCTAAAAGAAAAAGCAAAGAAATTTATATTTTTTTCAATTGCACTCGATGTGTCCGATACCGCTCAGCTTCTTATTTTCATTCGAGGAACAAATGATGCTTTTCAGATAACTGAAGAATTAGCTGCTCTCAAGAGTCTTAAGGGAACAACCACTGGAGAGGATATTTTTTTAATGTTTCCGAAATAATGACATAACTACAATTAAATCATAAACAGTTGATGTGTGTAACTACAGATGGTGCAAAAAATATGATTCGAGCAAATATAGGTCTCATTGGACGGATTAATAAGGAGTGTGAAACATTGGGGATAAAACACCTATGCACTTACATTGTGTTATACATCAGCAAGCATTGTGTGGAAAAATATTAAATGTAAAATCTATTATGTCAGTGGTTATTTCAACCATAAATTTTATTCGAAGACATGGTTTGAATCATCGTCAATTCCAAGAATTTCTAACATCAATTAATGCTGAGCACGGCAACGTTCTTTATCATATCGAAGTTCGCTGGTTGAGTAGAAGGAAAGTACTAAAACGTTTTTTTGATCTTCGTCATGAAATTGACATTTTTATGAACGAAAAGCAAAAGCCTATTGCTGAATTATCAGATCATGCATGGTTGTGTAAATTAGTTTTTTTAACCGATATTACTGCACATATAAACGATCTAAATTATAAGCTCTAAGGTAAAGGAAAATTTGCATATTCATTCTTTTACGATGTAAAATCTTTTGAAGTTAAATTGGAATTCTTTAGAAACCAGCTCGTCAATAAAAATATAGTACATTTTCAGTGCTGCTCAAAATTGTTGGAGACTCAGCAATATACAAAAGTTTTCCCTTATGTAGAATTTAAAAAAACAATAGAATCACTGCAAACTTACTCTAAACAAGTAAGAGTGTTAAATTCGGCTGTACCGAATCTTTGATACCCTCCACCTCGGTTTGAGTCTTGATAATAAATGTAAATGAAAAAGTAAACAATTCGTTAAACTTAATACCAAATTATTTCAGCAAATTCTTTGGGTTGGTTTTCTTTTTTACTGTTATTTCGGATTTATTTCGGTGTTTGCTTTTTGGTCGTCGTGGTTGCTGATCGCATGCATTTAGGTTATATACCTATATGCATGCGTTTCCGGTTATATGACATAACTTCTTTTTAATTTAGTTTTTGCTAATTAAATAGCTCGCCCTAACCTCCATTGCAAAGGTAATGGTTGTGTAGGGTGGCTATATACATTAAATCGTGCTAATTGGAGATGGCTGTATAGTTTCTTTTAACTGGCCAAATATTTCTTCATTGCGGCCATATAGATCGGATGGAGTAACAAAATAGTAACCAAAAAAAAAAAACTATCTCAATTTTTTCATTAAAATATTGCCATATTTGGAAATCATAGAGAATACATTTATAATAATAAATATTCAAATTGGGGATGCCAAACGCAAAAAACCAAATGTCCCAAACATTTTAAATAAAATAATTTGTTCTCTTTATTCTCTGAAAAACTTTCATCCAAAAAAAATTCTGAAAATTTATATATAAAAATAACATTCTCATCAAATTGCGTTTATTTATGTAACAGTTTTTATTTTCGCAATTCTTAAATATCATTTAACGTTTTCTAAAATTAATTGAATTTAAATTAATGTTTTCTGTGTTGTGATTCTGTAAATTTCAACGATCCGTCAATCGCAAAATATATCGACAGCTACTGTTGTTTGCACTAAGGATTAAGTGATTCACTAAGTACATACATCTAAACGACAGTCGACAAATCTATTTTTCTATTCATTTAAATTGTAAACGAGTGGCATCTCTGTCAAAATAAGCGAAAAACACAAAGAATAGAAAAAAACAAATTACTTCGTGTTTGACAGGTTGATTTTATGTTTATGTTTAATATCTTTATTTTGTTTACTAATATTTCTGTTTATTTATTTGAAAATGAAATAAAGAATTGAATATGCTATTTAATTTTTTTATTTACATCTATAAAAAAGTTTTTTAATTAAAGCAAAATATTTTCACTATTTTATGATTTTTATTTATGTATGACGACATTTCAACCTAAAAATTTAAGTTTTTATCGATTGAATAAACAACACAAAAATGGTTGTCGTTTAGATAACAACAACAGCTGACTTTAACAATAGCGAATATCGTTTAAAAATTTTACTGATTATTTTGCTTTTCGTTTTTAACGATTCGACAATCGCTAAAATAAATTACTGAAAAGCTATTAATTTCTCCTGAATGCCAATATTTTTATTTTAAGGTAAACATTTTTTAAATGTAGACATATTTGGTGTTTGTTTTGGAATTTCAATTTGTGTTTAACGAATAAAATTTATATGTATATTAAAGATGCAATTGATGTCTTCCCACGTTTTGATATGATTTTCTGAAATTCAGTTAATATTTTCTAATTTATAATTGGAAATTTTAATACCAGTTTTTAGAATTGATATTTTCTTAAATTTGAATGGAAAATTTAAAAAGTGCAATTTTGTATTTATGCGAATAATAATGCTTTAGTAATTATAAACAATTTTTAAAAATTAGATGTAATCGCAATCAGATATTTTATAGGTAAAGCAGAATAATAATTCTATATAACTATGTAGAACTGTTTTGAAAGCAAAAAACTCATTGATAACTCGGTAACTCTATTTGGTAAAGACAACGAAAAGTTAATATGCCAAACTTATGTTCATATTTGTAAAAGAATAATGAAAAAACGTATGAAATAAAAGACTAGCCGGTGTATACTCTTAACATTGTTATGTATAATATCTATTTGAAAATATTGACATTCATGTTAAAATAGAAATAACTATTGCAAAGCTAATTAGAACAAAAATTGTGGCGCCATCTATTGTGGTATAGTCACGCTGAGCAAAATGAAGTGACACTCTGTTAATCCAAAAGAAATGTATTTTCCCCACATTAAAATATTGCAGAATTTTATGTAAATAAAATAATATACCGATTTATTTCTAACGTGCAGTTATTATGGATATACATATATAGAATATATGTAAATTATTTGTATTATTTAATATGTGTATGTATTTATGTACATATATGTAAATATTACACACACAAAAAACAACATCAAACGTAATTTTTCTGTTTTTCTCTTTAAATAAATTAATACATAAAAATTTTTTTGCTAAATTAATATTGTTTTCCTTTTATTAACAACTAGGTATTTTAGCATTATTTGCTTTAGATGCAGTGAATTTTTACTCCCTTTATGTTAACTCGTAGTGTCTGCTTGTCGAAAAAATTTTGCATCGGATTGAACCCCTTTCCCGTGACCCAATCGATCTGAAACTTTGCAGGCAGGCTCGTGGCAATGACAGAAATGATCTAGTAAATTTTTTTAGTGATGCCAAAACAATGGAAACTTTTAAATTTTTTTTACCAGAGTTGATAAAAAAAATGTACAAAGGGTTAGTTTTTATTATATTATTACCACAACGACCACAAAAACAACAAGTCTAGCTATGAGAACAATATAACATTTAGAATAACAACAATAACACTATAGAAACATCATATTTTAAATTTTTTTTTTTTTAATTTTTCAGAGATTTCCCTGGACCTGTTCCACCGATTTTAATGATTTTTGAAATTGAAATCTTCCCATGAATTTGGAGAATCATTCTCACTAAAAAATGATCACCTTAGCTATCCTATTGAGGGCGTGATCGTGACAAGAACAACATAGAAAATTATATTTTTTCAAGACTTTTTTTAGTTCTTCATTCAAATCTCGGGCCCTAATCGACCGATTTCGACGATTTTAAATAGCAAACTTTTCAGGATGTTAATGAATCATTTTCTCAGAGTAACGACATTCTGAACGATGTATATAAGGAAGGAAATTTGATTCAATTCTACCAAAATTTAGATGACACTATAATTCAAAATATTAAAAAATTTGCAAGTGAGCACATATCAATGTTTGGAAGCACTTATATTTGCGAACAAATATTTTCACGTATGAAATTCGTCAATTTCAAGAGAGATTGACTGATTCTCATTTGGCGCAAATTCTGTGGATATCAGTTTCCCAAGAACATATAAACATTAATAATATTGTAAATGCAACTAAACCCCAGTTCCATAATGCTTTTTTTAATTACTTTTTCAATAAAAATAAATGTATAAAAAGATATAAATTATTAGTGTTATAAGTTTATTTAAAAAGTCTTGCATACGAAAACTTTTTTCCTTCTATTAGTTCTTTTCAGTTTTTGGCCCAGTTCATATTTTTTAAAACTCTATTTGGCCTTTTGTTCAAAAACTTTGGCGACCACTGGTATAGGGTATTGTATAGTCGGTCAAGACCGACTATACTTATCTTACTTGTTTGAGTCAGCAACAAAATTAGTTCGATGCCCTGTAACTGCTGTATCTGTCGAATTTTCATATTGAAATTTTTTATATTACCGATTTGAAAAAATTTCCTAAGCAGTTGCTTCCTGGTGCTCACAGATCTACATGATTGTTTTTCTAAATATTATAAAATATTGCATTCCACTCTTTGTATTTTTGGTATTCTTAAATTGATTTTTACCCTGATAAATTGTTGATCACCAATCAAAATTCTATTGTATTGTTCATTATATTGTAATCAAGTGCATTTTACAGGTCATGAGCATGTGATAAATATAGTCTCAAAAATTTAATTTCAAATAAGTTTGTAGTTGCTAATAACATTAAGTTGTATCGTATGTGTGTTATGTTTGTTAATTTGTGAGGTAAGTTCAAAATTTAAATAAAAGAAAAAAAAAATTAAATAATAATAAATTCTTAAAATACTTTTTGCAAAATATTCATATTTCAAGAAAAACCACTGTAGCCTATTATAATTTTCTATTTCTTTTTGTTGTCACATAAATACTAAAGCTTACTTTGAGGCTTTGGCATACTTTGAGGTGGATTATTAAGTTTAAAAATATGCGACCTACTTTTTTCGTTAGGACTATTAAATAATTTTTTTTTATTTTCATAAACTTTTCCACGAAACAATTTACTACCTTTTAGTTTGTTTGGTAACTTTGTAGCATAAAATTGCAGCTCTCAAATAACCTTCAGCTTGTTTATGATGCTTTAGCTATTTCCCATATCAGCATATATAACGAAGGTATAACATTATTTATTTACATACGACATTTTTATGATTTAAACATCTCGGGTGGAAAATTTCCTTTAAGTAAGTTTTTTTTTTTAAAGATGTATGTAGAAATGTAACACTTGAGTAAGTGCAGCAGCAGTAACATCACAATATCATAATAGCAAAATTGTATTCTCATTATCGTCAAGCCAGGGAGAGAGTGAAAGATGTGTGGTGGCACTTATTGAAATATTAAATTTAATATCATTTGCATTTTTTATTATATTTTACATGTGAAAACAACAGAAACCGACTGACAAAACATGACTACCTGACAACTGCTATCAATGTCAATTTAATGCAATATTTATGTTAGAAGTACGAGAAGGATAAAGTTAAATATGCATATTCCGAAATGGAATTTTATTGACAATTTAGAGTAGTGCAAGGTTTGTAGTTGGAGAAAAAAAAAATAAATGTGAAAATTTCTTTTCACTCATTTTGTTCATTTTTAAATAAATATAGCATACTTTCAGGTTACTCGTTAGTTTTTCCACTAAATGCATTTGCATGTTTTCCTTTTTGTTGCTTGTAAAACGAAAGTGCTATAAAATCATTAAAGCGGAAAACTCTAATGTTTACGAAAAGTGTTTGAGAAATTACTTTTTATTATTTTTTCGGGAACTTATATAATTTCTTTATTATCTTGAATAAGTGATTTGAACTTGTTGGCCGTCATAAAAGAATAACAAAAAATAAAAGAAAAAACCGGCGAGAAAGTTAACAATTACGGTCAACATCTTTAGACCTCATGTCAAGCCACAACAACAGTAAAGGCAACGAGATTTCAGTAAGCAACACATTATGGTTAACAAAAATTGCAAAAAAAAAAAAAAAAGAAACTCAACAATAATCATTTTCTACCTTTTCCTTTGACATCTAAAGTGCGACAACTAAACGTCGAGCTTTCTATGTTCAACATTAAATAGAATGATAAAAGAAAAATATTGTGGCGACGAGACTTACAAACATTGAAAATGTCTGCTTTACCGCTTTCACCACACAAGCAACTATTGTTGCACTGTATGTAATGCTTGTATGCAACACTTCCAACGACAGCATTGCTACTATATTTTCATAGCATTATTATTTTTTTTTTTACTTTTGTTGAAATTTTTTGGCAAAATGCCAATCATATACATATAAAGTAGCATGTAGCAGGAAACAGCGAAGAGTTGGCGAAAACTAAAAATGGCATGTAATTCAAGCCGAACAATAAATGCAGTTTATTTTGTTGCCAATTGTTTTGCTAGTGGTAAATTGCGGATTTTGTTGTTATAGTTTGTTTTTTTAGAATTTTTCTATTGAGATGTTGAAATAATTTTGCAAAAGGTAATTGTTTAAGGATATACATATATTACATACTCGAAAAGGTGTTGCATTAGTTTATGTTAAACTCGACATAATGTCAGGCGAAAATAAAAATGTTTTAATGACCAAAAAGTATTTGAGGGAAAGGGAAATATTAAAATAATAAAATGATATAATTGTAGCTATAGTTTTTCCAATTGTATTTCAGAAAACATCAATTGATTTTCAGGAATGAACATTGATATTCGGGAATTCACAAATGTATTTTAGAAATTATCAGAATATTTCAAATTATTAAAATTGAATATAAGAAAATTTTTTTAATTTAATTAATTCTTTATTTAGTTAATAGCAAAATTTACATATTGCTTACATATTAGGAAAACATATTGCACAGATTTGGCTTTGCCTTATTTCTAAAGTATTATTATAAATTTTAAAGTAAAGTGAAAGGTTAAAAGATTTAAAGCCGAAGGAAACTATTAACAAAAATTTACAATATGAAAAGAAAAAAATAAACAAATAGGAGTGTTAAATTCGGATGTGCCGAATCTTTGATACACTCCACCTCGGTTTGGTTATGAATAATAAATATAAACAAAATATTTGAAAAAATAAACAATTTGTTAAACTTACTAACAAATTATTTGTTAAACTTTCTAAACTTATCAACAAATTATTTCAGCAAATACAGTGATTTTTTTTAGCATTTTTGGAGGTATCTCCATATTTTAGACCATATCTTGATGCAGTTATGCCCAATGGGTTAACCCATTTCAAATACCAACATGCTCTTAGTAACGACAAACAATATTGTTTAAACTTTACCCAGGCAAATGGTTTATTTTGTTGAATGACCGTAATTTCAAAACACAGATAGACCGACGCATATACGGACAATATAAGGACTCGAGTTGTTATAGGGATTAAGAATGCAAATACTTTATGGGGTCGCAAATCATTGCTCAATGTGTTACAACAGAATACCAATAGTCACAATAAGGAATACTACTTTTAAATGTTTTGAGAGCGAAAAATTATTCGGTATTTCAAAATAAAATTTCTAAAAATGTTGGCAATTTTTGGTTTGCATATACCAAGAAAATGTGCTTTTTTTTTTTTAAAGAATTTGCTTTTTTAAAAAAAATTTATTTAAAAAAGGTTATTTTGTATAAAAGATCCTTGTTTGAGAAAAGGTAGGTTAGGTTGAAAGTGGCTGCTAAACCAAAGGAAAAGTACATTTAGACTCTGGGGTCCATTGTGATACCACGGGACGAATAGGTGTTCCCCCCAGTCCCCACCGTAGAACCAGTTTGAGCTCCTGATGAAGCCCCTGATATGTGAAATGTCCACATTTGAGAGAAGAAAATAAAAAAATATGTATGTAAAAAATGCGTAAAACTTATTTAAATGCATATGTAAAATAAAATCAAAATCTGTATTTCTGAATTTCTACAAATAGATGGAGTAGTCAGGCATAAATTTGTAGTCTTGACACACACTTCCACACATATTCATACATACATATGTATTTGATTTCATTTAAAATGTGATTTTATTTTTTTAAAGTTAAATAACAGTTTGAATTTTTTTCAAAGCATACTAAGATTTTATTTTTCATATTTTTTTGCATTCAAATCTTTTTTTTTACAAATTTGGTCATTACGTTTCTTGTTGTGGTGTTGAAAAACTTAAAATTTTAGATGAATCTACAAATGGAGAAAGTGTTAGTGGATTAGCAATTAAATACGGTTTAGCCAAATCTACAATATGCACTATTCTAAAAAATAGGCAAAAAATATTGAATAATATGGAGAAAACTAATTTTGGTAGTAAACACCGAACTGTAATGAAAGATGGGGGGTTTCCAATAATGGGAAATAAACTGTTTCAGTGGTTCCAAATGCAAAGCAAAAAACACGTTCCCATTAGTGGAGAAATATTGAAATCAAAGGCAAATGTGTTTCACAATCAAGATTATAATGACAATTTTAAAGCCAGTAATGGGTGGCTTACTCGTTTTAAAAATAGATTCAGAATAAGATTACTTAAGCAATGCGGTGAAAAATTAGGAGTTAGTAGAACCTTTTAAAAAGTAACTGCACAAAATCTTACATGATAATGATTTATCTGAGGAGGTAATTTTTAATGCAGATGAGACCGGGTTATTTTGGAAGCTCCTTCCTGACAGGACATATGTACATGCAGGGAAAAGAGTGCCCCTGGTCGGAAAATGGCAAAAGAAAGAATAACTGCTGCTATGTGCAAACGCAGCCGGGCCCAAAATAATCCGTCCTCTTATTATCAGAAAAGCACAAAAACCTTGCTCGTTTAGGAACAAAGTCATACCATTGGATGACCAGTTTAGTTTTTAAAAATTGGTTCCATGAGAAGTTTATACCAGAGGTATATTTTTGCTTCTTTTTTTCTTAATTTTAAAACAATGATTTCTATATTTTTTAGGTTGTGTCATTTTCAATAGAAAAAAATTTACATAAAAAGGCTGAAGATCAGTTAGTTAAACAAACATGTGACGATTTATGGCTTTAAACAACGGTTTATGATTGGTACTTGGAACGCTAGAACTCTTTCGGAAACATCTCGAATCGAGCAAGTTCGTAGGGAAATGGCTGCACATAGTTTGGATGTCTTAGGACTTAGCGAGGTACGATGGCTTAGCAATGGTTCCACTAACTTACCAAATGGCTTTCATTTCATATACTCGGGTAATGATACGCATAGAAAGAATGGAGTTGGAATACTACTTTCGCCGAAAGCTAGTCACGCTTTGTTGGAACATAATGCTATCTCCGATCGCATTATCATTGCGAGAATAAAGTCAAAGTTTCGCAAGATTTCGATCATTCAATGCTACGTCCCAACGGAACCCGACGACGATAGGGTTAAGGATGTTTTTTATGATCAACTAGATGCTGTTGTCAGCATATAAAGGTATTTATCGGAGACTTTAATGCGAAAGTAGGCAACAAAAATAATAACTTACAGTCATTCATGGGTATACATGGTCTTGGTATGGTCAGAAACAACAATGGAGACAGACTGATTGACTTTTGTGCTCGAAACCGATTATTTCTCGGTGGTACAAAGTTCCCACTTAAGGACATACACAAGTATACGTGGGTTTGTCCTGCTGGCCGTACGTGTAACCAAATCGATCATGTCCTGATGAGTAAGCTATTTTGGGATCCTTAATGGATGTAAAGACCCGAGGAAGAGCGGATGTCGACAGTGATCACCGATTACTCGTAGCTACGCTTCGTTTACGACCAGCTGTAATCAAAACTAGGGATAGGCCCGATAAATACAATACAGCACGGCTCCTTGACCGTAATATAACAGTTATACAACAACAACTTAAGGACTGCTTCGCTCATGAACCAAATCAAAACACATGGGCAGACGTATCGTTAGTTTGTAAAGAAACTGCTAGATCAGTGCTTGGATTAAAAAGTAGCAAGATTAAGCCGTGGATTAGCGATGAATCTTTGATGGAGATACAAAACCGTAAAAAAAATCACAATGATCGCATAAATGCTAAAACTCACGCACAAAAACAGCAATCTAGATCCCAATATCGGCAGTCTGCACGTCGAGTTCGTAACTTGGTTCGTTCTGATCGCGAAAGATATTATAACGGCATTGCTGAACAGGCGGAGCAAGCAGCAAATACAGGTTACTTGCGTGGTGTATATTCAGCTATTAAAGAGCTAAGTGGAAATAATATAAGAGGCACCGCGATTGTAAAAGCAGTCGATGGATCTGAAATAACAGCACCCGAACAACAACTTGAGCAATGGCGCTATTTCTTTTCACTGCAAGTTTCATCAACTAGTAGCGAGACTCAAGACGACGATCGATTTTTTACAACTCGTCGCAATCCCAGGAGAGACATATCTACAGGTCCCCCGTCATGCTCAGAAATTGAAGATGCGTTTAATAGAATTAAAAACAATAAAGCATCAGGTCCAGACAACATTCCTGCTGAACTTTTGAAATATGGCGCTGTTACTTTAGCTCAGTTTCTTACCCCTATTATCCATGAAGCCTGGACATCAAACCACATACCAGATGAATGGAAGGAAGGAACAGTGGTCACACTACCCAAGAAAGGAGATTTGACCCAATATAAAAATTGGCGTGGCATAACTGTTCTTAACGCCATAGGCAAGATTATGGCCACCCTTATACTGCAAAGAATTTCTCCTGTTGTGGATCAGATTTTGCGTACTGAGCAGGCAGGATTTAGACAAGGTCGATCCTGTGCTGATCACATCAATACTTTGCGCACAATTATCGAACAATCTGCTGAATATAATACTCCTCTTTATTTACTTTTTGTCGACTTTGAACGGGCATTTGATACTATATCCCGAAACTCCATGTGGTCGGCGCTAACCTACAAAGGAATTCCTGAAAAAATAGTTAACATGATACGTGAACTAGATAGGGATGCACAATGTAGGATACGTTTTAATGGAAATGAGAGTCGGCCATTCGTTCCCACCACTGGTGTGCGACAAGGATGCATCCTCTCTCCAACGTTGTTTTTGCTACTTCTTGATTGCATAATGGAAAAAACCAACAGAGATGCACCTTTCGGTATCAGATGGACTTTATCTGAATTTCTATATGACATAGACTATGCTGATGATATATGTTTAATGGCACATCGTTTTTCGGATATCGAAGCAAAACTTTCCAGACTATCCGAAAACGCTAAAAAAGTTGGTTTAAGTATTAATATAAACAAAACAAAGCTCATGCGCATAGGCACAGATATCACCACACCGTTAGTTATTAACGGTCAGACCATTGAAGATGTAAATGCTTTCTGCTACCTTGGTAGCCAGATAACTAAGGACGGTGGGTCAAATGCTGACGTAGCCTATCGCATAAATAAAGCACGAGTGGCTTTCTCTTCCTTAACCAAAATTTGGAGAAGAAATAATATTTCTCGTAAAACAAAAGTACGTATTTTTAACTGTAGTGTAAAGTCTGTGTTGCTTTATGGCTGCACTACATGGAGCTTAACGCAAGATACCATTAAAAAAATTCAAACATTTATTAACAAATATCTGAGACAAATTTTTCACATCCACTGGACAAGCAGAATTTCAAACGATGCCCTGCTCCAAAGAGCAAGCTCCTTGCCAGTTCACATAGGGTTTCGCAAACGAAAGTGGACGTTTAGGGGTCATATATTGCGAAGACCACAAACAGAAATTGCCAGAATAGATCTAGATTGGAACCCTCAAGGATAACGCCGCCAAAGTAGATCCCGTAACACCTGGGTTCGATGCATTAAACAAGAATGTCTACTAGCTCGTATATCCTGGAACCAAACAAAAACAATTGCCAGAGATAGAATCAGATGGAGAGAATTCGTTGATGCCCTATGTTCACTCTGAACTTTATTTAAGTATTTGTAGTTTTCAGAAATGTATTTATATTGATATTTAAGTAAATAAAGAACATATATGTATATATATATATATGCCGTCAAATTTTACTCCTCTAATACAACCGATGGACCAACATGCAATACGTCTTGTAAAGCTGCATTATAAAAACAGTCTCTTATCTAAAATTAAACCTCAGGAGAGGTCGATATTAGAAAGTTTTTAAAAAACTTACCTTGTACGATGCCTCTATAAAACTCGCATTGGCATTGAAACGTGTTTCAGAAACTTCATTATCAAAATGATGGAATAAAATTTTGTACAGCAACGGCCAACACTTTGATGAAGAAGATGATATACTATTGGACGAAGATGAAGAAATTAATGCACAATTAGAGAACGATACACCTGCAGATGAAGGGCTAAAAATTAAACATTGCGATGTGATAAAAAAACTTTAATATATGTATTCAGTGGGGACAGGAAAATAATATCGGTATCTCCAAGAGATTAATTTTACGAGACTTCAAGAGGAAGCAATTGAAAAAAGTTTAAAAAAATCGCAAAAACAGACGTCAATAACAATTTTTTTAAATAATTTCTTTTTAATTTATCACTTTTTCACAAGGTTCAGAAAATACACACATGAAACACACAATGTTCTGTTCAAAAGCAGTTAACACATATCTTTATTTTCATATCAATTATGTGCGTTTCTAAATTTTCTACGGTGCCCAACACAATCATGACTGTGTTCGTTTTAATATTTCGTTATTTACACGAACATTTTTGTATCACGTACTTTTTGTTTCAATCACACATAAACCACACATTTTTGAGTGTTGCTTTATTTGTACTAAGAAAAAACAGGACATGTACAATAAACAGGTTCGAGTTCAGTTATATTTTAAACACGACTTAAAATATAACTGAACTCGAACCTGTTTATTTTAAACATGACTTAAAATATAACTGAACTCGAGCCTGTTTATTGTACATGTTCTGTTTTTTCTTAGTACACGAGCCAGAACACGAATTTAAAATATAACTGAACTCGAACCTGCTTATTGTACATGTTCTATTTTTTCTTAGTACACGAGCCAGAACATGACTTAAAATATAACTGAACTCGAACCTGTTTATTTATATGTTCTATTTTTTCTTAGTACACGAGCCAGAACACGACTTAAAATATGACTGAACTCGAACCTGTTTATTGTACATGTTCTGTTTTTTCTTAGTACACGAGCCAGAACACGGCTTAAAATATAACTTAATTCGAACCTGTTTATTGTACATGTTCTGTTTTTTTTTTTCAGTACACGTACCAGAACACGAACTTCAAATAAAGCAACACTCGAATCTGGGTGGTTTATGTGTGATCGAAACAAAAAGTACGTGATAGAAAAATGTTCGTGTAAATAACGAAATAATAAAACGAACACAGTCATGATTGTGTTGGGCACCGAAGAAAATTTAAAAACAAACATAATTGATATGAAAATAAAAATATGTGTGTGTTGGTCTAAGTTATGTTTGTTTACATATATGTACGAGTTTTTTATTCAGTGTGTGTTTTTTCTGAACTCTGCTTTTTCATTAACTTTTTTATAAAATCCATTTTTTAATAATAAGATATGATACGAATTGTACTTTTTATTCGTTTTTTTATGAATAAATATTTTTTTGCTTAGTACTGGTTTTAACGAATTTTTCAATTTAATGAACAAGGCTGACAATCAATTGTTTGTTAAATCGGGAAACCACTGTACTTAATCTATGGCCACTGTTATAACTATTTGTTTAAACAGTTCCGCTTGCACAGTCTTGTAAACTTTACTTTTGTAAACCATGTGACAATTTTGGCCTTAATATTCATTTTGTCATAATGAAATTGAATATAGTAAGAAATTTAATGAACAAAGATTTGCATGTTGAAACATGGCTCATAGACATTTAAGCCTTAACAAGATAGAAAAAACTGGCTACAAAATTTTAAATAATTTAAACGTTCCAAAATGATTTACAACTTTCTGAATAAATAATGATTGCCAACATATCGGCAATAACAATAAACAGAATTTTTAATTTTATACAGAAGACACGCCGTGATGAGTGCTAACAGAACTATAATTGTAAAACCCACGTAAATATAAACTTAAGCTATGGCGATGCCTAAGAGCAGTTATTTATGCGCCTACATACGATAAATGTATAAGCCTATTGAAAATAAAATTCTACACCATGGTCATATGATAAATCATTATGTGTATTTATTAATCATGAGTACAACACACTCACACACATATATATAAGCTCAGCTCTATATATATAGAGATACAAACACACACCTTTAGACAAACATACGTTTATAGTTGTGGACTTGATTCAGCATTAAAGGCTTAACATACACTTATATTAGTATGTATGTGTGTTTGCTTGTTATGTTTATAACTGTATATTTTTGAGGTTTTTATAATGATGATTGTTAGTGTGAATATATCCAAAGGCTTTTCGATAAATGTTTTGCCAAGCCAACAAATTGTAGGTCCCTCAGAAATTGTTTAGTTTAATATAATTTCAATAAATTTTTTGTATAAATTTTTATTCTTAAGCAATGAACTGCGTTTTATAATTATGTAAGTACAAATATATAAAAAAAATTATTCAATTTATGAACTTATGAAAAATGGTTAAAATTTTAAAAAACAATAACTAAAATTTTAATTCGTAACCAATGAATTACTATTCATATTGAGCCCTAACCACGAAAAGAGCGTAAGCGCCAAAAATCTAATTTTCAGGAGTGAGTTTTTTTTTCACATTTTCTTTAAAATTTGTATGAGCGATTTCGTTAAAACTTAAAGTGTAACCTATTAAAGGTCTCTAATTAGTGATATATACATTCTTCGGTAAATTTTGTGTGCAGTAAATTAGTTTTGATGCTTACGTTACTACTATAGGCAGTTGAGATTAAAAATTTTGTCTTTAGTTTAAAAAAAATCATACAAAAAATTTTTACTTAACCCTTTAATGCCCGATCTTGCCTATAGGCAACACGGTATATTTTAGCTTACAGTTCCTGTAATTTTTATTTTTTTCTCCTACGGTTTTTTTTTTCCCAGAGTAGCTTGTTATATTTTGCAAGCCTAATGGCAAATATTTTACTGTTAGTATTGACAGATATCATGTGAGAGCTAATCTTATTTGACTGAACATGTAAAAATTTGTTTCTGCAAAAACTGAGTTTACAAATAATCACAAAAAAAAGTAATAAAGATATTTAAAAGATTAAATTTAAATGCTTAAATATACTTTTTAGGGGTAAGAATATTAGAAAAAAAAAAATTACTTTTAGATGGCGGTCAGTAATTTTTCAAACACAATGTTCCCTATAGGCCACATTTCATAACGACTAAACCAGGATATATAGGACCTTGAAATTGATAACCGTTCTTATTTAGGTCTAAACTAACAATTACAATTACAATAAGCTTGAAAAATGTTTATCCACGCCCCAATTAATTCGAGCATGAAAGGGTTAATGTAGTAGTTTTGAAGGAAACTAAGGTACAATTTTTACATCTATTCCGTTTAAAGTATCTTTGACATTTTGGATATGTTTTATTCCAAAATATGAGTTAAGAAAACTTTGAATAATTTTATGTCAACATGGTTTTGGGTAATTCCATGTCAAATCAACCAATGGGTGTACACTACCTTCTCCAAATTGTAGGAAGACAGATTATTAGAGAGCTAAAATAAGTGCAAAGTTTGAGGGCACTGGCAATTCTGCATCCGGAAATATGTGGTCTTGAAAATCGTAAAAAAAGGTCAAAATTTACAAAGTTGTACTTACTTAATTATCATTTTCTTGAAAAGTATTATAGTTACGCAACTCATCAAGGTTGCATTTGAAAGGCTAATTAATTATCTTTAATTTGATATACAACATGATTTTTTTTTGGAAAGGTCCAAGGTCACATCTCTTGACCTATAATTCGGGAGCCTATAGCTGTAAAAACGACAATTTTAAAAATCTGAAAAAAATATATGTTTAAGATTGGTTCCTTCCCTAAAGTTCCAAAAAATTTCAGACTGGGGGTATGCTTGGATCCAGAAATATTTATCATAGAGTAAAGGTAGATATTTAAAAAGTCGGTGCTGTTACTGTTACTGTTTATGAATGTGGTTGGTTGTGCTCCTGAGCGTCGGCGGGCTAAGCACGCACGCCGCTATTTGTTTCTGGTTCTTTAGCTCTGTACTGTACTCAGTACAGACCTGTGTTAGGGTTGGTTTGACAGGTAATTATGTTAGAGCGAGACAACAGTATAAATGTTGTCGGGTGTGGTTCGTAGTGTCAAATAACTTGGATATAGAGAAATTATTGAAAAACGAGAAGTCAAAGGAAACACCACGAAAAAAAAACCATTCTAATGTGGTTCTAGCAGATGCGTCAGGAAGCCATAATGTATGTGTTTGTAAAATACATCAAAATACAAAACTAATGCTCCACGCAATAAACCTGAAAAAATTGACAGAAAATGTGCAGGATTTTGTGCTGGAAACTTATAAAGATTGTTTAAAAAGACTTATATGCAATCCCCCATCACCAAATTGCTACCTTGGCAGATGTAGCATGTGTCCAGATATACAAAATTTTAAAGAGAAACTTGGTGAATTATTATTAGAAAATGAAATTGATGAAATCATATATAAACAGTGGATAATTGCAGATAGAGACTCTTTGGAAACTATTATTAAAGAAACTGATTCTTTTCTGGATTCTTTATGCAAAAAACTGCAAACTCTTCTACCCCATTCATTCGTATCTAAAGAGCAGGGTGCATTTATGGCTCACAAAAAGTCTGCGTTGGAAGAAAATGAGTATTTAGTAATTTGCGACTTCTCCGAAAATGCAACTTTTGTGGTTCAGGATTCTGTGCAAGGCTTTTTATGGAATAATAGCCAGGCCACACTATACCCAATAGCAATTTATTACAAATCAAATGGAAAATTAGAAACTACAAATTTTATAATAATATCAGACTGTCTAATACATAATACCATAGCAGTTCATTTATTTCATCGCCACCTAAATGAGTTTTTAAAAAACAAGTTTTTGAAAATACCAAAGAAAATTTTTTATTTTTCGGACGGTTCTTCCGCTCAATTTAAAAATAAAAAAAACTTTGCCAATTTATGCCATCATAGCGAAGATTTTAATTGTTCCGCTGAGTGGCATTTCTTTGCTACCAGTCACGGCAAAGGACCTAGTGATGGTCTTGGGGGAACGGTAAAGCGTGAAGCACGAAGAGCCAGCTTGCAACGTTCATTCGAAGATCAGATAACTACTCCTCTCCACTTGTATAATTGGTGTCAGCAAACTCTTCAGAACTGTAACTTTGCATATTTAACAGAAAAAGATTATGAAGAAGAAGAGAAATTGCTAACTGGTAGATTTATAGGATTACGTACAATTCCGGGAACTCAAAAGCAGCACAGCTTCATACCAATTTCAAAAACACAATTACAAGCTAAAATTTATTCCGCTGATAGCAAATTTGTAATTGAAAACATTTATAATAAAACTAAACAACAACAACAGCATTCATCATAATAATGTCAACAACAACAACAACAACAACAACAACAACAGCATTCATCATAATAATGCCAACAACGCCAACAACAACAGCATTCATAATAATAATAATTCACTTGTTAAATATCTACCTTTACTCTATGATAAATATTTCTGGATCCAAGCATACCCCCAGTCTGAAACTTTTTGGAACTTTAGGGAAGGAACCAATCTTAAACATATATTTTTTTCAGATTTTTAAAATTGTCTTTTTTACAGCTATAGCCTCCCGAATTATAGGTCAAGAGATGTGACCTTTGACCTTTCCAAAAAAAAAACCATGTTGTATATCAAATTAAAGGTAATTAATTAACCTTTCAAATGCGAACTTGATAAGTTGCGTCACTATAATATTAATCAAGAAAATGATAATTAAGTAAGTACAACTTTGTACATTTTTATAGTTTTTCCCGATATTCAAGACCTCATATTTCCGGATCCAGATGCGTCAGTGAACTTAAATTTAGTATTTTTCTTATTTCTCGGATACACTTCAATCCTGCCAAAATTCAGCCAATTTGGAAACAGTGATGTAAAAAACAGTCATATTTTAAGTTGAGTTCAGATGGTTTAACCCTTTTATATCGCAATACAAAGTTCACAGTTTTCCTTTCATCAAACATACTAACGCTCATCACTGGCCTACCGAATAAAGAATTCTTTGCGATTAACATCTTATGTTATAAAATTATCACTAATGCTTCTTAGTATTCGTATAAATTTTACATTTCAAAATAACTAAAGAAATTCCTATTCGTAAAAAAACATCCTTACCTGAAACAGTACCCTTTCTTGAAAAGTACCCTCTATCCAAAAAACAATTATAAATATTGGTTTTTAAAAATATTACATTTCTCAAATAAATAATTTTTTTTATTGCTTTTCTTAAAAAATACATTTTCTTAAAAATGGATCTGTATTAAAAAAGCTAAATTTTTCAAACATACCTCTTATGAAAAAAGCATATTTACTTGACAACGTACATCTTCTCACAAAAGCTGCTTTTCGTAAATATGTACCTTTTCTTAACAAAGTTCCTTTTCTGGAAAAAGTAACATATCCTAAAAACGAACTTTTCTTAAGAATTACCATTTTTTTTAAAACAATTTTTCTTACAATAGTAATTTTTTTATTTATTAACCAACACTCAGTGGATGCACCCTCCAGATGCAGTGCATTGTGTTGATCTCAGGAAAAGAGGTTATGGGAAGGCGGAAAGAGGGAGTAGTGTTTGTGGATATTTGACTTAAATTTTATTAGATTATAACTGTCAGGAAAGACCTCTGCGGGGAGTTCATTCCACATACGGCTAGTTCAACTGACAAACGAATTCTCTCTGTAATGCGTTGTGCGGTCAACTGGACAATAGGTTACAAACGGATGTGATCTACCAGAGAAGCGGGTAGAGCGAAGTGAAATTCGGGCATTTGGAATAAGTTCGCTAATCTCAGAAGAACATTTCCCATGGTAGTATCTATGGAACAGTGCTACACAACCCATATTCCGACTATGTTCCAATGAGTCAATAGAGTTGGATACCCTACTGTCATTGATGAGCGCCAACGCCTTGCTTTGCACACGGTCTAGTAGTCTAAAATATGTGGGAGTTGTATTCCTTTTTGGTCAGATGTAAGTGGTATAAATTTTAATGAGATCAAAAAGAGTGAAGTAATTTTTACACCGTTTTAGAAAACCAAGACACTCGAACGCTTCTTTTGACACTTGAAAAACATCTTCGTTCCAACGAACATCACATTGAATTCTCATGCCAAGAACATCAAGAGTATCCGACTCCTCAATACCTATACCACCCACATATAGAGATGACATTGTTGATTCCATGGCCCGCAATAAAATCAATCCTATTCGCTTCAACCCACTCGGAGATTGTCAACAGGTCTTGATTGAGAGTGTCGCTCATTGTCCGCCTTTTGTCCCCAACCGCCAAGAGGCTTGGCCTACAATTAAAGGAAAATGCATGACAAATGCTGCTGTCATCTGCGAAAGAGTATATAGATTTAAAAGATTGATCAAGTAGGTCGTTCACAAAGATAAGGAAAAGAGAAGGAGAAAGAAGGGAACCTTGGCGTACCCCTGAATTAAGCTGAAACTCATTCGATGAGACCCTATCAATAACAGCACGTATTGTACGGTCTCTGAGAAAACTCGATATAGATCGAGAGAAGCCATTACCGAACACAAATTCAATAAGCTTTGATATCAGTGCACCGTGCCACACACGATCGAATGCCTTGAAAATATCTAGAGCAAGCACTTTACTTTTGCGAAAATTGTGAATGGATCGACTCCAGCACTCAGAAAGTAGAGCTAACAGGTCTCCCGTGGAACGACTTCTACGGAAGCCATACAAGATGGAAATTGATCATTCTATCCATCACCTTTGAGAGTGCCGGGCAGATTGCAATTGGACGGTAATTTTCTTGGATATTAGCTGCACCCCTTTTAGGGATTGATTGGACACTAGCGACCTTCCAGCAAGAGGGAAAGGTTCCCGCACGGGACGAAAGGCTGCAAAGGTTGGTCAATGGACTGCCTAGCGTCGAAGAACACTGTTTCTGCAGCAGTGCTGGTATACCATCCGGTCCCGGACACTTATTAATATTGAGATCCCAAAGAAACTTTTTAACTGCACGTGCTCGGAAGAATATTTTAGGCATAGTACAAGATATTCTTTCGAGTTCGGGCAGTGGTTGATCGCTATCTGGCAAAAATTAATTTTTTGCGAAAAGTTCAGCTAAAAGGTTAGCATTATCAACCGGGTCAGTGAATATTTGGTCATTCATTATAAGAGTTGGGATAACAGAACTAGCATTATTCTTTACTCTTTTAGAAAATGACCAAATGCTCTGCTGCCCCGAGGAGCAGAAAGAACTTTAGCACGAAGACGCTGATCGTGAAGAAACTTTCGCACCTTAGTATTTTAGCACATTCGTTTCTCGCCTGTTTGCGTAGCAGTTCAGTGACGGAATTTTTGTTTTCACGCCAAAGTCTGAATGCTTCCTCTCTGGATGTGACTGCATCTCTGTAAGTCTGGTTAAACCAAAATTTTTGATTAGTTTTAGACGAAATGTACTTCGATTGAATGAATAATCTCATACCAAGCATTATCATTTTTTCCACCATTATCACTGCAGTGTCAATATTATTGTCCAGGAAACAAATTTTCCAGTTGAAATACTTGAAGAAATCGTTGAGCTCGGCCCAACGAGCCTTTTCGTAAATAAAAACTGAGCGTTTCATAGCTGGTGTTGAAGCACTATGAAGTACAGAGAACGAAAAAGATGCGGAAATGATGCAGTGATCCGAATTACCGAGAGGTACAAGAATTTTCAATCCATACTGGTAAGGGTTTGAAGATAGAAAAAGGTGGAGTATATTTGGTCATGGAATGTGCGTAGGTTCATTGACTAGATGCGCTAAGTGGTTATGCGCGGCGAAAAGCTCAATGTTTGACTCGAATGGTGAAGCCAAGAAGAGTTGTAAATATTGAAATCGCCGGCAACTACGATTTTGCTATTCGTGCACCTCTTTAATATTATAGTTATGGACTTAAAAAGGGCATCTAAGCCATTATAGGTATGCTCCCTTTCTATGTTTGGGCTTCAGTATAGAAAAGTAGAAAGGGATAAAAGCTGATAAACAGGTATGTGAAAATCTTGTGGATCAGCATCATCGCTTACCTAGGTCTCATATAAGGTGAAAACTTCTGACCGATGGAAGCGAGTGTGGGCATATACAGAGAAAAAATTCGTCCTCAGTCCACGTATGTTACAGAAGTCTATTGTGAATTTACCTGACATTACAAAATTAATAAAAATATAAGTCAACATTCAAAAAAAAATAACTATTCCTTCAATATTTCCTTCTCTCGAAGTAGTGCCATATCTTAAAACAAGTAAGAGTGTTAAATTCGGCTGTGCCGAATCTTTGATACCCTCCACCTCGGTTTGAGTATTGATAATAAATGTAAACAAAATATTGGAAAAAGTAAATAATTTGTTAAACTTAATACCAAATTATTTCAGAAAATTCTTTAGGTTGGTTTTCGTCTTTTCTATTATTTCTTATTTATTTCGGTGTTTGCTTGTTGGTCATTGTGGTTGCTGATCGGCATGCATTTTGGTTATATACCTATATGCATGCGTTTCCGGTTATATGACACAACTTCTCGTTTAATTTAGTTTTTGCTAATTAAATAGCTCGCAAAGGTAATGGTTGTGTAGGGTGGCTACATGCATTAAATCGTGCTAATTGAAGATCGCTGTATAGTTTCTTTTAACTGGCCTAATATTTCTTCATTGTGGCCATATAGGTCGGATGGAGTAACAAAATAATAACAAAAAAAAAAGCTCTCTCAACTTTTTTATTAAAATATTGCCATATTTTGAAAACATAGAGAATAAATTTATGATATTAAACAATCAAATTAGGGATGCCAAACGCAAAAAACCAAAAGCCCCAAACATTTTAAATAAAATAATTTGTTATCTTTATTTTCTGAAAAACTTTAAAAAAAAAAATTGTGAAAATTTATATATAAATAACATTCTCATCAAATTGCGTTTATTTATGTAACAATTTTTATGTTCGCAATTCTTAAATATCATTTGAGGTTTTATAAAATTCATTGAATTTAAATTATTGTTTTCTGTAGTCCGATTCTGTAAATTTCAACGATCCGACAATGGCAAAATATATATTTAAATTGTAAACGAGTGGCATCTCTATCAAAATAAGCGAAAAACACAAAGAAGAATAGAAAAAAACAAATTACTTCGTGTTTGACAGGATGATTTTATGTTTATGTTTAATATCTTTATTTTTTACTAATATTTCTGTGTATTTATTTGAAAATGAAATAATGAATTGAATATGCTATTTAATTTTTTTATTTATATAAAAAAGTTTTTTAATTAAAGCAAAATATTTTCACTATTTTATGATTTTTATTTACATATGTATGACGACATTTCAACCTAAAAATTTAAGTTTTTATCGATTGACATAAAACACAAAAATGGTTGTCGTTTAGATAACAACAACAGCTGACTTTAACAATAGCGAATATCGTTTAAAAATTTTACTGATAATTTTGCTATTTTCTTTTTTTAACGATTCAACTATCGTTAAAAGAAGTTACTGAATCGCGGCACTGAAAAGTTATTAATTTCTCCTGGATGGCATTATTTTTTTTAAATGTAAACATATTTGGTGTTTTTTTTTTGAATATCAATTTGTGTTTAACGAATAAAATTTATATATTAAAGATGCAATTGATGTCTTCTAAATTTAAAATTATTATTTCCGACGTTTTGATATGATTTTCTGAAATTCAATTAATATTTTCTAATTTATAATTGGAAATTTTAATTTCAGTTTTTATTAGAATTGATATTTTCTTAAATTTGAATGGAAAATTTAAGAGTGCAATTTTGTATTTATGTGAATAATAATGCTTTATTAATTATAAACAATTTTTAAAATTTAGATGTAATCGCAATCAGATATTTTGCAGGTAAAGCAGAATAATAATTCTATATAACTATGTAGAACTTTTTAAAGCAAAAAACTCATTGATGACAACAAAAAGTTAATATGCCAAACTTATGTTCATATTTGTAAAAGAATAATGAAAAGACGTATGAAATAAAAGACCAGCCCGTGTATACTCTTAACATGTTCTGTATGATATCTAGTTGAAAATATTGACATTCATGTTAAAATAGAAATAACTATTGCAAAGCTAATTAGAATGAAAATTGTGGCGCCATCTACTGCGGCATAGTCATGCTGAGCAAAATGAAGTGACACTGTTAATGCAAAAGAAATGTATTTTCCCCACAACAAAATATTGCAGAATTTTATGTAAATAAAATAATATACCGATTTATTTCTAACATGCAGTTACTATGGATATACATACATACATATGTAGAATATATGTAAATTATTTGTATTATTTAATATGTGTATGTATGTATATGTAAATATTACATACAAAAAATACAACGGCGAACGTTATTTTTGTGTTTTTCTCTTTAAATAAATTAATTCATAATTTTTTTTTTTGCTAAATTTACATTGTTTTTTTATTAACAACTATGTATTTTAGCATTATTTGCTTTAGATGTTGGTGAATTTTTACTCCCTTTATATTAACTCGTAATGTCTGCTTGTCGAACAAATTTTGGATCGATTTTATCCACTTTTCCGTGACCCAATCGATCTGAAATTTTGCAGGCAGGTTCGTGGCAATGACAGAAATGATCTAACAAATTTTTTAGTGATGCCAAAACAATGGAAACTTTTAAATTTTTCTACCAGAGTTGATAAAAAAAAAATGTATAAAGGGTTTGTTTTTATTATATTATTACCACAACGACCACAAAAACAACAAGTCCGGCTATGACAACCATGCAACTTTAGAATAACAACAAGAACAATATGGAAACATGTTTTTAATTTTTTTTTTTTACTTTTTCAGAGATTTCCCTGGACCTGTTCCACCGATTTTAAAGACTTTTGAAACAGAAATCTTCCCATGAATTTGGTGAATTATTCTCACTAAAAATTATGAGCCTGATTGAGGGCGTGATCGTGACAAGAACAACATAGAAAATTATATTTTTTCAAGACTTTTTTTAGTTCTTCATTCAAATCTCGGGCCCTAATCAACCGATTTAGACAATTTTAAATAACAAACTTTTCAGGATGTTAGTGAATCATTTTTTATACAAGCAATCACCCTAGCTGCACGATTGATGCCGTCAACGGGATTTCCACAGATGGACAGACGGTCATCGCTATATCAACTCCGGTTGTTATAAGGATCACAAATATATATATTTTATGGGGTCCAAAATTTGTTTTTCTAATTATTACAAATGGAGTGACAAACTTATATATACCCTCTGCACACTGGAGTGCAGGGTATAGAAAGTGTCTTTTCTCAAAAAACTACATTTTCTTAAAAAACTATTTTTTTTAAAAGTACCTTTACCTAAAAGTAACTTTTTAAAAAAAGGTAGAGGATTTTTGAAACAGTGTCTTTTTAAAAAATTTACAAAAGAACTTCTTCTAAAAAAGTACCTTTTCTTAAAAAAGTACATTTTCTTAAAAAAGTATCTTTTTTAAAAAAGATACATATTCTTTTTTTGGAAAGGTATCTTTTCTTAAAAAAAAAAAAACCATATTCTTAAAAAATTCGTTTTCTTTAAAAGGTTAATTTTATCACAGAAGTACCTTTTCTTTAACAAGTAAATTTTCTTAAAAAGCATCTTTTATAAAAAAATTGATCTACCGTTTCGAAAATAATTAATAAACAAATGGATATATTAAAATTAAACTATTGGAAAATTAAAAGAAAACAAAAAAAAAATTTTTTGTAAATATTGTTATAATTTTCCCTTTGTTAAAAATATCAAATCTGTTAATTGTAATATATTGATGTTCTCACTGGAGGGCATCAATTAATGTTAATTTGTATTTTATCAGATTTGCCTATTATCCTTGAATGGATAGATTGTAAATAAAGACTACTAAAAAAAAAAAAAAAAATAAAAAAAAATTACTTTTCTTAAAAAGGTACATTTTCGTCAAAAGGGCTTGTTCTGAAAAACGTAAATTTTCTTAGAAAAGTACACTTGTTAAAAAAGTGCCCTTTCTTATCAAGTTGATTTTTCTTTAGGGGTGCCGCTTCTTAGAAAGTAAATTTTCCTTAACAAGTACTTTTTCTTAAAAAACTAAATTTTCTTAAAAAAGGACCTTTTCTTAAAAAGTGACTTTTCTTAAAAAATAGATTTTCTTAAAATGTGCCTTCCCTTAAAAAAAAGTACATTTTCCTATAAAAGATATTTTTCCTAAAAAGTTTCGTTTTTTCAAAGAAGTGCCTTTTCTTCAAAAAGCGAATTTTCTGTACAAAAAAGTTTACTTCTTAAAAATTGGCCTTTCTTAAAAAAATACTTACTTTTCCTTAAAAGAAATACATTTTCTTAAAAAAATACATTTTTCTTAAAAAATTCAACTTTTTAAAAAGGACTATTTCCTTAAGAAAGCACCTTCTATTAAAAATTTACGTTCTTTCAAAGAAGTACCTTTTTCAACAAAAAATGTTTTTTTTTCTTAAAAAATACATGTTCTTAAAATTGAACCTTCTCTGACAACCGGTTTTTTAAATATGTAGATTTTCTTAAGAAAAAATTTTTTTAAGAACTCCCTTTATTCTTCAGAATGTACTATTTGTTAAAAAAAAAAAATAAGTTCATTTTCTTAAAAAAGTAGATTTCCCTGAAAATGTAAATTTACTTATAAATTTTCTTCTTTCAAAAAGTGTGATTTTTCTTAATAAATACATTTTCTTAAAAAATATTTCTTCTTAAAAAATTATTTTTTCTTAACAAAGAACCTTTTCTTAAAACTGTACTTCTTTCAAAAAAAGTTCCTCTTCATAGAAAGTGCCTTTTTGAAATAAGTACTTTTCTTAAAAAAGTACTATTGCTTAAAGAAGGTACATTTTTTAATTCCGCTTTTTGTAAATACATTTTCTTAAAAAGTTTATTTTCTTAAAAAGTTATTTCTAGTACAATTTCTTAGAAAGCATTTTTTCTTAAAAAAGCTTATCTTTCTTAAAAACACAAGTTAACCCTAAAGACGAATTTTTCCTGAAAATGGACCGTCTTTATAATAGTACCTTTATTTTAAAAATATACACTTTCCTTAAAAAATCCCTCTTCTTAAAGAAGTATATATTCTTAAAAAAGCGCATTTTCTCAAAATAAGTAAATGTTCTTAAAAAATTTCCATCTCTCAAAAACGTGCCTTTTTTTAAAAAGTTTATTATCTTAAAAAAGTACATTTTATTAGAAAAGTATTGTTTGTTAAAGAAGTACTTTTGAAAAAAGAAAGTTTTCGTAAAAAGTACTTTTTCTTAAAGTATAAATTTTTCTTAAATAAGTATGTTTTCTTCAAAAGGCACCTTTTCTTAGAAAAAATTTATTCAACCGGCGGAAAATGTACATATTTTGACAATATTATTGTGGTGGTTTTAAAATGATTCATTAATATTTAATGCAACGTAAATTCTATGCTCTTTTATCTAAGCTCCACTTCTATTTATTTTGATTATAATTTTAAATCTGTATGGAAAATTACTTTTAATTAAAAAAAAAAATAGTAATAAGCAGATAACATATTAAAAAGCTTTAAAATTTTCATTTTTGTTTTATTATTTATTTATTTATTTGATATTTATTACAATTCAAATTATAATAAATCTTAAAGTTAAAGCATTTGCAGCTATCGGCTTGGTAATTTTTGTTTTAAACTCACATTTTTTAAACTTTCTTTAAAATTATGATCAATTGGTAATTATGTCTATTTTATTTTGATTTTTTCATTGTCTCTATAATTATTAAACGACTTACGCTTAAGTAATTTGTTGGTTTGGTTTTTGGTATATAAGCAATATTGTGGAAGATAAATGTCATCATGTAGGGGCAAGGATAAATTGTGGACAGCAAACAAGAGGAGATACACTTATTTTAACTTTGTTTTACTTATCCATTTTAGTATGTGTGTTTTTTTTAATTTGTTTTACATTTATCCACTTTACTTTTTATATAATAATAAATCATTTTCTATCATATAATGTCAGCAAATAAAATTAAATTTTTGCTTATGCTTTTATTAAATAAGAACTTTGGTCTGAGTAAGTATGACCATCTGATCACATCATAATATGCATAATTTTTGTTATTTTTCATAGAGATGAAGTTACTTGTTGTTGAAAGTAGTGGAAGGGGGGGGGGGGGGGGAGAGGTTTGGTGTAATAATCTTTGCTGAAAAGGAAAATGAGGAATAATATAAAATTGTAAATTTTATGTCGTAGAAAATCTATGGCATTACTTATTGATAGTGAAAAAGTTGAATGGAATTTTTGATGAATTCTTGAGTTTTTATTTGAATATTCAATATATATATTTTGTAATACATTAAAGCTTTCTGTAATGAAAAAAAAGCCAGCTGATAATATTCTTTTTTGTAATAAATTTCAAATATTCCTAAAAGAAGGAAAACAATTATTTACAGCTATTTATGTAAGTGGCATGGAAAATTTGGGTAAACAACATGATAGCACTAAAATGTCAAAACTGCAAGAGATAGACAAAAGATTTATAGATTGGCCTCAAATTCGACTATGTCTGCTGGCAAAATTCATGAAGAAAATGGTGTTAGTGCTAGAGTACACACGGCTCGGCGAGTTTTAAAGTACCATAATTTTCCATTTTTGGTTCGACGAAAACTACAAATCCTATGTCGCAGAATCTCCAATTTGCCAAAGATAGGATGACATGGTCGGACAAGTGGTATAAGATAGTTCAAAATTAAGAATTGAAGGCCAAGATGGCTAATAACTACTACTTTCATAACTTCCATGAAATGAGGTAATATTTTTGCAAAGAAGCCACAGCAGAGAAGCAGGACTTATGGTATAGGGTGCTATATCTAACTATGGGGCTATCGATTTGGTTTTCGAATGAGCAAGAGTGACTGAAGCTTCTTACAAAAGAATATTGGAAGGCTCATTTGCACAAATTAATAAATACTAGCAGATTCCAGCCCTCGAAATTCGAGTGCAAATTCTAGGAAATTTTATTTTTTCTTTAAATAAAGATCCTAAAGGTATGCTAAACAATTATAGCCAATTCACAAATCAACACAAAAAACAACTCATTTTTACTACAAACACATTAACAAATTTAATAAACACACACATAGCATTGTATAATTTTATGTATGTATTATTAGCAACTTTAAATGCAATTTACACAAATTAAAGGGAAAAAATTAAAAATCTGTAAATCTGCAAAATGGCTAAAAAGAAATACCTTTCAAATAATAAACGTTTGGTCAAAATCGGGATCGCCTAGCCTATTAATATTATGGATACCCTATACCACTATGTGGTCAGGGCATAAAGAGTTTGTGCTGATGTTTGTGAATACCAAAAATATCTGAGCTAGACCAACCTTTTTTATTCCGATCGACTCACTCACTTCCTGAGCTGATTTAGCGATGTCCGTCCGTTTGTCTGTCCGTCCATCTAATCCTTGTAATCAAACTACAGGTCGCAAATATGACTGTATTTTGATGTATTGTGGTGTAAATGCTTTTATCGGCCATACGACGGACGCTAATGAAATTGGTGAAAATCGGTGTATGTTAACAACTAACCCCTAGCAGATCGACTAAACTTGTTGTAAGATCCAGATTATCAAATACATACATACAAAATTTGTTGTATATGTGCGTATTATACCCATTAAGCACTAGTTTAAAAATAAACCATGTTGGAACATTGTTAGTCATAGTTCCCATATAAAGCTGATTCCCGATCTTCACTTAAATCTGTCAAAGAGCAAATATATTGCATAGATTTTTCTTAAATTTGATCTATATGTATATGTTTTTGAGAAAAGTAAGTGACTTTATTAAATATGGCCATGATCAGTTCATTTTTGACCTAGTCCCCATTTAAAAGTAACATCAGATATATTTAGCATTTTTAAAGGTGCCTCAATATGTTTGGCCATATCTTGCCACTATGATGTCCGATTTACCCCATTTTTAACACAAACCTGCTCGTAATAATGGCAAACAATATTGTTCTAGTTTTGCCCAGGTAAATGGTTTACTTACTGAGTGAGCGTGATTTCAGCAGACAGAGAGACGAATCTAGCTACATCAGCTCTGCACAGTGGTGTGGAGGGTATAAAATGCCTTTTCTGCCTATAACGATACAAAATTTCGTATCCTGATATTTGGCTTGGTAGACGTACACGTTTAGGAATTTGAAAATGGAATTCCTTGTTTCCTTGACCGATAGTATAGATTCCTTTAAAAAGAAACTTTAGAAATTCATAAATTTATCAAAAATTTTCTAAAACTATAATGTTTTTGAAAATCCACTAACTGTTATTGAGTGCCATCATATATTAATTATCAAAACAATTAAATTCACTTTAATTACAACTATCAGGATATATAAAAAATACCGAATAATTTAGGGCTTACTTATGTGTGCAAAGACACTATTTATGCAAAAATAGATTATATATATATATAAGAGAGCGGTCCCCGTACAACCCAACCTGGCGTATAGATGGCGGTAGTTGTTTAAAAAAATTACTTTGGTGAAAAGTGGCAACCTTAGAAAACATATGATTTTTCTTCCACAGACCCAAATGTTTTCCTAATATTAATTTTATTTAAATTTATTAATTTATACTTCTGAAAAAAATTTATAATAACTGTGAAAACAATATATATTTCTTTAGATATGAACAATATACATAATTTCTCTTTCTCTTGCACATTTCTTTACAGTTTATCGTCATAAAGTATTGATATCACAGTATACGTCACTGCCATAAACTTAACAAAAGGATTATCTATATTTATACATATATATATGTATATATAAATATATATATATATGATTATATAGAACTTATATATAGAGAAGAAGTAGCTGTAAGTTTCACTAAAAGGCACCTTACCACCAGCAGCAGCATTTATCAAAAAAAAAAAAATAGCAAACACCTGCAACACTCAAAAATAATAGAAATGATTTTCTAAGATAAGAACGTAAAAATTTTTAATATAAAATTACTAAAAAAAAAACTACAAAAAAGCTCTTGGGTTGTTAAAGAACTGATAATAATACTTAAACTTAAAATAAAATTAAAAAATTGGTCGCAAAAGAAACAAACAAAAAATACCATAATAACTTACAACAATAAAACAAATACTCGCCATATTAAATGAAAAATACAAAAAAGCTCAAATTATATTTTTCCAGGATATTATGATAATAGAAAATTAATATGAATACATTGTAAATTTCTATCGAAAAAGCTGTAAAACAGAAAAAAGCGTTAAAAGCTTTTATATCAAACTTACCACTTCAGAAACGGCTTAATGGATTGATATTTCAAACAAAAAAATCCTTCAAAGATACAAACCACCTATAATGCTGCTACACAACGATTTTTTAAATAAAAAGCTTTATCTGACCCATAAGACGCGGCGAAAAAGCATAGCTAGCTTAAAAGCTACAACAACAGTAAACAGACACAAAATAAGTGTGCCCATATTAAAACATAAGCTAAATTTAACAAGTTCATATAGAAAAACTAAAAGCTTTAAACTTTCCGCAAATAAAAACCTAAGCAATACATATAACAATCCACAACAGCAAAATGATCAGCAACACCACCACCAGCGGCAGCAGCAACAATACTTGCAACTAGAACAACAAGAAAAAAGGTTGTCTTTTATTAATCATGAGACTGGCCACAAAATCAACAACACCATCAATAATAGCCATATTTTAAATAGAAAGCTCTTTACTGGGCACCACATTAGCAGCAGCAGCTTTACGACTAAACAAAGCTTTCAAATATCCACACGAAATGACTTAAAACAAAGACTGGCTTTACATAAACGTTACTTGAGACGTAAAAGAAAAAGAAAATTCTTTCACATGCGGAAACACAACCAGCAGCAGATGTTTCATAGCAACAATAATTGTCATTGTAAACAGGCAATATCATTAGATCATCAATATGCAAAAGTAGATTTAATCACTAGAACAACAATACACACTAACAAAGAGCAACAACATCATTATTATTGTCATCACAATCATCTGCAAAGAACGACAAATGCAACAACAACAACTTCATCTATAAATAAAAATATTTATTTAACCACGTATCACCAAAGACTTAGCAACAGTATTATTATGTTAAATGTTTTCCTTATATCTCTGCTACATTTAAGTTTAAACTCAATACGGACCCTTTGTCAGAGTATAGCAACCACATTGTCGGTGACCATACAACATATTGTTAGGGCTGGTATTTCTGCCACAACACTGCCAAACACCACCATACAACCAGCAATAGAAAATGCGGCTAAGCGATTACAGCTACAATGTATGTTGCAGTCGGATATGCAGCATAAGCAGACTACACCATCTCAGCAGAGACAGCATCAACAATATCATCAAGCAATGCAACAACATTATCGTCGTGAATTGCCATTGACAACAAAAGGACTTAATAAATACTCATGGATATTTTTATTAATATATTTGAATTTATCTGCTAAAGGTAAGTGAAACAGTTTGCACCGTCACTTATTCTTAAGGTGGAATCATATGAGCAGGTAATTTTAGTCAAGCCATAGTTATGATTATAATCCAGAAATGTCAACAGTAGAATAATTATTTCACTCACTGTTGAATTAGTGCAGACTCATAATCATTGGTGACTCTAAATCGATAGTTATATGGAAGTAATATCAGAATAGCACATTCCATAAAACAAAACAATGACTTTCTTTTTTGGAAAAAAAAAATCGGCCAGCTCTAGATCTTGAATTCAAAATAACTGAAAAATCTGATATACAGTGAACTCTAAAAACAAGAACAAAAATATTGCAAGGGGCGTTCGCGCTTTTGAGTTTGTTCACTTTTGTGATTGGAATTTTTTTTTAACTATTTTACTACAGAATTGATTCACTTAGAAAAAATTCTATTCCAAGTACTTCACAAACAATCATTATATTGATTATTTACCAAAATAATTAAAACATGAAAAGATTTTGAATAGTTTTTCCTGTATAATTCTTAAATTGAAATATTCGTTTTTAGAAAAAAATTTTAAATATTCAGACACTTGCCTATAGAAAAATACCAATATTTTAAGAAATTTTTCCTACTAGAAAATTTTCTGATTCTACGACTTTTCTTAAATAGACCAAATTCAGAATCTAAGATAATTTTTACATACCCAAATTATTGATTTTAATACGTTTTTGATATTTAGCAGTTCTTAATTTGTAATGCATTCACTATAAAAATGACTGCTAATTCTATTTAAACTAATTATTTACGCTGATCCCTGACTCATTGACTGACTGCCTGATTCTGTAACGCTGAAATAATACACACACATAGCACACCATACAAAGCTATGCCAAATAAACAAACAAAATTTAATCTCTCTCATTTGATACAAACCCACACACAATTTTCTCTCTTCTTTGTTACCGACCAGTGCTTCTAATAAAAGCTTCTGAAAATCGACAATTTTTGAAACTAAATCGCCAAAATCGTCATTTTTAAAACAAGAATTTGCCAAGAAAATTTTACCGCTTATAAAATTCGAAAAAATATTACAAAAGGAAACAATAAAATTTATTTATATCATTCATATTACGAATATTGTTACAGTATTGGTTATTTCTATATATAAAAATGTATTAGTGATGATATTTCAACGAAAAAATTTAACACAGCAATCAACTAAATAATTTTATTGATATGTATCTATAACTGAAACATATAATATAGGTTTAAAGTATCGCCGTAATTAAAACTTAAATCTTAAATGGAGATGCTATTCAAGGTATTTCCGTTTTGAAACGACTTGATCCAGAATAAAATCTATACATATTTTGTAATTTACATTTATACTGAACAAAAACTAACAATTTTCGATAAACAACCCATTAATTGTTAACCCTTGAAATCGTAATTTTTATACTACTGAAAATTTTAAATCTTCAATCATCATTTTAACAAATTTAACAAATCATTGTAACAAATTGAAAAATCGTCGAATTACAATAAGTTGCCAAAATTGTCAGCACTGCTAACGACAATAGCACTATATATGCAGATTTCGTGTTACATATGGAATAATTTGAACGCTAAAAATTTATAAAAAAAAATAATATCTATTCAAATTCATCTTTAAATTCCATTCTGTTTTGTTTTTCATCTCAAAATTGTTTTGTATTGTTATGAGTGCTTTCGCTCAGGTTCTCTGATGGCCAGCACTTACCAAAGAGCATGCTTTTTTTGATAAATATTTGAGAAAAAAAGAGATCTTCAATGTGGATTTTGTTGTTGTTCAACGTATGATTTCGTTTATAGCTCTGTATTGAAAAGCCCTTGAAAAAATTGTGCAATATTAAGTTTAAAATTTAAATTATTGTAACTTTGCATAATTCAATTACATTGTAATTTCAGAAGAGAGGAGGGAAAATAATTTTTTTTTCACTCATAATATTAATTTTTGCATAATTTGCTTTCAAAAAATTTTGACAAACATAAATTACGTAAATAGTTATATTAAAGATTTTAATTTGAATAATTTATTGAAATTATCATGGAAGAATTAAAGGCGATTTGGAATAATAAGTTTTTTTTTTTAAGTAAAACTAATACGCCCTTATTTTTTATTTTTAGATTTATAGATAACTTTGCAAAAAATCTAGTTCTCTTTTTTCAGTTTACATGTTTGATGAAATAAAAAATATTTTTTTCTCTTTTGTGTAGGTGTATTGGTGTTTGCACTTCCTTAAGGGGTGGTAGGTTATAAAACCTTTTTTTTTGCATTTCTCTTTCTGAATGTACAACATGTCGAGCATGTTATGTGAAAATTTTAAGTAAATCAGAGCAAAACTTAAGAAGATACAGCGTTTCCAGCGACCGGCCTCATACGGTATATAGTATATAAATCAGTTTTTAGAACACTTTAAACCGATTTTCTCGCAAATAAATGTTCAAAGATTGTTCAAATGTTATGCTATAACGTACATATGAAATAGATAATCCAACATTATTCATATCTTCAAAAAATAATTATGAAAATACGACTTTTTTCAACTTTTAAAACCCTGCTCTAAAACGTTTTTTTTTTATGCTATTCTAATTTTTTACAGTAAAATGGAGTTCGGTTATAACGAACTTAGTCTAACTAATTTGGCCGGTCCCGCCGAGTATTTTTTTGCTTTGTCCGAAAGGTTTAAAAACTTTTTTTAGTTGAATAAGTTTATTTATTTTGATGCATTTTAAAAAGTTATAAAACATACATTAAATTATTAAAAAGATATATATTAATAGTTTGCCTTAATAAGACTAAAATAACCGAGTTTCTATCAAAATAAAATATTTTTTTTAAATCATATAACATTAAAAACTCCTTATGTATAGAAACAGAAAGTACAAAGCAAAGGTTGGCTACTGGCAAACTTTTGAGAAAATATACATAAAAGGACTTTTTACAAAACTTCATTTGAAAATCGAAGTTTTTGTTTTGTATTAAAATTAAATTAAATTAAAATAGTCAAAAAATTGTTAAGCAACTGTCCCATTGAAAAATTGAAGGAGAGAACTGAAACGTATGATTGTTTAGTAAAAAAGAGTAAAAAAGTATGAGTACATTACAACCTGAAAGCCAAAAATTTATCGTGTGAAAGCCGGATAATATCTTAAATATATTTGCGCTGATCCCTGACTCTCTGACTGACTGAGAGACTGACTGATTCTGTAACGCTGACCAAAATGATACGGTTCTAATTCCTAGGATTGATCTGGCCCCAACCGACACCACATTACCTTTCATATTAAAACGCCGCCAGTTTCCAGTAATTCCTGCATATGCAATTACCATAAAAAAGGCTCAAGGCCAGTCATTTGATTACGTTGGCATTAATTTGGAGACCGCGGTATTTTCACACGGCCAACTGTATGTGGCTTTGTCACGATCAAAAGTTACAAGCCAAGTTAAGATACGTATTTAATCGAACCCATATCAAGGAAAACTATTACATGACCAACGGTATTTCACACGAAATATAGTTTTGAAAAACTTTTTTGCCAAATATTTCTTATCTTATAAAAAAGTAAGAAAACGATACCCTATGCCATGGTTAAGAGACCATATCTCTTCGGTCCAACTAATTCGATATATATAAAATAAGCATAAACCAAATTTGAGTGGCATTGTTATTATTTTTTTTTGGCAGCAGATATGAAAAAGTTTTTTTTTTTGTTTTAAATTCATTTATTTTCAAAAAGAAAAATTCATTACAATGTATGCGCCTCTGCACCTTGAATGCATTTTAGAGGCAAGTTGGCAATAATATATTGCATAACTTAAGAAATATTATCTAGTATGTACAATAATAAAATATAACTAAAAAAAAAGAAATATATATATATATATATATATATATATATATATATATATATATATTTACATATATTAAACTTAAAAGAAGAGAAAAAATGATATTTTAACATTTACATTAGAAGTTCCTCTATGTTTTGATGTAAAAAATTCTTTAAGCTAGTTTTGAATATAGAAAGGCTAATTATATTTTTCAAACTTGACGCTAAACCATTATATTCACGACTACCCATGTACTCAATACGTTGCTTCGTTGTTTCCAGCCTACACCATGCTACTGCCTAATTGATATTATTCCTTGTATTGAGTGAATGCTGATAACTCGAAAAATGTATGGTATGATGACCAATGCTGTTTAAACACTTAAAAACATACATTAGTAGTTGCATTTTATAGATGCCGTAAATAGGTAGTACAGTTGGAAAAACGTCGGTATATAATGATACAGTTGAATGTGTGATTGACAGATTAGCTACCTCTTTTAAGGCTTTATTTTGCATACATTGCAACCCTTTTAACTCAGAACTTTTCTTATATCCATACAAAACAGCTAAATATCCATATAAACAGCTAGTGCGTTGTAAATTAATAATTTTGTTTTCCCATCAAATTTGTTCTTAAATTTGTATAGAAAACCAACAGCTTGGGCTGCTTTCATCTTAATATTCTGGATATGTTGACTCCAAGCGAGATTGCTATGCAGTTGTATACCTAAATATTTAATATAACTGACTTCCATGATTTCTTTTCCATCTACAAACACACTAAAGTTGGTATTATCCGAATATGGTTTAAATCTCATCAATCGAGTTTTGTTAGCATTTAGGAAGAGTTTATTTATTCTCGCAAACTCTGATATTAATGCCGCATCTCGTTCTATATATGCTTTGGCTACAGTTTCATGCTTGTAAGGGTAAAATAAACTAATATCATCTGCATGTATAAAAACTTTACCAGTAAGTTCAAGATTTCTCAAGTCATTAAGATAAATAGTAAACATTAAAGGTCCAAGTACGCTACCTTGCGGTACACCATATTCAACTTCACCAAATGAACTTTTACGACCTCCAATCTGGATAAATTGCTTCCGATTTCTCAAATAACTTCCCAAAAGAGATAGTTCTTTTCCAAATATACCATAAAACTTAAGTTTTTGTAACAAGATGTCATGATCAATTAGATCAAATGCCTTTGTAAAATCGTAAAATAAACCTGCCACACCACGATATCCATCATCTAGTCCTTTACAAATAAAATTAACGACATTTACAGCAGCTTCCTCCGTACCACACGCTTCTCGAAATCCATATTGAAAATCATTTAGCAAACTATGGGTTTTCATAAAAGTGGAAATTTTATTGTGCAAAATTCGTTCAAACATATTATCAATGCTAGATAAAATAGCGATCGGTCTATACATATCGGAGGTACAACTATTGATTCCTTTTGAAATCGGTATTACTTTATGAATTTTTTAAATATCAGGATAAATGCTCATGTTTACCATATTATTAAAAATATTTACCAAAATAGAAGTAAACTCATTCTTATTTTTCAGTATAATTTTGGGCAATATATTATCATGTCCAGCGCTTTTATTTGGCTTTATCTTTAATATAACATCCTGTACCTCTTCATATGTTGTATTATTAAGATGAAATATATTATTATGACGTATCATTTTTCGTAAAGAGTTAAAAGAGTCAGTTGGAAATTGCTCAATTTTCAGCTTGACGTCCTTAATTGATTGAATAAAATAATTATTTAGCACCTCAGTCTTTTCAGAGTCATCTAAGATAAGTTCACCATTAGAGTCTTTAATATTTATTGTTTTTTTCGGAATTCTTCCAAGTGTCTCATTTAAAAACCTCCAGCTCTTCTTTGGATCATGTTGAACTTCATCTAGTTTATCTTTGTAGAAGTTGTTCATAGACTCTTTACAAGCTTTCTTTATAACATTGCTTACTCTTTTCAATCTTTCCTGAATATCTAAGTTACCAGGTTTTTTTCGCCGTTGCTTTAATAGTTTGTTTTTGTAACATATTAATTTTTGCAAATTGAAAGTCATCCACGGAGTTATTTCTGCTCTTATGGACCTTGTTTTGTCTTTTCTCAAAGGTAGAGTTTCTGACAGCGTCCTCAACACAAGATACTATCATATATGTATCAATAGATGGATCTCCCGTTTGGTTTAAATTCGATAGATGGTTACGAATGTAATCATAAACGCGATTATAATCATAACATAAATAAACATTTTCTCTTAGTATTTGGTTTTGAACTTCAGTTCTGATTCTGCATGAAATAAGATTATGATCTGATCGTTCATATTCCACGGATTCAATAGACAAACAACTTTGAATGTTACTGTAAATATGATCTATGGATGTTCCACTTTCCGGCCGAGTAACCAATGTATGACAATTTTTAAAGTCATAATTTGCAAGCAAATTTAACAAGTTTTCTGACGAACGTATATGTAAACCATCAATATTCGAATCTCCAGCAAAAATGTATGGACTTCGCCCATAACTATAAAGTAGATTCTCCAGGAACGATAAAAAGCTATCAGTGTTATATTTCTGTGATCGATAGAACGAAGCAAATTGTATAGATTTACCATTAATTTTATTATTTTCTAATTTTAAAACAATAAAATCTGTAAAGGTTTTACTTTCACACATTTCAACTTTATATTGTAAGTGTTCTTGGATAAAAACTGACGTACCTCCATAGCCAACGGGTCTACAACAATGAACACTATTGTAACCTGGAATATTGTATAGTTGAACTAGATTTGCCATGAACCATGTTTCTTGAACAGCAATTATGTAGGGTAGCCGTGGTAACCTAGCAACTAAAGCTTTAAATTCATCAAATTTATCTATTGAAGAAATACTCCTAACGTTAATAGAGATTATTGAAAAATAGGAACTTGTATTGTTTTTAATGTAATTAGTAAAAGATTTTAAATTTAAAAAGTACTGATTATTAATCATAAGGGGAAAAATAATAAATTATATACATATATAAAAATATCAACAAATTTATATATAGGGCGATATATACACATCATCATTATCTGCTGCTGCTTCATGCTCAGTATTAGTACCAAGTAGAGATCTACGATTCCTTGAACGATTTGCTGTTGCCTCTAGTAACAGTTCATCCACCTCTTCTTCATTAACAATCAATTTCGGCTTAGACAGCTCACTTTTTTTCACAAAAATTTTACCACCAGCAGCAAGGCTGCACGGTGCTCAACGGTTTTTAATGTTTTTGCATGGTTTAGCAAACTGAGTGTTTCTCTACTGAGGAAGTCGTTAACGAAAATGTTTGATTCAGTTTCCCTTAACTTTGGCTTTACAGACATTAATTTCTTTTTAGATTTTTTAGAATTAAATTAATATCATATCATTCATAGCATTTATATGTGGAATAGGTCAAAAAATATACCGACCCTGGCTATATTTGGTAAAGTCACTTATATTTTGAAAAAATATATACAAATTTGAGAATAATCTGTGCAATATTTTTGTTCTTTGATAGATTTAAGTGAAGATCGGGAAGCAGTTCTATATGGGTCTATGACTAAGGGATTTTATTTGGACTACTGATTAATGCATATAATAAACACATACAAACCCTATTTGAGCAATTTATGTGCTAAAATTCATATTTGCGACCTGTAGTTTGATTACAAGGTTTACATGGACACATAGACGGACAGACGCACAGTGGTCAATTTCGCGAGATAGCGGTCAAAACTCTATAACTTTTGACCGGATCGGTATTTTTTTACACAATTTATTTTGTTCAATAGGAGGGACTTCAAGCTTCAATTTGCATGTTCAAACGTAAAAATCGACTGATAGGAACGTAAGTAATTTGGAGTTAAAAATGCATTTTAATTTTTTGTTGAGTTTCCATGTAAAAGTTGAATATTTTGACATTTTAAATAGGTATTTTTTTTATAATTTCTTATTTTCTTCAATGGTATTTTACAACCAATACTTATTTATTATTCCTAAACTTAATTTTGGTCAGAAAATGCCAACATTTGGCCCCTGACATTTATTTAGTCTCAATATTCACAGGGGCCAAAGGTTGGTTTTTTTGGAAGAAAGCTAATTCTTGTGAGGATTAAACTGAAAAATAACACTGAAATTCCCAACAATATCAATACCATTTGGATATATTATATACAGAACACAACATCGATAAAATTTTAAGTAAACTTTTACTATTGATTTAAAGTGCACATATATTTTATTTAAATGTATTAATAAAAATTTATACTAAAATTATAAACAAATTATAATCTTTAAACTAGTATTAATTAAACAATATTAGTAAAAATTTCTTCCAAATAGCTTTGATTTTCATTTTGCAGTAGTTGTTTAGCTTCTTCATCTAACTCTAATGAGGTTGATTTCCATTTTTGTCGAATACTGGACATATATGGGTCTGATGTGCACAACAAAATATTAATAAGATCTTCATTAGTACAATATCTGGAAATTTTTCTTGTATTGTGCTCGCGAAAGAATCTGTAGTCTTTGTTCCTTTTTTCTTGGGCTTCTTCTGAGAGATCTCCAATTGGAAGCATATTGTGCTGAATTATTTGTTCCCCATGGAACAAAATTTTGTGAACTGTGGTTGGCATATGTCTCCAAGAATATTTTTGGTTATAAAGGGTTGCTATCTCATTAGCATACTGACCAAATTTTTTTGCATCTATCTTTTTGCTACATGCTATAACTTGTAATATGATTTGGAATCGTCGTATTAAATCATAATCTACTCCAGTTATAGAAGCTGCAGTTTCTGGATCGGAAAAAAATCTCCTTGTTGTGTTTCCATCATTAGAATTTCCTTCTCCTTGCTTTGGCTGGTCAATTATAAGGCCTATCTCACGGTATTTTTCTTGAATATCTTTTTTTTTTGGTTTCTTTTTTCCAAATTTTCTTTGTTGTTTCTCACTGTTTCGTCTAACGGGCCAAATTCCAAATCGTATCCCAACTTAAGAATATGCTCCATAAAACGAATTCTAGCATGAAGAGGTGACATTCCAAATTCATATGCTTCATTAAAACTATCGTCTTGTGTTGGTGGTTGGCTCAATTGACTTGATGTTTTTTGGCATATGGTGCAGCTTTTTTACTTTTTCCAAATGAACTGCTAGATACCACATAATTTGAGAGTTAACAGGTACTGGCAATAATATAAAAGATACTTGGTTTTACCAGTTATTTCCATTGGTTTTAAATTTATTTGCAATTTTCACGTATTTAAGTTGTGTAATATTAGATGGCAATAAAATATTTTTTACCTTTTCCAAATGAATTGCCAGATACCACATAATTTGAGAGTTCTATTGTCATTTTTGTCAAAATTTTGATACACCCTTCTATGTGGACTAGGTCCAAATATGTGCCAACTTCTCCTAATTTCAACAGAATTATTTTTTGGGCCAATAAGAACTCTTGTACAAAATTTCATCAAAATATATGCATAATAGCCACTTTCACATACAAATAACTTCTCAAAAAATATGACGTGCATTTGTACCGAATATCTTACCTTGGGTCAGAAAAATTGCTGTAGCTCAAAAAGTGCAGTCCCGATGCATGGACATGTATATATAAGAATGTAGGGGAGAGTTAGGACTACAAAATAGTAAATTTGTGTTTTGACTCAGCTTGACTCACAGGAGTTGTGCTCTATGAAGTAGGAAATTTCCGAGAAATTTGACCTTTTTTAAAAAAAAAATTTAAATTGTTCTGAAAACAGTAGAGCTTCAGTAATAGGAAATAAGTTAAGTTACAATACAAAATTGACTTTGTCCAAAAATCTTGAAAAACAAAAAAGTTATGATCATTTGAACTTTAAAAATTAACTAAAAATATCATAAACTAGATGTAACCCGGTGTGCTTCGCTACACCCTCCCCCCTCCCCCCCCCCCTTCCGAATCGTTATGAAAGGTCTCACGCAAAGTCCCACGGCTCTCACTAATGCAGTAATTCAGATATATCACATTTAATATTAAGTTTGTGTGGGGGTACCACGCGCCTTTGTCTATTCCCGCCCATTTTTTTGTCTGACTACACACGTTAATAATAGATGACCTGAGACTAATTTCCAAAGCTTTCTCTATCATAGTACTTAATTTATATGATATTAAAAATTTACTTTGTATGGGAGGTGCCACGCCCACTAAAAATAATTAAAAAAAATTAAAGACTGTAGCACTCCCATATCCGCAGTAAGACTATGTGAAAATTTCAGGAAGATCAGATGAGTAGTTACGGAGATTACCTCCTACAAACAAACAAACATATATTACCTCTTTATTATGTTAGGATAGATTATTAGTATAGATTTTTTTCAATGCTTGCTGATGCTGATATACAATGTTTTTTGTTTTTTCATACGGTACAACAATTATCAGATTTTTCGGCGTTCCTACCATTGAGCAAGGTACATGTAGCTGCCCATCAGAAGAAGATGGATTATCCATATTAGATCTGGCAACACTTAACTATAGGCCTTGAACTTAGAATATCATTTGGCAATTTTTCTTTTTTTTTTTTTGCGATTTTTGATTTTGCCCATTTTTGATTTTGAAAATTTTTGATTTTTGGGCGATTTTTATTTTTCGCGATTTTTGATTTCGGCGATATATATTCCACGATAAATCACATTGATAACTAATGAACTTATCAAAAGACTGTCGCTTTCGTAGTGCTTCATATTTTTTACATAGGAGGTGCCACGCCCACTAATCCCATCCCGCCCAATTTTTATTGGACTACTCACAGTAATATCTGATGGACTCATGCAAAATGTCGAGTCTTTCCCTTTTATAGTACACCAGTTATATGATATTAGATATCTACTTTGCATGGGCGGTGCTACGCCCACTGCTCCGATCACGCCCATCTTTTTGTTCGACTAATCACACAAAGAACCTATGGGCTCACGCAAAGCCACAAAGCTCTCTCTCTTTTACAGAACTCCAGATATATGACATTAAATAGTTACTTTTCATGGAGAGTGCCACGCCCATTGGTGTGAACCCGCCAATTTTTGTTCGACTACTCATACTAAGATCTGATAGGATCGTGCAAAGCGTCAAAGCTTCCTTTTTTAGCACACCAGTTACATGATATCATATATTTACTTTGTATGGGCGGTGCCACGCCCACAGCTCCGATCACGCCTATTTTTTGTCTAACGAATCAAATGAATTACTTATGGGCTCACACAAAGTCCCAAGACTCTCACTATTACAGTACTCCAGATATATGGCATTTTATATTTACTTTGTATGGCAGGTGCCCCGCCTATTGGTCCGATACTGCCGATTTTGCATCCGCCTACTCACATTAATAATAGTTGACATCTGAAAAATTTGAAAAGCTCTCTCTATCACATTACTCGAGATATATAATATTGAACTATTACTTGTATGGGAGGTACCACGCCCACTTATCTGATCCCGCCCATTTCCGGTGTAGCTACTAATATTAACAATAGGTGACCTCACACAAATTTTCAAAGCTCTCCCTATCATAGTACTCAATATATGTAAATGATATTAAAAATTTACTTTGTGTGGGAGGTGCCACGCCCACCAAAAATATTTAAAAAATTATAGCCTATAGCACTTCCCATATCCGCAGTAAGACTCTGTGAAAATTTCAGGAATATCAGATCGGTAGTTACGAAGATTACCTCCTACAAACAAACAAACAAACAAACAAACACACATTACCTCTTTATAATATTAGTATAGATTTACTAAATTCTGAAAAAGCCCATTTTGGACCACCCAATTCTCAGTGAAATAGTTGAAATAGAGTTCTAATTTTTTGGCTCCCGAGGTTTACTACTGTCTACTTTCATATGAGTCTAATAACTTTAAAATCGGAGAACAAAAACCAAAAGGAGTTTTGGCCGCTATCTCAAAATATTGACCACAGTGAGACGGTCGGACGGACGGACATCGATAAATCGATTTAGATAGTGATTCTGAGTCGATCGGTATAATAAAAGATGGGTCTAGGACAAATATTTATGGTAGTAACAAACAGCAGCACAAAGTAATTATACCCAAACCTCATAGTGGGATAGGATATTAAAAAGAACCTTTTCTTAAAGATAGCACATGTTCTTAAAAAGTACATATTTTAAAATAGTTATTTTCTGAGAAAAGTAAATTTTCTTAAAAAATAATATGTCATATAAAAGTTCCTTTTCTTAAAAAATCAACTCTTGTTTAAAATTTATCTTTTTTTGACAAAAGTAAATTTTCTTAAAATAGTATAATTCCTTAAGAAAGTACTATTTCAAAAAAAAAGTACTTTTCATAAAATTTTATTTTTCTCAAAACAGTATTTTCTTTTTTTTTAATTCCCTATCATAAAAAGTTTTACTTTTCTCAAAAAAGTACACTACCCTAAAACAGTAATATTTTTTTAAAAAGTACCATATAATAAAAAACTTATCTTAACAAAGTAGCTTGTCTTAAAAAAAAAACTTTTTTTAAAAAAAACACATTTTCTTAAAAAACTACCTTTTCTTAAGAAATTACATTTTCTTAAGAAAGTAAATTTTTTTAAATAGTAACTACTTGTCTTAAAAAGAACTACATTTTCTAAAAAAAAAAGTAACTTCAGTTTGCTTCTTTTCTTTAAAAAATAATATCTTTTCTTAAAAACGAGAAACTTTTCTTAAAATAGTACTTTATCTTAAAAAAAAACTTTTTGCAAAAAAAAAAAATTTTTTCCTTAAAATTATATCTTTTCTTCAAAAAGTAATATATATTAAAAAAGTCTTTTCCTTAAAAAGCACATCTTCAAAAAAGTAAATTTTCTTAAAATAATACGTTTTCTTAAAAAAATAACTGCTAATTTTTTCCATTTCTTATATTAAGTACCTTTTCCTGGAAATAGTACCTTTTCCTAAAAAGAAAAAAACTATTTTTAAAATAGTAACTTTTCATAAATATGTACCATATCTTAGAAAAACACCCTTTTCTTAAAAAAGTATATTTTCTCAAAAAAATTACATATTCTTAAAAAGTATTTTTTTTAAAGAAAGTTACTCTTCTCAAAAAATAACGTTTTTTTTAAAGGAATATGTCGTAAAAAAAGTAGCTTTCCTTAAAAAAATATCTTTCTTAACAAATTAACTTTTTTAGCAGAACTTTTTTTGGTCTTATATTTTTTTGAAAAGTTGTATACTAATTCGACCTCATGAGCACGAAAATGAAGTCCATTTTTCAATACACTTATGCCTTCTTTCGAAAAACGCGATAAAATGGCGTTACCATATGCGGCAACCCGGAGTTGCCAAGAGTACAGGGTTTTCATGAAAGAGAAAATGATTTTTGTAAATTTTTTTTTCAATAAATTTTACAAAAATAGCATTTTTTAAATCATTTTTATTAAAATTATAAGTAAGAAAAATAATAAAAAATAAATTCATATATTTGTTGATCTGAACTAAATAACAGTTTGATATGTAACATGCAGAATAACAAAAACTTGATATTTTTGGCAAGTCACAAATATTTTGCATTAAGCAACTGTTCTCACTTGTAATTATACCCTATACCACTATGTGGTTTGGGTATAATGACTTTGTGCTGCTGTTTGTAACTACCAAAAATATTTGACCTAGACCCATCTTTAATTATACCGATCGAATCAGAATCACTATCTGATTCGATTTAACGATGTCCGTCCGTCCGTCCGTCCGTCCGTCCGTCTGTGTGTCCATGTAAAGTTTGTAATCAAACTGCAGGTCGCAAATATGAATATATTTTGCTGAAATTTGGTATATAAGCTTTTATCGGCCATAGAATGAACTCCATTGGAATTGGTGAGAATCGGTCTATGTTTGGTTTATGCTTATTTTCTATGTCTAGTTAGTTGGGCCTATGGGGTAAGGTCTCTAAACGCATGGTATAGGGTATCCTATAGTCGGTCTAGGCCGACTATAATTTTCTTACTTGTTTTATTGTGCTCTTTTGGACGTACTTAAGTAAATGTAACGACATATTTTGCAATACCATATAATCGTGGGTTATTTCGGGTTATGATAGTATCGTCTTCTTAAAATTGCACTTTTTCTTCAAAAAGTATAATTTCTCAAAAACAGTAATTTCCTTAAAAAAGATTGTTTTCTTAAAAAATCACATTTTTTTAAAAAAGTAATTTTCTTAAAAAAGTACCTTAATAAAAAACAAGTAAGAAAATTATAGTCGGTCTAGACCGACTATACGATACCCTATACCATGCGTTTAGAAACCCTACCTCTTAGGCCCAACTAACTGGACATTGAAAATAAGCAAGAACCAAATTTGAGTGGGATTTTTATTAATTTTTTTGGCTGCAGATATGAAAAAGTTCATATCGGATGCTATATCTATAAAGGGACTAGGTCCAAAAATGGACCGATCGTGATCATGTTTGGTAAAGTCTCTTGTATTTTGCAAAAATATGTACAAACAAAATTTGAGAAGAATCAGTGCAATATTTTTGTTTTTTAATAGATTTAAGTGAAGATCGGGAAGCAGCTCTATATGGGGTCAAAGGGATCATTTTTGGACTACTCATTAGTGGATGTAATGAACGCATACAAACCCAATTTGAGTAAGATCTATATGACAATTTGGATCTTATGGCAATTTATGTCGATTTCATATGGGTAATTTGTATGGGGGCTAGGTCTGAACATGGACCGATTCTCACCAATTTCAATAGCGTTCATCCCATGGCCGATAAAAGCTTATATACCAAATTTCATCAAAATATATTCATATTTGCGACCTGCAGTTTGATTACAAGCTTTACATGGACACACAGACGGACGGACGGACGGACGGACGGACGGACGGACGGACGGACATTGTTAAATCAACTCAGAAAGTGATTCTGATTCGTTCGGTATAATTAAAGATGGGTCTAGGTCAAATATTTTTGGTTGTTACAAACAGCAGCACAAAGTCATTATACCCAAACCACATAGTGGTATAGGGTATAAATAGCGCATCTTTAAAAATACTTTTGCTAAAAACTACCCTTTTGTAAACAGTACTTTTATTCTAAAACAGTGATTTGTCTTAAGAAGGTGCTTTGTCTTAAAGTAGCAAATTTTCTTAAAAAAGTACAATTTCTTAAAACAGTATCTGTTCCAAAAAAGTACTTTTTCTCAAAAAATAGATTTTCTTACAAAAAAAAACGTTTCTTAATTAAGTACCAATTCTTAAAAAACTATATGGGCAATTCCATAAAAATATCAAATTTTATGAAAAAAAATATTTTTTCATTCACATGAAGTAAGTTTAAAAATATATTAAGATATGATCCAAGTTACACAATGTAATTCCTTACAAGCATTCTAAATAATAAAATAAATATAAAATTTATTTGTTTACTCAATTTTCTTTTAATACATGTTTAAAAAACTTTAGTCATTCCGTCACAGTCATTCCGTCACGTCAAATGACAGTTAATAAATTCGATACTATTACAGGCCAGTTGCTCTAAATTATAATTTTATATTGCTTATATAACATATGTAAAATATGCATTAGTTTAAAATCTGAATTGCTTCTTAATTTACAAAAGTTCCCAGGTTTTAATACCAGGACAGAGTCATGGTAGCAAAAATGTCATTCCGTCACACAATGAGAAATTACTCAAAAATAAAAGCATAAAATAGTGTAAAAATTATTTCTGAGTTTTTTTTAAATCTCTTAATCATTAGCAATTATTTTCAAACTGTAGAATGAATTTTCTATTCAAAATAGCTTTGTAGAATAGCCTTAACTTCAATTCTACAGCTCAAAATGTCATTGCGTCACATATGGAATTGCCCATATCGCAATAATTTTCTTTAAGTTAAAGCTTTTCTTTAAAAAAAAATATTTTAAGCCATTTTATTATTTTCATAAATATTACATTTTTGTGTGTTTGCTGTTGTAACGACAACTTAAGCAGTTGTGTTGCAGTTTTTTTCCATTTAGTTGGATTTTATTTTTATTAGAGCAACTGCCATTGATGGTTTCTTTTTTATTTTTATTTTATTTTTTTTTCTATGAAACATAAAATTTATTACATTTCTCTTATACCAGCATTAAAAAATATTGTTTGTGCACTTCTATAGTTCGGCTACTATGAAGTTGTATATTCGACAAAGGAATAAGAGGAGCACACACTACTTGCATTAACACTATACTACAATAGTTTAGACACAATTACAAAATTTCCATTAATTCAAATAATTCTTGTTATATTTATTATATGCTGATGAGATTTGAAACAGAAGATCAGTAAATTTTAGTAATAAGAGAAATGCTTAAAAAAGTAAAAAAAAAAATGAAAGTGCTGCAAGTTTTCTGAGACAATTAATTTGTTGATATTTCAATTACACAAAAGTCTACACCGACTTAGTTTTTTTAGTTTATAGTTATATGAGATGAAACAATTGGAAATTATTTAATGGTTTTCTATATAATTTATTTGTAAAAAAATTTATTATAAAAATATTAAAAATGTTTGAAATAAAAAAAAAAGTTATTGTCACCAAAAATCCCAGATTTATTACTGTAAAACAGACTAATGAATTAGGAAAATACAATGGAATAAACTTCCACCATGAGACTATTCATCGCTGTTTAACAAGTAATAACTCAAGCACACACGTTGCCAGGAAAAAGCCATTTGTTAGACAATAAGATACGATAAAAAGGCTAGAGCATGAAAATGAGTATGAAAATATACATGTTACTGTCCCAACCTTTGGGGGACGGGTTATACTCACAGATGAATGCAAAATTCAGTATATCTTGAAGTGACGGTATATGTTAGGTTTGCAGAAAGCCTGGCTAAACTCTATCGATATAAATAAAAGCAAAAAATTGTCCGTTCCATTTCATTAAGAAAAAATTGCAAAGGCATGTCGTATGAAGACTTTCGTAACATAGTGTAGATATATATATATAAATATATTTTTTAAAATATAATCGCAGATAACTTGGTTAAGTGTACACATTTGTCAGTATGCTTCATTTAACAGCAACCCAATGAAAAGTGCAAAATATGAGGCAAGAATTCGTGAAGAAGAAGAAAATTTTTTATACATAGAAACAGTTAAATTTAATAAAATAACATCAATTTGTTTTTTCGGGGTAAGAGAAATTATTTATTAAGATATGAATCGAAATGGAGATGATTTATTATGTAAAAACTAAATTTAAATGATTGAAGAGTGAACTGTGAGTTCTGGTTTTAAATGAACGTTGAAAGGTGAGAAATTTTTTGTAAATTTAACTATAGAGGAATTATAGGGGTCTTTAAAGATGGGTTGTTATAATTTCATATATACAGACAGATATAAATGGACAAATAAGTGTGAAAATGTACCAATAGTAGTAATATTTCAGTTAATTGCTTTTGTGGATAGTCATAATAAATTTACTCAAATATTTAATATTAATGAATTAATTCGTTACAGTAATATTTATAATCCATTTAGAGATCGATTTAGTATTAATACCTAAAAACTATTTCTTTTATCGTACGTCTTTGTATTACAGAAATGAAAATCATTCAGAAAATGTAAAAGAAATTTAGATAGTCTTAAATAGCAATCATAACGAAATCTAAAATTTATATATTAACTCTCCTAAATTTTCGTATAAATTTGTTCAAAAAAGAAAAAAATTTTCGAATTAAACAATGTTAAAAGCAATTGAAAGAATCCAAGATAATATTTCGCAGTTGAAAATTTATATAAAAAATCAAGAAAATAAATTGGAATAAATATACAAAAATTAAAAAATTGGTATTCCTACTAAGTAGGCAGAAGTTATTTTGAATTAAAAAAAAGTTTTAAGGGAAAAAATAAAAAAGTGTTAATTGACAAAAGTACCATGAATTAGTCTTAAAAATCAGTAAAAATAACTATGTGAGTCTGACCACAGGGGAGATGAGTAAACATCTATTGACACATCAATTAAAATCAAACAGAAAGCGTCATCTACGTATCATTTATAGCAAACAACTGCAGTAGCTCAGCTAATACAAAAATTATTTATTATTATTTATTACTTAAACTGGTTGTTAAAGTTGGGGTTGTTGAATTGGCTGAAATAATTTTTATATTATTAACAGCGTTATACTGGTGAGGTTGTTCAATTGCATGTTATACGTTTCTATTGTGAAATTTTTAACTTTGTTATAGCAGAGGTTGTTGAATTAGCTGAAATATTTTTATATCACAATCTTTGCACCAATACACTTATACTTCACACTGTTTTTTTCTCATTTCTATAGATGTTTACACATCAAAAATTATAGTCAGTCTCAGGTCCAACTTATTGGGTATAGAACAGACGCATAAACCAAATTTGAGTCCCATTGTTACGGATGTTATACTGGCGACAAGGCCAAAAATTTTTCCGATCCTGACTATATTTGCTAAAGTCATTTATTTTGTGCAAAAACACACACATATCAAATATTAGTAAAATCTGTACAATGATTTTATTTTTGATATATTTAAGTGAGGATCGGAAAGCAGATTTATATGGGGGATATGACTAAGAAAGATCGTACAAGTATTTCATACTTTAAGTCTTATTGCAATTTTAGTAGATCTCATACGGGTCATTTGTGTGTGTACTGGGTCCGCACATGCACCGATGTGTAGCATTTTAGCAATAGCGTTCGTCCTATGGTTTATAAAAGTTTATATAGCAAATTTGATCATTAGGGTGGTCGAATTTTGAGGTCGGATTATTATGATGCTATTTATAGAACTTTAGTGTACAAATTTTGAGCCAAATCGGACAGTGCTTTCTGGACGCGCATTGAGTTCAAAGTTCCAATATTAATTTATATGTAAAAATTATGAAGAAAAATCATTTTTCACAAAAATTTTGATATTAATAATTGCGTTTCAATTAAATTAATTAAAAAACCATAATCTAGAGTAAATTATCTTTCTAATAAAACAATAAAAACTATTATTGGTTGAAAAGCAGATAAGTTATATCAAGTCCCCAGGCGGCGCAGAGTGGACCATATTTAGAGAAGGCGGCCAAAAATATTTTTTTTTTTTGTTTCCGATTTTAAAGTTATGTTATTCATTTGAAAGTAAATACCAGTAAACATCGGGAGCCAAAAAATTGCTACTCTATCTCAACTATATCACAGCGAACAGGGTCTTCGAAAATGGGCTTTCTCAGTATTTTGCTAAAATTAAAAATTTCTTTGTAAATAAGAAATATTTATGTTTTCGTCGACCTTTTTGTTGTTATTAATTGATATTAATTTATTGAGCTTGAGGCCAATTTTTTTTTAAATATTTCGCTATCCGCTAGATAGCATCTTCACGAATATAATTTCTAAAAACATATACATAACACAGCTTTGAGCGCAATTATCAGTGACAGTTTTATAGTTCATTCTATTCTCTTTATGTACATTTCGAGTGTGTACCGTTCTTTGTAAATTTTTATTTTTGAATGACTGTAACTTTTTTGATTTAAAAGATTTTGAAGTGAAATAAATTTTTCATAATTTCGTGGCGTCCATACTATTAATGTTAAAAATGTACAATCACTGCGTCATTCCAAAATTTAAAAAAAAAATTTTTAAAAAAGGTCAATATTTTCCGAAAATCTCCTACTTAATAGAGCATAACTCCTGCCAGTCAAAAGCAGTCAGAAAAAATATTGCACTCTTCTATAGTCCGAACCCTCCCCTATAGTCCTATACCCCATTATACACCCGCCAGTTTCCGCCCGTGTGCACCAGAACAATTTTTCTGACCCAAGGTTAGATATTTTCATGCAAAATTTATGAATACAAAAGTTGTCCACTATGTGGTTAGGATATATTAAGTTTGAGGTGATGTTTGTAACTGCCTTTATCCATCTTTTATTATACGGATCGACTCAAAAACACTTTCTGAGTCGATTAAACGATGTCCGTCCGTCCGTCTGAGTGTTATGAATACAAAAGTTGATCGTGCCGGTGCACCGCGGTGTATTTTTTTGCGTATCGGTAGAGTTGTCAGGAGTTGTTATATACTTATAAAAAAGGGTTGAGATATAATGCGCTTACTTGTTACAGGTACATTTATATAGGTATCATTCAAAAACATTAATAGTCTGAGTGAGAAAAACAAGGAAAATGAAGAAAAAAGAAAGCAAAAAAAAAAAACAAATTCAACAAAAATATCTACAGCTAGGCCTCGTAATCGACCAACCAAAAAAGGGGAAGGAAACACAAATGATGGAAATACTGCAAGGAGAATTTCTTCCGATCCGGAAACTGCAGCATCTATCACAGGTGTAGATCATGAATTAATAAGACGATTCAAAATCATATTACAAGTTCTAGCATGCAGCAGAAAGATAAATGCAAAAAAATTTGGAGAGTACGCCAATAAAACAGCTATACTTTATAATGAAAAATACTCCTGGAGATATATGTCATCCACAGTTCATAAAATTTTGTACCATGGGGAAGAAATAATTCAAAACAATATGCTACCAATAGGAGATCTATCTGAAGAAGCGCAAGAAAAAAGGAATAAAAGACTACAGATTCTTTCGCGAGCACAACACAAGGAAAATGTCCAGATGTTGTACTAATGAAGACCTTATCATATATACCATATATGTCCAACATTCATCAAAAATGGAAAACTACCTCTATTGACTTAGACGAAGAAGCTAAACAACTTCTAGAAGATGAAAATCAAGGCTATTTAGAAGAAATTTTTACTAAAATTGGTTAATTTAAAGTACTTTTTCATTACACTAAAAATAAGTTACACTTTTTTTATATAGTTAAAAAATTTTCTTGATTTCAAAATTTATATATTTTGTAAATTTACAATAAAAATTGTTATATTTCATAAATTTACCATAAAAATTGATATAGAAATATTTATAGAATATAAAAAAAAAATTAACTAAAGCAAAAACATTCGAGTTTTTCATTTAAACTTCTCTATCTTGAACCAATATAAGGTAACTTTTACGTCGCTGCTTAATAAATTATATTTTAACTCGGGATCTTTCAAAAAAAAAAAAAAACAACCTTTGGCCCTTGTGCACATTAGGACTAAAAAGTTTATGGGGGCCAAAGGTTGGCATTTTCTGAAAAAATTAGCTTAAAAATTGTTAAAAAGTATTAGTTGTAAAATTAACTGAAAAAATAAGACATTATATTAAAAAAAAAAACCTTTTTTGCCTTTTAACACTTCACTTTTGTACTAAAATTCAACTACAAATGAAAATGTATTTTAAACCCTCCGTAACTTTTTTATTTTCGGTCGAGAATTACGTCTTATAGCAAAACTTAAAAGCCAAACAAAAAAAAAAACCGCATATCAAAATTCCAATCCAATCAAAAGTTATAGATTTTTGACCGCCTTCTCGCCAAATGGTCCAGTCCACTGTGCGCCGCATGCCACTTGATTAAGAAAATCGAGCTCACATTTTTAAAGACATTGAAATAATTTACAACAACAATATTTTGGCATTCTCCTGGTCCCAAAATGATTTTGTGTAAAGAACATTCCATCTCATCTATTTTTATGCCGTTCTAAATTAATGTCGAAGCAGTAGGTATTTTTTAGCGCTGTTTCAAAATCTCCAATTTTACTTTTTGAAAAATTTTGTTCAAGAAATTGTAGGTATTCTTAATTTGGCGAGGGCAGCGTTTTTATTTCAGAGGATTTGAAGAAAAATTTGATTTTTCTTACTTTTTAAATTTTTAGGCTACATCTTTTTTTTGGTGTTTTCTTATGTCAAATATCTTTTGTCAAAATATCATACAACTTGATATAAGTTCTCAATGCTGTAAATTAAGCTTAAATTGGAACACTATAAATTGTCCCCCTTTAAGGTCAAAAGTCAAATTTAAAGATATTTAAATTTTTTTAAAACAATATATCGAAATAATATATATAAGGATTTCGATAAGAGTTGTTGATAATATTTTAATAATTTTAAAAAATAATATTCTGGACTTATTTTCTGAAATTAGCTCGTGGGTTACGCAAAATGTGTCCTAGTTTTAATTTTTATTTTCAGAATTATTATATTCATATAAAGGTATATCGAGGGCTTATATTCAAAAAGCGCTATCTACAGTTGACAGCAATATTAATTTTTGATTTCAAACTGTTCTCTGATATAACTGTCAAATATAATATTAATTTTGAGATCATTCATGATTAGTACGACTATTTTTTAATAGATATTGTGGCAAATCAATCGACAAATAGTTTCAGATCTTATTAATAAATTATTTTTATGCGTTCTCTTTTAAATAATCATTAATGCAGATAGCACTTTTTGAAAATTAGCCCTCGATATACAAACTTATTTATACTGTATTAAATATAAAAACTAATTAATCTAAATATTTTCATAATATAACGAATAAATTTGAGGAATTTTATGAATACATTAAAGTCGTTTTGCTAAAAAAAATCCTGATAAAGAAAATATTAACAGATTTTCATATAGATTCAATGTGACATCAAGAGTACCCCAGGGATTAATTTCAGAAAATAAGTCCAGAATATTATTTTTGGAACCATTAAAATATTATCAACAACAAAATACTTTACATAATATAATTTTGGGATCAGGAGAATGCAAAAATGTTGTTGTTGTAAATTGTTTCAATGTCTTTAAAAATATGAGCTCGATTTTCTTAATCAAGTGGTCTGCGGCGCATTTATTGCCTGGGGAGCTTCATATAGTTTGGCAATTTTTCAACCGATAATAGATTTTGTTGCTTTATTAGAAAGATACTTTACTCTAGATTATGGTTTATTAATTAATTTAATTGGAACGAAATTATTAATATCAAAATTTTTGTGAAAAATTATTTTTTTTTTTTTTTGATAATTTGCAAAAATTTTGCGCACTAAAGTTTTCGATCCAGCATCACCACAATATGGCCCGCACGTCTTGATATGGACAGAGGGCAGAGATATGGACGGACGGACGGACATCGCTAATTGGATTCACAAATGATTCTAAGTCGATCTGTGTAATAAAAGATGGGTCTAGGCCAAATATTTTTAGTAGTTACACACATCAGCACAAAGTCATTATACAATACTATAGAGTCTCAAAATGTATGTATTCAGAAAGATATTATGACTTCATAAACACTAGTCAAAATGTACTTTAGGGAAACAGAATAAATATAGTACGTCCTGTGAAAATTCATGTTACATTCATGTATTTTGACAATATTTTTACAACATCCAGATCTAAGAATCATTTTCAGTTCTATGGATGCTCTTTCGTGCTGAGTATTTCTTCACCACCTATTCTAAAGAATATGCTACGAAACTTATTTCATGGAATTGATGTATATGAGCTTGTTAAAGAATAGTTTTCAAAACTGATTATGGAAATTTTTTGAGAAGCCTTTACATAACTATTTTCTTTTATTGATATATACTTTCATTGCTACAATTAAAATAAATATATGTATTTCTGACCTACTATTATTGAGATATTACTTAAAGAATTGCATCAAATAAAGCCTTTTTTCAATTTAATTTATTTTAATTTTGAGATGCCTAAGAAATTTTCTCACTAACCTTTTCTCTCAATTTCTTTTTGAAGAAAAAAGTTAATTAATTTGCAAATACTTTATTAGGTCGAAATTTGAAGACCTGTTTCTGTCCTCGAATTTGGATGTTAATACATCTATAACTGCTTTTAACAATTCTTGTATAAAATTTCTATGCAGTATGGCAGTAGGACATCGCATAGAAAGATTAAAAATTACTCTTAGTTTTTACTCTGAATAACTTGAAGCTTTTTAAGGTAAGTTATTGCGCATCTCGTCGACGACACCTGGGAGCCGTACGCCATTATTGAACGTTTGCACATTTTATATTATAAAAGCTTGATTTTTTCTATTAAGCTTAGACTTTCTATTGAGTAGAGGGAAAATGGCTCTTCCACATTTTAAAGCTTTAATACAGGCTTGGAGAACGTGGTATTTAAATGAAAGATTTTTATCAAAAATTACTCCCAACTATGTAACGTTATCCATCATCTATACTTACCACAAAGTATATTGCTGATAACAAAACTTTTTAAAATTTCTTTGAAAACTTTTGGATACCCACATTTTTTTTACCTAAAAATGAGTCAAAGGCTCTTTCTATATCAAGTATTCTTGCCATGATTTTTGTTCGTTGTTCTCATGTTTATAATAATTTTCACTTGATGTATTTTAGAATGACTTTATGTAAATCCGAACTCTTCTTCTTTGCTCAAAACATTATTTGTTTAGTCTGTGCAAAATTACTTTTTAGAATATTTTGTCTAAACCATTCAACATACTGATTGACTGGTAGATTTTGGGTGATTATTTCTCCTTTCCTTGTCTGGGCATTTGAATTACCTTAGCCGTTTTAAATTGTTTGGAAAAGTAGCCACATCTTAGTTACCAATTAAAGATACTAGCAGATTCCAGCGCTCGAAATTCGATTGCAATTTCTAGGCAGCTTTATTTTTCAACTTAGCCAATCCACAAACCAACACTTTTATGATTGAAGATAACAAACTCATTAACAAACATATTAACAAATTTAATAAAACATATATAGTATATTTATAATTTTATGTATGTGTTAGTAGCAACTTTAAATGCAATTTACTCAAAATAAGGGACTCTATTTAAAAATCTGTAAATCTGCAAAACGGCTAAAAAGAAATACCTGTCAAATAATATACGCTTGTTTAAAATCAGGATAAAGCGGTAGAACAAAACATCGGTCACAAAAAATCGTCTAGCCTATTAGTATTATAGATTAGTACTTACAAATGAATTAGACATATTTTTGAAGAATTACAGATTTTATCCCATCAATTGCTGGATCTTTAGAATTTTTTTTTTATATTGATTAGATATCTAACTTCCAATAATTCAGCTTGTTCATTCATACCAGTCGAATAAATTTTAAGTAATTTGGTGAGAGCTTGAGAAAACATCTGCTTTAACGTTGGCCTTAATTTCATTATTATGAACTTCGGCGCCATCTATTAACAACATCCAAACAACTGATTTGTTACCTCTAATTGCTTTATTCAGCTTGCACAACATTTTGTCGCCTGGTGGCAGCTTTTTGATAAATGTATTCCAATGTTATTTATGTCAATCAATACGTGAGTCTTAATTAATAACTTCAGCTGTTGCAGATATCATAATAAAAATGAATTTTCTAAAGCAGAGGTTCCCAAACTTTTTTCTGTCGTAGACACCATGCCATGTTTTTCAGTTTTGGATGAACCCCTACTTACCTGATATTGATTTTTTTGTAAATTTCTAGCTGTAGTGAAGTTTAGTGTTAAAAACTTAAAGTAAAAACACATGTTAAGTTTTATACATTTATTAATTGAATTTAAATTAAAACTACCCATACTCAAAATAAAATTTTGTATTTGTTATATAAAATATATGTAAAATAAAATGTTTTTAGTGGGAAGGATGAACCTGATGCTTTAATAATAAATTATCAACATTTGGCGTCAATTTTGTAAGGTTTAGTCTGAAATGATGTCCAGTCTGTTTCTTTTTTGCGTTAGGAGATTGGTAACAGCGCTGAACCCGCTTTCCATTAGATATGACGATGGAATGGAAATTAAAAATTTCCTCGCTATATTCCATAATACGAGATCAGTAACGGGTAGGATTGTCTTTTAAAATTTTATGTTTAGTATTCAGAAAATCTAAAATAGTCTCAAAAAGCGCAAAAAATCAAACATAAGCCTTTGGACAGCCAGTGTTCTTCAGTGGAAGGAGTAATTGAGGAAAGTGTTCGTCATTTTCTTCACACAACTGCGCAAATTACCGCATATTCAACGCGTTGCTTCGGATTCGGTTTACTGCATAATTGATTAATTGAAGAGATTCATGTAATCTAACACTCAAATTTTCAGCAACTAAATGTTGTCGATGGATGACGCAATGCATTGCTAACACCCCTGTCACATTTTGTTTTAAATAGCTCATAAATCCACGATAACATCCAGGTAGCAGGTGCTTTATCTGTAGCTACTGATATTATATTTGATAAAGGGATTGCTTTTTCAATGAAGTAATCCTTCAAAACATGAAATATTAATTCACCTTTATTGTCAGTTGTTAAAGTTTTTGCGAAGAGCAGTTCTTCGTAGATTTCTTGATTCATAAAAAACCGAACATATGCCAATAATAATGCTGCATTACCAGTTGACTCGTCCAGATGTATAGAGAAATGGTTCATTTGCAATTAATTACACAAGAACCTTTAAATATCAGAACTTATTTCATCAATACTTCTTTCAACAGTATTTTTTCTTAAGGGAATTCTTTTTATGATATCAGATGCAGGTTTGTGTAAAACAGTTTTTCAAACCTCTTCAACGGCTGGCAAAATTAACTTCTCTCCCATAGTTTGCGGTTTCCGGATTTTGCTATAAGTAGCAAGATATTGTAAGACGCCCGCAAACCATGATCGTTTCCTTGTGACGTCGAAACGAACATTCTGTCCAGCGTGGGTCTCTTCTGAAGTTTATTTTTGAGTATTTAAAAGTATTTAAAATTAATGATTGAGTTTGAAATTGTTCAGGCTCAAGATCAAATGTTTTTACTTTAAATAAAGTAAAAGCATTAGCACATTTGCTTCAAAAATTGATCTATGTATATTCTGCATGACAGGTTATACAGCTGTTTCGGGAAGAGTCACCAACCCTCATCAGTAACCAAAAGCAGTAGATAGTTTGTTTGGTAAAAAGTTAAATTCATATATATTTGCTAAAAAATAAAAATAATAAAATTAAAAATACGGAGGGCACGCCGTTAACGCTAAATGTAAGTTTAGCAAAAACAAATTGTTTTTCTTGTTTTTTCAAGACAAAAACAAACATGTATATTGTAGTATGCAATGTGTACTCGTATACAATCATATTTGTTTCAAAGTTGTTCTATTTTTAGTTTGTTATATTGGAAGAGGCTTAAATAGTATAACTTTTGCTTGAATTCTCATTTGGTTGTTTTCAGCAAATATATATGAATTTAACTTTTTACCAAACAAACTATCTACTGCTTTTGGTTACTGATGAGGGTTGGTGACTCTTCCCGAAACAGCTGTATAACCTGTCATGCAGAATATACATAGATCAATTTTTGAAACAAATGTGCTAATGCTTTTATTTTATTTAAAGTAAAAACATTTGATCTTGAGCCTGAACAATTTCAAACTCAATCATTAAATTGATAAAGATCGAAAATAAGATTTTTTATTTTTATAAAAAATAATAAAATTAAAAGTATTTAAAATTTTTATCTGTTTTATCAGAGTGACATCTTCTCAGACGATACTGCAGCTTAGATGGTTTCATAGCGTCATTGCCCAAAACTTTGTTGCGTAAAAGGCACGTAGGCAATTGTTTGTCCGACAATGATGAAATGAAGCCAAGCTTCAAATAATCAACACTGTATTCTCTATATTTCTTTTTAGATTCGGACATGGCATCAGTCATCTTTATAATTGTTAAGATCTTTGCTCTTAGACTGCGCGTATGCTTGTAACAAGATGATACTGGTATATCATTATGTGCGGCTTTTTCAAAGTTCAAAATATATTGCGATCACAAACCGAATGCCTACATTATGCAACTTACACAATTTTATAAACATATATAAATTTTTTACTTCATAGCTACTTTTATTATAAATAGTATGTATGTCTTTATATTATAAGATAGCGTAATCTAAGGAAATAGGTATCAGTGTATGTCGAGATCCACTATCGTGGACCCCATTTTCATTTCATGGACCGCTAAATTTTTATTTTTTTTTTTGCTGACGTAGACCCCTTGCAGGTTGTCATAGATCCCTGAGGGTCGATATAGACCACTTTGGGAATCATTGTTCTAAAGCATTGTTATATCTTTGCAACATACGTCTATACCTGTTTCATTGTCTAATGAGATATAATGTAAGTTGAGACAGTTGATATATATTTTTGAGGTAAAACTCTTTTTTATATAAAACGTTTTATTCTGAGAATTAAAATTTTGGAGGTAAAATTTGTCGGTAAAATTTTTAATTCCGCTAAATATTTTTACATCGCAAAATTTTACCTCCTAATTTTTTTGAGGTCAAACAAATTGTAAGGTGAATATTATTTTTAATAATTAAATCATTTTGAAAAAATTTGCCAATAAATATTTCACCTCCATATTTTTTTATCACATATTTTTTTTTTTTTTCAAATGTACAATGTATTTCTTATCGATTTCAACAAAACTTATAGCTCGATTATGGATGGCAACCGAGCTTTAATTGCGTTGTCAAAAGGCAACGCAACTGACATTTAAATTGGTATTATGTAAGGCAACTTTCTTCGGTTGCCCAAATATTCTCGAATATGCTATTTTGACAGTTTAGCAACTGTAAATAAATATAAACAAAAGATAAAGAGCATTGACGAAAGTGAATTTGTATAAATAAAAGTGAATTTTTGGAAAAAAAATTTATTTAATTTATTTTGATGTTTAAATTAATTTTAAATAAACCATTACATGCTTTGGTTTCAAAGCATATTTTCGTCTTCCAAAGGATGCAGTGGTTTATATAGTGAAAGCTTTAAATAATGACCTTAACAATCACCGGGCAACAACAATTCCTCCATTGTTAAAAGTTTGCGTAGCTATCAGATTTTTTATAAAAGTAGCTTTCTGAAATCCCACGGTACCGACATCAATCTGGAAATGGCTCAATCTACGTTGTCGGTGGTATTAAAAGAAGTCGTTCATTTAATAGAAGAAAAACTATGAAAAGTGTGGATAGTTTAAAAAAAAGACAAGCAAAGAGGAAAAAGCATATAATAATAACTTTTTATTCGAAACGCCCGAAGAGTAACATTTAAAAATACTAATCCTCTAAATCCACTATCCACACCCTCTCCCGATAACATATCATTAATGATTAAATTTCTTAAACTATGCAACCTTTATAACAAAATATAACACAATTCCCTAAGTTAAGTAAACTTTTTGTAATATTTATATTGAGCTGAAGGCCTATGTTGCTATTGCTCTTAGTAAAATTAGCTTATAATTTCAATTATGGGTTAATAAATAAATAAGTAAATAAATATTCGAAGAGGAAGCTTCTTGGGGGTTATTGGTTATATAGATGGGACCCGTGTACATAACATGGGACCGAAGGAAGACATTCGTCACTTATATAAGAACAGCAACCAAAAATACGCAGTCGCCGATGTGATTACTATCTGACAACTGAAGTTGACAGTCAACTGGCAACGCAATTAAAGTTTGGTTGCTATCGATAATAGACCCATTCATATTTTTAAGCTCTTTCTTTTAACTCATACTCTCTGTCTGTCTGTCTGTCGGGGGCAACCCCACTCCGCCTTATCCAATTGATCTGAAACTTGACCCATAGTCTTGTTGTAATTATAGATTAATTTTGGGGTTATCACGCACAGTCACGCATAGTCACGCACAGCCACGTAGTGATCTAAATATCATTTCCACTCATCCGATCGATCTGAAACTTGGTTCGAACACTTGCTGTGAAAAAAAGATTAACTTTGATTTAGCAACGCACAGTCATGCATGGTCACGCACAGTCACGGAGGGGTTAAAAACGGATTTTTCCACACCCAATCAATCTGAATCTTGGTCGATATACTTGCTGTAAAGAAAGATTATCCGATATACGACGATTATACGACTATACGATACCCTACACCATGCGTTTAGAGACCCTATCTCTAACGCCAAACTAACTGGACATAGAAAATAAGATAAACCAAATTTGAGTGGGATTTTTATTAATTTTTGGCTGCAGATATGAAAAAGTTCATATCGTATGCTATATCTATATGGGCACTTGGCCCAAAATTGGACCGATCCTGATCATGTTTGGTAAAGTCTCTTGTATTTTGCAGAAATAAATACAAACAAAATTTGAAAAGAATCAGTGCAATATTTTTGTTTTTTGATAGATTTAAGTGCAGATCGGTCATTATACCCAAACCACATAGTGGTATAGGGTATAATAAATCACACAGTGCTGAACTTAAATATTCAATCATTTAAATCAATAATTTTTACCCATACATAAGACATAATTTTTCTGAAGCAAGAACGTTATTTAACCGAAATTTATTTAAATTTCACAATTATTTTTTCTTGCAAATTTTTCACTTTAAAATTTGTTCTTTTTGTAATAAACAGACGTTCATGTTTAATTAAAATTGCATGCTCAGTCTTGGAAATAAGTAAAAATGCCTGCTTTACTAAAGTGTTTAACAACTTGTGTTAGTTGCCATTTGTTTTTGTTGTATATGACAGCCAACAAAAAGCGTAACAACATTACAAACACGATTGCTTTGTTTACTAAAAAAAAAAAAACACAACACAACACAACACAACACAACACAACAATACAAATTTGAAATATAAAACTTAGACACATATACGAGTACAAAGACAAGCGAAAATTTAGCTAGAAATCTGTGGCATATTCGTTTGTGCTAAAACTAACACACACACACACACATACACAACCAAACACATTTATAACTTTAAACAATCTTTTTACAAAGTTTACAATATGTTGCCACAATTTTTTACTTATTTCATTTTTAAGGAAAAAATAAACATGTCAGTGTTTGTCTTGACTAGGAAGATGTAGGGTGGCACTTATTTTTGTAATAGAAAAAATTCCTTTTTTAAATTAAAATAAAAACTTATCATAGTGTTTAACAAAAAACCTGTTACCCTAATTTGTATTTTTTAAACACGATACAAGTTATTGCGTGCAATATAAACATGACTTTCAACTATATGTTATATATTTTCCACTTAATGTTAAAGTTGTCTTTGTATTGTAGTGCACCTAAAGGAAAGCTACACCACCAGAATATAAAAAACAACAACAAAATAAATAAACGCTAATCAAGTTTAAACTTTACTCATGTCATTTCTCATGCCATAGAGAAAATACAAATAAAATACTTGAAGTATGGAGCAACAAGAAACCAAGCGTAACGAAAAGTTACCAAAATTTATATTCCAAAAAGAAAAAAAAAACAAAAACTTACAATAAACAACAAAGTAAATATGTTTCTAAATTATATTTATATATTTTTTTTAATAGTTTCCAACGAAATATAACACCGACTAAAGTTTAATGCAATTTATTTTTAGCTTGATTAAATTTTCATATCCACCAAATCCTTAAAAAAGGAAGAAATTGTATGCAATTTTAACAGCAATTTGAAATTGTTTATATTGTTTTCCTATACATGTATTGGCATACATCCCTCGATGGTGCCACTATATTTTAGTGCTCAATTAAGTTGTCAATTTATATTCATTTTGTTAGTATTTAAAGTTAGTTTTAACCAAATTTATAGCTAGACATGGCATTTATTACCAATTGACATTGATCCTCCAAATCTTTTTAGAATTTTGTGGCTGTTATGCCCTGCACATACGATACACATACATATTATGTATGTAATTATATGGGATAAAACTAAAATTATTTTGGTCCTTCAAATGAAACATTTTATAAATTTGCATATCATTATAAATTTAAGCGATTTTCATATTTTCGTCTGTCGGTTTTTTGAATCAAAGCAATATTTAAATCCTAATCTAATCCCCTCTTATTAACAATCAGTTAATATTTAATATAATTTATGTCTCCAACATACGTTGGGGAAGGTTTGATAGTATAATTCTTAGCTTGAATTCTCATTGCATTGGTTTCACAGCAAAGGTATGTATATGAATTAACTTTTTACCAAACAAACTGCTTTTGGTCACTGATGAGGGTTGGTGACTCTTCCGAAACACCTGTGTAATCTGTCATGTAGAATATAGATCAATTTTTGAAACAAATGTGCCAAAATTTTTTACTTTTTTTTTTTTAGCCTGAAACTTTTCAAACTCAATGTTTTTCAATATATTTTAGTGCTTTAACTGTATAATTTAATTGAAACAAATAAATTAAAACTTACATTTTATTAACATTGCACAAAAATTGATGAACATACTTTTTTTAGAATTGGTACTTTTTATGAATAGGTGCTTTCTTAAGATAATTGTTCTTTCTATAGAAAAGGTACTTCTCTAATGCCGTTTTCTTCTCTGACAAAAAATGTCGCATTTTATTTGCACTTGTTTCAAAAAATGTATTTTTTATATATTCTGAATTAGGAGCATCTTATTTTTTAAGAAAAGGTACCTTTTTATGGAAAGTAGTTTCTTTAGAAAGTGAAATTTACTTTTTTCCAGAAAATTTAATATTTAAATATAAGGCACTTTTTAAAAAACATGTACTTTTAAAAAATTTACTTTTAAATTTATAGAAAATATTCTTTAGTAACAAAAGGTAATTTTTTAAGAAAGAATTCAGTAAAAAATTTTTTTTTCGGAAAAGATAGTTTTTGAAGCAAATGTACTTTTTCTAAGAAAATTTGAAAGATATTTTTTCAAAAATTTAATTTTGGATGAAAAAAATTGTTCTAAGAGAAGGTACATTTTTTGAATAGTTGCTTTTCAAGAAAATATCCTTTTTTAAGAAAATTGGTTTTTAAGAAAAGTTACTTTTTAAAAAAAGGTGCTGTTTGAAATATTTATTTTTAAATTTTTCTCCGAAAAGGTACTTTTTATGAAAGAGTTCTTTTTGGGAAAACATATAAAAAAACAAGTAAGAAAATTATAGTCGGTCTAGACCGACTATCCGATACCCTATACCATGCGTTTAGAAACCCTATCTCTTAGGCCCACTAACTGGACATAGAAAATAAGCAAAAACCAAATTTGAGTGGGATTTTTATTAATTTTTTTGGCTTCAGATATGAAAAAGTTCATATCGGATGCTATATCTATATGGGGACTAGGTTCAAAAATGGACCGATCCTGATCATGTTTGGTAAAGTCTCTTGTATTTTGCAAAAATATATACAAACAAAATTTGAGAAGAGTCATTGCAATATTTTTGTATTTTAATATATTTAAGTGAAGATCGGGAAGCAGCTCTATATATGGCCAAAGGGATCATTTTTGGACGACTCATTAATGGATGTAATGAACGCATACAAACCCAATTTGAGTAATATCTATATGACAATTTGGATCTTATGGAAATTTATGTCGACTTCATAGGGGTAATTTGTATGGGGGCTAGGTCTGAACATGGACCGATTCTCACCAATTTCAATAGCGTTCATCCCACGGCCGATAAAGGCTTATATATACAAAATTTCATCAAAATATATTCATATTTGTGACCTGCAGTTTGATTACAAAGTTTACATGGACACACAGACGGACGGACGGACGGACGGACGGACGGACGGACATTGTTAAATCAACTCAAAAAGTGATTCTGATTCGATCGGTATAATTAAAGATGGATCTAGGTCAAATATTTTTGGTTGTTACAAATAGCAGCACAAAGTCATTATACCCAAACCACATAGTGGTATAGGGTATAAAAATATATAAAATATATTACAAAATTAGTTTATATAGAAAAATTAAGTTTTTAAGAAAAAGTATTTTTTAAAAATGATACTTATTTTAGAAAGAGTAATTAAAAAAAACATTAAAAAATTACTTTTTTAAGAAAAAGTAAATTTTTAAGAAATGGTACTTTTTGAACAAAAGGTATTTTTTTGAGGAAAGGGTAATTTTGTAAGGAAATGTACTTTTTTAAGAAAAGGTACTTTTTGAAGAAAAAGTAATGATTTAAGAAAAAACTTTTTTTAAGATAATGTATTTTTTAACAAACGGTACTTTTTTAAGAAAAGGTAATGTTAGAATAAATTGTACATTTTTGGAAAAGGTACTTTATAAGAAAACGTTCCTTTTAACAGGCAACTTTTACACAAATTTACTTTTTAAGAAAACAAATTTTTCTACGAAAATGTATGAAATTTATGAAAATGTGGCTTAAAAAAAACATTATTTAAAAAGAGTTGAGAAAATGTACTTTTTAAAGAAAATATTTGGTTTTTAAAAAAATACATTTTAGGAAAACATTCTTCAAAAAATAATAATTTTATATATGAAAAGGGGCTTTTAAGAAAATTGCCTTTTTTAAGATAATGCACTTTTTTAAAAACGGTAATTTCTTTAACAAATGTAATTTTTTAATGAAAAGTACTTTTTAGAAAGGAGATATTTTGTAACTACAGTTAGTTTTATAAAGAAAATAAAAATTTTAGGAAACGGTACTTTTTGAAGAACAGAAAATTTTTTTAAGTTTTTTAAGAAAAATACTTTTATGAAAGGGTACAATAAATTTTTATTAAAAGAATTTTTTTGAGAAATGTACTTTTTAAGAAAGTAAAGTATTTATTTAATTTATTTAAAAAAAAAAAATGATACTTTTGTTTAGAAAATATAATCTCTTAAAACATACCTTTTAAATAAAGAAATTTTTTTTACAAAATATAGATTCTTAATAAATATGTTTTTTTAAAAGGTTCGTTCGCGACGAAAACTTTTATGGAAGCAGGCCATAAATTTACACTAGTAGATTCCAGTCCTCGAAATTCGAGGGCAAATTCTAGTAAATTTTATTTTTCATTAAATAAGGACCCTAAAGGCATGCTAATCAATTATAGCCAATTCACAAATCAACAAAAAAAAAAACAATCTCATTTTTATTACAAACAAATTAACAAATTTAATAAACACACACATAGCATATGTATAATTTTATGTATGTGTTAGTAGCAACTTTGAATGCAATTTACTAAAAATAAAAGAAAAATTTTAAAATCTGTAAAAAGAAATGCCTTTCAAATAATATACGTTTTGTTAAAATCGGGATAAAATGGTAGAACAAAACATCAATCACAAGAAATCGCCTAGCCTATTATAATTATAGATTAGCAGAGCCAAGCCCTCGAAATTCGAGTGCAAATTCTAGGAAATTTTATTTTTTCATTTAATATATAATGTTATAAGAGCCTGAAGGTATGCTAATCAATTTTAGCCAATTTAAGTTCAACACATTAAAAAAAAATTCTTTAAATTTCATTTATAAATATTTGTCGAACACAGAGAATATATAGAAAAGGGTTTGTTAATAAATAATTTTAAAGGAGTCCAAAAGCATACTGATCAATTTTACCCAATTCACAATTCAATAGAGAGCCTTTAATATTTGTAAAAAACACACACACAACAATGAGCACAACTCCAAAAAAATCTTCCAGGCGAAGCAAATCTGTAAAAAGAAATACCTTCTAAATAAGGTATGTTTGGTCAAAATATTTTATTACCTACAATTTTAATATCGGTTACAAGAAATCGCCTTGCCTATTAATATTATAGATTACAAATTTTTCTCCCAAACCATTTTCTCTCAAAATTTTTTTAAACTCAAATATTGTTCATATTACACTCATTTTTTTATGCGATTTCGAAAACCAATTTTTAAAATCGAGGATTTCTATAACCTCTTCTAGATATCTTCTTAATTTTCAAAATATTAAACACCCAAAAATCATAAAAATCAAAAATTGTAATATGGCTACCTCTTTTTGCCTCAATAAACCATTGATAAACAAGTAAGAAAATTATAGTCGGTCTAGACCGACTATACGATACCCTATACCATGCTTTTAGAGACCCTATTCAGGCCCAACTAACTGGATAAAGAAAATAAGCATAAACCAAATTGGAGGGGGATTTTTATTAATTTTTTCGGCTGCATATATGAAAAATTTCATATCGGATGTTATATCTACAAGGGGACTAGGCCCAAAAATGGACCGATCCTGTCCATATTTGGTAAAGTCTCTTGTATTTTGCAAAAATATATACAAACAAAATTTGGGAAGAATCAGTGCAATATTTTTCTTTTTTGATAGATTCAAGTGAAGATCAGGAAGCAGCTCTATATGGGGCCTATGACTAAGAGTTGTCCAATAGGGACTATTTTTGGACTACTGATTAATGGATGTATTATATACATACAAACCCAATTTGACTAAGATTTGTATGATAATTTGGATCTTATGGCAATATATGTTGATTTCATAGGGATCATTTGTATGGGGGCTAGGTCTGAACATGGACCGCTTCTCACCAATTTCAATAGCGTTCATTCCATGGCCGAAAGAAGATTAAATACCAAATTTCATCAAAATATATTCATGTTTGCGACCTGCAGTTTGATTACAAGCTTTACATGGACACACAGACGGACGGACGGACGGACGGACGGACGGACGGACATCGTTAAATCGAATCAGATAGTGATTCTGATTCGATCGGTATAATTAAAGATGGGTGTAGGTCAAATATTTTTGGTTGTTCCAAACATCAGCACAAAGTCATTATACCCAAACCACATAGTGGTATAGGGTAAAAAAACAGCGTTACAGTATAGAAACTTGTTGATGCAAAAATTTAATTAAAACACTTTGTTAATACTATTAACTTTTTGGTTAATCGGCAGACGTTTTTATAAAAAAAAACATTGTCGCAAATATATAATTTTCTTTTTTTGCAATATTATTTAATACATAAACTTAAATTGCATAAAATGAATTTACTTGTAATTTTAATTATTGTAAATAAAGAGAAGAACTACTACTACTCATTGCAATTTGTTCAAAATATCGAAAACTAATATTAAATGGATTTGAATAAATATATAATCAACTTAAATTTTTTTTTTTTTAACAAAATTGTATGAATTATATAAAATCAAAAATACTACTACTACTACTAGTACTACTATTTACTACTACTACTACTACTACTACTAGTATAAAGCCAATCAGACTTACAACAAAAATGTTTTGCCTAATATAGATAAATTAAAATTTCTATATATTCAATTTTGAAATCTATTAATAAATAATAATATCCAAATTATCATATAGATCTCGGTCAAATTGGGTTTGTGTATGTTTTTTACATCCATTTATCAGTAGTCCAAAAATAAACCCCATAGGCCAATTCTTAGTTATTGCCCCCATATGAAGGTGATTCCCGGTCTTCACTTAAAACTTAAAAAATATTGCACAGATTTTTCTCAAATTTTGTTTGTACATATTTTGCAAAATAAAACAAATTTTTTTCGTACAAAAAATTCTGAAACTTAAAACTTTTTTAAATTAGCAACAATAAAATTGGGAAGTAATCAAATACTTTGCTATTACCGAAGGAAAACAATTTTCATAAATTCAGTTTCCTAATTGTATATTTTATATAAATTTCATTTTTTGTTTATTTATTAAAGTAGAATCCCTTCAATTTATTTCGTATTTTTCATTTCACATTTCTATGAAAAATAAAACATACAGCATAGTTGGGTAAATGGTAAATGATATATAAAATATGTAATGGCAAGTTTAACCACATAACCGCAAAAATGTAACAGCTGACACTGACATCAGCATATGAAAAAAAAAACTTGTCGTTACATGGTCTATGGAGAATGCAAACAGCTGGTTGTGATGGTGACGGTGGTCAGCGAAGCAATTAAATTAAAAGAATAAAATAAAAAATATAAATAAAATATTTTGGTTTTAAAAAAGAGTGTTATGGACATAATGCCGTTTAGTGGGCACACAAGGTTACATACACTGAGGAAAAAACATTACCAAATAATGGGTTTTAGAAGGAGAAGTAACTGGTTGAAGTTTGCCTGATAGGCTCATTATTTAAACACTGGGATGTCATTGGAGGTAGCTAGTTTCCTCTAAGCTTACGAGTAGGGAGTAAAGTAACTAGTTAATGGTAAGGTTAAAGTAACTAGTTGTAGGTAAAAAAACTAGTTATAGGAAGTAGCTACAACACATAAGTAGGAACTCTTTATTTTCACTTTGAAAATAGTTAATGCAATATGCAAGGAGCTGGCATGAAATATAAGTAGCTTTATAACACATTATAGTAACGCCTTATTTTCACTTAAGAAGTAATGCATTGGGCAGGGGTAGATCATTATTGATAATGCAAACAACAATGAGCTGCTATTACGAAATTTTTCTTGGGCAGATGTCGCTATTTGGTTTTTAAAGGCAGTTTACTTATAGATCCTACAATAAAATGTTAAAAATCGTAAATTGTTTTCTTCTTTAAATTTAAGTTATTTGTTAGTAACTAATATGGCCTGTCGCGCTTCGCTACGACTTACCGAGAGTTATTGATATGTTTTTTTTTTTTCATAATTAATTTTTCCTACGAAGTTTGTATTATAAAACTAAAACATTTTGTTTGATTTATTTTATATCTTTACGATCTCAATGCTTGCTTATATACAATCGGTCTAATTCATAAAAAAACTTTATTTTGCCTCTAAAGTATGCTTTTGTTATTACACGGATTTTGTCTTATAAACTATTATTAGAAAACACTATTCATAAACATGTAATAACAGAAAATTAGCTATTAAACGTTTCATTTGATTTATAGTTTTGTGGTGGCAACACTAGTCCTCTGTGTTGTCAGTTTGTTGGTAGTGATGAATAAAATAAATAAATCATCTACTCGGTAATTGAATAATATTTTATTTATTTTCTTTTATATTAGAAATTATTTTAATTTTTGTAGAAAAATAACTTCACTTTAATAAAGGAACAAAAGATATTTGTAAACAAATGATAATAATATAAAAAAAATAATTTTTTACACATATTTGTTCGACGTGGTAGTAAAAGTAGTCGAATAACGAATATGGCGTAGCAAATTAACAACACTGGTTTGTTTTGAATTAATTTTCATTTATATGTGAAAATATATTAATTGATTTTCAGAAAGTATCAATTGTATTTCAGAAAACATCAACTGAATTTCAGAAAATATCAATTGAATATCAGAAAAAGTACGGAACAAGAAGAGTTTAGGGCAACGCTCCGATTTTATTTTTCTTGGGTGGAAGTAGGGAATTTTGGGATGATTCTAGGAAAATTAATTTTTTTCGGTGGACGAGCCTATTTCCCTAGTTATGGACTTCCGAAATTTTGACATGGACTTGAATATAACTGTGTTATTTAGTATCGGATTTCAGCGATATATATATATCATTTGAAAGCTTACTTGAGTGCCTTTTATTAGATATTTTTAAATTTAAAATCTATTAACCCATTATGAACCTATTTAAAATTTTGTATTTTTGTAATAGAGTTTTTTTTTCTCAAATATGGAATTATCTCGTAAACATATATCATGTGTGCCGAAAAAAATATTTTCCTAGAACCGCAATAAAATGTTTTATAACTGGTGAGAATTTGAAACTGATTGGGGAGTTGCCCCTAATCTCCAGTTAAGCCAAAAGTAATTTACCCCACAATACCAAAAAGTTATTATTGTTTCTATTAGTGATTTGGAGTCACAGAAAATGTTTGCCAATATTTGGACTTATTTTTTATGCACTGGAAAATAAACTATCAAGGGCAGACCTTAATGGTCAGAAGATGAGGACATCGTTTTAATTAGCTACAATATAGAAAGCTAGAAGTTGTAGAATTTGTTATACTTACCTATTCTGCCAATTAAATTAATCAAATCCATTTTTTTATTTATTTTGAACAGATTTATCTATTTTTTATTGAAATAATAACAAAAATGGTAATTTTATTTTAACTAGGCCAATTAATGTAAATAAGCATTGAGAAATGTCATTTTATGAAATGTTTAAAGTAGGGTAAAGCCTACAATAAAAATTTCATATTTAACAAACGTTTATTAAACGTTTGATAAGCTATTTTGTGTTTATGAATACTGTTTTTTCGATTTTTTCTTATTAACAGCTTATTAAGCTGTTAAAAAGTGCTTATGAATTAGACTGAATATTTTTTGTTTTTTCATTGCCTGTGAGAAAAATAATAAATCCGACAACACGGTGGGCCTTGAATTTATAATATCATCTGCCAATATTTATTTTAACGATTTTTGATTTTGCCAATTTTTGATTCTGCCAGCTTTTTATTTTTGAAGATTTTTGTTTTTGGCGATTTTGGTTTTTCACGATTTTCGATTTTAGCGATTTTTGGTTTTGGGGATATTTGAATTTGGTTAATCCTCCCATTTTTCCACGATTACGCACATTGATAATTAATGTATTTTTCAAAAGTTTCAAGATTATCGCTATCATAGTAGTTTTCATTTATTTTGTATTGGAGGAGACACGCCCACTGATTCCACACCGCCCATTTTTATATGACGACTCACATTAATATTTGACGGGCTCGTATAAAGTGTTATGGCTTTTACTTTTATAGTACTTTGGTTAAATGATATTATATATTTACTTTGAATTTGCGCTGCCACGCCCACTGCTCAGCTCACGCCCATTTTTTGTTCGACCAATCATATGAATAACTTATGGGCTGACGCAAAGTCGCAAGGCTCTCACTATTACAGTACTCCAGATATATGCCATTTTATATTTACTTTGTATGGGAGGTGCCACGCCCATTGGTCAGATCCTTCTAATTTTTTGTCAGACGACTTACATTAATAACAGATGACCTCAGACAAATCTGCAAAGCAGTCCCCACCATAATACTTGGGATATATAATATTGAATTAATACTTTGTGTTGGAGGTGCCACGCCCACCTATCTGAGCTCGCCCATTTCAAGTATAGCCACTAACATTAATAACAGGTGACCTTGCACAAATTTGTAAAGCTCTCCCTGTCATGGTACTCAATATATATGATATTGAAAATTTACTTTGTATGGGGGGTGCAAATCCCACTAAAAATACTAAAAAAGGTTATAGCCTATAGCACTTCCCAGATCTGCAGTAAGATTCTGTGAAAATTTCAGGACGATCAGATTAGTAGTTACGGACATTACCTCATACAAACAAACAAAAAAACACATATTACCTCTCTATTATATTTGTATAAATGATTTTGCTTATGAAAAATTATGGATCGATTTTATTTCTTAAATAATTTTTAATTAAAGAAAAAACATTTGGAAGCGAGCTGGATTGATTTGAAACACGATGGCTGTTAATACATATTTGAATTTTTTCCTCATGCCTTCTTAAAATCACTTTTAAATTTTAAATAATAACTAGAGGACCCCTGCTGCTCCGCAGCATTATATTATATTATATTATATTAATTTTTATAACATAATACCAAAATTTGCCAAGATAAATTAACGTACAGTAAAAGTAAAGTTGATTCCCCACGCATAACTTTCCTCAAACCCAACGAATTTGCCAAGAGAAGTTAACGTACAGTAATGCCAAAATATGACAAGATAAGTTAACGTACAGTAAAAGTAAAGTTGATTCTCCACGCATAACTTTCCTCAAACCCAAAGAATTTGCCAAGAGAAGTGAACGTACAGTAATGCCAAAATATGCCAAGATAAGTTAACGCACAGTAAAAGTAAAGTTGATTCTCCACGCATAACTTTCCTCAAACCCAAAGAATTTGCCAAGAGAAGTTAACGTACAGTAATGCCAAAATATGCCAAGATAAGTTAACGTACAGTAAAAGTAAAGTTGATTCTCCACGCATAACTGTCCTCAAACCCAACAAGTTTAAGCAGTTAATAGCTCAAAAGAAGGAGCTTGATCCACTGAGTGTTCTTAGACCTATGTCAAAAGCCTACGTTAATTAGAACTCTAGTTATAGAGAGAAGAAAAATATTGAAAAAATTTTGAATGCAAAGTTTATTCATAAATTCTTTTAATATATAAGATATGTATAAATATGTAAAAAAATAAAATAAAATTTTTAATATTGTCATGTCCAAATTATATTATTTAAAATACTCTTTTCTAGCTACCTCATTAAAATTTAGATGTCAGATATATTTCTAACTAAACAATAAATTTTATATAATTATATTTAATTGTTTTGAATTGAAATTAAATTTTCATATTTATTAGTCTGTTATTTATGATTAATATTATATTACATTTCCCTTCTAATATAACACTATCTTACTCCAAAGTCATATATTTTGTATTTTTTCATTTTAGCACTAAAATAAATTTACCATATTTGCCAACCACCAATAGATTGAAATCATTGTGTGTCCCGCTAAAACTATGCTCTGCATTATAGAAAAATCAAACTCATATACAAACAGTCAATGAACTTTAACGTTATAATTTAAATAATTTTTTTTTAATATTCCATAAACTATTTATTAGTTGAACGAACAGTAAAAACAAAAAACGAACGCCATTTAAAATATTAACATCATTAAACAATTAAGTTAATTGAAAAATTATGCATAGAACAATGGTCACTATTAAATTATAAATTGTAAAGTGCAGCATAAAAAATAGGAAACAAACATTCTTATAGTAAACCAAAACGAAAAAAATCGTAAGCGCCAATTACTTAATCTACAGTTAGCAACTAACTAGAAAATTTTAATATTTGAATTTCAAGTAAATGTAAAACTTAGTCTTCAAAAATAAGCGAAACAGTCATGCAATAGTCCGAAACAATGAAATATAAAAAATAAGTGGTGAGCTACGACTGTGTTAGACGCTATATTGTTTGAAAACATAAAAGGAAATAAATTTTTTTTTGCAATATAGCTAGTTTTTGATCATTATTCAACGATTTTATTCCTAGCACAAAAAATCGTAGCCTTGGACAGTGTCCTCCAATCCAGGATGTCGTAGTATTTATTAAAATTAGGGAAAATGCCATTAAGTAGTCAGAAAATTGTAGTATTTTATTCTCTGTGTCCTTGATTCCCTGCAGAAAAACAATTTATTTTATTATTGATGTGTAAACATCTATACGCGCAGGGGGGTAAATTTCTATTTCACAATACAATCACAAAAACAGCGTAACTCATATCGGTGTGAGCTGAAGCAGATAACGCTGTGTGACTTATGATTGTATTGGTGAAAAAATTATGATATAAAATTGTTTTTTTATGCGACTTTTTTAAAAGCGTCATCTATGTATCACTTACATATACGTTTATATTAGGATATTTTTAACGTTTTACAGCAAACGGTTGTTGAATAAGCTGAAACAGTTTTTGCTATAAGTCATACATAGATGACGCTTTCTGTTTGATTTTAAAAAATGACATAAAAAATCTTTAATTACTAGATGTTTACACATCTTCCCTGTGATCGGACTCACATGATTTTTTGACATTAAATACCTATCGTCCTCCACACAAACAGTCTACTTATGTTAGTAAAATCAATAATGCTCTCTAATATCGATTACGGTCTAGTTATCTACAGCAAAGCAGCCAAACCAAATCTGAAGATAGTCGAAGTCATCCTTAATGCCTCCATGAGAGCAAGTCTACGAGCTTTCAGAACTACACCAATAAAAATTCTTAAAGCTGAAGATGTATTCGACCTACTAGATATACATAACAATAAACTTAAATGACGCTTGGTGCACAAAGTCTACTGCAACTAATCATATCTACTTTATAAGCATATTGTTTTATTAAACAGATATTTTTAAAATTACAATGAAGCATAAAGTCCAAAAACTAAAGCAAGCTTTGGAGAACCCCCCACATTGACTGTTAGAAACAAGCTCTTTTTTAAAGCACTTTTAATCATACGCTAAAGCGTCTACTGCACCCTCAATTTTTAAATCATTGCTTAGCGAAACAAACTCGTAATACAAAAATGAAAACTGGAATTTTATCTACACAAATGGATCAAAAACATCGTATCATATAGGATTTGCTATTGTTGACGAAATTGGTAAAACACTAAAAACAGGTTTACTTCCTCAAAAAGCAACTATATTTGAAGCTGAAGCTGAATCATTGAAGCTCTAAAAATATGTGCAAATATATCTGATAAACACATTATTTGTACTGACAGCCGCTCGGTCTTCGATGCAGTATTAAACCGTACAAACAAAAATGAAGCAATAATTTCTATTCAACAATTACTGATACAATTAAAAAATACAACTAAGTTTTTGTGGATACCCAGTCACGTTAACATAATGGGAAATGAAGCAGCAGATACAGCTGCAAAATGCGCCTATCCTCAACCAATCTACTTTTTTATACCACAGTCTAAAAAATTTATATCAAGAACCCACATCACAAATTTAAACTCAGCAATTTACCAAAAATGGGGTAGATACAATCACCTTCACAGAACCATTAATCCCGAAAAAATTACAATTAATATTCCAAATTCAACCAACATTCACAAAATCAAATTTTTTTAGCCTAACACGCACTCGATTCACTCACCAACATCTGATATCTAAGGACCCTCAGCCTGTATGCTCATTCTGCAACAACTCAACATTAACAACTCTCCATCTTCTACGTGAATGTCCATCGCTATACACAGCGTGGTTAAGAATATGTAACACGAACACTATTTTATAATTATTAAAATGCCCATCAGAAAAAATATAAACAAAGTTTACGAGTTTCTACAATATATGAAAGTACATAATAAGACCCAAAATTATCTTTGCAACTAAATAGTCTTAAAAAATTTTATATGAGCACATTTTTTATTCAAAAGTAAGCCGATAGCGTAAGTAGGTAGTGTTTAAGAATTAAGTTTATTGTAATTTTACTCTAAAATATTAATAGGCTAGGCGTTTTTTTGTGACTGATGTTTTGTTCTACCGTTTAATCCCGATTTTGACCAAACGTATATTATTTAAAAGGTATTTCTATCTAACCGATTTGCAGACTTACTGATTTTAAATTTTTTTCTTTATTTTGAGTAAATTGCATTTAAAGTTGCTACTAACACATACATAAAATTATACAATGCTATGTGTGTGTCTATAAAATTGTTAATGGGTTTGTAACAAAAATAAGTTTGTTTTTTGTGTTGATTTGTGAATTGGCTATAAATGATCAGCATACTCTTAGGGTCTATATTTAACGAAACAATAAAATTTCCTAGAATTTGCGCTCGATAATAATAATAATTTCCTTTCTTAAATCAATATTTTACTTTTTTATTTTTATACCCTCCACTCCAGTGTGCAGAGGGTACATATAAGTTTGTCATTCCATTTGTAATAATTAGAAAAAAATTTTGGTCCCCATAAAATATATATATTTGTGATCCTTATAACAACCGGAGTTGATATAGCGATGTCCGTGTGTCCGTCTGTCAGTCTGTGGAAATCACGATGAGGGCAACAATCGGGCAGCTAGGGTGGTCGCTGACATAAAAAATGATTCATTGACATCCTGAAAAGTTTGCTGTTTAAAATCGTCCAAATCGGTCGATTAGGGCCCGAGATTTGAATGAGGAACTAGAAAAAGTCTTGAAAAAATATATTTTTCTATGTTGTTCTTGTCACGATCACCCCCTCAATAGGATAGCTAAGGTGATCATTTTTAGTGGGAATGATTCTCCAATTTCATGGGAAGATTTCTATTTCAAAAATGATTAAAATCGGTGGAAAAGGTCCAGGGAAATCTCTGAAAAAGTAAAAAAAAAAATGAAAAATATGATGTTTCTATATTGTTCTTGTTGTTATTCTAAATGTTGTGTTGTTGTCATAGCTTGACTTGTTGTTTTTGTGGTCGTTGTGGTAATAATATAATAAAAACTAACCCTTTGTACATTTTTTTATTAACTCTGGTAGAAAAGTTTAAAAGTTTCCATTGTTTTGGCATCACTAAAGAAATTTACTATATCATTTGTGTCATTGCCGCGAGCCTGCCTGCAAAGTTTCAGATCGATTGGGTTACGGGAAAGGGGTTAAAATCGATCCAAAATTTTTTCGACAAGCAGACACTACGAGTTAATATAGAGGGAGTAAAAATTCACCAACATCTAAAGCAAATAATGCTAAAATACCTAGTTGTTAATAAAAAATAAAAACAATAAGATATAGCAAAAAAATAATTATATGTATATAAATTTGTAACATTACTTCGTAAACCTCTAATATTTTTATAGATGATTCATATGATGATGTATTATTGATTTTTATCAAAAAAAGCAATATGTCACTGTTTTCGCGTTATGGGTAGATATATCGGGCGCAAAACTGTATTTGAAAAAATTTTATGTATAAATTTATTTATAAATTTATATAAACATATTAAATAATACAAAGAATATACATATATTATATATGTATGTATATCCATAACAACTGCATGTTAGAAATAAGTCGGTATATTATTTTATTTACATAAAATTCTGCAGTATTTTGTTGTGGGGAAAATACATTTCTTTTGCATTAACAGAGTGTCACTTAATTTTGCTCAGCGTGACTATGCCACAGTAGATGGCGCCACAATTTTTGTTTGCTCTAATCAGCTTTGCAATTGTTATTTCTATTTTAACATGAATGTTAATATTTTCAACTGGATATCATACAGAACAATGTTAAGGGTATACACGGGCTGGACTTTTATTTCATACGTATTTTCATTATTGTTTTACAAATATGAACATAAGTTTGGCATATCAACTTTTTGTTGTCTTTACAAAATAGAGTTACCGAGTCCATCAATGAGTTTTTTGCTTTCAAAACAGCTCTACATAGTTATATAGAATTATTATTCTGCTTTACCTACGAAATATCTGATTGCGATTACATCTAATTTTTAAAAATTGTTTATAATTACTAAAGCATTATTATTCACATAAATACAAAATTGCACTTTTTAAATTCTCCATTCAAATTTAAGAAAATATCAATTCTAAAAACCGGAATTAAAAATTTGCAATTATAAATTACAATTAATTGAATTTCAGAAAATCATATCAAAACGTCGGAAATTATAATTTTAAATTTAGAAGACATCAATTGCATCTTTAATATATAAATTTTATTCGTTAAACACAAATTGAAATTAAAAAAAAAAAAAAAAAACACCAAATACCTATGTTTACAGTTAAAAACTTTTTACATTTAAAAAAAATCTAGACATTCAGGAGAAATTAATAGCTTTTCAGTAACTTCTTTTAACGATAGTCGACTCGTTATAAAAAGAAAATTGCAAAATTATCAGTAAAATTTTTAAACGATATTCGCTATTGTTAAAGTCAGCTGTTATTGTTATCTAAAGGTGCTATTACACGATGTGTTTTTTACATATGTACTGTCACTTTTTTTATCCATATAAAATTCCTCATGTCTGTCAAAATTGTCTTTTATATACGATTCATAAATTTTGCTATCACACGTGCATATATTTCCGTATGACATAACCTCTAAATGTAAACAACAGCTGACTTAATTTGTGAATTTTCAAAAATTTATTGTTAAAAAAAAAAAAGTTATATATTTTTTAATTGTTAATTAATATTAAACAATTTATTTTTCTTTCAATATTAATCTTTATAATTTACTCTGTTTTTCTTTCGCCACAAGCAGTGTTGTATTTTCATATGTTTGTCATGCAAAAATAGAACCTGTTCTAATTGAAAAATGTACATGTGGCTTTCCTCATGTATTGTACATAAACAATGTTTCATATGTATCACACGATGTGTACAACTTTTGTTGTGGCGAAATTTGACAGTACATATGTAAAAAACACATCATGTAATAGCACCTTAAACGGCAACCATTTTTGTGTTGTTTATTCAATCGATAAAAACTTAAATTTTTAGGTTGAAATGTCGTCATACATATGTAAATAAAAATCATAAAATAGTGAAAATATTTTGCTTTAATTAAAAAACTTTTTTATATAATTAAAAAAAATTAAATAGCATATTCAATTCAATTATTTCATTTTCAAACAAATACTCAGAAATATTAGTAAAAAAATAAAGATATTAAACATAAAGATAAAATCATCTTGTCAAACACGAAGTAATTTGTTTTTTTCTATTCTTCTTTGTGTTTTTCGCTTATTTTGACAGAGATGCCACTCGTTTACAATTTAAATAAATAGAAAAATAGATTCGTCGACTGTCGTTAAGATGTATGTACTTAGTGAATCACTTAATCCTTAGTGCAAACAACAATAGCTGTCTATATATTTTGCGATTGTCGGACCGTTGAAATTTACAGAATCGGACTACAGAAAACATTAATTTAAATTCAATGAATTTTAGAAAACGTCAAATGATATTTTAGAATTGCGAATATAAAAACTGTTATATAAATAAACGCAATTTGATGAGAATGTTATTTTTTATATATAAATTTTCACAATTTTTTTGGATGAAAATTTGAAGTTTTTCAGAAAATAAAGAGAACAAATTATTTTATTTAAAATGTTTAGGACATTTGGTTTTTTGCGTTTGGCATCCCTAATTTGATTATTTATTATTATAAATTTATTCTCTATGTTTTCCAAATATGGCAATATTTTAATATAAAAGTTGAGAGAGCTTTTTTTTTGGTTATTATTTTGTTACTCCATCCGACCTAAATGGCCGCAATGAAGAAATATTTGGCCAGTTAAAAGAAACTATGCAGTCATCTCCAATTAGCACGATTTAATGCGTATAGCCACCCTACACAACCATTACCTTTGCAATGGAGGTTAAGGCGAGCTATTTAATTAGCAAAAACTAAATTAAACGAGAAGTTATGTCATATAACCTAAACGCATGTCGATCAGCAACCACAATGACCAAAAAGCAAACAGCGAAATAAATCCGAAATAATAGAAAAGACGAAAACCAACCCAAAGAATTTGCTGAAATAATTTGGTATTAAGTTTAACAAATTGTTTACTTTTTCATTTACATTTATTATCAAGACTCAAACCGAGGTGGAGGGTATCAAAAATTCGGCAAGCCGAATTTAACACTCTTACTTGTTTTATTAAGCCATGGTTATGATTAGTTATGATTCTTTCTTTAACCGCGGTTTAAGTTACTGATTTATGTTTTTTTTTTAATAATTGCTTAATTTTATTATTTTTCGTAAACTATGGTTTTGTTATTTTTCCTTAAACCATGGTTTAAATTAATGATTTTTTTAAACTCAAGATATAATTTTACTTGTTTTCTTAAATCATTAATTAAGTTTATCATTTTACCTAAACTATTTTAAAGCTGTAATTTTTTTGTTTTTGAACCACAGTTTAGTGTAACATATTATTTAAATTAAGGTTTAAGTTTTTTACTTTTTCAACCTCGTTTAGATTTAACATTTTTTTTTTCAAACCACAAAATAAAGCTTGTAATTTGTTTAAACATAGGAATTCTTAAACCCACGAATTTATCATAGGAGCTTTTTAAACTTCATTTATGTTTATAATATGTACTCTAACCATCATTTAAGAATTATCATTATTTATTTTTTTATATGTTATTATACAATTGAAACCACGGCCTAAGTACTTAACTGTATAAATCACTATTTAAGCTTATGGTTTATTTTAACAGCGATTTATCTTAGTGATAATTTTGAAACAAAACTTAACTTACGATGATTTTTAACAAATTTAAGCGTTTCCAGCTAAATTAAAAGATTTAAGCTTAACTCAAAATTTGAGTCTTAGTTAAGCATATGTCTTTTCTAACCACGGCTTTAGTTCAAGTTTTTTCCTACCACGATTTTTTTAAGCCAAGATTGATGAAATTCACCCAACAGTAATTTTAAACTACAATTATGGCTTTTGATTTTTTAACGAGTTATAATATTATTAAGCCACTGTTTCAGTTTTAATTAATGAAAAGTACTAATTTAATTTATTTTTATAAACTATTTGAAGTTTCCATTGAACCGACTTAATTTTTTTAGGCCATGGTTTTTGGTTTTTAATACTTTAAAAATATGATTTTAATATAATTATAATTTTCTAAACGTGGGTTAAAGTTCAAAATTTTTAAACCATAATTTAAGTTCAAAATTTTTTAAAACCTGGGGTTATCTATCACGATTGAAGCTTATAATATTGTAACCCCGGTTTTAAGTATAGAATTTGTATACAATTGTATACAATTGTATAAGTATACATAAGTACACAATTTGTTTTAGATATCATTTATTTAAACCCCAATTCATCTCATAATTTTTATAAACCTAGATCTAATTTATTATATATGGGAGGTTTCATGTGCACCAACTTTTGAAACCGATGTCTTCCGATCGGGATGAAATTTGCACCAAGGTTAGTCCTATTGGATAGAAGTTTAAACACAATTTTTCAACAAGATCGGTCTAAATCTCTCTGAGTTAGAGGGGATAAAAGTTTGACATTTTGGCCATACAGGTGTTTTTTCTCATCCATGTAACTTATTACCTATTGTTCTTTCTTCAATATTTCGGAAAAAAATACTTAAAAAAAAAATTTTTTTTTTGACTTTTTTTTTTGCTAAATAAAAGCATTTTTTGCCTTTTTTTTGGAAAAAGGGCATTTTTTTTTTATAAGAAAGTTTAGGATTTTTCCTTTAAGAGCTTTTTTGTCACTTAGTGGGATGGGAGTGGGATATCTATGAAAATAAATGTTTTGTAACTCAAGACAACGGTTTTTCAATTTTTCACAAATGAACTATTTTGAATTTTTTCTGATTTGTGTCAAAAACCTTACAAATAAAACTTATACTGAGAAACTAGACAAATCAACCTTTCCGAAGGTAGGTAATATAACTTCATAGCATAACAGAAGAGAATGGTTCTCTGTAACATAAAAGAGTTATTTGCAACATTTCAATCTGAACACGAGGATGTTAAAATTGGCTTCACGAAATTTACCCAAATGAAGCCAAAACATTGCGTTTTGGCAGGAAGCAGCGGAACTCACACAGTATGCGTTTGCATTTACCATGAAAATGTTAAACTGATGTTGAAGGAAATCAACTTAAAGTATTTAACAGACGATTCGGCAGAAGATTTACACGATTACCGCGATTGCCTTAAATTGACTATGTGTCCTAATGCAACAACTTCTTGTCACTTAGGTGAATGTGCCAATTGCCCAAAAACCACATTCATCAAGGAAAATTTAATCAACTCTTTAGATCGAGAATATATAGAGGAGGTCAAATTTGATTCTTGGATTCAGACTGACAGATGCACATAGAAAACAATCATTTTAAATGTGGATGATTTTGTGGAAGAAATGTGGACACGATTGCTAAACTTGAGAACCCATGACTTTTTAGTTAAAGAGCAATGGTCATTCTTTGAAGATACATTTGAAGTCTGGTGAATTCGCTATTTCATATGATTTCGCAGAAAACTATAAATATGTTCTTCAGGATGCTATACAAGCATTCCAGTTTAATAACGACCAAGCAACTATATTCACAGTAGTTATTTACTACATGAAAGATGAAAAACTGGAACACAAAAGTATGGCAATCATATCCGACGATTTAAAACATGATACCGTTGCAGTTTGTGAGTACCAGAAGAGAATGCTAAAATTTCTAAAATCTAAATTTACAGTAAAGAAGGTATACTACGTTTCGGACGGAGCTCGTCAACATCTTAAAAACAAAGGTAGCTTGGCAAATCTTATGGCCCATGAAAAAGATTTTGGAATGCCAGCTGAGTGGCATTTTCATCCTACTGCTCATGGTAAAGGAGCATGTGATGGTATTGGAGCAAACCTTAAAAGAAATGCAGCGAAGTATAGCCTTCAGTGCTCTCATCACGATCGCATCTTAGATGCGACTGCTTTATTCTATTGGGGAACGAGTTATTGTAAAGAAACTAAAATAGTTTTTAGTTGCAAAGAGGATCATCAGGAAATATTGAAAACACTGAAGAGCAGATTCGATGCTGCGGTAACAATCGACGGCACCGCTCAATACCATGCTTTTATACCGCTTGTCGATGGAAGACTCAAGTTGAAAAAGTTTTCTGCCTCTATTCAATGCGATTTCTTTCCAAAGCCAACAAATAAACCAGCAGCGAAATCGACAGCTGAACCTAGTAACGCCAAGAAAGGGTTGACAAAAAAACTCAGTAAATAAATCCGACAAAAAAGCTTGATGAAAGACTGGGTATTTAAAAATTTACAAGACTTAAATACTTCATCAGCTACAATAAATTAAGTATAAAAATAGTTATGATATAAATGGATCTAATGCAATTAAGATTAAATTTTATTACATTATTTATCTTTTTATTTTTAATATTAATTATTTAATATTAATTATTTAATACATTATTTATCTTTTTATTTTTAATATTAATTATTATTATTATATCTTAATTTAATTATTATTACAAATAAATAAAAAAATAATAATTTTTCAACATTTCTATAGAAAAAAAGTGATTTTTTTCCTGAGGTTAAGATATTCTGGGTATTACAGTATCGAGGGTATGAAATTTTAGTTAGGTATGTTACATACCTTCGGAAAGGTTAATTTGTCTAGTTTCTCAGTGTTTTTCACACAAATAGGAAAAAATTCAAAATAGTGCATTTAATTTGATAGATATCCCACTCCCATCCCACTAAGCCACCAAAAAGCTCTTAAAGGAAAAATCCTAAGCTTTCTTATGAAAAAAATTCCCTTTTTTAAAAAAAAAGGCAAAAAAATGTTTTGATTTAGCAAAAAAAGTCAAAAAAAATTTTTTTATTTTTTTAAGTATTTTTTTCGGAAATACTGAAGAAATAGCTATCTAAATTATTTGGGAGAAACTTTTGTAAGAACAATAGGTAATAAGTTACATGGTTGAGAAAAAACACCTGTTTGGCCAAAATGTAAAATTTTGATCCCCTCTAACTCAGAGAGATCTGGACCGATCTTTTTGAAAAATTGTGTTTAAACTACTATCCTATAGGACTAACCTTGGTGCACTTGACATGGAACCCCCCATATATTAATTTACGGCTTAGGCGTATGACGATTTTAAACTTATGTTTCTAATCTATAATATTGACATGTAAGCCGATTCTTTGTGACCGATTTTTTATTCCACATTCTTCTCCCGATTTTGAACAAACACATCTCATTTGAAAGCTATTTCTTTTTAGCTGCCCACAACTTTTAGAGATTTTTACAGTTTTAAATTTTTTTGGAAATCAAATGCATTTAAAGTTGCTACTAACACATACATAAAACTATACAATATTGTGTGTGTGTTTATTAAATTTATGAATGTGTTTGCAAAAATTGTATATGAAAAGCCCTGTGTTGAATTGAAAAACAAACAAACGCAATCGAACTTCATTATAATAATTGCATATCACACGCCCTGCGTTGAATTGTGAATAATATACCTTCAGGTGGCATAAAACAATTGAATAAATAAATTGTGTTAAAAAATAAAATTTCCTAGAGTTGGCACTCGAATTCCGAGGGCTGGGCTCTTCCAGTTGAAATTAATTAATATGCAAATTTTGATTTTTTTTCATTCGTGCGTGGCAGAGAAGAAGAAAGTATATAATTAACAATTCATATAATCTACAATTCACAACTACACTGCATTTTTAGTCAGACTAGTTGCTGGCATTTCAGCCTTCATCAGTGATTTTTATTGAACATTGTGGTTTAAATTTACGATTATTTGTAACCAAGTTACTATTAAGTTACCATTTCTTGTGAAACACAGCTTAAGTTTATAAGTATTTTAGCCTTGAGTTTTAAGTAAAGAATTGCCTATGCTTGAGGTTGAGATATCATTCACTGTATACAGCGACTTAAGCTTATAATGATTTTATATCTGGGTTCATTTTTATATCTGCCACTGTTTAAGTTTAATAGTTTCTAGAACTGATTTTAAGTTTATATATATTTTTTTTTTTTTTGCAACAACGATTTATTCTTTTAGTTTTTATATACCTATGTTTTAGTTATTTTTTATTCTGAGCCACGGTTTAAACTTATAAACAATTTTCACCTGGGTTTAAGTTTATGTTTTATTGAGGCCATGACTTAGGCTTTCATATTCTTAAACTTCGATTTAAGGTTTGTTTTTTAAATCTGTATGAAAGCTTATAATACTTTTAAAGTTGTGTTTAAGTTTAAGTTTTTTTTGCAAACCACAATCAAACCCTACAATGATTTTAATGATTTTAAACCTGATTTTTTAAACTACTAAAAAAATTATAATGTGCCTAAACCAGTCTTTAAGTTAAAATTTGGTTTAAGTCACGATTTTAAACTAATTTGAATGACTGTCATTTTTATAAACCTGACTTTAAATTAAAATTTTTTATGCCGCAAATTAAACTTATTAGAACTTTAAGTCGGGATTAAGTTGTTACTTATTCTAAGCCACGATTTTAATTTATATTGATTTTGAAACCGCAGTTTAAATTATTTATTTTGTAAGCCAGCGTTCTTAGCTAAAGATTTTATAAAAACGATTAAAAGTTAAACCTCAGTTTAAGTTTAAGTTTTTTAGTCATGACTTACGAAAAAAATCCCACTTATTAAATTTTTTAGAACCCGATTTTAACTCAAGGTTTTGTTTTAATTCAATTTAACTTTAGGATTAAGTCTTTTAACTAACGAATTATGTTGTGGTGTTTTCAAGTCGCTGTTTAGACGTCCACCTTTCTTTCAACCACCAAGCCTTATTAACCTCGAAATAACGTAATGACTTTCTTCAAACCTCGAACTAAATTTATAAGATTTTTGATTAAAGCCCACTATTCATTTAAGCTATGGAATAATTTAGGTCACAGTAAATAGTAATACTAGTTTTTGCTGTCTATTTAAGTTGTTAAAACCTTAAATCAAATCCACCATTTTTTTATGTTATAGGGCACACAAAAAATTCCTGATTGTCATGCTACACAGAAAAATACTTAAGGGAATTTGCATATTTAATGTTGTTTTCATGAATTCAGTACGAAAATTACAAAAAAAAACTTAATAAAAAACTATAATGCAATTATAATAGTTTGTATTGTGTTGTGAGCATTTTTATTTTTTTTTTTTTGAACTACTAAATAGATACAATGCTGCTGAAAGCTTTTGGGAACAATAACTATAAGGCAGGATTTTTTTTTGTAAATATTTATTTTGAAGCGTTTACTAGAGCCTGTATAAATAATACGGTTATAAATCCCTGGAGTTTAAAACAGAAGACTCAAAAAATATCAAATGAAAAAATCTAACATTTCTATTCTCTAGAAATGTTCAGCCTAAAACAATATAAATAGTATTGCAATGTTTGAAGTGTATATGGAACAGTAAGAAAAGAGTGTCAACAAGTTATTTTTCACAACTAAGATTTTAAAATAATAAAGATTATTTCCAGCCTAAAACTAGGCAACATTCTTTTGTTTTAAGAAAAGCCTAAGAACTTGCTTAGAAAACATATAAACTGAAATATTGTTTTTTTTTTTTTGGTTCTTTAGTTTACAATTCTATAAGTTTATGAGAACTGTTGTACTCTATTTTTTTTTTTGTAATTATCTATAAGAAACTCAGGCTATACTACAAATCTTTTTTTTTGGCCATAAAGCTTGGCATACTTAAAGGATTATAAAACTAGTTTTATGTTATTTTCTGCATACGAAATGTAAGTTCTTTTGTTTAAATTCATTGTTAGTTGTGCGCGAAACAACTAGAGTTTTCAGTTACTATAGTGGGAGACATTTTCTGTGTCTGTAGTGTCAATGTTTTGGCCTAGAGCTAAAGCAGGATTTTAAACATACATATATATCAACTTTTTTTTAATGCTTTATATTCTTGTTATTTATCACACAAAGCAACACTTTGTATAATTGTTTGAAAATGCAGAAGAAATAGAAGCGATTGTAAGGAATTTTTTTTTTATAGAAAACGACTTAAGGCTGAAAACTTTCATAAAACTTGGTACTTTGTCTTTGAATAAAGTGCACTTTAATGTAGCATACATCTGGGTTTGTGGCTAAAAGTAGAATTCTTTTAAATTCCTTTTAAAAAAAGTTTATCTGTTAGATTTTTAAAGCTGTTGCTGGATTTCAAATATAGTGTATGAAGCACAGTTTAGGCCCGATATATCGACCCATAACGCGGAAACAGTGACATATTGCTTTTTTTGATAAAAAATCAATAATACATTATCATATGCATCATCTATCAAAATATTAGAGGTTTACGAAGTAATGTTACAAATTTATAGCAACTAGCTGAGCCCGGACCTCGAAATTCGAGTAAAAATTGTATCAAATTTAATTCTTTCATTAAATTTTTGTCTTTCAATATTTTTTTTAAATCTATATATCGTCACCTTAAAGACCAAACAACCTATCAGCAAAAATTTCAAAATTGAGTTTTTTATTTAGTATTATTCCCTATATCATAACGCATACGTATGCAAAATTTTGAACGCCTAGTATTACAAATAACCAAGCTATTACCAAATATATAATTTTCGTTTCAATATTGCAAATAGTTCCAATTTTATAACGTTTTTTCTCTCTCCTGTAAACTTTTGAAAACTGCTGATATGTTGTTTGGTCTTTAAGGTGACGATATTTATATAAACATTATAAATATTTAAATAGCATTAATTAAATCGTAAATATTTTAATAAAATTAATTATATTTCATAACAAATATTTGTTGAACACACAGAAGATATATAACTGGGTTTGTAAATAAATAATTTTATAAGAGCCTAAAAGTATGTTTTAGTCAATTCACAATTGAACACAAAATTTAATAAACACACACATAACATTGTACAGGTTTTTATTTGAAGCTTAAATATGTGTTTTATGTATGTGTTAGTAATAACTATAAATGAATTTTACTCAAAACCAAGTAACAGCGTTAAATTCGGCTGTGCCGAATCTTTGATACCCTCCACTTCGGTTTGAGTATTGATCATAAATGTAAACAAAATATTTGAAAAGGTAAACAATTTGTTAAACTTAATACTAAATTATTTCAGCAAATTCTTTGGTTTGACCTGGATTTTTGTTTATTCCAAGAGTTGGTATGCAGAGCTCTCTCACATTAGTAATTCACGCTCCAACGAGGAAAGATCGTTTTCGTCTTTTCTATTATTTCGAATAAAAGAAAACACGTTTCAGTGTTTGCTTTTTGGTTATCGTGATTGCTGATCGGCATGCATTTAGGTCATATTCCTATATGCATGCATTTCCGGTTATATCACATAATTAGTTAATTAATTTAGTTTAAGTTTTTGCAAATTAAATAGCTCGCCAAACTCTATTGTGAAGGTAATTAATGGTTGTGTAGGGTGGCTATACGCATTAAATCGTGCTAATTGGAGATGGCTGTATAGTTTCTTTTAACTGGCCAAATAATTCTTCATTGCCAAATAATTCTTCATTGTATAGGTGGGATCAAGTAACAAAATAATAACAAAAAAAAAAAGCTCCCTCATTTTTTTTTTAAATCTTGCCATATTTGGAAAATAATTTTTTTTTATATACTAAAAGGAAGTTTTCACAATTTACTCAATACAATACAAAATCTAGCCCAGCGATGCCAATTTTTGATTTTGAATTAAATTATGTTAATAAAATATATTTTCATTTATTGACTCCAAATAGTACTACCTGCGAATTAGCGAACTTCAATGTTTTGGGTTTTACCTTGCCTACTATGAAGTCAAATTTTGAGTTTTTTCGTTGCAAAAATCATATCTTTTGAACTGAATAACATAATTGAACAGTTTAAACAGCATATGATAGACAACTATTCAGCCTATGAAATGAGCGTTTGGAAAGCGTGCTACGCTTTGTAGGAGCCTACTTATGGGTTATCAAAGTTAAAATTTGTAGAAAAATCAATTTTATGGTAACTAAAAAAAATTATTTTTACATTTTTAGATTGTTTTTATTTTTTTTCTTTAGGATTTTATTTTTTAAATTATTAGCCAACCAATTAAAAAAAATTACTTCTTTTTAAAATTTACTTTTTAAATTTTCTGTAAAATATTCATCACAATTCGTAAGAGAAGGTATAGCTAAAAGACTAATCATTTCTAAACTATAATTATTTTCTAACTCTATTCGTGACTTCACATGCCGCAGGGAAGAAATAAGTGGATCGGAAGCTGCTGCCAACATGTTGAAGAGGTCCTCATTTTGCCTTACCCTTGATGCTTTGAATGTGTTCTGCAATCTATATTTTTTATAAAATTTGTTAAGAGACTCCTGTGCTTCTTCAGAAAGCTCTCCAATTGGCAAAGACTGGTACTCAATTATATCTTTGCCATGCGCCAATATTTTATGGACGGTCGGGGTCAACTACTTCTGTGGATACATTTCTGCTAAAAGAGATGCAGTTTTCGATGCATATTCTCCATATTTTGTAGAATTGACATTTTATTTGCAGTTTAAAACATTCAAGATCGTTCCCAATCTTTTCACGATTTGATTGTCAAATTCCAGTGATTCTAGTTACTGCCTCATCATTTTCAAAAAATCTCCTAGAAGTGTTTCCATCGTTTGAGTTACCGTATCCGTGCTTGGGACAGTCTACTTTTAGTCCAACTTGTTTAAAAAAAGCATCCTTTATTTGCTTCTTTCTGATCTTTTCCTTATCCTTTATTGATGTATTTTCATCGAAGCTTTCCTCCTCTTGTGGTAGGGTATACGCCAGTTTTAGCAAGAACTCCATATACCTTATCCTTGCATGCAATGGTGACATTCCATATTCGTATCGTATCGTTTCAAAGTTCTTCTGACTCTTTTTGCAAATCGGGCATGACAATGTTGAGGTTGTTCCTGTCAGTTCGTTTACGACTTTTCCGCAAACCATGGTCAGGTGGAACTCGTAATTGCATTCAATATATTTTCCTTCTCCAATTTGCAGCTTTGTAGGCTTAATCTTGCTTATTTGTTCTTCAATGTCCTTCACCGTGGTCCTGCCGAATCCCTTGCAAACTGAAACATTATTGGTCGGCAATAATGCACTGATGACGGACGTGGATTTTTCCAGTGTAGGGAAACATCAGATTTTAGCCGCAAAGGAACAACAGATGCCATAAACATATTTCCGTCCGATATTGTAGCGTCATCGGAAGATATCCTTTGCTTATAAATGCTTTGTCCGGATGATCCATCGCAGCCCCATTTGCTGATCAATGTCAGTTTCTCAGGAAGAATTTTCACCTCATTTTCAGGAAGACTCTCCAACAACCGTTTGGCTGTATGGCCCATGAGATCCCGCAGATTGGCTTTCACAGAGACTTCCGTAAACTCCGTATGCAGTGGTCGTGAATTTATTTTGGCTTGCGTAATATGCTTGTATCCTGGTAAAACGTCAGCCCCGCGTCGCATCAAGGATGCCCGTATTATTTCATATTTTTCTTTGGAAAGTTGTAAGTCCATAAACAAGGCCAAGGCTTCTTCGGAACCATACTTTTTAATGTGTGCGTTTGCGGGCGTGGGAATTCTTTCCTTAATCCTTTTTAGTCGCAGTGGGCTTGCATCAGCAACAGATTTTGTAATCTGCGACCTAACTCTTTCACTATCCTTTGTATATTTAATAGACAGCGCATCCGATAAATGCTTCGTGTTCAAATCATTGGTGGCATCGGCAAGTTTCCTCTTTCTTGTGAAAATTGACACTCCTCAAAAATTTTTTTTGGCCTTCCTTTTGCTCCTCTGGTTGATGTGGTGGGTTTATCTACTGCCAATATATCCAGGATGGTGTCTTCATTAAGCCAGTCCTCGTATTTGGAGTTGAAATTCTGAATGGTTCGATTAGATTTCACCCATTTTGCCTTAATATTTGCATATATCAGATAAAAATTATTTTTTATAATTTCGCTTCTCTCAATATTTCCGTATAAGCTATCAAGTTCTTCTAAAGCATCTTCCGTGAAAAACTTTGATGTGGTTGACCTTCTAAACAGTTCAAATAATTTTAAATTGTTTAACGCCATGGTTTCAGCACTTGTTGCGCCAACTTTCAGTCGTAGACTAATCCAGGCATTGTGCTTATTTTGCAATATATAGGCTTATGCTACCATGCCTAGAAATTTATCTGTTCCCTGCATACATATGGATTTAGGCTGAATTATGCAATTTTGATATTATGCTCGTGTCTAAATAAGATTTGTGCCTACCTGGAGGGACCATAAGTCAATATTGTCCTTGACCATTTGTACTCTATAGTAATTTTTAAGTGAGGTGCGTACCTGCGAATTTCAATGAGTAGTTTTTTGTGCATCCTGTGTCTGTAACAGAATATTTGGAGTAGACTTTGGCAGAGGCTCACAGGTAGACAACCGACTTAAAATGCAATTTTCAAACTATTAGATCAAACAACTGTCGGTCAAAACATGTAAGGGATGCACGCCATACAATTTCTGCAACCATGTCTTTTTAAACTTTTTTACCTCTAGAAGCCAAACGGGCACGTACGGGCAGACAAAACCTTTTGAATTATGTAAAGAAATAATCAGAGAACATGTTTTGCAAATATGGCAAATATAGAAAAATATGGATTTTTTTATTTTCCGTCAAAGTTGAAAAATAGTGAAAAAACGGATAGTTTTTAAATAGTGATTTACCAGGAGAAACACAAAGCAAACAGTTAATTTTTTTTTATCATTATACATTTAATAAATACATCAATCAATACAAACAAAAAATAAGGCGATTCGTTACGTATTTTTCGTGATATTACACCTGAAATCGCAACAAATTGACTAAAAATTGCGTGTTTTTTTTGAAAACCGAAAGTCGGTCAACTTTGAACGGTTATATCTTCTAAACTAAAAATGTGATATTATTAAGAGTTTATTCAAAACTTCGTCGGCGCACATGAAAATTTTGATTTTTGCAACCTCGTTTGCTCTACGGGCGCCACTGTGCATTGATTCAAATTAGGGATGCAAACGCAAAAAACCAAATGTCCCAAATAAAATAAAAATTTTAAATAAAATTATTTGTTATCTTTTTTTTCTGAAAAACTTAAAATTTTCATACAAAAAAACTGTGAAAAATAATATATAAATAACATTCTCATCAAATTGCGCTTTATTTATGTAACAATTTTTATGTTCGCAGTTCTTAAATATCATTTAAGGTATTCTAAACTTCATTTAATATTTTCTTATCCTGAAATGCTGTTAATGTCTCGCAATATTTTCTTTTAATTTCAGTTGATGTTTCCAATGTAAACATATTTGTTGTTTTCCGAATTTCAATTTGTGTTTAAAGAATAAAATTTAAATTTTAAAACTTTAATTGATGTCTTCTAAATTTCAAATTATAATAACTTCCGACTTTTTAATATGATTTTCTGAATTTCAATTCATATTTTCAAATTTATAATTGGAATTCTGAATTCCAATTTTTAGAATTGATATTTTCTTAAATTTGAATGGAAAATTTAAAAGGTGCAATTTTGTAGTTATGTCAACAGTAATGCTTTAGTAATTACAAAAAATTTTTAAAAATTATATGTAATCGCAATCAGATATTTTGTAGGTAAAGCAGAATAATAATTTTATATAACTATGTAGAATTGCTTTGAAAGCAAAAAACTCATTGACGAACTCGGTAACTATATTTTGTAAGCAATATGTCAAATTTATGGTCCTATTTGTAAAATAATAATAGAAAAACTTATGAAATAATAGAGCAGCCCTGTGTATACTTCTAACATTGTTGTGTTTGATGTCTAATTGAAAATGTTGACATTCATGTTAAAATAGAAATAACTATTGCAAAGAATAAAAATTGTGGTGCCATCTGCTGTGGCATAGCAACACTGAGCCAAATGAAGTGAAACTCTGTTTGTTAATACAAAAGAAATGTATTTTCTCTAAAACAAATTGGAGAATTTTATATAAATAAAATAATATGCCGATTTATTTCTAACATGCGATTATTATGAGTATACATGTATAAAATATATGTATATTATTTTGTTTGTTATTTAATATATGTATGTATGTATGTACATACATACATATGTACATATATATAAATATTACACACTAAAAATAAAACATCAAAAGTTATTATTGTTTTTTCTTTAAATAAATTAATACATAAAATTTTTTTCGGTAAATTTATATTGTTTATTTCATTAGCAGCAGGTAGTTGAGCATTATTTGCTTTAGATGTTGGTGAATTTTTACTCCCTTTATATTAACTCGCAGTGTCTGCTTGTCGAAAAAATTTTGGATCGATTTTAACCCCTTTCCCGCGACCCAATCGATCTGAAACTTTGCACGCAGGCTCGTGGCGATGACAAAAATGATCTAACAAATTTTTTTTATTGATGCCAAAACAATGCAAACTTTAAAATTTTTCTACCAGAGTTGATAAAAAAAATTTACAAAGGGTTAGTTTTTATAATATTATGAGCACAACGACCACAAACACAGCAAGTCCAGCTATGACAGCGATACATCATTTAGAATAACAACAAGAACAATATAGAAACATCATATTTTTAATTTTTTTTTTAATTTTTCAGAGATTTCCGTGGACCTGTTCCATCGATTTTAATGATTTCTGAAACGGAAAACATCCCATGATCTGGGTGAATCATTTTCACTAAAAATGATCACACTAGCTGTCCTATTGAGGCCGTGATCGTTTATGTTTATTGATTTCTTAACTTTAATTTAAAATGTTAAAGTTGAAAATGCAAAGAAACAATTTTAAATTTTTTTTACCATAAATGAAACGAATAAAAAACAGCTTCAACTATTTTATGATGCAAGACTTTGTAACCACTTTTTCGGTTTTTTCAACATTTCTCTTTGCATTTTTAATCGTCTTGAGGACGCAATGTTGGTTTCTCCTCAATAACTAACTTTTCTGTTGCATATAAATGTCCAATTATTACCTGCCGGCGTAATAGTTCGAGACTTTTCTGTTCATTCATTATTTCATGATCAATTTTATCAAAATTACTCGTCATTCTTTTTTCACGGAATGTATCTCGTATCTTGCGAGCAGCATACATTCTGAAATTGTATGACGTTAACTTTTCAGCTTCACGCAGCAATTGCCTGTATAGAAAAATTACGACGTGTTGCCATAATTATAACAACGTATTTTAATTATATATAATTTCAATTTATAATGTTTATTTCGAGGATTTATTTTTTCGTGACAAGAACAACATAGAAAATCATATTTTTTAAAGAATTTTTTAGTTCTTCATTTATATCTCGGGCCCTATTAAACCGATTTGGACGATTTCAAATAGCAAACTTTTCAGAAAGTCAGTGAATCATTTTTTATGCAAACGAGCACCCTGCCTGCCGGATTGACGTTGTCATCGTAATTTCCACAGACGGACAGACGAACAGACGGACATCGCTATATCAACTCCGCTTGTTATAAGGATCACCAATATATATATTTTATGGGATCCAAATTTTGTTTCTAATTATTACAAACGGAATGACAAACTTATATATACCCTCTGCACACTGGGGTGGAGGGTATAAAAATGTTCCAGATGGTCAAAATCTGTAAATAGGGTGGATAGCTGAAAACAAATATCTTTCAAATGGTACATTTAACTAAAACCCTAAAATCGGTCGCAAGAAATCGCCTTCTCTAATAATATTATAATATTTAGATTAACTGCTTATCTTTAGTATATTTTCCAAGTACTAGACTAATATAGAAAATACATACAAAGGGTTTGGCGTTCTCAGGCCAAACTTTTTTTATGACCTTTTTATACCCTATACCACTATGTGGTTTGGGTATAATGACTTTGTGCTGCTGTTTGTAACAACCAAAAATATTTGACCTAGACCCATCTTTAATTATACCGATCGAATCAGAATCACTTTCTGAGTTGATTTAACAATGTCCGTCCGTCCGTCCGTCCGTCCGTCTGTGTGTCCATGTAAACCTTGTAATCAAACTGCAGGTCACAAATATGAATATATTTTGATGAAATTTGGTATGTAAGCCTTTATCGGCCATGGGATGAACTCTATTGAAATTGGTGAGAATCGGTCCATGTTCAGACCAAGCCCCCATACAAATTACCCCTATGAAATCGACATAAATTGCCATAAGATCCAAATTGTCATATAGATCTTACTCAAATTGGGTTTGTATGCGTTCATTACATCCATTAATGAGTAGTCCAAAAATGATACCTTTGGCCCCATACAGAGCTGCTTCCCGATCTTCACTTAAATCTATTAAAAACAAAAATATTGCACTGATTCTTCTCAAATTTTGTTTGTATATATTTTTGCAAAATAAAAGAGAATTTACCAAACATGATCAGGATCGGTCCATTTTTGGACCTAGTCCGCATATAGATATATCATCCGATATGAACTTTTTCATATCTGCAGCCAAAAAAAATTAATAAAAATCCTACTCAAATTTGTTTTTTTGCTTATTTTCTATGTCCAGTTAGTTGGGCCTAAGAGATAGAGTTTCTAAACGCTTGAAATAGGGTATCGTATAGTCGGTCTAGACCGACTATAATTTTCTTACTTGTTTATTTTTTGTTTAGCAAAATCAAGTTGGCCAATGTTTCCTTTTCCTTTTGGCAGCTGTACGTAACGCTTGTGCTACTAGCCAGGTCAGCGAAGCTCTTGTGGAACCAAATTTATTTGAACTTCTTTGTTCTACAAAATTAAACATTATTAGAATCGCCAAATTCACTTTCAGCGTCCCTATTAAACCAATGAAGATGATATTAACATGAAATTTAGCACAAATTTCAAAAATAGTATAATAAACCTGAATCAATTAAAAGATTAAAAAGTGGCCTTATCAATTGGGCACAGTGCTATGTCATTAAATCTGGTTGGAAAATGCGAAAAATGTTCTTTAATCTCAACTTGTTTCGATTTCGATTTTTCCAACGAAATTCGCAACACACACTGTTACTTTCCAATTCTTTTTGACTTTTGACCCTTTCACGACCAAATCTAAACTGCTGGAAAATTTTTATATTTTTTATTTATTCGTACTTAACGACCCAACATTTCTAAACAAAAGCGTCGTCCAAAATATTTTTTTTAAATTCCTTTAAGGAAAAAATCCATGGGCCATATATATCTCATTGGTCGTCAACGGTCAAAATTAGCTACTAATTTTTACATACATAACTGTAGCTTTGGTTTCGTTTTTGTTGTATATTTTTAAATATAGGTCACAGAAAATTGATTACTACTTTTTTAGTTTGTATTAAAATGGGAAGGAAAATCGTTTCTTTTTAAAAAAACTTTTTGTTTCACAAAAAAATTTTGCTTCGAAGATTACGATAATTGATTCAATATTTTTGAAATATTTAGAATTATTATTTTTCTAAATCTTTTTATTTATAGTTTAATTAATTGTTGATTTAATATTACTAGCAGATTCCAGCGCTTGATATTCGAGTGCAATTTCTAGGTAGCTTTATTTTTCAACTTAGCCAATACAGAAACCAACACCTTTATGGTTTATTATTATTGTGAATGAAGATAACAAACTTATTAACAAACAAATTAACAAATTAAATAAACTAAACATAGCATATGTATAATTTTATGTATGTGTTGGTGGCAAATTTAAATGCAATTTACTCAAAATAAAGGAAAAAAATTAAAAATCTATATATCTGTAAAATGGCTAAAAAGAAATACCATTCAAATGGTATACGGGTGGTCAAAATCGGGATAAAACGGTAGAACAAAACATTGGTCACAAGAAATCGCCTATTCTGTTAATATTATAGATGATCTTTTTTTATTCAATAAAAATATAAAAGTATAGAACATCTTTTTACCCGTACTAAATTTTGCTGACTAATAAACTGATTCCAAATATTTTGCTGTTTCTGAAAACCATAAATACCGCTCCATGCTATGTCAAACTTTTAATGTTTTCGGTTTAATAACGTTCGAATTAATGACAGCCAAGTATCATTAAAAAAATACAATTTTCAGGCTTTGGGTTTCCCGTCTTAGGTCATGAGAATACATGTGCCATTTTTTTGGTATGGTCAGCTTTAAAAAAATCGGTTGGAAAATGTGGAAAATATAAGAAAAAAAAAAAGTAAAAAATTATAGTCGGTCTAGACCGACTACACGATACCCTATACCATGCGTTTAGAGACCCTATCTCTCAGGCCCAACTAACTAGATATAGAAAATAGGATAAACCAAATTTGAGTGGGATTTTTATTAATTTTCTTGGCTGCAGATATGAAAAAGTTCATATCGGATGCTATATCTTTATGGGGACTAGGCCCAAAAATAGACCGATCCTGACCATGTTTGGTAAAGTCTCTTGTATTTTGTAAAAAAAATATACGAACAAAATTTGAAAGGAATCCGTGCACTATTTTTGTTTTTTGATAGATTTAAGTGAAGATCGGGAAGCAGCTCTATATGGAGCCTAGGACTAAGAGTTGTCCCATAGGGATCATTTTTTGACTACTGATTAATGGATGTAATATACACATACAAACCCAATTTAACTAAGATTTATGTGATATGTTCATATTTGCGACCTGCAGTTTGATTACAAGCTTTGCATGGACACTCAGACGGACGGACGGACGGACATCGTTAAATCGAATCAGAAAGTGATTCTGATTCGATCGGTATAATAAAAGATGGGTCTAGGTCAAATATTTTTGGTAGTTACAAACAGCAGCACAAAGTCATTATATCCAAACCACATAGTGGTATAGGGTATAATAAAAATGGGACACATGTGTCCCATTGGTCGCGAAAGAGTTAATTATACCCATATTTTGGTGAAGATTTTTTTGAACTATAGGTTTAACTAATAAAATCATCCCTTATATTATTGTTGTGTTTTACGAGCGCTATTGTGATTAAAGGTACGTGTTTCTATATTGTTTTTTCATTTAAATTACTTTTATGGATTTCCCTTTTTAAAATAAGAAATTGTTCACGAAATATTAAGGTTTAAATAGGAAAGAGGTCACTCTCACTAAGAATTTTATTTTAATATGAAACTAAAATCAATTTTTGGTAATCGCTATATTTAAAATAGGATTTCCGAGAGTTTTGAAGTATTTGGAAGTGTTAAATTATTGAAACTAATTTAGCAGCCATAAAACTGACCCTTAAATATCAACGAGCTTAAAGCAGATTCCTTACATGTGGCTTTCAAAAGGCTGTTTAGCCTTGTGTTTACCCGTTTAATTTTTCCTAAATTCATATCTTGACAACTGTTAACCCCCATTAACATATTTTGCACTTCAATTTAATCTTTTTGCGGCATTTACTTTTATTTTAACAAAAATTTCTCACAACAATAGAGACATTTAAATTTAAGTATATAAACAACAACAACTACTACAAAAAATAAAAAAGAAAGATAAAAACACTTTAACCACTTATTGTCATTTTTACCACTAACATAAATACTTGTTCATAATCTAGGATGCAACTACTCAAGCTTAAGACTGTGTAAAGGCAAAATATGGTTAAGCGACAAAAGACAAAAAGAAAAAAAAAAACAAAATAAAAATAATAAAACCAGCAAGAACACACACAAAGTCAAAGTTGTAGAAACACACATTGTAGACAAAAAGAAAATATAGACACGAAACTTAATAAGTAGTTGCAACATATTGTCACTTTGACATATCCTCATGTAACTTGCTACACATGCCAGCATTCTTAAACAGCTTCTGCCCATTTTTTTATAAACAATGGGCAGAAAACTTATCTATGACTCAACAATGACCAGAAAACATAAAACTTGTAGTTTATTTCTCATTCCATTGTGAATCATTGAAGATGACTTAAAAAAAATTAACTTTTAAAAGAATTATTGAAATTAATTTTGAAAGACATGAATATCAAAACAAAAGGTTTTAACTTCATTCATTTTTACTAATAATTCCAGGACTGAAGGTCACATTTAAAAGGTTTTACGACATCTTCTACAAAGACCAAATATTATTGTTGAAATTTCAAAGCTGGATAATGACCTTTGAATACGCTCAAAAATTTTTTTATATGTCTATTTGGCTTTTATATGCCTGGTATTGTGATGTTAGTGATTTTAATAACGGTCTTTCTGATTAATCGCAGTTATGTGCAATAAAAGTTTATTTTTGAAAAGAAAACATAAAAATATAAGTTCCACAAAGAGATGATAATTATTGCATACATAGTTAAATTTTATGGAACATTGATTCGCAGCTTTATGTTTTGCAAAAAAATAAGTGACTTTTCTAATTATGGTCAGGATCGGTTTATTTGTCGACATAGTCTCCGTATAAATATATCATTCGATGTGAACTTTTTCAAATCTGGAGGCAAAAATTTAATAAAAATTCCACTCAGATTTGGGTTATGCTTATTTTTTATACCCAATTAGTTGGATCTCAGATTCTCTAAGCGAATGGTATAGTCGGTCTAGAATTATTCCCGAACAACTATGTGGTCAGGTAAAATGACTTTGTGCTGATGTTTGTAACTACAAAAAGCACTTGACCTAGACACATCTTTTATTATACCGATCGACTCAGAATCACTTTCAGAATCCCTTTCTCAGTCGTCCCATACGTACGTTCGTCTGTGTGTCCATGTAAAACTTGTTATCAAACTGCAGGTAAGGCCTAATCCTCATAAAAACGACCAAAATGAGATCGACTTAAATTGCCATAATATCTAAGTCATCATATAAGTCCCGGTCAAATAGGGTTTGTGAGTGTTTATAACATCCGTTTCTCGGTAGTCCAATTCTTAGTCATAGCCCCCATACATATTTTTTTTATTTATTAACCAACACTCAAGGGATGCCCCTACAGATGCAGTGCATTGTGTTGATCTCAGGAAAATAGGTTATGGGAAGGAGGAATTAGGGAGTAGTGTTTGTGGATATCTGACTTAAATTTTATTAGATTATAACTGTCGGTAAAGACTTCTGCGGGGAGTTTAGCCCACATACGGCTAGTTCAACTGACAAACGAATTCTCTCTGTAATGCGCTGTGCGGTCAACTGGACAATAGACTACAAACGGATGTGATCTACTAGAGAAGCGGGTAGAGCGAAGTGAAACTCGGGCACTTGGAATAAGTTCGCTAATCTCAGGAGAACATTTCCCATGGTAGAATCTATAGAACAGTGCTACACAACCCACATTCCGATGATGTTCCAATGAATCAATAGAGGTGGATACCCTACTGTCATTGATGAGCGCCAACGCCTTGCTTTGCACACGGTCCAGTAGTCTAAAATAGACTTTGAAGCTCCTGTCCATATATGGGAGTTGTATTCCTTTTTGGTCGGATGTAAGTGGTATAGATTTTAATGAGATCAGAAGGTGTGAAGTAATTTTTACACCGTTTTAGAAAACCAAGACACTCGAACGCTTCTTTCGACACTTGAAAAATATGTTCGTTCCAACGAACATCACATTGAATTCTCATGCCTAGAACATCAAGAGTATCCGATTCCTATACCACCCACATATACAGATGACATTATTGATTCCATGGCCCTATGGGTCAACATACAACATTGAGTCTTCAGCGCATTAAAGTCAACCCTATTCGCTTTACCCCACTCGGAGATTGTTAACAAGTTTTGATTGAGTGTGTCTTTCATTACCTGCCCTTTTCCCCCAATCTCCAAGAGGCTTGGCTTACAATTGAAGGAAAATGAATGACAAATGCTGCCGTCATCTGCGAAAGAGTACATAGAATTAAATGTTTGACCAAGAACGTCGTTCAGAAAGATGGGGAAAAGAGAAGAAGAAAGAACGGAACCTTGAGGTACCCCTGAATTAAGCTGAAACTCATTAGATGAGACCCCATCAATAACAACATGTATTGTTCGGTCTCTGAGAAAACTCGATATACATCGAGAGAAGTCCTTACCGACCCCAAATGCAATAAGCATTCGTACCATACACGATCGAATGCCTTGGAAATATCTAGAGCAACCACTTTACTTTCACCAAAATTGCGAATGGATAGACTCCAGCGCTCAGAAAGTAGAGCTAACGGGTCCCCGTATATCGATTTCTGCAGAAGCCTTACTGTCGATCATTAAGAAGTGAGTTGGCCTCTAGGTAGTTCAAAAGATGGAAATTGATCATGCTCTCCATCACCTTTGAGAGCGCAGAGCAGATTACTATTGGACGGTAATTTTTGGTTATTAGCCGCACCCTTTTGAGGGATTGGTTGGACATTAGCAACCTTCCAGCAAGAGGGAAGGGCTCCCGCACGGTACGGAAGGCTGAAAAGGTTGGCCAATGGACTGGCTAGCGTCGAAGAGCACTGTTTGAGCACCAGTGTTGGTATACCATGCGGTCCCTGAGACTTATTAATGTTGAGATCCGAAAGAACCTTTTTAACTGCACGTGCTCGGAAGAATATTTTAGACATAGTACAAGATACTCTTTCGAGTTCGGGCAGTGGTTGATCGCTATCCGGCAAAAAGAATTTTTTGCAAAAAGTTCAGCTGAAAGGTTAGCCTCATCAACCGGGTCAGTGAATATTTGGTCATTCGTTATAAGAGTTGGGATAGCAGAACTAGCATTATTCTTTACTCCTTTAACAAATGACCAAAAGCTCTTGCTGCCGCGAGGACCAGAAAGAACTTTAGCACGAAGACGCTGATCGTGTTGAAACTTTTCGCGCCTTAGTATTTTAGCACATTCGATTCTCGCCTCTTTTCGTAGCAGTTCAGTGACGAAATTCTTATTTTTATGCCAAAGTCTGAATGCTTCCTCTCTGGATCTGACTGCATCTCTGTAAGTCTGGTTAAACCAAGATTTTTGATTAGGTTTAGCCGAAATGTACTTTGGAATGAATAATCACATACCAAGCACTATTATTTTTTCGCCATTATCGCCGCAGTGTCAATATTATTGTCCAGAAGCAACTTCCCGATCTTCACTATAATCTATAAAAAAATATGTATTGCCCAGATTTTTCTCAAATTTGGTTCGTAAGTGTTTTTGCTAGAAATAATCGACCTTACCAAATATGGTCAGCAGCGGTCCATTATTCGACCTAGTCCCTATAGAAATAGAGCATTCGATATGAACTTATTCATATCCGAAGGCAAATAAATTAATAACAATATGGTTTATGCTTATTTCCTGTATCTTATCTTGTTAGTTGGACCTAAGGATAGAGTTTCCAAAACCATGGTATTGGGTATCGTATAGTCGTCGGTCTAGATCGACTATAATTTTTATACGCTATACCACTATGTGGTTTTGGTATAATGACTTTGTGCTGCTGTTTGTAACAACCAAAAATATTTGACCTAGACCCATCTTTTATTATATCGATCGAATCAGAATCACTATCTGATTCGATTTAACGTTGTCCGTCCGTGTGTCCGTCCGTCCGTCTTCGTGTCCATGTAAATCTTGTAATTAAACTGCAGGTTGCAAATGTGAATATATTTTGATGAAATTTGCTATATGCGCTTCAATCGGCAATAGGATGAACGCTGTTGAAATTGGTTCAAATCGGTCCATCTTCAGACCTAGCCCCCATACAAATGACCCCTATGAAATCGACATAAATTGCCATAAGATCAAAATTGTCATATAGATCTTACTCGAATTGGGTTTGTATGTATTACATCCATTAATGAGTAGTCCAAAAATTATCCCTATGGGACAACCCTTACTCATAGGCCCCATGCAGAGCTGCTTCCCGATCTTCACTTAAATCTATCAAAAAACAAAAATATTGCACTGATTCTTCTCAAATTTTGTTTGTATATATTTTTGCAAAATAAAAGAGACTTTACCAAACATGATCAGGATCGGTCCATTTTTAAACCTAGCCTCCATATAAATATAGTATCCGATATGAACTTTTTCTGCAGTGAAAAAAATTAATAAATATGCCACTCAAATTTGGTTTATGCTTATTTGCTATATCCAATTAGTTGAACCGAAGAGATAGGGTCTCTAAACCATGGTATAGGGTATTGTATAGTCGGGCTAAACCGACTATTATTTTCTTACTTGTCTTACTTGGTTTTGTTTGTTTGATTCCTGGCATAACAACTCGAAATGTTCCGAAGTTTTTATCTATTATCTACTTCTACGGGCTACAAATTCAAAATTAATAATTCTGATAATATATCTTAATGTTATCTGAACAATATTTCTCTGGTTAGGTACTGTAAAAGCTACTTCTTGTTAAACAAAAGTGACATTCATGACAACACTTCAGTGTTGAGAAAATCCCACTAATACATTGAATCAAGTAAAGGGGGCTTACTCAACGCAAACCACGTGTCATACACTTGAAACTGTCTAGGGTTTTTAGGCGGTCTTCGCTATACAATGATTTTACGAGTAATTTTATGAATAAAAAATCGGTGGAGTTGTTTGTTTTTAAAATAAATTTAAACAACTAAATAAAACAACGTAAATGTGATTATATAAATAAGTAAGGTGTTGCCTATTATAATTTAGTGGTAAAAAAATATATTTGCATATAAACTAGAGTTATTGGATACAACTGAATGCAGCATACTTTAAGGGTGTTGAATGTAGTTAAGTCAAGCTGTAATATTAACTGACTAAGGGAACGAAAGAGCTAAAGTAAAAAAGTTGCATTTTCATAAGGCGCATGTACGGATGTATATAAATAAAATTAAATCAGAAATTGTAAAAGTCATTTGAAAAAATAATTAGGCTATATTAAGGAGTTTTAAATTTATTTTTTATACGGAAATCTAAATTACGTTTACAAAATTTTTAGTAAAACTTATTTACTATTATAGTTGGCATTAGTTTATGTTAAGCGACTCGAAATCTAATTACTAAAGCCCAAATAGTCTTCTTTAGTAAACTAAACAAATAAAATATTTTTTTTTTATGTTTCCCCAATATGCACTCTTCATGAATTTTATATACCGAGTTTTTTGTTTGTTCTTTTGTGTACATTTTAGCTAAAATATATTTTTTTTACCACAAACGAAGAAAAACTTTCGGCAAAGAAATTTAACCACCAAAGTTTTAATATGTAACAAAGCGTAACACAGAAGGGAACCAACAATAAAATCATTGGAAAAAAAGCAAAAAAAAAAAAAAAATTCAGAAAAAAACTGCTAAAGTATAATTATCAAAAACATTAATACAATAAAAAATTTAACTTTTTGCTAAAAATAGCAATAAAATATAAACTTCCTGTTGAAGTTAGGAAATACGTTTGTTTTATTTGATTCAAGCGTATGAATGTTATAGGAGGAGATTTTGAAAAAAAAATTATGGATTTCAAGCGTTGCAAATTTATAAACTATGCAATTATGTTAAAGACCTAAAAAAATTATAAACAAAAACTAGTCGAGGTTTGTTAGATTTACAAACGGGCCGGTGAGCACGAATTGAGGAAAATAACAGTTAAAATTTGTAAAACGGTGTCGGCAAAATCATGGCTTAAAATAGTATATCACATGAATTTATTCGAAATATGAACAGATCATGTGGCATGGTTCTCTTCAGTCTTCTTGAGCAGATTTCTTCACTACATATTATGGAAGCTTCTGGGTTATTATGGCGTTGTAATCTATTCGCATGAATTATTTCAACATTTTTTATTGTTTCAGCCACTTTGCTACTCCAAGATCTCGATGAATATCTTTATTTCTAACATACCAGAGCGCGTTTACATGTTTTAGCTGCACATCCCCATAGTTATGATCCATAGCTCCATTAGAGTGGTCCTTGAAAAAATTAAAATGCGATTTTGGCTATAGGCGGGGTTCAGTTTGTTACCTTTCCATATAAAACTAACAAATGTGAAGTTTCGGGCAATCGGATAAAGTCGCGCCGGAAATCTCTTGAAAATTTCAAGTGTGTTTATGTGGTGAAAATATGACTTTTTTTGAGATTTTATGAAAATTTCCTACTACAACTTAATTTTTCTGACAAGTTGTTGAAAGAATCGGGATCAGTATTAAATTATTTGTCCAAAAAGCTATAAAACTTCAAAACGGAATAAAAACTCGCCAAGAAATAGCAAATGCCCTAGTCCACTTTTGTGCCAAAAAAAAGCTAGGTCATTGAGTATACCTGTAGGCGCTCAATGATAAAGTATGTTTTTATTACCATCTTGTTAACCTACTAAGCATTGAGACCGAAAATGGAAAATTATTTTGATAAAATTTTGAATACTCCTTTTTCAAGTTTTGAAAAACTTTTTTTTAAACAAAATTTAAAAATGTGCACCAGGAACTTTAATGTTTTGTTAAGTATATGTTAGGGATTAACTGTGGGAATATTTACGTAAATCCCTATGCCAGAATTTTTTTGACAAGGATTTTATTTTTGCGGATTTCGAGAAAAATGGAATTTTTGTAAAATATTCTGTAAATGTGCTCTTTATAAATACTTTGTAGCAAAAATGCATCACTTTTCTTCTTTTAAATATTATATTTCATCTTAGTAGCCTAGAGTTTCGGAAAAAAATCATACGACCCGTAAGATACAGCAATAAGTATCACATGCATTCTTTCTATCAATTCTGCATCAACTTTTGTTATTTGAGCAGAAACATCTGCATTTTGAAAAAACCGTCTGGCAGTGTAGCCATCATTAGGGTTTCCAAAACCTGGCTTTGGTTGGTCCACGATCAGTCCAGTTTTCTCTCTAAAGTCTTTTTGAATCCGTAATTTTGTTACTGAAACCATTTTTTTTATCATCATCAGACCTAGCCTGCCATTTTTTGATTGGAATTTTATATGATAAGTGAAGAAGACATTCAAAAAATCGTATCCGTCAATGAAGTATAGATAAACCAAACTGTAAAGTTTCTGTATTTACTTCTTTACCAATCATTCTATCAACTGAATTAAAATCCTTGCTTGTTGAACCACAAATGTAGCACTTTTGTGTGGATGTTGTATCCGTAATAGCATTACAAACTTTTCCATCAATCATTACTAACATAAGTTGGTGATTTATTATTATTGATTTTTCTCCTAATAAAACTACAGAATCCAAAAGAAGTTCAATTTCGTTTTCAACCCGTTCCTTTTCAAGTTTTGCAGTAGTTGCTGTTTCCTTTATAAATGCTATTTTTAAAGGTCTACAGAATCTAGTGAAAGATGGACGAGGATTTTGCCAAATTATTTTGTCATTGCAAACTAATCTCAGTGGTACAATAGATGTAATGAATACAGAAAAATCACTAGAATTTAAGCCATGAAATGCTTGTTTATAGGAACTATGTCCAGAGCTTCCATCAAATCCCCATTTAGAAAATAATGTTATTTTGGACAGTTGTTCATGGCTTAAAGAAATAATTTCGGTTTGTTTTATCTCGACTAGACGCTCAATAGTCTTGTAGACTGACTTGAGCTGAAGTTTCACAAATTTTCAAGTTATCACGTTTCGGGTAACATTTTTGTTTAGCTTGTTGAACTTTACTGTAGGAAGGAAATTTATCTGGAGCAGCTTTTCTAATAATATTGTATTGGCTTCGAGTTAATTTTGCTTCTACTAGAACAGTAAGAGCTTCTTCTGCACTCAACTGCTGCGATACATTACTGATGCTTTTTTTTTATATTTTGACGCTTCTGTTGGAGATGATGTAATTTCTTTAAGTATTAGTGATGCATGGGTTTGACCAGAAGCTCTCAAACTCATTTGCGCTGCATGTGTTAAAATAGGCAAAGGAACACTATCTCTAATTTCTTTACATTTTTTGCTTTTGTGTTATCTTTACACACCTCAAATGATAGGTCCTTACGACCTCGTTTTGATGAGGATTCTTTCATTTTAACAATCGATATTGAAGAATCCAACCAATTGGCATTATATTTGAAAAATAGAGCCTCTGTTCTTTTAACTTTTTCAAACCGAGACTTAAAATCCGTGCAAAAGTAATTTAATCTTTTAAGAAAATCTTTCATATCCGTTGGGTTGGCACGTTTGATTAATTCCATTCGCAGATATTTGATTTTATCAATATGTTTATTAGAATCTACATTTTGCATAATATTGTAAAGTTCTCTGCGAGAAATGAAAATTGTGTTGGGACTTGTTCCTAAAATAGTAAAGTTATAACATTTTTAACAATTTAAAACTGTTATTAATTTTCCTAGTACCAAATACCTTATAATTGTTATTCACAACACTGCAAACAAAAGACATCACCAGTAAAACTGTCAATATTATTTTACGTTTTTTTTTTTTTTGGGTACATACATACATTAGAGTGGACTGAAAAACCATTTGGCCAAACTTTATATAGAATATATATAAACGTTGTCGTATCTTGCTCATTTTTTAAATGTTATGTATCAGAGTTTAGACAAGGACACCTTTTTAAATTGAAAACTTTATTTGCAATCTGCCTTAACACTTTTAGTTTCCTGCAATTTTTTTATATTGTTCTAAAACTTTTTACCCGAGAACATTTTGTAATTTCAGAGCTTCGATTTTTCGCTCCACTATAATGTGCATGATCATTAAAATTATTTATTGTAATACTAGGTTACACATTTACAACAGCAACAATAACAATCACAGCTACTGTGACGGTGATCTGTTTTGCGCTTTACTGTAACAAAAGAATTTCTGTTACAAGCAGAATAAGAAAGAAGAAAAAAATAATAACCTTGATCTTGAAATTATTTTCAAGTTCAAGTATGTACATATAAACAACACCTTATATGGTAATAGGTTGATGGCATTTTTTTTTTTTTAGCAAACTGATGTATGGCGTTTTGTTCTCTTCATTTTGTTGTATTAAATCATGAACACATTCATATGCAATCATGCTGGTCAAACCACGTATTTTCTTGTATTGATCTCACTTGCTCTCATAGTCATATATGAGTGGGAGTATTATAAATACTAGAGAATATTATGAATGCATATGAATGTTCTCAATGAATTGGTGGTGATTTTGTTTTTTAATAAACAGGTTTTTATCTGGACATGAGTGAATGAAGATGAGAAGGTTAATGTAGTAAAATTAAATTTAAAATCGGGGAGTTGAATTTTGTTTGTTGAATTAGATGGTTGAGGAAAAACCTCCGTTTAAAAGTTAAAATGAAGTTTTAATTTAATTTTAATAAGAAAAGACATAAGAAAAAAAAAGATTTAAATTTAAAAATAAGTAACGTGAAGTTAAAATTAAATTAAAGTAAAATTAAGATATAGAGTTTAAATATTGAAAATAAAAGTAAAGTTAAAATAGATTTTTAAGAAAGTGAAAATAAAAGAATAAGACTTAAATATAGTTTAAAAGAAAAAAACAAAACGAAAATTTAAGAAATCTAAAATTGACAAAAAAAAAAAAACTGGAAAATAAAGCAACTGTTAAAATACAATGATTATTGATGTAAAAATAAAAATAAAATTTTTGTGAATCATATAAATCAATGACTGTACAAACGAGAGTAATTGACATAAGTGTATTTAATAAATTTCAACTACACTCTCTGCAAAATACTGAAACTATAACAAATCATATTATGTTTTCACATCTCGTCTTGGGAAAAAAAGGTACAGCTACCCACCCTATTAATAATCTAATTGCGTGATTGCGGTCCATTTAAAAAAAAAAAAAAAAATAATTGAAAAATAATATAAAAATATAGAACAACGCAAGTTGATTAAACCAAATTAAGGAATTATAAACATTTTGTATGGAAATCAGCAACAATATCGTTATTAATGCAGCTATGGCCGATTTTTTTAATTGCATATTGCGACACACAACCACGGCGTCTGGCGGCAGCAGCTTCATCCTCAACACCTACAACCATAGGGCGGTAATTAAAAGAAACTAATTAAAATGTTTTCTTAAATCTAAATTAAATAAATTTTCTAAGATTTGTCTAACTATAAATCAATATAATCAATATACCGCCTTCAAAATCACAACAATAAAGATAAAACCTTTTCGTCCGATGCCGTAATTATGGTGAAGCTTTTTTCTCCTTATGACAAAAATTTTATTTTGAAAACTATTGCAAATTTTCGAAAAATGAAAAAATCTACGCTAGTTTTAGACCACATTGGTCTTGGTTCAGATCGTCCTTTTTATTTAAATGAAAATTTGACTTCCACAAACCACAAAATATTGCAGTCGGCGATACGAAAAAAGAAAATTCAACAACTACACTCGGCATTTACTAAACGTGGCTTAGTGTATATAAAAATTAGACAAGATGATCAACCAGTTCGTGTCGACTCTATTGATGAACTTGATTATATGTTTCGTAATGATAATGCTTATTGCCAGAACTGATGTCCATTGTTTGCTGATGCTTTGTTTATATTATGGAAATCTACGAATATCTAATGTTCATGTTCATGTTATTTTAATTTGTATTTTCGGAATGTTTTTGAAAAATTTCAGTCATTTAATATGTTTTATTTTTGGCCCTTTTAAATATGCATGCGTTGTTTTTTTAAAAAATCTTTTTTGTTTCTATGACAAATTGTTCAGGTAGTACAACTTATAGTTCCAAAGATGTTACTTCTGATATGGTTCGAGTACTTTGTAAGCAGAAAACTGGTTTAAGTATTTGTTACATAAATGCGCAAAGTCTAAACAATAAGATGGACGAGTTTTCCTTTATATTTGAAAACTCAGGCGTTGATGTTGTATGTGTATCTGAGACGTGGTTTGACCTGCTTGTTCCTGATACTATTTTTGATTTGCATGACTATAAATTATATCGCTGTGATAGGGTAACTCATGCAGGTGGTGTTGCTATTTATATTAGAAATGGAATAACTAGTAAATTATATTGTAAATCCAAGCCAATGGAAAAGATTGAACATCTCTTTGTAGAAATTTCAGCACATGGAAACAAAATTCTTGTGGGTTGTGTATACAGACCTCATCACAATGTTGATATGCAAAATTTTTTCAAAACTTTGGAGAATGAAACAGTAAAATTTGAAGATATAGTTATATGTGGCGATTTCAACTCAAATCTTCTAGTGGAAAATTATTTAGTAAATAATATGGAAACGGTTGGACTTTATCCAACAAATACAACAGTTCCAACCCATTTTTCAGCTACAGCAAACACGCTATTGGATATAATATTTGTTGGCGATAAAGGAAAAGTTTTACTCTATGATCAGATTTCAGCGTCCTGTTTTTCAAAGCACGACTTAATTTTTCTTACCTTTGATTTCCAGATCCAACTTATTATGAATGATGCCACATACTATGACTTTAAACATATGGATAATATTGTCATAGCTTTTGATTTAGCAAATATTGATTGGAATTCAATTTACTATATGCTATCTGCTGAAAGTCAGCTTAACTTCTTAGAAAACAAAATTGAACAAATTTTCAATAGGTCGGTTCCGTTGAAAGCTGTAAAAACTAGTTTTAAATTAAAACCATGGTTTAATGGTAATATTAAATCTGCAATTGCTTACAGAGATAGGGCTTATAGTCGTTGGAAACGTTTCAAAACTGATTCACTACATGAAGAATATTGTAACGCACGCAGAGAAGTAAACCGAGCGATTAAGAGTGCTAAATCAGCATACTATTCATCTGTCTTCAACTCTGCAATTGGTTCCAAAAAAACATGGAAAAATATACGTGACATTGGTATTGGAAAACCAAGGATAATAGATACAACGGAAATAGATGTTGAATTACTTAATGAAACTTTCACACGACTGCCTACAGTATCTTTGAATAGTAATTTTTTTAATCAACCTATCACTGAGCAGAGTCAACTATTTAGTTTTAATTGTGTAACACAAGATGATGTATCAAGGAGTTGCCTAGCTGTTAAGTCAAATGCTGTAGGATTTGATAATATTCACCCAAAGTTTTTAAAAGCTATTCTTCCTGTGTTGTTACCATATATCACATTCATATTCAACAATATCATAATTAAAAGTACTTTTCCTGCTAACTGGAAGTATGCTAAAATAATACCTACACCAAAATCCAGTAATGAGTACCGACCTATTTCTATATTACCATTTCTATCAAAAGTATTTGAGAAGCTACTACATAAGCAAATGTACGATTACATAAATAGAAATGGCTTACTTACAAGCAGACAGTCAGGTTTTCGGCCTAAGCATAGTTGCGTAACTGTGCTTATTGATGTCACGGAGGAAATAAGGAGTAATATTGATGCTGGTTTCATGTCATTTCTTGTTTTATTAGATCACTCTAAGGCATTTGACATGGTTGATCACGGAATTCTTTGTATGAAACTGCAAACTTTGTTTAAATTTTCTTTGTCGTCCACTCGATTAATTGCGTCCTACTTATTGGATCGTAAACAGTCAGTCTTTGCTAATAAAAAAATATCACGACCACTGCCAATATCGAAAGGTGTTCCTCAAGGATCAATCCTTGGTCCTCTTCTTTTTACAATATACGTCAACGATTTACCAGAGCAACTAATGTACAGCAGCGTTCATATCTATGCTGATGATGTTCAATTATATATATGTAATAACAACAAAAATATTGATGATTGCTTAAGTAAACTAAATGAGGATTTACACCGTGTTTTTCTGTGGGCTTCATCCAATGGTCTTTGCTTGAATCCCAGCAAATCTAAGTGTCTGGTGATTAATCCAAAATCCAAGAAATCAACTTTTGAACCAGAAGTTATACTAAACAATCAAGCAATTGAGATTGTAAGAACTACAAAGAATCTTGGTATAATTTTTAATAATAATCTTACATGGACTGATCACATAAACACAGCTGCTGGAAAAACATATGCTATGCTACGAATTCTGTGGAAAACACAATACTTTACACCGGTTAAGATTCGGTTATTACTTGCAAAAACATATATAATGCCAACTTTGTTATACGGATGTGAAGTTTTTTCGAGCTGTGATTATACGAGTTACAATAAATTGGAGAAAGCTTATAACGCCATACTAAGGTATGTTTACGGCCTGAAGAAGTATGATCATATTACACCAGTTTCAAAAAAAATGTATGGAGTTAGTTTCAGTGATTTACTAAAAATACGTACCTTGACTTTATTACATAAAATTGTATATACCCGTGAACCTTCTTATCTTTTTAATAGAATATCGTTCACTCGATCTCGCAGAACAAATGATTTAATACCAATTAGACATCGAACACAAACATCTGAATGGGAGTTTTTTATTAATTCAATTCGTCTTTGGAACTTGCTACCTTCAAACATTCAGTTCATAAGCAACGCAATGCAATTTAAAATGGCCCTCTTTAATTTCTATAATTAATTGGTTTTCTATTTTTAATCGCTTTTAAATAACTAATTTTTACATTAAACTTTTTTATAATTATTTTATTTTGTTATTATATTTTTTATTATTTTTAATTGTTATTATACACAATGTTAAATTTCCTTACTACTATGTACCTAGTACTAATCCTGTACTTTAATTATAAGATTTTATGTCTTGTTGTATGGGAATTCGAAATAAATAAATAATAATAATAATAATAATAATAATAATAATAATAATAATAATAAATTAAAATTATTTTTTTAAAGATTTTTCTAATTATGAATCAAAATTTTTTCTAATTATAAATTTAAACTAAATATCAAATATTTTTAGATATGAGGTTTGCTAATATTAAAATTGTTCTACTATTAAAAATTTTTTCTACTATTAAAAATTTTTTATTAAAATTTAAAAATTTTCCTAAAAATTAAAAATTTTCCTAAAAAATTAAAAATTGTCCTAAAATTAAATAGTGCTAAAAGTCAACTTTTGTTTAAGCTAAAAATTTCATAAATTAAAATAATTTTCCTAAATATGGAAAAAATTAAGCTAAATTTAAAATTTCTCTTAAAATTATGCTATACTTTAAAATTTTTCTAAATTTAACATTTTCCTAAAATTAAAATGTCCCTAAAATTAAATTTTGCTAGAAACAAAAATTTAAAATTTAACCTAAATTTAAAATTATAGAAATTTAAGAGAATTTACAAAATGGTACCATATTTAAAACAAAAAATTTTTTTTGTTAAAGCTAAAATTAAACTAAATTTAATTAAAACAAAAAAAAAAAAAATACATTGAATTGAAAATCGCATTCAAACTTAATTTTTTTATAAAATTATATTAAACAAAAATTTTCTAACATTAAAATTTTTCTAAAATTACCTAAAAAAAGTTTTCTAATTATAAAATTTAAATAAATATATAATTTTCGAAATGTCAAAATTCGCAAAATATAAAATATTCGAAATATAAAAATTTTCTAAATATAAAAATTTTTTCTAAATATAAATTTAAAATTAAAATGTTTCGTAAACATGAATTTAAACTAAAATTTTTCCAAATATAAATTTAAATTGAAATTTTTCTAAAATATAAATTTTAATTACAACGTTTCAAAAAAAAAAATTACAACTACCAATTTAACTTTTAACGATAATATTGATTGCCAAAAATGGCATTGGAATTAAGAATTTCTAAAGTTAAATAAAGACCTTTTTGTATAACCCTATATAGAAAACCAAAACCAAACCAAATATTATCATTGCAGTGGGTTACCTCCAAGTAAGATGGAGTCGAGGTAACATGGTTGGGAGGGCAAAAGGGGCAGAACACCTAGTCCCCAATCCCAAGGTAAGTATGGCCATCCGTCACATTTAGCGTCCGATTTTTGACAGTTGTTTTTTTAATCGCACGTGAAAGTCTGTAGTGCGGTTTCCCTGGGCCTGAGCAAGACCCCACCCATCCGGCGAGCTAGGCCCCTACGCCAGCACGTGCGACCAGCAAAGGCTCAGGGAAACGGAAGCGGATCTTCCACCAACGCCGCACCATTACACTACGAAAATAAACACAAAACAAAAACTAAAAAAAGATTTTTTATGTTGTGTTTTCAAGCATTTTTTTTTTTAATTTTATACTGGGGACTTTTAATAAAAACTTGAATATTACATTCAATAATTTACAGTTACTGATGACCCATTTTATACTCTGTTACCCGGTATAAAAATTTATTACAAAATACTCATTTCAATTTTTGAATTAATCCTCACTTTTGACCCTTTTCAACCCAATGTGCGACGTCACAAAGAAAGGATGATGATCTTACAATATCCCGCTACTTATAGCAAAATACGGAAAACCGCATACTATAGGAGAAAAATTAATTTTGTCAGCCATTGAAGAGGTTTGAAAAACTGTTTACACAAACCTGCATCTAATATCATTAAAAGAATTTCCTTAAGCAACAATACTGTTGAAAGACGTATTGATGAAATAAGTTCTTGTGTAATTATTTGGAAACTACCTATTTCTCTGTACAACTGCACGAGTCAACATTACATAGTAATGCAGCATTATTAATCAAGAAATCTACGAAAATTGCTCTTAACAAGAACTTTAACAACCGACACTAAAGGTGAATCAATATTTCATGTTTTGAAGGATACTTCATTGAAAAAGCAATCCCTTTATCAAATATAATATCAGTAGCTACAGATGGAGCACCTGCTACCTGGATGTTATCGTGGATTTATAAGCTATTTAAAACCAAATGTGTCAGGGGTGTTAGCAATACATTGCGTCATCTATCGACGACATTAAGTTGCTAAAAATTTGAGTGTTAGATTGCATGAATCTCTCCAATTAGTCATTGACGCAGTAAACCGAATACGAGGCAACGCGTTGAATATGCGGTCATATGCGCGATTTGCGGAAAATTTTCCGAAAACAATTTCCCGAAAACAGTTTCCCGAAAACAAATTCCCGAAATTACAATTTCCCGAACACAATTTCCCGAAATGACAATTTCCCGAAATTACAATTTCCCGAACACAATTTCCCGAAATACAATTTCCCGAACACAATTTCCCGAAACTAGAATTTCCCGAAATTACTATTTCTTCAAATAGCTTGTTGATGGCATTTCCGAAACAATACCACCAGAAATTCCGGCCGAAGCGCGAGCAATCAGTTCACGACCACTTGATGTAGTGGTCTGGGCAAGATCTTTCAGCTCATTAACGATTTTTTTCTTTAGCAGTGAGCGTTATCCGTCGGGAGGTCTGAATACCGAAGTGTCCAAAGTCACAATGAAAAAATAAGCGTATGACACTCCAATAAATACGTCCGGATGACGAGGGAGGGTGGAAGAGGAAGGGCGCGGTGCGGGGTGGGGCAATAATTTTTTCGAGAAGTCGTATACTCGGGAAATTGTTTTTTCGAGAAATCGTATGCAGCAATTTTTTTTATGGGGGAAATCAAGAATATATGGGAAGTTGTAAACTAAAAATAGGGAAATTGTAATATCGGGAAATTGTTTTCGGGAAATTGTTTTCGGGAAATTGTAATTTCGGGAAATTGTTTTCGGGAAATTGTAATTTCGGGAAATTGTTTTCGTGAAACTGTAATTTCGGGAAATTGTTTTCGGGAAATTGTTTTCGGGAAATTGTTTTCGGGAAATTCTCCGCAGACGCATATGCGCAGTTGTGTGAAGAAAATGACGAACACTTTCCTCAATTACTCCTTCACACTGAAGTATGCTGGCTATTGAAAGGCTTATGTTCGATTTTTTGCACATTTGGAAACTATTTTAGAATTTCTGGATACCAAAGATAAAATTTTAAAAGACAATTTAGTGAAGTGGAAAATAGACATCGCCTATTTAACAGATTTGTTTACAAAACTTAATATGGTTAATTTGCAGTTACAAGGCTACAGTCGAAATTCGATTAAAAAGCAAAGTCCATCTTACCAGCGTTTCTTAAACTAATGAAGCAAAATATTGGACGGGGCGAATTTTTCCAGATTCCCAATTTCTCACAGACAAACTGCCAGGAGGACGATGTTTCAACCTACGTTCAACAATTAAATGCCCTCTATTAAGGTTTTGAAACTAGCTTTGAGGACGTTTTGACTATGATACCACTGTGGAACAAATTCAGGTTAGCAAAAGTTAGGTCGATTCTGAGAATGAGTGGCGAAAATAGAGGCTAAATTAGAAAACCCGTATCGCGGCGTTTGTTTATGTTAGTTCGAATTTTTTTTTAGTCGACCTTCGAACTTTGCAGTCAAATGCCGATTTTCAGCATATTGTTTATATGGTTTTTTGGCTATAACTTGTCGACTGATTGATATTTTTTCAATCTGTAAAAGCCAAATTATTGCTTGAGACCTGTGCAACAATCAAAATTTTAAAAAAAAAATTGATTTAGAAAATTTTTGTGGTTCTTATGAAGCAAAATGTTGGAAAAATTATTTTTTTTTTCATGCTTTTTGAAAATATTTTCCACAAAACTAAGCCTTTTTTGCTTTCTGTTTGATCTATAATATGCTTTTCAGTTTCTTCAATAAATTTAATTTCAAAAGAAAATGGTCCAAGTCGATAATTTGCGTTAAAAATCCCAAAACCATTACATAAATAGCGATTTAGGTAGAAGTAATTAAAAAGGGAAGTTCCAAGAATTAGGAATTAGTAAAAGAACTTTTTTATTTTCAACCACCGCACAGGTAGCGATTTTTTTTATTTCGTACAAGCGAATTAATTTCAGAAATTAAGATTCAGTTAAGACTCGAAACTCAGCCGAAGCTGATGTCTTTTAAATCTCTCCGTGAGTGTGCGTGACTATGTCAAAATTAATATTTGGTCACAACAAATCTATGGACAAAGTTTCAGATCGATCGGATGAGAGGAAGTCAGGTTTTAATCTCTCCGTGACTTCGAGTGACTATGTGTGACTGTGCCTGACTATGTCACAGTTAATCCTATTTCACAGCAAGTCTATCGAGCAAGATTCAGATCGATCGGAGAAGGGGAAATGGGTTTTAAATAACTCTGTGACTGTGCATGACTATGCGTGGCTGTGCGTGACTATATCGAAGCAAGTATATTGACCAAGTTTCAGCTTGATTGGATGAGGGGAAATCCGTTTTAAATATCTCCGGGATTGTGCGTGACCATGCATGAGACTAAGTCAAAGTTAATCATTTTTTCACAGCTATTGTATGGACTAAGTTTTAGATCGATCGGAGGAGGGGAAATGACATTTAGATCATTCCGTGACTGTGCGTGGCTATGCGTGACTATGCGTGACTATCACAAAATAAATCTGTAGTCACAACAAGACTATGGGTCAAGTTTCTGATCAATTGGATAAGGGAGAATGGGGTTGAACCACGACAGACAGACAGACAGACAGAGAATATGAGTTAAAAGAAAGAGTTAAAAAGGATAAATGACCAAAAAGTGTTAATTCGAATAGCAAATTTTTTCGAAAAAAAACATAACTTTGGCACATATTATATGCAGCATTGATTAAGAAAACAAGAAATTCAATGGCCTTTCATTATTTAATTCCAAAAATTTAAAAGAGGATTCTCTTCAATGTTATAAATATTTAAAAAAAAAAATAAATAAATACATTTAAATACGCTAGTCGGCATAATTATTTTGGCAAAAACAAAATGATGCATTTTTTTCTTAAATTTTTAGTTGTCTTTATAGAATATAATTATTTTGCTTACTTTGTTTAGATTTTGCTAATATAAACTATAAAATAACTCAATAGAATTTCTTTCATAAAAAAATTGAAAAGGCATGAATAAAAGTAATTTTGAGGTGTTGGCATGAGAATTTTGGCAAGTTATTATTATTTAAAAAAGAAGCCTAATATTTAACATATGTGTAGAAATTTGATTATGACTTAATAAAATATATAGCCTACTTTGGCCTCAATAAATTTTTGAAGGCATCTTGGAGCTGAGCGCAGTAAATTTTGAAGGACCCCTGAGGATGTCTCATTTGCTATAAAATTTTAGTTTTAAATGTTAATTTTTTAGAACGCTTAAAAATATGCAAATAAAGAAATTTATTTAAAACAATTCATTTAGGATTGTCACTATAATTTGCCTCCTTTTACGAGTACAGTAGTTTTGACTTAAATGCCTTTTGCTTAAGTGTACTTTTCCCTTAACTGCACAGAATTTTTAATTCGTGTTTTGTTTTTCAAAATTCAATAATAATTTCCTTCCTTAAGTGCACTTTTTGTACCTGCACATTTAAGATAATCGCCTCATATTTTTGGAATTTTTAAATTGTTTCATAAAAATAATCACATTTAGCTGCCTCTTACGAAAAGCAAAATCAAAACAAGTGGAGTGAAAAAGACGTTATTAAGTTTGCTTATTTTACAATCCCACAAAATAAATGGGGTTGTCAAATTTTTGCGATATAGAAACAAGTCAAAAAATATCTTAAAAAGTGCTAAAAGCCATCTTTAGTCATTTTAAAATCTCAAAAACACGAAAGAGGGGAACCACTTTTAGGCAGGTAAGTATACTTAACTTAAGAACATTTTTGGCTTATATGCACATTAACTCGTGCAAAAGTTGCATGCGCAACTATGTCAAAACTACTGTATTTAGTTTAAGCCTTTCATGCCCGATTTAGTTGGGACGTGGTTAAACATTTTTCCAGTTTATGTAGTTGTTAGTTTAGACCTAGATATGAATTGATATCAATTTCAAAGTTATGTATCCTGGTTTTGATGCTATGAAATGTTGCATATAGGCTATATTGTATCTGAAAAATGACTAACCACCATTTTAACGTATTGTTTAATTTTGTTTCTAATTTTCTTACCTTTAAACAATATATTTAAGCATTTAAATTTAAACTTTTAAATTTCTTTACTATTTTTTTTTTTTTTTGATTATTTGCAAAGTCACTTTTTTATATGTGCAATCAAATAAGATTAGCTCTCAAATGATCTCTATTAATATTTACAATAAAATATTTGTAATTAGGCTTCTACAATATATCAAACTACTCTGAGAAAAAAACCGTAGAAGAAAAAAATAAAAATTACGGGATTTAAATATCACCCATTGCTCAGTGAAAATCTTATTCTAGGGATCAAAATAAGAAACTTTGCCGAAGGAACCATACCTCTAAAACGAATTCTGATGTCCCAGAATTTGGGTCGAACTTTTGAGTAGGGGCAAATTTTGAAAAATCCCACTTTGACCCATCTAATCGAGTCCAAATGTATGACCGACCCCCACTAACTTTGGAGGCCCGACCCACCCATGCCAGTGGCACACCCCTGGAGCTCTCCTGGGGGGTTCCCCATACAAACATTTCAAAAAATCGCCAGTTTTGGCACTTCACATGAAAAAATTAGTCAGAACATATATAAATGAAAAAATTAATTAAAGTTAGTTATAGAAAAGAAACTAGAAAAAATTATTGTTTGAAGTCTTTTTTACTTTCAAGTCTGGGCAATTTCGCACGGCTCTCTAATATCGTCGGCATAGCAGCCTCTACATTTTCCGGTATAACCCGTTTGGAAACGCTAGCTAGCAATTTAACATGTCGTTCCGTTCCTTGTATGTGTGATGGAATTTTTGGAACATTAAACGGTGTATCATCTTGATTTAAATATTCTTTCAATGTATCGTACGGAATGCTTCGCGTGAATGGTGGTTCAAATACGTTATTTATGTCATTCATATTGATCATTTCCCTGTAACTTGTGCAATTAAAGTTTATATCTGGTTTTTTATAAGCTCTAAGTTGCGTTGGGTCGTCAACATCGGTTCGATAGCGTAGAATTTTCTTGATAGCACAGTCGCGCTTTTCTTTGCTATCATCAAACAACATTGATAACAAGATATTTTCCGAATGCGCATAATATGAATTATCTTTAATTACTTGATTGACAATTTTGCGTAAACGAGGTTCTAGAAATCGTGACCAACCAATGAACTTGAAAAATAATGCACTGCCGTACACGACAGAGCTGTAATACTTGATATTGAAGTACATTGGCACATAACATTCAATTATGAATTCAACCAGAATTCTTAAATTTGCATCTGGATTTTCCGTTGTCACATATAATCGCAATAATCTAGCGGCCTTGATGAGCCACCGAGAATGTACAATTTTTCCTGGTTTGATGTTAGCCAGATCCACCGAAACCACGCCGCTGGAAATTGCATGGGCCATGTCGTATAAGTACTTCGAATCGGTAGAAAATTCAATTTTTTCTGGAGCAGGGGGCATATTTTGCAACTCAATTTTCTGGAAGCCGTGCACCACCTGAAAATATATAATAATAAAATAATTAATAACGGTTGACAATTATAATAAATGAGTGATAGCAATAACTTTTCGGAAGAGTTTCACAAGTTTCGATTTGACGGCTCAGTTTTCCGGTTGCCGATCTCAGTCCAGTGCTGGTTGATTTATCCAAAGCTTCAAACAAATACCAAAACGGAAGTTCGTTGAAGTGTAGAAGGCAAACGAACCAATGCACTGGTCTTTTTAACAGCAATTCGAAACGTCGTATAATTCCACCGTGTGGGCCAGTGTATGTTGGCTCACCGTCAGTGCGTATGCCAATTAATGCATCCCGTGATATATTTTTATCGTTGAAAAAATCATTTAATTTGGTTGTTTTGTATTCAGCGGTTTCATGTTCCAGTCTTACGTAACCAATCAATTCAGAATTGGGTACTCTCAAAATAACAAGATGAGGTTCTTTTACCATCCTAGTATGATACTTCTCATCAATTTTATCTATCGTTAAAGTATCATCTTTTCTGCCATCGAATGAAAACGCTAACAAATTTGTATCATCTAACCGTTTGCGAAGCACTTCTTGTCTGCATTTCTCTTTTTCTCTGCGAACTTTCGATTTATCCATGATGAGAGGTTTCCCATGCTTATCTTTAATTTTAAAATCTTATAAAAGAGCGGTTCCCAATGCTGATGCTACTCTATCAGGCACACCAAATCTGTCACATACCAAGGCAAAGTTAAAAAAAATCGTATCTCTCTGTGTATTGTGAACTTGTGTTTCTATCCATATTTTTTGAACCGGTGGCGGTGCGTATGTTGAATCATCGGGATCTTGGTATGTTGGCATTGATGACATACACGTTGCTCCTTGCTCTTCAATTTCCATCACAAATGCATCCATTGTTAGTCTTCTCTGATTATGTTGATCGTGCATAAACTCTTTGAGGCGTTCGGGAACCAAGCCGCAAATCGTATTTACATGTTCCAATGTAAAAAATTGTTTCCAGAGATTTTACATACTCTGTAAATTGTTGGGTTTTGTTTCTTCTCTGGATTTGGTCTTGATATTTGTCAAGCAATCTATTCAATTTATTACATATACTTTTTTTCAGCATTATTTACATATACTTTTTTTCAGCAGTTTTTCCCAATTTCCAATCAACTTATCTTGTACTTGAATAGTGAATGATTTATAGGAAAGCTTTGTTTGTTCTGTTTTAGCACGTTCGCTTAAGTAAAAAATAATATCTCTAGATATCCAGATGGGTTGATAAATTAAGATCAGTCAAATCAGTAGACACACCAAAAACAGTAACATCATGCTTGGGTATATGACTCATTGGGTTTTCGATAGTTGTTGTTGCTTCATCTTGCGGTGTAGAGGATTGTCGATTCATTGTAAACTTTTTGATTTGGATTGGTCACTTCACTTATTATTTTTTTAAAAATATTTTTTTATCTGAAATTAGCACTTCACACTTTGAGTTCTTCACAACGACTTAATGCATTCACAAAAATTGTTGCGTTATATATGGTCTACGAGACGAGGTAATAAGAATGAAATGGTAATTTCAATTCTACCTTCTTATGTCTTGTGGTGGCTTAAAAACCCACACAATTTTACGACCTGCAATTGTGTCACAGTGATACGTTCATTTTTTAAAAGGGGTGCGGTGCATTACAGTGATACCTTAATTGTTAAAATGGCTGCAAAAAACCCGCATCTCTAAAGAAGGTGCCATAAAAAACCCATAAAAAGGGTTGTAAAAACAACATTCATTTCTTAAGTAGGTGCTATAAAAAAAAAACTACACAAGTCAGTTTACCACATGCAGCTGTGTCTTGTGGTGGCTTAAAAAACCCACACAAGCGATTTTACCATCTGCAATTGTGTCACAGTGATACGTTCATTTTTTAAAAGGGTTGAATAAAAAACCCACACAACTAAGCTTACGATAAGCAAATGCATCACAGTGATGCCTTGGTTTTAAAAGGGTTGTAAAAAACGCTCATTTCTAATAATTTTTTTTAATTTCTTCTCTATTACTAAGTTAAATTCATTTTTTCATTTACATATGTTCTGACTAAATAAATTTCTAAAGAGAAAAATAAACTCCAAAAAAAAAACATAGGCATTTCGCTGATTTTTTCATGTAAAGTGCCAAAACTGGCGATTTTTGAAATGTTTATATGGGGAACCCCACAGGGGAGTTCCAGGGGGTATGCCACTGGCATGGGTGGGTCGGGCCTCCAAACTTAGTGGAGGTCGGTCATACAATTGGACTCGATTGGAGCACTCTAAATGGGTCAAAGTGGGATTTTTCAAAATTTGCCCCTACCCAAAAGTTCGGCCCAAATTCTGGGACATCAGAATTCGTTTTAGAGGTATGGTTCCTTCGGCAAAGTTTCTTATTTTGATCCCTAGAATACGATTTTCACTGAGCAATCGGCGATTTTTTTGCGTCCCCACAAATCGACCCGGCCTAATTTTGCCTATAGGCAACATCGGGCATTAAAGGGTTAATAATTTAGAGCATAGTTTATCAATTCGCAAAGCTTAATTTTATTTTATAGTTTTATTTTGAATGAATTTAGCTTTTATTATTGACAATTTATCTACATAGATTTATAAACTCTGTAGTTTTTAATCCCCAAAAATATCAAATGTTTAAAAGTATTTTTTTAATCTTTCTCATAAGGCTCATTTTTGTTGGTATAGAATTTTAATTCGATTAAGATTTTTTTAAAACATATGCTAATAAAATTTATTTATTTTTTTTTAGTTATTTCATTTGAAATTGTCATTATAATTTACCTACTTTTACAAGTACAGTGGTTTCCCGCTTTAGCGAACAATATAATGTGAGGCCTGTTCGTTAAATCGAAAAAAATTCGTTAAAACGAGTACTGTCTATTTAACGTTTTTTTATTATTAATAAAAAACAATGTATTTGCAACTTTCTTTTTGTTTGACAGACTAGTATTTATTTAGTTACACATCTTATTTATTCTAGCAACAAGAAAAGGGAGAGAAATCCATATAAGAAAAACACCAAAAATTGAAATAACAATTCACTATACAAAGTGTAAATAACAAAATTAAAAACATTGCAAAATTATACAAAATAGTTTTGGATAGCTGTGAGAGAGTTATGAGATGTTTTTAATGATTGCTCTGAAAGAACCAATGTTTTTGAAACCGCTATATTGTTTTGATGCCCCCATTTAATACACTCTTCAAAAAGTTTTATTATAAATATATAAATTTACTTTCTGCTTCTAAAGGAATGTAATTTTCATCGTCTTTATCACTTTCATCACCTTCATCATATTCTCCATCATTTTCTTCTAAATTGATCGCATTAGCATGATCGACCCATTCCTTTAGATCGTTTACAGTTTGTGCATTCCGAAACTGCTGTTAACAAGTGAGCCATGTACTCAAACAAATTTCTTACATTTGGGAAAATTTCGTGGAGTAATTGTGAAATATTTCCTGTTGAAACTAGGTCTTCATCAGTGAAACAATGAAACATCATCATCTTCATCAAAATGTGGTTGGCTTTGGATAAAAGTTTTATTCCAGTATTTTTCAAGGGAGGTTTCTGTAAGAGCTCGAAGTGCTAAAGCTATCACAATTAAAAAAAAAACATGATTATGTCCTTCTGTCCTAACGATATCATTTTGGACAGGCTATTTTTGTAATGCAGCTTTAGGGGTCTTATGACGTATTGGTCCATGGGTTGTATTAATGGTGTAACATTCGGTGGCATGTATGGAGCCAGCACTCGTTTCTTTGACCAACTGTTCTGCTGGCTGATGACAAGGCATGTTGTCCAAAATCAGAACAGGATTTCGGTATAAATTGTTATTTTTTAAAAATGATTCTACCTGCAAAATGCGTAAAAAATTAATTTTAATAAGAAATTAGGCTTTTTTATTGTAACTTACATCAGGAGCAAATTCGTCGAAACACCAATTCTTAAAACTGTATGCAAAAATGAGTATACTCTATAGGCAACACTTTATTTTGCAAATGTCGACGCTTTTCCATTTTCCCTATCATAAGTGGTTTATTTTTTTTTTTCGTTCCGCTAGCATTTGTAATTTCTTTTGTATTTTTTCTACCTGGTCTTTTATCTTTAAAATAGTTATTGGAACATTTTTCTTTTCCTCCGTCTGGAATAATTTAAACAATCTTGATTCCATTTTTGGAAACTCAACCTTTTTCATATTTTTTAAAAGTTTTCATTTTGATTTTATAATTGTGTATATAGAGGATTTTAGTACTCCATATATATTGGATAAAGCCCGTAAATATTGACCCTTTTCATATTCTTTTACGATTTGTAATTTTTCACTAAATGGAAGCCTTTTTTCTAGTTGACTTGACTCATGAACTCACATATTTAGAACAAAAAAAAAACATTTTAATGAAAACAAGTTTTTTTGCATTTCCTGACTTTTTTCTAAAGTATTGTAAAACTAAAATACAACAGGTACTCCAACAAATTTTTTTCGGCTCTCTTGTTTTACAAATATAGGAATAATGAATTGAGCGAATAAACTCATCTCCTTTTGTTTATTTCCTCTTATTTTTACTTACTTTAAGCTAATTTTTCTGTGTTATTCGTTCAATCGAGTACCAAATCATGCTTTTATTCGTAATATAAGGTACTCAATGTAAAATATTTGGCTGTTCGTTAAATCGCGAATTCGTTAAACTGAGTATTCGTTAAACCGAGAAACCGCTGTATTTAATTTATTGATTTATAGCATAGTTCATCAATTCACAAAGCTTGATTTTATTTTATAGTTTTATTATTAATGGAATATATTTTTTTTTTAAATTTAAAACTCATTTACATAGATTTATCAGCTCATTTGTTTTTAGTTGCCAAAAAAATATCAAAAGTTTAAAAGAATTTGTTTAATCTTTCTCTTAAGGCTCATTAGTCTATTTTTGTTGGTATACAATTTTAATCCGACAAAAAATATGCCAAAAAAAAAACAATTTATTTAAAATTATTTCATATGAAATTGTCATTATAATTTGTCTACTTTTACGAGTATTGAATTGAATGATTTATAGCATAGTTCATTAAGTCACAAAGCTTGATTTTATTTTTTTCTAGTTTTATGTTTAATGGATTAAACTTTAATTATTAGCAATTAATTTACATAGATTTATCAGCTCACTTGTTTTTAATTTCCATTTCAAATAGTTTTTGCTGCTTCATTCTGTTTTTAGGTTAATTTTAAATTATGCAACATACATGCAGACTGCATTATGGAGTTTATGAATTATTCATTATGAAATGATTGCAATTGAAAGACACTCTTGTTATTATTCATATTTGCAGTTGCCGCCCTTGTTTTTAATTTTACATTTATTTTTTATTTATTTAGTTCGCATTTTTCATTTACAATATGCATTTTAAATTTCTCTACAATAGCCATAAAATTCATGTTCTTGTTTATACTTTAAATCAATATAATTTAATCAACAATTTGCAACATGTAATCAGTAAAAACAATAACTCTGGCAAATGGACTTGCTAATGTTGAACAATAAATATTAAGTGTACATGAATATTGCAATTTCTGTATCCTTGCGGAACAATGGCAATAATATTAACATATGTTGTAGCAATTATGCCCACATAAGTATCAGTAACAGCCAGTGCAATAGATGTTAAACAACAATATAAATTTTTAGCAATAATTTGTAGATTTAAAGTTTCAAAATATGTTGGCTTAGAAGTTGAGCAATAGCCTGAGAAACTGTAATTCTTTGAATTTATTATATTAAACAATTGTTAACAAATATAACTGCATTACATTACATTTGCAAATATATTGCATCTTTAAAAAAAAATTTTACATCAAAAGAATTTCAACCTGAACTTGGGGAAAATTCTTTCGCATCACCGTATCCACACCACATATTATGCAGCAGCTACTGGTTGACATAATTTTAAGAAATATAAGTCATCTAACCAACAAAAAATGTCTCATGGTGGGCATCCACACAACGCGACGAAACTTGGATATCTTATAGATTATGATAAATTATAATTTATCATAATCTATAATTATAATTATCAGTTTTATTTTTTTGGTGTCCAATCTAATATTTGCTGGAAAAAAAAGGTAAACTCCACCCGAGCCCCCGAATATAAATCAAAGTAAACTTGAGTCGAGAACCATGTTCGGTTGATGCAGATACAATTAATACAAAGTTTTTAGGTGTTCCTATGGTTCAAGCAGATAAAGATTATTATATCAATAGTCACTCGAATAACGATGTTGAATCTTTTTTTTCTTTTGCTGCAGTAGACCAATGTGACGTTTTATCTAGTTTATTGTCTATAAAATCGAACTCTATAGGAGTGGACGGGATTAATCCTAAGTTTCTCAAGATTCTTTTACCTCAGCTACTTCCAATTATAACTTTTTTCTTTAACAAAATATTAACTTCAAGCCACTTTCCATCGAATTGGAAAATAGCTAAAATCATTGCAATACCCAAAGCTGGTTCCGATTATAGACCAATAGCTATTCCTCCATTTCTCTCTAAAGTATTCGAGCGTATTATGCACAAACATATGACTAGTTCCTTGGATGACAATAACTTGCTAACAGATCGTCAATCTGGGTTTAGGAGGAAACACAGCTGCCTAACAGCCTTAGTTGATGTTACAGAGGAGATTAGGGAGAAACTTGATTATGACAAGACTACATTTTTAATACTTTTAGATCATTCAAAAGCATTTGATACCGTGGATCATAACATTCTTTGTTACAAACTTAAAAAATTTTTTAATTTTTCTTCGACCGCTACTCAGTTATTGTCAACATACTTACGTGGCAGGTATCAGCATGTTGAAACTAGAATCCAAAATTCAATGACACTGCCTGTAGCAAGGGGCGTACCTCAGGGGTCCATTGTTGGGTCACTATTATTCTCATTGTACTCAAATGACATCCCAGCAGAGTTCAAGAAAAAACACACACTGAATAAAAAACTCGTACATATATGTAAACAAACATAACTTAGACCAACACACACATATTTTTATTTTCATATCAATTATGTTTGTTTTTAAATTTTCTTCGTTGCCCAACACAATCATGACTGTGTTCGTTTCAATATTTCGTTATTTACACGAACATTTTTGTATCACGTACTTTTTGTTTCAATCACACATAAACCACACATTTTTGAGTGTTGCTTTATTTGAAGTTCATGTTCTGGTACGTGTACTGAAAAAAAAAAAAACAGAACATGTACAATAAACAGGTTCGAGTTCAGTTATATTTTAAGTCGTGTTGTGGCTCGTGTTCTAAGAAAAAACAGAACAAGTACAATAAACAGCTTCGAGTTCAGTTATATTTTAAGTCGTGTTTAAGTCTGTTTTTTTTCAGTACACGTACCAGAACATGAACTTCAAATAAAGCAACACTCAAAAATGTGTGGTTTATGTGTGATTGAAACAAAAAGTACGTGATACAAAAATGTTCGTGTAAATAACGAAATATTAAAACGAACACAGTCATGGTTGTGTTGGGCAACGTAGAAAATTTAGAAACGCACATAATTGATATGAAAATAAAGATATGTGTTGGCTGCTTTTGAACAGAACATTGTGTGTTTCATGTGTGTATTTTCTGAACCTTGCATCCCAGGCATTTTAACAAATTATAATGTAAGAATGTATGCGGATGACGTTCAGCTTTATACGAGCTGTAGTAAAGCCCTAATCGGCCAGTGTATTATCTCTATTAATCAGCAATTCCATCGTATTTATACATGGGCAACGGCAAATGGATTAGAGATAAATCCGAAAAAATCAATATGCATTGTAATTCAAAAGCGACTTTCCAAACTAAATATTACACATAATATAATTATAAATAATCAGAAAATTGAAATCGTTAAATCTGCTAAGAATCTAGGTATTTTTTTTAATGACACTCTTACGTGGTCGAACCATATTAATTATGCCTGTGGTCGTACTTTCTCTATGACTAGAACTCTGTGGCAAACCCAGCATTGTACACCTATGAAAATAAGAATCCTACTTGCCAAAACTTATCTGATGCCTGTTTTACTGTATGGTTGTGAGCTATTTGCGAAATGTGATACAATTAGTAAAAGGAAATTGAACGTTGCATTTAACAACATAATCAGATATGTGTATGGACTTAATAGACGTTCTAGTGTATCTTTGTTTTCATCGCAGCTATATGGCGTTTCTTTAGATAATCTTTTAAATATAAGAGTTTTAGTTTTTTTACATAAAATAGTGTATACCCACAAACCGAACATCTGTACGACAAACTTTATATTTCAGATATAAGCAGGGGAGAAAGAATTAGGTCAATTAGATATAAAAGTTTAATATCGGAGTGGCATTTCTACATATTCGCAGTATCTCTCTGGAATTCTATACCCCATAGCTCTCAACTTTTAAGTAATGCACGAAAATTTAAAGAAAATATTTTTAAACTGTTTTCGGCATAACAATTTAAAACATTAAAGATTATTTGATATTATAATACATTTGATTAAATTAAATTTCAAATATTTCAACTTTATTCTTTAATTTTAATCTTATTGTTCTTTGCATTTTATATAAAGAAAATTTGTAATTAGTTATTAATTTATTAACGATTTTATAATTTTAAATACAATCAGTTCCATACTGCAAAATAAGACTTTTAGTCTTGTGTATGCAGCAGTTCCAATAAATAAAATAAGTAAATGAATACATAAAATGGTAGAGTCGACCCTCGATACTCCAATTCAAATGATAAATACATTCACGAACGCTATGAACAGCATGACGCAAGAGATGATGAAAATGCAATCCATGATATTGCAAGCTATACTAAACAAACCATGAACTGTTTGAAAACATGTTTCTGGAATGGAAACGGCTTAAGCCAACATAAATACGAACTTGACCATTTTCTTAGAGACAATCAAATTGATATTTGGCTTGTCTCTGAAACTCACTGGACTCGTAGGAGTCTCTTTTCACTGCGCGGATACACCTTGTATGATACTAAGGATCCAAGAGGTAGAGCATGTGATGGCTCAGCTATCCTAATTAAATCCAGATTAAAATATTATCTAATGTGTGTGCATTGTGAAAACTACCTTCAAGCTACTACTACTTGCTTTGAAGAACTTGGAAAAAGCCTAGTGATTTCATTAATATATTCTCCCCCAAGGTTTTCTATGTCAGAATGTTAATATACAAGTTTTTTTTAAATCACTAGGTCCTCGTTTCATAGTGGCTGGCGATTTTAATGCCAAGCATTCATTCTGGGGGTCACGGTTTATTTCTCCGAAGGCTCTTATTTTGTTTAACATAATTTCTAAAATGAGTATGGATGTGGTCTCAAGCGGAGAACCAACGTACTGGCCAACAAATGGGCAAAAAATACCCGATTTGATCAATTTCGGGTTAACGAAGAACATCGCAAAAGAACTTTTTTATTGTAGAATCTTCATTGGAACTCTCATCTGATCACACACCCGTTATTGCAACTATTTCGAACCCCTAAAAAATTGTGTTCCCATCTGGTGATTTAACGCTTTTATGTAATATTGATTGGCTGAAATACAAAACGTTTCTTAGTACCCATTGCGAAGAAAGCTTTTCGCTAAGAACACCAGATGATATTGACCTCTCGTGCGTTAACTTCGAACAAAATCTCAAACTAGCTGATCAACTTGCTACTAAACCATGCCATATAGAACTTCTTCTGTAGATGTTGAAAGGCTACTATGTGAAAAAGTAAAATTCGAAGAGATTTGCAACTGCACAGATCTCCTCAACTTAAACAACAATTGAGAGAATGCACGAGAAACCTACGGAAACTGCTTGAAACACAAAGAAATACTAAATTGAATAGTTATCTTGAAAAACTGGATCCAACAGAAAAAATTATTGCTCTTTGTGGCGTGGTATAAAATATCTTAAAAGACCTGTTGTATGCAAAACTCCCATAAGAACTGAGAGTGGAGGATGGCCTAGAAATGACCGAGAAAAGGGAGATCTGTTTGTGGAACATCTAAAGAAAGTTTTTACTATGAATATAGCCACTAGCTCCATTGATGAGTTGCAACCTGTTACTCCACAGCATGGAGCAGTGCCCCTTCGTTTTGAGATTCGAGAGGTCGAAAGAACTGTTGTTGATTTAAACCCCCAAAAAAGCATCGGGGATCGATTGGATCAATAATAAAATGCTTTTGGAGATACCCCGACTAGCATTGAAAATAATTATTTTTATTCTCAATGATATAATACGCCTTGAAAATTTTCCCCCAGAATGGAAAGTTTCACTAGTTAGAATGTAACCACACAAAGGTCGATTCGCAGAGACCTATAAATTTACTGGCGAACTTGTCAAAATTATTCGAGAGAATTTTGGTAAACAAACTTACAACATCAGTAGATTAAAATAATGTCATTCCAGCACATCAATTTGGTTTCAGACGAAAACACAGCACCACTAAGCAAGTTCGCAGAATTGTAAGTGCCATAAGAAGAGCTTTTGAAGAGAAAAATTACTGCTCTGCATTTTTTATACATGCTCCGCAAGCGTTCGACCGAGTTTGGCACGAGGGACTCCTCTATAAAGTTAAACAGTTGTTGCCCCGAACACACATAAGCTTATAGAGAGCTATGTATATATTTAATAGAAAATTCTCCATAAAAGAGAAAAACTTTGTGAGCCCTCCAGAGTCAATTCGTGCTGGTGTACCACAAGGTAGTATGTTGGGCCCGCTTCTGTACATCCTTTACACATCAGACATGCCAACAAATGAAAATACACTTACGTAGATTTTTTGCGGATGATACTGCAATTTTAAGCGTACACGAGATCCCCTCAACAGAATCTCTTCTTTTACAGAGCCGTATTGAACAGCTGATATGTGGAAGATTAAAGTAAATGAACAAAAGTGTATCAACGTAACTTTTACCCTAAAAAGGGTGACTTGCCCTCAAATTCGAATTAGGAACCAGCCTATACCTTAACATTTCTCTGTTATATATCTCGGACTACATTTTGATCGCCGACTTATCTGGGAAAGCCATATAGACGCTAAATTAACACAAATAAAATCGAGATTAGTCCAATTCACATGGCTAATTGGTGGAACTCGAAATTAAGTCTCGATTGTAAGCTTTTGAATTATAAATCGATTTTCAAACCCATTTGGTGCTATAGTATTCAGTTATGGGGAACAGCCACAGCTTCAAACACAAAAAGAATGCAAAAATGCAAAGATTTTGAGAATGAGAATGCATAGAGACTTAAATGTTTCTCTAGTAAAGTTCGAAATCACTAGATATAGTCTGACCCGAATCCTCTAGCACGTAACTTAATCAACAATCGTATCCACCAACGCTTAAAAAGGAGGGAGACTGCTGATCTCATTGGATGAGAAATGAATTGATACAATTTTTTCTTTTTTTTTATCATTAGATTACATATGTATATTAATAAAAAAAAAAGTGCTCAAACCGTCGGTCTCACCCCCTAGAAATATGCAAATAGCAAAAAAACTGCGAAATATAAAGTTTTGATCCAATCAAAAAACGTTTAGTCGTGTCGCAAAGCGATTAAAAATTTCAAGTGTGTTTATATAGGGAAAATATGACTTTTTTTCAGATTTTACAAAAATTTCGTTCTATAGTTTAATTTTTCCGACAAGCTGTTATATAGTTCAGGATCAGTATTAAATTATACTTTCAAAAGGCTATAAAACTTCAAAATCTAATAAAACCTCGCCAAGAAATAGCAAATGGCCCAGACCACTTTTGTGCCAAAAAAAACTAGGTCATGAAATTTTATGGCATTTTTTTCAACTTTGAGAAATTGATTAAAGCCATCATTCTTTTTTGGTCTTTTTACTTATCAGTACTCAGATATGAAGTATTGTTTTATGACCACGTTGTTAACCTATTGCGCATTGAGACCGAAAGTTGGAAATTTTTTGATAAAATTTTTAAAACTCCTTTTTCAAGTTTGAAAAAATTTTCTTAAACAAAATTTAAAAAAATGAATCTATTACTTACAGGTTGAATGAAATATATGTTGCAGATTAACTGTGTGAATTCTTACGTGAATCTCTCTACCACAATTTTTTTGACAAGGATTTTATTTTTGCGGATTTCGAGAAAAATTGGATTTTTGTGAAACATTCTGTAAATGTACTCTTTCTAAATACTTTGTATCAAAAATTCATCACTTTTCTACTTTTAAATGTTATATTTTATCTTTATAGGATAGGGTTTCAGAAAAAAATAATATGACTACATTAACCCTTTGAGAATTAGGGTCACATATGACCCCAAGCTAACGAAACTTCTACACATTTGGTTATTATATTTTAAACGTCGCATCTAAAAATTGGATACCACTTACAAAATATTTGAACTTTTTGAATAAATTGTTTTTTATTATCTTGGGGTCATATGTGACCCCAATTACAAAAGGGTTAATGGAGTCATATTATTTTTTCCCGAAACCCTAGGCTATTAAGATAAAATATAATATTTAGAACAATGCGCAATAGGTTAACAACGTGGTAATAAAACAATACTTCATATCTGAGTACTTATAAGTATAGAGACCAAAAAAGAATGATGGCTTTAATCAATTTCTCAAAGTTGAAAAAACTGCCATCAAATTTCTTGACCTAGTTTTTTTTGGCACAAAAGTGGTCTGGGGCATTTGCTATTTCTTGGCGAGGTTTCATACCATTTTGAAGTTTTATAGCCTTTTGAAAGGATAATTTAATACTGATCCCGAATTGTGTAACATCTTGTAGGAAGAATTAAATTATACAACGAAATTTTCGTAAAATCTGAAAAAAAGTCATATTTTCCCCATATAATAACACTTGAAATTTTCAATCGCTTTGCGCGACGACTAAACGTTTTCTGATTGGCCAAAAACTATGTATTTCTCATTTTTTTTGCTATTCGCATATTTCTAGGGGGTGAGACCGACAGTTTGAACACTTTTTTTTATTAAGGGCCACCCTAATGTACATACAACTTATTGTTAGTTCACAACCCTATGTAAAGATTCAATAAAAAAAAGATGAATTACAAAAAAAAAAAAATTAATAAAAAAAAATTTCTGAAATTCTCATACAACTTCAATTTTATTTCTGCTGACATCATAAAGAATATTTATATCGTCACAAGATTCCGGATTTTGGCTCTTCCCAGCTCATTTTCCTTTTAGTTGTAAATGAACTAAAAAATACTACAAACTGTCAGTAAGAAGAAACAGATTTTGTTGTCCATTTGGACAATAATATCGATATTACAACGTTCCATTCATGTTTTTAAACTGACCCTTTACCTTCCACTAATTTTTATTGTCTAATAATTTATTATTTTTCTCACTTTTCTTCTCTTTCCAGTTTGCTTAGCAGGTTACTATGAAAAGAGACTGTTACATGATCTATTAGATACATACAATACACTAGAACGGCCGGTTCTAAATGAATCGGATCCATTACAATTAAGTTTCGGTTTAACTTTAATGCAAATAATTGATGTGGTAAGTAATTTAATTGGAAATTTCTTATATCAGCTTTAAATATTTAACGTTCAGCTCAATAAATCCTGTTGCAAATGAAATTAATTATACGCGATTGCCAACCATTTGAACATATCAGGCTAACAAATAAACATAATCCCAGTTAAATAAGGTATAAATGTGTAAAAGCTTTTTAATTTGTGATAAATAATCGAGAGCCACACAACAGCTTTAAATACAATTTATATATGTATGTACGTGCACCTTTTAAGTGGCCATATAATGAATATTAATTGGTAAACAGCTTTAAGGTGTCCTTTTGTTGTACTGGAAAAAATTAAAAAAATTTATAAAAAGGCTGAACTTAGATAAAATGCAAACAGGTAGGATTAATTCACATAAATAAGACTATGCAACTAAGATGAAAAAAAAAAAATAACAAGGATAACAACAGTTTCGGAGAATGAAATAATGAAAAATCTAATTTTTTTTGCGCAAAATTTAAATATATGAATTTTTTTTTTTTAATTCCATAAAACATCGAAATGACATAATATTAAATTTTTGTTACTAAATCATATTCTTGACAAGCTAGAAAATTATAGTCGATCTAGACGGATACGTTACCCTATACCAGCGGTCGGCAACAGGCGGTCGAAACTTGGACCGGCATACATCGTTAAAATTACCTACAGATTCAGTTTAATTCCAACGTCATTCTTCAAAAGATAAAATATTTTAATAAAAATCGCAAAAAAAACTGATGTTTGTTCTTTATTTTAGAGGCCTCATGAGGTCATTTATATTATCGTTGTTGTTGGTTTCTATAAAAGTTTTTTCAATACATTTCACAACAGTTTTTCTCGTTTACTGTTGTTGTTGTCGTTGGTGTTATTGTAATGCTCTCTTAGTTGAACAAACAAGTGGTTGTTTAATCAACAGTGTAACCAGAGGGGAGGGATTTGGGGATTTCTCGAAATATTGGGGATTTTACCCCTTATTTAGGTATTATTGATTTTTGTGTTATTTTTTTAAATTAAGTTTACAGTTTTGTGAAACAAAATTTCGAAAAATTTTTATTGAAATTTTGTTAAAGTTTTGTAGATAAACTATTTGTAAATATATAGATTCTCCTTTATTTGCAAATTTGGATAGGTTTTATTTTAAACCGAAAATCAGAAGAATTTTGCTAAATTAATCACGTATTAGTTTATTAGGCCTATTTTTTTCTTTAAAAATCTGTTTTTAATAAAATTTTATTAGAAATTTAATTGGAGACAAATTTGGGGATTTAAAATTTTTTTGGGGATTTCAACTTGCAAAATCGGGACATGAGCTAAAACTTTTCTTGCAACACTGTAAATCAGTTTAATATAGTGGTAAGCATAAAGAGGGAATGTACAAGATTTAAAAAACAATATTTTTTTATTTTTATTTTGCAAATATTGTTGTTGTTTTAATATGGTTTGAATATAAAAAACGAAAATTGACTGCGATTTTCCACTTATTTTACATTATGGTTGTCAGTCATTCGTTTGATCTTGTGCGGTGCATTGTTAATTTGTGTTGTAATTTATCGTGTGCTTAAATTCATACCTACATCAATATGGATCCTAAGAAGCGAAAAGTTGACAGTGAAAATAGGAAGTTTCTGCCTGAGTGGACAGAACAATATTGTTTTACCTTGCCTGGTAGGCCTAAAGCAGTTCCAGTTTGCCTTTTGTGCAACAAAACTGTAGCTGTTGTTAAAAGTGGCAATTAAAAGCGGCACTACGAAACAACTCATCAGCAGTTCCACAAAAACTTTCCGCTTGGCAGTATAGCTCGTAAAGAAAAACTCCAGGCATACCTAACTTCTTACAAAAAAAGCACGGCCTTACTAGTTCGCTCCCTGAGCGAGCAAGAAAAATCCAAAGAAGCTGCGTTGCGTGTGTGTTGGACGCTTAATAAACACCAGAAGCCATTTTCAGACTCTGAGATAGTAAAATAATGTATGTTGGAAGTGGCCACGGCACTTTTTGCAGAGAAAAAGGATCTTGTTGCTGCAATTCAAGGTATTCCATTGTCCTCAAGAAGTAATACAAGAAAATCCGAAATTTTAGCTACTGACAACAAAAGCAGCTTGCTCGAACTACTGCAGAAGGCACCTTGCTATGCTATAGCACTTGATGAATCATGTGACATTGTTGATGATGAACACATGTCTATTTTCGTGAGATTTTTTGACATTGAAAGTAAAACGTTCAGGGAAGAATTGCTAGCATTATTGACGTTTAAAGGTAAGACTCGCGGAGAAGATTTATTCAAGACTTTTGATGAATTTATTACGAAATCGAACATTAGTTATGATAAAATTGTATCCCTTTTCAACTGACGGGGCCCCAGCGATGATTGGCAAAGAAAACGGGTTAGTAAAGAGAATCAGGGATAAGAATGCAGGTCTAATATCTTATCAGTGCATAATTCATCAGGCAGCACTTTTTGGAAAACTTAGTGCTACTCTGAAAGATGTAATGGGTAGCTTGGTGAGGTTGATCAATTTTATGAGGTCTCGTTCTGCTCTTCAGCACCGACAGTTCAAGGATTTTCTCTCTGAATGTGATTCGGCGTATTCTGACTTACTGCAACATAACAATATACGTTGGCTAAGTAAAGGTCAAGTTGTTGAACGTTTCTGGCAAATAAAAGAACAAGTAACCTCCTTTTTGCAAAACTTGGACACACAGGATGCAAGGAAGCATCTGGGCTTCCTAACAAACAAGCGTAATATGCTAGCTGTGGCTTTCTTGAAAGACATACTGAAATATTTGAATGCGCTCAACACCGAGTTACAAGGAAATGGAAAATTAATATGTGATCTGATACAAAGTGTGTCTGCTTTCCGTCGCAAGCTGGATATCTTTGAAAAAGATATTGCAAGTCAAGAATTTATTCATTTCCCAACAATGCTTGAGTATAAAAAGATTTCCGAAGAAGACATTGCAGTGTTTGTATTTTGTTTGGATTTTGCTGCAAGATTCCAAGACTTTGCAGAGATAGGGAAGCTGTCTCAATTTCTTAAATTTCCTTATGAAGTTGCTGCGGTGGCAGAATGGACTGACGTGGCTGCGAAGTTATTCAGTCTATCAAAGCCTTTACTGCAAATGGAGGTAATTGACTTGCAAGAAGATATTTCCTTGCAAATGTATAAAACTGCATCCACTGAAGAATTTTGGGGTAAACATGTTACAGAAAAATATGAAAATTGCAAAAAACTAGCTATCAACTTGGCTACTATGTTTGGCTCTACATTTGTATGTGAATCATCATTCTCAAAAATGAATTTTTTGAAAAACAAATATCGTTCGAGATTGACAGACGCCCACCTTGAAGACACTCTTCGCATAAGCTGTTCTCCGCGTGAACCAAACTTTAAAAAACTGGCTCAAGACCACAGATGTAATTTTTCGCATTAGTTTTAAAGAATACCTACATACATATTGCATTGCATATATAAGTCGAAATAAAAATTTTAAACTAAATAGTATGTATTATGAGTTTTTTTTTCTGGACCTCGACAAAAAATTTCAACATAATCCGGACTCTACTTAAAATTACTTGCCGACCCCTGCCCTATACCAACGTTTAGAGACTCTATCTTAAATAAACATACACAAACCCAATCTGAGCGAGATTTATATGATAAATTGAATATTATGGCAATTTAAGTCGATCTCATAAGGGTAATTTTTATGGTGACTAGGTCTGAGTATGAATCGATTTTCACCAATTTCAATGGTCAATAGAAGCTTATATACTAAACTTCACCAAAATATATTCATATTTGCGACCTGTATTTAGATTACAAAGTTAACATTGACACACAGACGGATGGACAGACGGACATCGCATAATCGACTCAGAATATGATTCTGAGCCGATCGGTCAAATATTTTTGGTAGTTGCCAACATCAGTACAAAGTCATTATACCCTCAAATTAGCTGGTTTTGACAAAATTGCGATTTTCATTTAGGTTACTTTGTAATGGGTAATCAATCCTATAAAGTTCACTTTGTCGTTGTGCTCAATGGAAGTGCATTTATCAAAAAATATTCAACCAGTTTATGATATGGATTTTGGTAAAAATATTTTCCCTGTGTTAAAAAATATATAATGGCAGATCTGTCACAATAATTACTTGCAGGTTTCCCATAATTTTTCATCGTATATGGCTCATTTTATTCGCAGTGTGTGTAGATTTCTGACTTAGCATGGTTTTACCATTTTCGATATTTGATGGATTTTAAAATAATAAAACAAGTAAGAAAATTATAGTTGATCTAGACCGACTATACGATACCCTATACCATGCGTTTAGAGACCTTATCTCTTAGGCCCAACTAATTGGATATAGAAAATAAGCATAAACCAATTTTGAATGGCATTGTTATTAATTATACCCTATACCACTTTGTGGCCATAGGATGAACACAGTTGAAATTGATGAGAATCGGTCGATTTTCAGACCTAGCCCCCATACAAATGAACCCTATGAAATCGACTTAAATTGCCATAAGATCCAAATTATCATATGAATCTTAGTCAAATTGGGCTTGTTTGTGTTTATTACATCCACTAATCAGTAGCCCAAAAATGATCCCTATGGGACAAGTCTTAGTCATAGGCCCCATATAGAGCTGCTTCCCGATCTTCACTTAAATCTATCAAAAAACATAAATATTGCACTGATTCTTCTCAAATTTTGTTTGTATATATTTTTGCAAAATACAAGAGACCTCACCAAACATGGTCAGGATCGGTCCATTTTTGGGCCTAGTCCCCATATAGATATAGCATCCGATATGAACTTTTTCATATCTGCAGACAAAAAAATTTATAAAAATCCCACTCAAATTTGGTTTATGCTTATTTTTTATATCCAGTTTGTTGGGCCTATAGGGTAGGGTCTCTACAAGCATGGTATAGGGTATCCTATAGTCGGTCTAGACCGACTATAATTTTCTTACTTGTTTTTTTTGGCTAAGATATGAAAAAGTTTATATCGGATGCTATGTATATATGGGGAACGGGTTCAAAAATGAACCAATCCTGACCATGGTTGGTAAAGTCTCTTGTATTTTGCGAAAATATATACAAACAAAATTTGAAATTAATCAGTGCAATATTTTTGTTTTTTGATAGATTTAAGTGAAGATCGGGAAGCAGCTCTATATGGGGCCTATGACTAAGACTTGTCCCATAGGGATCATTTTTGGACGACTGATTAATGGATGTAATATATACAAACCCAATTTGACTAAGATTTGTATGATAATTTGGATCTTATGGCAATATATGTTGATTTCATAGGGGTCATTTGTATGGGGGCTAGGTCAATAGCGTTCATGGCAGATAAAAGATTAAATACCAAATTTCATCAAAATATATTCATATTTGCGACCTGCAGTTTGATTACAAGCTTTACATGGACACACAGACGGACGGACGGACGGACGGACGGACGGACATTGTTAAATCAACTCAAAAAGTGATTCTGATTCGATCGGTATAATTAAAGATGAGTACAGGTCAAATAGTTTTGGTTGTTACAAATACAGCACAAAGTCATTGTACCCAAACCACATAGTGGTATAGGGTATAAATTAAGGTTCCGCCAAATAACATTTTTTTTTGAAAATGCTATAAAAAAAACTACTGAATATCATCTCAAATTTCTTTTTTATTTGAAAGTACAATCCTTCCGGTTAATAATGGAAGATAATTTCATTCAAATGGCTGCCCCGGCTGGCCATGCAGTAGCCTACACGATCGGTCCAATTTTTAAGCACATTATCGATTGTGTGCAGCTGTATTTCACCAATGTCTTCACGAATATTGTCCTTTAAAGCGTCAATTGTCTCTGGCTTGTTGGCGTAACACTTATCTTTGAGGGCACCCCACAAATAATAGTCCAACGGTGTCAAATAGCAGCTCCGAGGTGGCCAAACGACATCAGCTCTGCGGCTGATAATGCGATCTTCAAAAACAGGGCGCAAAACATCGAGTGTAGCTTCGGCTGTGTGGCACGTAGCGCCGCCCTGTTGAAACCAAATGTTGCCAATATCCTCCTCTTCAATTTTTGTGAACAAAAATTCGTTCAACATGGCCCGATAACGATCGCCATTGACTGTAACGGCCACTCCTTGCTCATTTTCGAAGAAAAATGGCCCAATTATGCCTCTGGACCAAATTCCGCACCAAACAGTGACTCGTTTTGGGTGTATCGGCTTTTAAATGTATGCGTGCGGGTTTTCTGTGCCCCAAATGCGACAATTTTGCTTGTTTACATACCCGCCAAGATCAAAATGAGCTTCATCTGAAAAGATGATTTTTTTGGCAAAATCGGCATTTTCTGTAAGTCGATCGCAGGCCCACTTAGCGAAGCAAAAACGCATTGGTTGGTCAGTTGGCTTCAACTCCTGAACCAATTGGACTTTGTATGGCGCCATATTAAGGTCTTTATGCAAAATTCGTCTCAATGATGCCTTCGAAATGTTCAATTCTTGAGAACTACGGTGAATTGATGTTGATGGCGCTTCACGCACACTTTCTGTCACAGCAGCAATAGTCTCGGGTGTACGCACTGTCTTTGGTTTTTCACGCTTTGGTTTATCGATGGGGATGCCAGTTTCCTTCACTTTTTTCACAATATAACGAACATACGGAGCTGACGGTGCTTCTCTTCTTCCAAAATCCGTACGCAATTTTCGCACACATTCTGCAACATTACCATGATTTTCAAAGTAATGTCGCAATATTTCCCAGCATTGTTCAAGCGTATACACAACCATATTCGTTCAGCGGAAGGATAAAACTAATTATCTGTCAAATCAGACATGAGCTAAGTGTTACTATTCACGAAATAAGCACTAGTTGAAAAAAAAAACGTTAGATGGCGGATCCTTTACAAACAAACAATACGAATAAAGTGCTAAATACATTACTAGGAAATACATTATTAGGAGCTCATTACTTTCACTTTGAAAGTAAAGAAATACGCAAGGAGCTTGCACGAAATATAAGTAGCTGTATAACACATTAATGTAACGCCATATTTTCACTTTAGAAGTAATGCAGTGGGCAGGGGTCATTATTGGTAATGCAAAAATCAATGAGCTGCTTTTACGAAATTTTTCTTTGGATAGGATTCATTTAAGTAAAATGTTTATTATCTTTGCGAAAATTGTTTAAAAATGGATGAGATTCAATGAATTTAAAAAAAGTTTTCAAAGGAGAAACATTTTGGTTAAATGCCAAAACAATTTCATAAGAAATTCTTCAATTCTTTATGTTCACATATAAAATTATTTATTCTTTTGTCACTGGTTTCTTTTCCTCTTTACTTCATCTGAAACATAAATTTTGTACAATTTTTGCAGTTACCTTAAGGTAGAGTATCGAAAGTTTTTTGAGTGCGTGAGGTGGTCTATAGAAATAAATTTTAGTTTATATGCGTTCAAAACGTATTTGTACGTATTTGTGGCTGAAATAAATCAATTTTATATGGTAATTAATTAAACAGATTGTGAATTGCAATTCAGTTTTTTCCAGTAATTTAAAAACAGCTCTTATGTTTAATTTGCATTGAATACAATTGAAAGCCTTTAAAAAAAATTTACATTCTACAGAAATGACATTTTTTCCATTAAGCTTAAATGTGGCCATACAAAGTGAAATAAAATGGAAAAAACAGAAAATTGACAGGCTTTCCACAAAAACATTTTGCAATATATCGAAAAGTGTGGTTTGTGTTTGTATATGTGTGCATATGTTTGAACTTAATGCAACCAGTCATAATACACTCACAAAGCACATGCAACATATTTATTATTCGAACATTTATTGCATCCTTTAGAATTGTTTGTTGACTCAACCCATATTGAAAGAAATGAAGTAAAGACTAGTCACACTTAAATAAACAAACCCACTTACACACCTTCACTCTCTGGCTCACTCACTCAGTCACTCACTCACTCACTCATACGCAAAGATTTAAAAAAATAATGAAACAAAAGTGTTGAACTAAAAATGGGAATATATTGTCTTTTTTTTCAGAATGTTTTTTGTATTGAAACAACACAAATGTTTCTTAATGTTTCTTTAGGTTCTTATTTTTTTAGGTTATGTAATTTATTATGAATTGAGGTTGTTAAGGAATGCACTCACACACACACACACACACTCATTCCTATATAATCATTTCCCTTCACAAAACAGCATAAAAAACATGTTAAACTTGTATAAATATGCTGTATAAATAAAAGGACTATCACTTCTCATCAGTCTTTATATGGCCGATGTTGTTTACGTTGCAAAAGGAAAAGAAAAGAAATAAAAAAGGAACAGGACCTGGATGTTAACAAGTTTTCATATATTTATTTATGTATGGATATAAAACATGTTGACACTATAATGCTGTTTTTTATGCATATTCAGTATTGTTTTAATTCTCAATGACTACAATAAAGAAAACAGCATAAAAGTTGGAGTTCTGCTGCTATTTCTTGTTACTTTTTTTCGTAACTCTAAAGTGGGAATTGAAAGTGAAAAGCTTTCATTAAAAATAATGTATGCTTAAAATAATCTTGTTTACAAGAAATTTCAGTTTCGTTTGAAATTATACTGTCTTAAATATTTTAAATTTATAGAGTTAAGTGCAAGATTTAAGAAAATTTATGAGGAAAATTTTTTTTTTACTTTTTTGGGAAAACGCTCTTAAAATAAAGAAGTGGTTAATTTATATAATCTATAGTTTGAAATGCCATTATAATCATAATAAAGTGTGGCTATTATCGATTAATTATTAAATTATTAGGTAAGGTCATTATTTCTTGTAAAAACGTACATAAACCAAATTTAAGAAAAACCTCTGCAATATTTTTGTTTTTTGATAAATTTAATTCAAAATCGGGTGCAGCTTTATATGGGGGCTATGAGTGGGAACTTTCTAACGGGTCTTATTTATGGATTTTTGATAAAGGGATAAATAAACATACACAATTCCAATTTGGCCGAGATCTATATGACAATTTAAGTCGATCTCAGCGGGGCGATTTGTGTGGGGACTAGGTCGGAACGTTAACCGATTTTCATCAAATTCAACAGCGTTCTCAGACGGCCGATAGAATCTTATATACCAACTTTCATTAGGGATATAGTTGAGACCTGTAGTTTGATTAAAAGTTTACATGGACACAGAGATGGACATCGCTAAATCGACTCAGAAAGTGATTCTGAGTCAAAAGTGACTCTGAGTCGTTAGGTATAAATAAAGATGGTTCTAGGTTAAATATTTTTAATAGTTACAAACATCAGCACAAAGTCATTATAGCCTGGCCATATGGTATAGGGTATAAAAATAAAGTTATAATAAAATATAATATTTACATTTTATAGTATATTATTATTATTATTATTATTATTATTATTATTATTATTATTATTATTATTATTATTATTATTATTATTATTATTATTATTGAAAATTTAATGACTTCCTGCACAACAAGACTAAGTCTTATAATTACAGTACAGGATTTTAGTAGTGTACAAACATGTTTAGCCAAATTAAATTAAATAAAATTGTAACTAATATAAATAATATTTTAACATCAGAATTTTTAAAATTACGACATTAATAAAATATGACATAGAATATTTAAAAAAAATTTTAAATTGAAAATTATTGTGAGTAATGAAATTAATATACTACTCTACGATCGACTGTCTGCATCATGTTTTTCCAAGCATGATCTTATTTTCATGACTTACAATTTCCAACTTGTTATACAAGTTGAGAGGATTACTTTTCGAGACTTTAAAAACATTAATTTTAGACTCCTTGAGGAAGAATTTTTTAATATTGATTGGAATGCTTTGTATTGTTTAAATTCTGTGGATGACCAACTCTCTTTTCTGGAGCAAAACATAAATTATCTGTTCGATCTAACTGTACCAATAAAATCGAAGATTATTAGTAATAAACAAAAACCCTGGTTTTCTTCTGAAATTAAAGATTGTATCAATCAAAGAGATTTTGTCTATGCACGTTGGAAAAGATTTAAAACAACAACATTACATGATGATTATCTGACTGCTAAGAGAAACACAAATAAAATGATTAAAAAGGCCAAATCCAATTTTTATGCTGAAAAATTTTCTTCTGCCATTGGCTCCAAAAGAACATGGCAAACGATACGCGAAGTTGGTATCGGTAAATCTACGCATCGAGAACCATGTTCGGTTGATGCAGATACAATTAATACAAAGTTTTTAAGTGTTCCTATGGTTCAAGCAGATAAAGATTACAATATCAATAGTCACTCGAATAACGATGCTGAATCTTTTTTTTCTTTTGCTGCAGTAGACCAATGCGACGTTTTATCTAGTTTATTGTCTATAAAATCGAACTCTATAGGAGTGGACGGGATTAATCCTAAGTTTCTCAAGATTCTTTTACCTCGGCTACTTCCAATTATAACTTTTTTCTTTAACAAAATATTAACTTCAAGCCACTTCCCATCGAATTGGAAAATAGCTAAAATCATTCCAATACCCAAAGCTGGTTCCGATTATAGACCAATAGCTATTCTTCCATTTCTCTCTAAAGTATTCGAGCGCATTATGCACAAACAAATGACTAGTTTCTTGGATGACAATAACTTGCTAACAGATCGTCAATCTGGGTTCAGGAGGAAACACAGCTGCCTAACTGCCTTAGTTGATGTTACAGAGGAGATTAGGGAGAAACTTGATTATGGCAAGACTACATTTTTAATACTTTTAGATCATTCAAAAGCATTTGATACCGTGGATCATAACATTCTTTGTTACAAACTTAAAAACTTTTTTAATTTTTCTTCGACCGCTACTCAGTTATTGTCAACATACTTACGTGGCAGGTATCAGTATGTTGAAACTAGAATCCAAAATTCAATGACACTGCCTGTAGCAAGGGCCGTACCTCAGGGGTCCATTGTTGGGCCACTATTATTCTCATTGTACTCAAATGACCTCCCAGGCATTTTAACAAATTGTAATGTAAGAATGTATGCGGATGACGTTCAGCTTTATACTAGCTGTAGTAATGCCCTAATCGACCAGTGTATTATCTCTATTAATCAGCAACTCTATCGTATTTATACATGGGCAACGGCAAATGGATTAGAGATAAATCCGAAAAAATCAAAATGCATTGTAATTCAAAAGCGACTTTCCAAACTAAATATTACACCTAATATAATTATAAATAATCAGAAAATTGAAATCGTTAAATCTGCTAAGAATCTAGGTATTTTTTTAATGACACTCTTACGTGGTCGAACCTTATTAACTATGCCTGTGGTCGTACTTTCTCTATGACTAGAACTCTGTGGCAAACCCAGCATTGTACACCTATGAAAATAAGAATCCTACTTGCCAAAACTTATCTGATGCCTGTTTTACTGTATGGTTGTGAGCTATTTGCGAAATGTGATACAATTAGTAAAAGGAAATTGAACGTTGCATTTAACAACATAATCAGATATGTGTATGGACTTAATAGACGTTCTAGTGTATCTTTGTTTTCATCGCAGCTATATGGCGTTTCTTTAGATAATCTTTTAAATATAAGAGTTTTAGTTTTTTTACATAAAATAGTGTATACCCACAAACCGAACATCTGTACGACAAACTTTATATTTCAGATATAAGCAGGGGAGAAAGAATTAGGTCAATTAGATATAAAAGTTTAATATCGGAGTGGCATTTCTACATATTCGCAGTATCTCTCTGGAATTCTATACCCCATAGCTCTCAACTTTTAAGTAATGCACGAAAATTTAAAGAAAATATTTTTAAACTGTTTTCGGCATAACAATTTAAAACATTAAAGATTATTTGATATTATAATACATTTGATTAAATTAAATTTCAAATATTTCAACTTTATTCTTTAATTTTAATCTTATTGTTCTTTGCATTTTATATAAAGAAAATTTGTAATTAGTTATTAATTTATTAACGATTTTATAATTTTAAATACAATCAGTTCCATACTGCAAAATAAGACTTTTAGTTTTGTGTATGGAGCAGTTCCAATAAATAAATAAATAAATAAAAAAAAATAAACATTACAAAAAAAAGGAGAGAGAAAAAATTAAAAAAAAATAAGCATACAATAAAGAAACACCTTTAAAAAGTGTAGGCTTAGGTAAAGTATTTAAATAAGGATTTTTTGAAATGTATTGCTTTGCTATTAAGTTGAATATTAGGTGGAAGGCTATTCCAAAGACGTACAGCATTTATGATAGTGTGCCATTCTGATACTAGGCAGCGATGTTTAGGAATAATTAATTTTTTACCTCTGTTCGATTTGGCAAATCGTATATGATTGCATAAGTATTGTGGATTTCCAGTATATATTATCCTATGAAGAAAAATTAGTACTCTAATCTTTAGTAGGTTTTGAAATGATACTCCGTACAGGCTTTTCGAGAAGGACGATATGTGTTCAAATTTCCTTAAACCTTATACATACCTAACAATATTGTGGTAAAGCATTTCAAGTTTTTTTTTGCTGATTGAATTGCAATTCGCAAACAGTTCGCATCCATATGTTAGTGTTGGAATAAGGTAAGCCTTTGCCAATAGTATTCTTACTCTTAATGGTGTAAATAATTGCGTTGCTCATAGGGTCCTTAGTTTAACGTATGATTGTGCAACAAGCACATTGATGTGGCTTGACCAATTTAAGTTGCTGTTGAAGACCAATCCAAGATTTCTAGCTGTTGAAACTATCACAATTCTTTGATTATTTATTGATATTTCCATATCAATAAGTGGGTTTATAGTCCTTTTGTGTATCACTATGCATTTAGATTTATTAGAAATTGCCCAACAATATATTCTGTTAAGGTCACTGTTTAGGTTATCTACATTTTGGCGAATAAAATTAACAGGGCTGCTAAGGTAAAGCTGTACATCATCTGTATATATGTGAACATTGCAATGTGATAAGTGGTGGGGTAAATCATTGGCATAAATAGAGAAAAGAAACGGTCCCAGAATTGACCCTTCGGGTACACCTCTACTAATAGCTAATGGTTCAGATATTGTATTATTAACGAATACTGATTGTATCCGTTCTGAGAGGTATGTTGATATTAGCTGTATTGATGTTGATGAAAAATTGAATAATTGACTTAGCTTCATACATAATGTAGAATGATTGACAGTATCAAAGGCTTTGGAATGATCAAGAAGAACTAAAAAATTAACTTTACCGTCATCTAACTCACGTCTTATATTTTCGGAAACATCAATAAGGGCAGTAAAGCAACTATGGTTGGGACGAAAGCCGGATTGCTTGTCAGTCAAAAGTTGATTTACATGTAACCCAGTATGCATTGAAATATTATTTCTCCAATGTTGGAGAAAAGTTAAGTTCTCAAATTGATGTCAAATGTAATTCTCAACTTGGGTTGAACAATTTTTCTCCTTGTTTGCTTTCAACTTGACATCAAGTTGAGACTTAAAATTTTTTCCAATCTTTGAGAAACATTTTTACTCTCAATTGGATATCCAACACTTTTCTCCACTTGAGACCAAACATTTTTTCAATTTGAATACGATTTGTGTTAAGTTTGAGATATTATTTAAATATGTCATAAATAATAAATTAAATTAAAAAATGCCAAAAAAGTACAAATAATTAATTGATATATTTTTAATTATTTCTGCTTTTTGTCGAATTTTTCAATTTAAATTCTTATTTATGACATATTTAATATAAATATTCAAAAAATGTACAAATAATTAATTCATTTATTTTTAATTCTAGATTTTAAAAAATGTACATAATATGTACATTTAATGTTAAATATGTATGTACATAATAATGTTAAATATATAATGAAATTAAATTGAAACATTAAAAAAAGTTCATTGTTTTCATTTCTAAAATTAGTATAATTTTTTTTAATATGGCAATTCCGTACCTTCCATTTGATACCGATTGGAGATGTTTCTTTGCTATCAAGTTGAGAATCACAAATTTCTCAATTTGATAACTATGAAAATCGCCATATAAAAAATGTGCCTTTTAAGTTGAGAAGACTATAATCGGACTATTGAGGTGCATTTGAGAATTAACGTTGGAGATTTGAGAAATGTATTTGATCTCAAATGCACCTCAAGTTGATAGCAAACAAAAATGTTTATTGGGATGTATGTGCTCATTTGCAAGTGTAGTAGTTTTTCCAAAATTTTCGAAAGAAAGCTAAGTATGGCAATTGGACGATATTATGAGTTTGATTTAGGTAGCGGAATTATCTTTGCATCTTTCCATTTTGTAGGAAAACGACTCGACGTGATGATGGTGTTGAACAGATGAGTAATATAAGGCAAGTTTAGTGTAAAAGAATTTTAATAAATTGGGGGTGTAAGTTATCATATCCAACAGCATTAGATTTTATTTGCGAGATACAAGAGAAAACATCAGACTGGTTGACGCGGGAAAACTCAATTTTGTTTTCTTCTAGAAAGAAATTATTATTGACGTTTGCGAAAATACCGTTACGGCTTGTAACGTCTGTTGGAATCATGGGTATATTAGTGAACATCTTATTGAGTTCATCAGCATCAACAGGACAGTTTATGGTTTTATCAAAATTACCAATAGCAATTTCGCGAATAGTATGCCAAGTTTTTTTAGAATCCAATGCAGTACTAAAGCGATTAGTGTAATATTCTGATTTAGCGATCCTAATTTGGTGATTGACATCGCTTCAAGCTGATCGGAATTCAGATTTCAGTTCAAGTGTTTTGAAACGTTTCCATCTTGTATTAGTTGCTGAATTTTGTTGGTAAACCATGGTTTATTCCTTGGTATTATCCTTTTTGTTCTTAAGGGAACCGTGTCATCAAATAGTTTTAAAATATTGTCTTCAATGAAAGATAATTAATAATCAACAGAAGACATCAAATAAATGCTGCTCCAATTAATTTAAAAGAAATTATCATATAATAAATTGTAGTTTACGTTCTTAAAATCCCGATAAGAATAAAATTTATCTACTTCAGGAATCAAAAAAATCATATGCTGCAAATATAAGATCATGCTTTGAGAAACATGAGGCAGATAATTGATCATACATACGCGAAAAATAAAGTTTTTAGCGGTGTATATAATTTGGCTCTATGGTTGAGTGGCATTAAAATTCATCTGTCGTCCCAAAGAGGCTTCTTTTGTGTACCAATTAAAAATAATGGTATTGTTTTCCCTTCGGAGTTTTGTGTCTAAATACGCAATTTCTTTGTTTTCTTCTACCTCTACGGTGAATTTTATTTTTGGGTGGTATTTATTAAAAGCTGTCAAGATATCGTATATATCTTCTTCGTAAGCAATGGCTATAATATCATCTACATATTTTGCTATGTATTGTATATGAATATTTTTATTCCGTAGTTACGCTAATGCGTCGTCCAGTAGACTATCGAGAATTATGTCAGCAATGGTGGGTGACAGGGGGTTGCCCATTGGCACTCCAAAAATTTGATTATATGTTTTGTTTTTATATATAAAATTGTTGTCTGTAAGACAGAACTGGCGGATTTTTAAAAATTTTGAACTTGGCATTTTTGTGAATTTCTTAATTGTACTCCATTTCCCCATTATGTATCTTATCGCAGTGTGTACCGGAATATTCGTGAACAAAGATAAAACGTCAAAGGACATTAGAATCTCTTTGTCATTAAGTTTAACGTTTTTTAATTTTTATTTTAGTTGTGTACAGTTTTTGATGTTGTAGCTTTCTGATACGATGTTCTTGAGAACTTGTCCAACAAATTTTGACAGTTCATAGCGTGGGACCTGCATTGACGATACAATGGGTCGAAGAGGAGTTCCTGTTTTATGTATCTTCGGGATACCGTATATTCTAGGGGCTATGGCTGCTGGGCAAAGCAATTGTCGTTTTTGCCACAAATCTATAAAATTGTTTTTATATAAATCTAAGACGATTGTATTATTATTTTTTTGTAGTTTGAATTTGAATTTGAATTTTATTTGACAACCCCATACAACAAGATATGTATCTTTTAATTTAAAGTATGAGATGTGAAAAGTTTTAATTACATAATTGGTTTACATATAAAATATTTAAAAATTAAATTAATCTATACTAATATTATAAAGAGGTAATGTGTGTTTGTTTGTTTGTTTGTTTGTTTGTAGAGGGTATTCTCCGTAACTACTCATCTGATCATCCTGAAATTATCACAGAGTCTTACTGCGGATATGGGCAGTGCTATAGGCTATAATTTTTTAAATATTTTTAGTGGGCGTGGCTCCTCCCACACAAAGTATATTTTTAATACCATATACATATATTGAGTACTATGATAGGGAGAGCTTTGCAAATTCGTGTGAGGTCACCTATTGTTAATATTAGTAGCTACGCCGAAAATGGGCGGGATCGTATAAGTGGGCGTGGTAGATCCCACACAAGTAATAATTTAATATTATATATCTCGAGTACTGTGACAGAGAGAGCTTTTCAAATTTGTCTGACGTCACCTATTATTAGTGATAGTAGTCGGACAAAAAATGGGCAGTATCGGACCAATAGGTGTGGCACCTACCATACAAATGAAATATAAATGCCATATATCTGAAGTACTGTTGTAGTGAGAGTCTTGGTACTTTGTGTGAGCCAATAAGTTATGCATGCGATTAGTTGGACAAATAATGGGCGTGATAGGAGCGGTGGGCGTGGCACCGCCCGCACAAAGTAAATATATGATATCATATAACTGGTGTACTAAAAAAGAGAGGCTTCAACACTTTGCAAGACACCATCAGATCTTAGTATGTGTAGTCGGACAAAAAATTTGCGGGTTCACACCAATGGGCGTGGCACTCCCCATGCAAAGTAATTATTTAATGTCATATATCTGAAATACTGTAAAAGAGAGAGATTTGTGGTTTTGCGTGAGCCCATAGATTCTTTGTATGATTAGTCGAACAAAAAAATTGGCGTGATCGAATCAGTGGGTGTAGCACCGTCCATGCAAAGTAGATATCTAATATCATATAACTGGTGTACTATAAAAGGGAAAGACTCCATATTTTGCATGAGTCCATCAGATTTTAATGTGAGTTGTCCAATAAAAATTGGGCGAGATGGGATTAGTGGGCGTGGCACCTCCTATGTAAAAAATGTGAAGCACTACGAAAGCGACAGTCTTTTGACAAGTTCATTAGTTATCAATGTGATTTGTCGTGGAAAATATATCGCCAAAATCAAAAATCGCCAAACCCAAAAATCGCGAAAAAAATTGCCCAAAAACAAAAATCTTCAAAATCAAAAATGGGCAAAATCAAAAATCGCTAAAATGAAAAAATGCCAAATGATATTCTAAGTTCAAGGCCAACAGTAAGTGTTGCCAGATCTAATATGGATAATCCATCTTCTTCTCATGGGCAGCTACATGTACCTTGCTCCAAGGTAGGAATGCCGAAAAATCTGATAATTGTTGTTGTACCGAATGAAAAAACAAAAAACATTATATATCAGCATCAGCAAGCATTGAAATAAAAAATCTATACTAATAGTCTATACTAACATAATAAAGAGGTAATATTTGTTTGTTTGTTTATTTGTAGGAGGTACTCCCCGTAACTACTTTTCTGATCTTCCTGAAATTTTCACATAGTCTTACTGCGGATATGGGAGTGCTACAGGCTTTAGTTTTTCTAAATATTTTTAGTGGGCGTAGCACCTCCCATACAAAGTGCATTTTTTATATCATATATATTAAGTACTATGCTAGAGAAAGCTTTGCAAATTTGTCTCAGGTCATCTATTATTAACGTGAGTAGTCAAACATAAAAATTTGGCGGGTTTAAACAAATGCGCGTGGTACCCCTGCACAACCTTAATATTAAATGTGATATATCTGAATTACTGTATTAATGAGAGAGCCCTTTAATAACGATTCGGGAGGGGGGGAGGGGGAGGGTGTAGCGAAGCACACCGGGTTACATCTAGTTACACAATAAACATAAATATAAATATAAAAAATAAATAAAATATATAATATATAAATGGAACAACATAAAAGAGAGAGAAAAAAGAGGAAAATAAAAATATTATATATAAAAAAAAAAATTAAATAAAATGAGATATAAAATGGATATTAACTGACAGGTTGATATTTCAGGTTGAGAAATGTTTTCTAATCTCGTTACTTAAACTTGTTGCGTTGTTGTTGGTTTGTATTTTGTGTGGAAGAAGGTTCCAAAGATGGATGGCGTTAAAAAAAATTGCCATTCGGTTATTAGACTTCTGTAGCAGAGAGAGACTATTTTTTTACCCCTCACAGATTGAAAGAAAGTGAGGCGATCAAACAAGATACGCGGCTCCTTAATATATATTATTTTATGAAGCAGTATGTGTATTATTACGTTCATTAGATTCTCAAAGGACAAGCCATACAACTGTTTCGTGTAGAAATATACTCGATTATGATCACGCTTTGAAAGTCCATAAACATACCTAATTATCTTATTGTAGACAACATTTAATTTACATTTACTTGTGGAATCACAATGTGCAAAAAGCTCACAGCCTATAGAAAAAGGGGCATTAAATAGACCTTAGCAATAAGCATTCTAATTTTCAAAGGTGTACAGAACTGTATTGGCCATAACGTTCGAAGCATATAGCTCATCTTGCCAACTACAGAGTTGACGTGATTCGACCAACTAAGCGTGCTATTAAAAGTAATGCCAAGGTTTCTCACAGATGAAACAATTTCAATTTTCCTGTTGTTAAGAATGATATCAAAATCAACATTTAAGTGTACCGATCTTTTGTGTATTGCAAGACATTTCTGCTTTTGAGGGTTTAAACAAAGCCTATTTTTCGAAGCCCATAGATAAATTTGGTTAAGATCATAGTTAAGTTTGCCGACATTTTCATGAATATATTTTACCGAACTGCCCAAATAATGTTGCACATCGTAAGCATACATTTGCAGTTTAGAGTGAACTACATGATTAAGTAAGTCATTTACATAGAGTGAAAAAAGAAGAGGTCCCAAAATCGAACCCTGCGGTACTCCTCTCTCAACAGGCAAAGCTCTTGACTAATAATTGTTTAAAAACACTGATTGAAAACGATCAGACAGATACGATTTAAGTAGCAAAGTTGACGTGCATGAAAAATTTAATAGTTGACTAAGTTTAAGGCCGAGTATAGAGTGGTCAACGGTGTCAAAATCCTTCGAATGGTCAAGCAGGACTAAAATATTAATTTTGCCAATCTCAATGTCTCTCCGAATATCTTCGCTAACATTGATAAGAGCAGTAATACAGCTATTTTTGGACCGAAAACCTGATTGTAAATCAGTCAATAATTTAAAACGATTCAGGTGTTCACTAATTTGAATGTGCATCAGTTTTTCAAGGACTACGGATAAGAAAGGTAAGATTGCGATTGGTCGACAGTCCGAGTTCGATTTCGGTACTGGTATGACCATTGCATGTTTCCACTTGGTTGGAAAAACACTCGTGGTGAGAATTGTGTTAAAGAAATAGGTGATAAACGGCAATATTTGTGGTAGTATTAATCTAATAAATCTTGGGTCCATAGTGTCGTAACCTATAGCATTTGATTTTACCTTCAAAAAACAAGTTAACACGTCGATGTTGTTGACACAGTGAAATTCAAATTGGTCACAAAGTATATGACTATTGACGTTGAGGTTGGTAAAATTGCCGCTATCAATAGAGGAGGATTTTACGAATATATCGTTTATTTCATCAGCAGTCAAATTACTACTTGTATTTTTCCTACTCTTACCGATTCCAATATCACGTATCGTTTGCCATGTTTTCTTGCGGTCCATAGCCTTTTCAAAACGATAAGCATAATATATAGATTAGCTCTTCTTATCTCTCGATTTACATCCCTTCTTATTATGGAAAACTCGTCCTTTAGTTCTGGGATTTTAAACTTCCTCCAGCGCGAGTAAGCCTCATCTCTACGATCAATCATTCGCTTTATAGTTGTATTGAACCACGGCCTAGTTTTCTCCGTAATATGTCTAGTTCTCAGTGGAACAGCAAGATTGTATAAATGTGAAATGTTATCATCAAGAAAGGATAATTGCTCATCAGAAGACGGCATGTAGTACAAAGAGTTCCAGTTTATCAACGGCAAATTTTCAGCCAAAGCATGACAATTGATTGATTTAAAGTCACGATAACTAAAGGTTTGAACCTCACGAAGCAAGTTGAAGTCGTAAGAAATAAAGATCAGGTCATGCCTAGAAAAACAAGGTGCAGTCAGTTGATCATATAAATTGACTTCGTTTGTAAAGAAAAGATCCAATAAAGTATTGGTAGTGTTGGAGTAGTGAGTAGGGTAGAGGCAATTAATGGGTATAAGGCCAAGTGAGAGCATGCTATCTGCAATAGAAGAGTCTAGAAGAATATCACAGTTTAAATCTCCAGCAATAAGTATGTCCGAGTAATCTTCAGTTAGAAATTCAATATGTTCCATAAATACATCAGTGCTAATATATTTATTAGGTCGGTAAACACAACCAACAAGTAGTTTTCTACCATCCGACACAATTTCTATAAAAATATATTCAATTTTATTTCTGTTAGTCTCTTCAATGCCTGTGTTATTGTCATACGCCTCGGTCTTACATCTGAGATTACATTTAATACCATTCCTAACAAAGATTGCTACGCCACCTGCACGATTCTTTCGATCAGCACGAAACGTATTGTAACCTTGCAAATTGATAAATCTGTCCGGTGTAGTATCCTTAAGCCAGATCTCAGATACACATATAATATCCATCAATGAATTTTCAAAAGTAAATCTGAATTCATCAATTTTATTGTTTAAGCTTTGTGCGTTGATGTGGCAACTATTCACTCATTTCTTCTGTTTGGCTAAAATTCTAATCATATTCATGGTACCATCCTTGGAACGACTATCTGACCTATCCATACAGTTCAATGTAGTAAACCCAGTGAGTATTACAACAGACAAAACCCACAACAGCGCAACTATGAATTAGGATATAAATTACTATTTTATAAAAAAGTATAAAATATGAATTTTAAAAGTAAAAGGCATCGTGTTATATGAAATTAAATAAGGCAAAGAGTATTTAAAAATCAAGATAAAAAAATTTTTAAAAATTAAAATAAGTATTACAATTATCAAAAAGATTAATAGTTTTTGAACGTTTAAAGTTCCAGCTTAAGAATTGATGTGCTTCATTTTTTGAGAGAAAAAACTCGTTCAACTGCTCCACGGTATCTATACGAACCGGCTTATCTGTATTAGAATTTTTTACGTAAACGAGCCCACGAAGAGTAAAAGCTGACTGCAACTGTCCATCTCTCATTAAACCACGGGCAGAGACAAATATTTTATAATTGTACGAAGTTAGATTTTCATTGATGAAAAATGGTTTTATGTTTGGGTCTGTTCTTGTTGTTCTGTATGTGGTCTTGTCCTCTAGTAATCTCTCCATTTTATCCTCATAATCCTTTTTATACATTACTAGCTGTTTTTACCCGGTCTTGCCCGGGATAAAAACGCCTTTGTCTTGAAAAATGGTTCACTATGCTTACCAGGCGCTGAGTACTTAGTCCCCAATTAACAAATTCCCCAATAAAATGAACTTTCTCCCCAAAAATTTGTATGGGTAGTAAATTCATTTTTTATTTAAATTAAAAAATTTTTGATTTTTTAATTTTGAAGTTTTTATAAGATGCTGAATTACTTCATTCAATAAGTGATCATCATTGAGCAGAGACGTCAAATTCAAGTTTCAGAAATGTAAGACTAATGCGACGTTTAATATTGTGTCGCAAGGTTTCTTTAAGCAACTGCTTATAGTATATGTGTGGCCTATTTTGATCAACAGGTAATTATTTCACATACGTAGATAAAATTTATCATAAGATATTTCACTAAGCTGTGTTCCGCAAGCCAGCGCGTTTGGCAGCCACACCCGTGCTGCCACGCAGTTGTTGTCAACTTATTTCAATCGCCAAAATATATTTTTCAGATCATTGCGATATTTTAGCTGAGCTGTGTTCCGCGAGCGCGTCGCGTCCGCATCCGTCGCGTCCGCGCGCCTCGCGCTGCTTCCTCGCAGCTACTACCCGTACTGCCGCTTAGTTCTCGTTAACTTATTTTAATTCCTAAAACATATTTTTTAGTGCATTGCGATATTTTAGCTGAGCTGTGTTCCGAGAGCGCGTCCGCGTTCGCGCGCCGCTTCCGCGCGTTTGGCAGCCAACTCGTGCTGCCGCGCAGCTGTTGCCAACTTATTTTAATTGTCAAAACATATTTTTCAGATCATTCCGATATTCTAGCTAAGCTGTATTCCCCGTGCGCGTAGCTGCCGCGCAACGAAATGATGCTATTGAAAAGAATACTCATTTTAAATGCATTTATTGTAGGCCATATATTGAGAGCAGTATGCAAATGTTTACTAAAATAAATATTTAACAAAACTCATTAAATAAAAATATGTAAAAATTTAAGAATGAATGAAAAAAAAATGGGGAATTTGTTCATTTTCTTTGGGTACCTTTTTTTTAAGTTTGCGGTATTTGTTCACCGTGTAGTTATTCAAGTGTAAACCAAATTTCAGAGAAATTCGCTGAAAAGTACAAATTTGTATAGGGAAGAAATATACCACACAACAAAGTATGAATTTTATATGAAAATTGGGCGTAAAAGTAGGCGTGGTCGGTAAAAATCATATGGCAACCTTCCCTGGAATATGTACTAAATTTCGGAGAGAGCCATTGAAAAATAAAAGTTTGTATAGCAAACAAATAAAGAAACAAATAAAAGGAAAAAAATAAGTTTTATATACATAGAATTTGGCGCAAAGTAGGCGTGGCCCGTAAGAAGCATATGGTGTAGTATAGAGATCGTGTGACCAAATTTTAGACATCCCTAGAAAAATAAAAATTTCTGTGGTGAACAAATATACAAAAAAACAGAAAATTAATTTTGTATAAAAAGTGGGCGTAGAAGTAAGCGTGGCCGGCAAGAATCATATGGCGACCTTTCCTGGTATATAGAGATCGTGTGTACCTAATTTCAGAGAATTCCGTTGAAAAATAAAAATTTGTATAGCAAACAAATATACCAAAAAACAGAAAACGAATTGTATACAAAAAGTGGGCGCAGTAGTAGGCGTGGCCGGAAGAATCATATGGCGACCTTTACTGGAGTACGGAGATCGTGTGTAGCAAAATTCAGAGAAATCCGTTGAAAAATAATAATTTGTATAGCGAACAAATATACCAAAAGCAGAAAATGAATTGTCTATAAAAAGTGGGCGTAAAAGTAGGCGTGGTCAATAAAAAGTACATGGTGACCTTAGCTGGAGTACAGGGATCGTATGTACCCAATTTCAGAGAAATCTGTTAACAAATAAAAATTTGTATAGTGAACAAATATGAATAAAAGAGAAAATGAATTTTACATAAAAAGTGGGCGACCTTTCCTGGGATATAGAAATCGTGTATACAAAATTTCAGGAAAATCCGTTGAAAAATAAAAATTTGCATAGCTGTCAAACAAACAAACAAACAAACAGAAAATGAATTTTATATATATAGATTACTGTTTTATTTCCCTTGTCTGCCTGTATTATCGTAATGTTGTCGTGTTTTCTTAAAAATTTTTTTTTGTTTTCTCATAAATAGAGAGAATGAATTTCTCCCTAGGTGTATTTTTAATATTTCTTTTAAAATTTGTGACGCAATTTGCTAATTTTGTCCTTGCACTATCCTTGCTTTCGTTTACGTTGTCATCTATTGACTGAATGCACTGTTCTACATCTGCAATAATGTGTAAAGGAGAGAAATTTCTCTTATCCACTGGTAGTCAGAATTTTTTCCCTAGGGATCCACAAATTTGAAATTTGAATTTCCAACTATGTTTTGTTTACTACCCAGCCGTGATTAAATAAATTTTTAAGCGAAAAAAGTGTTCATAACAAAAATTCATGTGTTTTTAGAATGATTTAAATGTCTAAGATCGAGTATTTTATTCGGAGAAATTGAAGGTATCATCACTTTCCATCTAATTGACCGGTTTAGTTGCTTTTTAGTATCAAGTGGCTCAGTAAATATATGAAACGAAAACATTATTCGTCTCAGGCATAGTGAGTAAAATAAATGTTTTAGGAGGCTCGGTGATGTTAAACATTTGAAAAAAAAATAACATTACTGTTTATTTATTTAAATTACGAGTATAAGATGATGAATTTTATTATTTTTTTAGCCCTTTCCTATACTATAACAAAACTGGATTGATGCGAGCAATTTACCGAACTATCGAGATTATAATGTATACAGTTTTTTTTTTTTTATATTTGAAATTTCATTCTTTATTTACTTGGTTAAAACCAATGAAATTATTTAATTGTTTTATGCTCACGTTTATTAAACTATGTAGATGCATTTTATTAAAATAAAACTCTTGCTTTCAAAACCTCTTTTAATGAATTCTATTTGTATGGTTAAATAACATTTGTTGTTATGCAAATACCACAACCGTTATCGAATTTTACAAGCACTGAAATAACAGTGTATTACGGCAAAGCCATTTAGAAAAATATTTCCTTTGTTTTGTTTTAGGAAACAATTTTTATACAACATAATTGCTTTTAGCTTTGAAACCGTAGTCCTGTAGTAAAGTAGTTAAGGCTTTACTTGAATTCAAAAAAATGGTGTTATTTTAATTGAATAACAATTTTAACAAGAAAATACAATTTTAACTTTGTTGTAAAAAAAATAAAATAAAATATTAAAGTGTATGCTATTTAATATCATTCAGAAAAGTGTAGCGGAAAAATAAAGAAAATATTTTCCAAACACGTGTATTTTCTTTGTTAGGTTAGGTTGTCTTGGGGCCGCACTCGTAAAACTAAGGCACTCGATGGCATTAAGATCAATAGTTATTGCATTTGGGGTCGGTATTGACGTTTTTCTCAGAGACCGCACAATGCGTGTTGTTATTGATGGGGTCTCATCCTATTAGTTTCTGCTTAATTCAGGGGTTTCTTCCTCTCCTTACCTTATAATTCTTAATGACCTTCTCATTCAATCCTTCAACCCTATCTATATGCTTGTAGATGGTGGTGACATTTGTCATTCTTTTTCCTTCAATTGTAGGCCAATTCTTGATTCAACAAGGTCGTCTCTATATATGGATGTTATAGCTGTTGAGGAATCGATTACTCTTTATGTTCTGAGCATGAGAATTCAATGCGATGTTTGTTGGAACGATCATATTTTTCAAGTGTCAAAAGAAGCTTTCAAGTGTATTGGCTTTCTAAAACGGTGCACAAATTACTTCACTTCTTCCGATCTGCTTGAAATCTATACCATTAACATCCGACGGAGAAGGAGTACAACTGCCACATATGTATGTGCATGAGCTTTATTTTTATTCTATTTTTAAGCTACTAGACAGTGACTCTTGAAAACATGGTCGGATTGTATGGATTCTGCTGAGAAGAGCAAACTCAGTCCAAGTGCCCGTGTTTCAGTTCTAACTACCAGATTTTCTAGTTGATCACAAACGTTTGTAGTCTATTGCCCAGTTGACTGCACAATGCATTACAGAGAAAATTCGTTTATGAGTTGAACTGGCCGTATGAGAAATAAACTTCTTACCAGAGTTCAGAAAAAAACACACACTGAATAAAAAACTCGTACATATATGTAAACAAACATAATTTAGACCAACACACACATATTTTTAGCTTCATATCAATAATGCGCGTTTCTAAATTTTCTACGGTGCCCAACACAATCATGACTGTGTTCGTTTTAATATTTCGTTATTTACACGAACATTTTTGTATCACGTACTTTTTGTTTCGATCACACATAAACCACACATATTGGAGTGTTGCTTTATTTGAAGTTCGTGTTCTGGTACGTGTACTGAAAAAAAACAGAACATGTACAATAAACAGGTTCGAGTTCAGTAATATTTTAATTCGTGTTGTGGCTCGTGTACTAAAAAAAAGCAGAACATGTACAATAAACAGGTTCGAGTTCAGTTATATTTTAAGTCGTGTTCAGGCTCGTGTACTAAGGAAAAACAGAACATGTACAATAAACAGGTTCGAGTTCAGTTATATTTTAAGTAGTGTTCTGGCTCGTGTACTAAAAAAAAAACAGAACATGTACAATAAACAGGTTCGAGTTCAGTTATATTTTAATTCGTGTTGTGGCTCGTGTACTAAAAAAAAACAGAACATGTACAATAAACAGGTTCGAATTCAGTTATATTTTAATTCGTGTTGTGGCTCGTGTACTAAGAAAAAACAGAGCATGTACAATAAACAGGTCCGAGTTCAGTTATATTTTAAGTCGTGTTCAGGCTCGTGTACTAACAAAAAACAGAACATGTACAATAAACAGGTTCGAGTTCAGTTATATTTTAAGTCGTGTTCTGGCTCGTGTACTAAAAAAAAGCAGAACATATACAATAAACAGGTTCGAGTTCAGTTATATTTTAATTTCGTGTTCTGGTTCTTGTACTACGAAAAATTGAAACATCAATTCGCGATCTTATACACCCCGATAAAAACGACAACAATTGTTTCAACCAAATTTATTAAAATTTTATTGACCTTTTTTTATGACTTACCTTGCAAATTGTTTACAATTTTCAAATATTTTAAAATTTTATTGGCCATTTTTTTGTGATTTACGTTGAAATTATTTACAATTGTTTTTATTGACTGGTTTTTATTTTAATAAAAGATGGTAATAAATTACTTAAGACACAAAAACTGCACACTGCACTTAAATCTTTCTTGCAGGTTTCAATCAGACGTGTAAATTTTTTCGTTTCGCTATTAAAAGTTGCGTATTTTTTATAGCAAAACTTATTTCTGTTATTGCTTTCAAATTGTTTTAATTTTCGCAAAATATTTGCAATTTACACAATAACACAGTACACTTATAGATCACGATCTAATGAAAACTGAACCACTTTTAATAAATAAATGACGCACGCACTCGCTATTTATTGCAAAATCAATTGCGTGAAATTGTAACGTAAGTCATAAAAAAGGGACAATAAAATATGAAAATATTTTTTTGGGTTTTTTTATTGACACTCATTGTGTTTTTATGCAAAAAATCCCAAAAAATCATTGCGAAAAGGATTGTGCATTGACACTAATTGGTTCGCAAATTAAGGGTGGGTGATTGTGTTTTTTATGATGCAAAATTTGTTTGTGTCTAAAGTTATTTGTTACCAAAAAAAAAAAAATGTTTGCAAAAGATCCTAACAACCAACAAGTGTGTCTTTTATGCCGCAAAATTGGGTTTTTCGTCTATGACACTAATTGGATGCGAAAATAGGGGTGGGTAATGCAAAAAAATCTAACAACCAACAAGTGTAACTTTTATGATGCTAAATAGTTTTTGTGTCTTAAGTATTTTATCACCATATTTTATTAAAATAAAAACCAGTCAATAAAAACAATTGTAAATAATTTCAAGGTAAATCACAAAAAAATGGCCAATAAAATTTTAAAATATTTGACAATTGTAAACAATTTGCAATGTAAGTCATAAAAAAAGGTCAATAAAATTTTAATAAATTTGGTTGAAACAATTGTTGTCGTTTTTATCGGAATGTATCAGATCGCGAATTGATGTTTCAATTTTTCGTAGTACAAGAACCAGAACACGAATTTAAAATATAACTGAACTCGAACCTGTTTATTGTATATGTTCTATTTTTTTCTTAGTACACGAGCCAGAACACGACTTAAAATATAACTGAACTCGAACCTGTTTATTGTACATTTCTGTTTTTTTTTTCAGTACACGTACCAGAACACGAACTTCAAATAAAGCAACACTCCAATATGTGTGGTTTATGTGTGATCGAAACAAAGAGTACGTGATACAAAAACGTTCGTGTAAATAACGAAATATTAAAACAAACACAGTCATGATTGTGTTGGGCACCGTAGAAAATTTAGAAACGCACATAATTGATATGAAAATAAAGATATGTGTTGGCTGCTTTTGAACAGAACATTGTGTGTTTCATGTGTGTATTTTCTGAACCTTGCTTCTTACACAAGTTTTGGTGACAGTAGCAATCTAATAATATTAAAGCGAAATGTCCACAAACACTTCTCCCTCATTCCTACTCCCAGTAACCTATTTCCAGAGAACAACACAAAGCACTGCGTTTATAAGGGGCATCCTGTCGGTGGTGGTTTATAATAAAAAAATAAAGATCAATTCTTGCAACAAATATCTTGAACTTGAGCTCGATTAATTTTTAACTCAATCAAAATAAAACATAATTGAGAGTCTTGAATTTGACTATACCAAATCTTCGATATCCTCTACCTGGTTTTTACGTTTAAATTAACATCTCGACTTATTGCACTATTTTTAACAAACGTAAACAAAATATTTGGAAAAGTGGACCTTTTGATATACTTATTAGTTAATACTTAATATTGTTTGGAGGTGTCTACATATTTCTCCATATATTGACTCGAAAAAAATTACAGACAATATTATCCTAAGATTATACAAGTAAATATTTTATTTAAAATAAAATAAATATTTCCTTACGGGAAACATGCGACTTTCTTAATTTTTAAATTCTCAAAAACTAGTTTCCTTTTTGATAAACCTACACCTTAAATCCTTAAATTTTTCCCTTGTAAAATAGTTTGAAAATCGTATCACTAAATAACATTCCCTTTATCTAACTGCTTTTTAAAAATTATTTTAACATTAAAAGTCATTTGCACTTAATTTATTTAATCAATTTTAAAACTTTCATCAAACATCAGCCATCATCAGCCATAATGGCTTTATCGTGGCCCTTAACACAACAAAATGTCTTAACTAAAAACTTCTTAACATATAACAGCATCGTCGTCGTGTCTCCAATAGCTTTAAGTGTAGACTAAAGAAGTTTCATCATTCAAGTCAATTAATTTCAATTTTGCATTTTATTGTTAACTTTACTCAATGATGTGTTAAAATTGCGAGACATAGCATTTAATACGTATAGTTAAGTAAAAACTTGGAGTTGGAGTAGGAAATGAGTAACAACCTAAATGCAGAGCGGTAAAAGTGTGATACAAAATAATACGTTGTATTAACATGTTTACTTCTTTATTGGAGCCGGTGCGATATAAAGTATATACTAAACTGTACAGCGTAAGGCTCTAACCAAATTTCGTCCCTATTCCTTCGTGATGGCCAGTGATGTGCTGATACCGAAACCACTTTTTTAGGTTAATATAAAAAAAAAAAAAAAACACTTCCGTATAAACGTCTTTTTTTAAATAATCGAAATGAAAAAAAAAAGAAAAATATTCAAAAAAAAAAATTGAAAAATATTTAAATATTAAAAAAAAAGTAATAAAAGGTGTTGAAATAAATATTTCTTATTTTAAAAACAATATTTAAATACTTTTTATTTTTTACTTTTTTGGATTAATAGATATACTAGCAGATTCCAGCGCTCGAAATTCAAGTGCAAATTCTAGGAAATTTTATTTTTTTTATTTAATAAAGACCCTAATGGTATGCTTCACAACAGCACATTAACACAAACAAATTAACAAATTTAGTAAACACACACATAGCATTGTATAATTTTATGTATGTGTTAGTAACAACTTTAAACGATCATAACTCCAAAAAAATATTCCAGACGATGAAAATTTGTAAATGTGGAAAACAGCTAAAAAGAAATACCTTTCAAATAATAAATTCATTGTCAAAATCGGGGTAAAACTCTTAAATTTACATCGGTCACAAGAAATCGCTTTGTAAATTAATATCATAGATTACATTATTAATCATAATAAAATGTATGATAAATTTACATTCGTGAGAAAATGCATAACAAGCATATTCCACGATTCGTTAGATAGCGTAAGTTAGACATAATTAGATGTATGAATGTATGTGTATTACTAGAGTAGTTTTAAGTTTTTAGTAGTGAAAGTACTAGGCCAGTTTAGTATATACTTCCAAAGGATTTGGTATTCTCATACCAAGTTTTTAAGCTTTTTTATATATTTCCCTTATCTTTCTTAGTTTTAAGGCTATAACGCAAGAGCAATTTACGGTTTCTCATTTTATTCCTTAGAAACTAATGCCAGGAACTAAGTTGAGCTAATTTGATAGAATGACATCTGAAAAAAAATTTAATTTTCCCCTTTTTTTTTAATTAGCCTTTAGAATAAATCGGCCTTAGCTAAAAATTTGCTGAAGAATTAATAAGAAAACAACAATTGTTTTTGACTTACTGATAAAAAAAAACTAAGCAAACATACATTAAGAGAAGGAAAAAATTTTAAAGGGGCATAAAAAACTTTGGCCTGAGAACGAAAAACCCTTTGAAAACCTATTAGAAAAATTTGTTGTTCCGTTAGGTTAGGTTAGGTTGGATGGGTCGCTCGAAGACGCATAAACTCGGAGGCCATATGGCCCATTGTGATACCCTTTAGAAAGTGCCGGAAAGGTAGAGATAAGAAAAGAGATTAAAAAGTACAGATATATAGTGCAAGTGGTATGGAAAATGGAAAAGCAAAGAAAAGAAAAGAATAGAAAAGAAAAGAAAAGAAAAGAAAAGAAAAGAAAAGAAAAGAAAAGAAAAGAAAAGAAAAGAAAAGAAAAGAAAACTAGCTCAAAATTATGCAATTTACCGCTATAGCCGACATGACGGCAAAAGCCGGTACTTCTTCTTTCTTCTTTTATTGCAAATTCAATTCTGAATATAAGCGATTACATGCAAGTTACGTTTAAAAATAAGTAAAATATTAAATTTGAAAATAACTTAAAGTTAGGTTTATATACACAATGTATAATTAAAATTAACTTATTTTATACAATATTATTGACTATTTGTAGAAATTCATCTCTGTTCCTCGCTGTGTGAACTAATTCACCTATGGTTCTTAAGCCAGTCCAGTTTCTTATATTTCTTAACCATGACATTTGCTTCCGCCCAATGCCTCTTCTTCCTTCAATTCTGCCTTGTACAATTAGTTGCAGCAGCTCGTATTTATCACCTCTTATGATGTGGCCGAGATAGGAAGTTTTTCGACGCTTTATAGTTTTTAGAATTTCTCGTTCTTTTGTAGTCTGTTTAATACTTCTGTGTTCATTACTCGGTCAGTCCATGGAATTTGTAATAATCTACGATAGCACCATATTTCAAATGCTTCTAATTTATTCATGTTAACAACTTTAAGTGTCCATGCTTCGACTCCATACAATAGTACTGACCACACATAACATTTCATAAATCTAATTCGGAGATTTATATTAATATCACGGCTGGTTAATAATTTCTTAAATTTGCAAAATGTGCTTCTAGCTATTCATATACGAACCTTAATTTCTTTGTCACATTCCCAAGTTTCTTGTAACCAACAGCCAAGGTATTTAAACTTTGAAACTCGTTCAATAGGTTCGTTGTTAATATGTATATTGCAGCCAGCATACGGATTTTTATTTCTGCTGATTATCATATATTTGGTTTTTTCAATATTCATATTAAGTCCGAATTGGTTGCTTTTTGTATTAACGGCGCTTAATAGACGCTGCAGATCATTCATGTTATCTGCCAACAGTGTTGTATCATCTGCGTAACGAATATTGTTTATATGTTGACCATTTACTTTTATTCCAATGTCCATATGATTAAGAGTTTCTTCAAATATGCATTCTGAATAAATGTTAAAAAGCAGTGGGGATAGAATGCATCCCTGACGAACTCCTCTGTTTATGGGAATGCTTTCAGTCACTAGGTTTCCAACACGGACTTCCGCACTTTGATTCCAATACAAAGATTTTATACAGTTAATATATTTACTGTCTATATTGATTAATCTTAGCATTTCTATCAACTTATCATATTTAACTCTGTCAAAAGCTTTTTCGTAATCTATAAAGCAAATAAATACGTCCTTTCGTACATCCTTGCAATTCTGTATTAACACTTGTATGCTAAACAGAGCTTCGCGAGTTCCCATTGATTCTTTAAAACCAAACTGTGTTCTACCCATATACAATTCGCATTTTTTTTATATACGTTGATGTATTATTTTTAAGAATATTTTAAGTGAATGACACATAAGACTTATTAGTCTAAAATCCTTACATCTTTTCGCATTACCCTTTTTAGGCAGTGCTATAAATGTAGACTTTAGCCATTTGTTTGGAAAGATGCCTGTATCATATACAGGGTGCGGCTAAAGTAACTATATGATTTGTTTTTTAAATAACTATTGAATGGAATGAAAAAAACAAAAAAAATTATGATAAAAAGAAAGTTTATTTTATGTTATTTTTTTACATTAATTATGAAAAATAATATCAGTTAAATGAGAACCGTTTTCTCTAACGCAAAAATGTGCTCTTTTTATGGCATTTTCCATAACTTTGTTGAGTGTTTCTTGTGGTATACGATCAATTTCTTCTTGAATGTTGTCCTTTAGTTGCTGCAAGGTTTGGGGCTTATTCACATAAAATCTGAAATCCAAATCCAAAATCTGTTGTTTTGTTTATTTACGAAACCGTTCAAGTGAAAATGCGCTTCGTCGGTCATCATTAAATTTGACAAAAAATTTTAATTTTGATCAACCAGATTTAAAACTGCTCTAGCATATTCCAAGCGCAATACGAAGTCCTCAGGATTTAGTTTTTGGACTACTTGGATTTTGTAAGGGAAGAGGTGCAAATCGTGTTTTAAAATTCGCCGAAGAGTGCGGTCAGAAAGCTGCAGCTGAGAAGATCGTCTTCTCGTTGATGTCTGCGGATTTTCTTCGACGCTCTGTCGCACAGCATCAATATTTTCGGCCGATCTGCCAGTTCGAGATCTGCCCGTACGTCTTGAATCTCCGACAGTCCCATATTCAGCAAAATTATTCTCCAACGATCGAATGGTTGGACCCGTTGGAGCAGTTCTTACACCGTAAAATCTTCTGTATGCACGTTGAGTATTAATTATCGAACGATGATTTTCAATGAATAGCAAAACAATCTTAGTTCTTTGCGCAATTGTATAGCGTTCCATTTTTAAATATTCTCCCAAGTTTAATTTCTGAAATAGGAAAAAAGAAAAAGTTAAATACTCGCAAGCAAAGAAGTTACAATTGGTTTACATCATATAGTAACTTTAGCCGCGCCCTGTACCTGATTTAAAACTTTTTCAAGTATTTTAATACCTTTTTCATCAAGGAGTTTAAGTACTTCTGTTGGTACTTCATCGCACCCTACTGATTTATTATTTTTGGATTGATCTACTGCCTTAACTATTTCTTCTTTTGAAATTATTGGACCTTCCAATGCCGGAATTTGCAATTGGTCGTAGTTAGCAGATCTAGAATCATCTGAAAAAAGGTCTCTTACATATTGTATCCATATTTCTTTTTTATCAAAGGGTTCTGAAACTATTTCATTAAGCTCGTTTACGAAGATATTTGCATGAATATTTTTTCTTATATTACATACATCTTTTATCTTTTTATGAAGATTAAAATCGTCGTGTTTTCTTCCAAATTTACAATTTCTAAACATTGTTGTTCCATCCAGTTATTTTTAGCTTCACGTATTTTTCTTCTGGTAAGATTTTGTAAACGATTATATTCATAGTCATTATTATTTTTGTGTTTTCTTCTTTCATCCATCAATATCAGAATTTCATCTGTGATCCATTTCTGGTTACGGTTTTACGTTTAAAACCAATATTTGTGTTTGCTATGTTATTTAACATAGTCGTTGTTTCGTCCCATAGATCTATTGGATCTACATCTGTGATTGTTATATTTTCAATTTCTTGGTTTATCTTACAAATAAAAGTATTTTTAAATTGTACTTTTTTAAATTTTTCAAGATCGAGCTGAGATTGTTGTTTTGGCTTTTTTGTAGTAGAAAGCGTTAGTTTTAGTTTGGCAAACAACAAATTGTGGTCTGACAGTACTTCTGCTCCAGGATATGTTGTTGCTTTGAGTATTGATGAAGCAAAACGTCCATTTATTAGTATGTAATCTATTTGGTTACGTACAATATTTTCGGTGCTGTGTAATGGTGATGTCCAGGTATATAGTCTTTTTGAGTGCAACGAAAAGAAAGTATTAGTTACTTTAAAACTCTTTTCTTGACAGAATTGTATTAATCGATCACCTCTTTCATTTCGATCACCTAATCCAAATTCACCTGTGACATCTTTTGTTTTTGATTTGCCAACTTTGGCGTTAAAATCACCCATGATTATATTAATGTCATGTGATTTAGTCAATTTCAAAACCTCAGTTATCTCATCATAGAACTGTTCTATTTCATTTTCTGAACTATCCGCAGTGGGAGCATATACTTGAATAATATTTAGTTTTAGGGGTTTTGCATCAAATTTAATTAGCATTACCCTATCGGATATTGGAATAAAATCAGTTACACTTTTTTGAACGGTTTGTTCAATTATAACACCTACACCTCTTCTGTGTAGTGTTGTATCATTACCAGAGTAGTATACATTGGTATCGTCCAATCGACGTATACCTGAGTTTGGTAACCATGTTTCACTTATACCAAGAATATCTATCTTCAATGTTTTCATTTCTCTGATAGTGTTTATCAATTTACCTGGTTTATATAAGCTGCGTACATTCCACGTAGCTATGTTTATGGTTTGTTTTGTTTTACCTCCGGGGATTCTTAGCACCCTCGTGTTGCCGGAGACTGAGGGCCGTTGATTATTTGTGCCGTGCATGTAGTTTTCTAGGGAAGTGTTACTTCAGTGGTTTCCCGTTGCCTTCTGAAGGTTAGCAAATTGGTTAATTAGATCGCGCCAATTGCTCGCCATTTCGTCAGAGCTTCATAGGCAATCAGAATTTAATGAAAGCTTGGCGTCACCCTCACTTCCTCTGAGACCCTCCACTCCAATCGCTGAGCTGTCCGCGACTGCTTATTTAATTCGCAGCTAACCCATATATCTATGGGCCGCTTCCTTATCCGCAACCTATGACGCGCCCCGTAGCACTCAACTATGCTTCCACAGGTGGTAAAACAAAATTTATTCCGGTACGGTCTAACAGAAAGAAAGAAAAAACATTTTAAGTGTCATGACGACATTTCCCGCAATTTATTTATTTAAACAAAATTTATTAAAACAAACATAAAAAATATATACTAAATATATTTTAACAAAAGAAACAAAACTAAACACACAAAATACAAACATAAATTAACATGATTAATAAGATATTTTTTATTTAATTTTTATGGTATAATTCAAAAGATTCACGAACACAAAGAGGTGGTGTATTTGGGCAAGTTTTACATCTATACAAAGATTTTAATGCATTGCCTACATCTTAGAGGAGCATTCTTCCGTTTCTCTCCTTCAGGTACAGGAATTTTTTCTATGTAATAATTTACATATAAAGTTGAATCATTTTGTTGATTTTGATTGGAAAAAACACCGTAAGTAAGTAGGGCCTTTGAATACCAAATTTTTTCACTTTGAATTGTTGTTGGTATATCTAGCATATTTTTTATAAGATCTTCTCTAACGTCTATAGAAGGTAGTTTAGATGTAGTTATCTTTTTATAGTTATCTTTTCCAAACTGCCATATCAAGAAAATGAAACAAGCGTTTTTTGTACCAACGAACTGTTCAGTAAAGGATGAATTTTCTTAAGTTTACCAGTACCATCAATTTCAGAAGCACAGTTAAAACAGTGTATCAATTGCTGAAAGCGGCGGCCAGACATTGTAGCTGCAAATATTGGATTGTAATACAGCAATCTGTTAGAAAAACATGTTTGGATTGATGGTATATTTATCTATCCCTGCAGCAAGCACAGTCCTAGAAATTTTATCATTTCCTTTTCATCAGTTGGTCTAAACGTAGCATTACGACAAAACCTTGTTTTTGGTCTGTTAGTTGTGCAAAGATTTTTACCACAATATTTGTATAATTTACAATAAGCTTCAAAATTTCTGAATTAAATATTATTCGAAAACTTGCATAGGGGTTGCATTTATCCCAATATCTCTTTAACTTTTTAATAAGTCATAATATCCATATTTGCCTTATTTCGGAAACAATGCTGAAAAATTACATTTCAATAAAACACCCAAAGTTTTATTGTTATAGAAAAGACAGAGACGAAGGCAGAGGGGGAGGTGTAGCTGTTTTAGTCCAAAAAAACGTAGAACACTCTTTTATACCACCTTTAAACACTTTTTTAATCGAAAATATTGGAGTCAAAGTAAGAACATCAAACGGTAACTATATAAATATATTTTTCTGCTATTTCCCTGGTGGATCTCCTGGCAGAGATAATGAAAAAAAAACTAAAGTTTAAATCTGATGTCCGTAAACTACATAGCGGTGATGAAAATTTTATTTTTGGCGGCGACTTTAACTGTAGACATAGTCTATGGGGTTGTCAGCGTGCAAATTGTTGGGGAAATCTATTGTATGAGAAATAAGATTCCGAAAATTTCCAAATATTTTATCCAAATGAACACACATACATACCATCCGGTCACAGAAGGCAATCATCTACTTTAGATTTCTTTCTGACTGACTTATCCAATAGTATTACTCCGGTTAACATCATTAACGATCTCGGTTCTGACCATAATCCTATTAAAATTACAATAAACAATGAATTCAGCTCTGTGCAAAAGTCTTTCTATGATTATATAAAAGCAGACTGGTTTCGTTACTCTACATACATCAAAATAAATCTAACAATCCCAAATGAAAATAATGAAAATAATAGGGAACTGGTCGATTCAATGATAATCACGCTTAGTAACACAATATCCGATGCTATTAACCATAGTGTTCCAAAAAGAATCGCTGCAGTCAAAACACAGAGTTACCCCAGTACATAAAACATCTAATCCAAATAAGAAATATCTACAGGAGAAACTGGAAACGATATAGAGATATTCGTGATAACAGTCAAATGAAAAAATATAATTTTCGTATTTCAGAACAGATAAAGAAGTTTAAAAATAATACTTGGAATAAAAAGCTCTCATCACTAGACAAGGGCTCAGCTCCTTTTTGGAATATATCCAAACTATTAAAGAAAAAATGTACAAACATCCTCATACTAAAACTTAACAACACCAGTTACAACACATAGCAACAGAAATGTGAAATCCTAGCGCAAACATTCAGCCAAAACCACACAATTTCAGCACATTTAAGTGATCCGTCAACCATTGCAGATGTTAACAGTGCGATAAATAACCTCTACTCCAGCAACTAGATATCTCATAATGATTTATATATTTCTATTAACAAAATACTGGACATTATGAAGAAGCTCAAACTTAAAAAATCCCCTGGAAGAGATGGGATAACTAACAAATGTTTAAAAAATCTGCTAAAAAAGGGGCTCAAATATTTAACAACAATTATTAACTGTTGTTTAAAATTGCATTATTTTCCTAAAATATGGAAACTTTCTAAAAAAAAATTCCCATACGGAAGCCAAACAAGCCGCTTGATTGTCCTAATTCTTATAGACCCATATCGTCGTTAAGTAAAATACTTGAGAAAGTAATTAAGGAAAAAATTACAAATTTTATTGATGCTGAAAGCTTATTACCTCCACAACAATTTGGATTTCGCAAGGAAAATAATACAGTTCAACCCTTAGTAAGAATAGGAAACATTGTAAATTCCAACTTCAATTCCGGCAATTCCACTAGTATGATATTAATGGATATAAAAGCTGCATTTGATTCGGTCTGGCATAATGGTCTCATTTTCAAAATGATCAAATTAAATTTTCCTGTTGAGCTCATAAAAATAATACATAGTTTTCTCTCAGAACGCTATTTTAATATTTTTATTGGATCCAGCACCTCGACTATTAAAGAAATTACTGCTGGTTCTCTTCAGGGATCCTGTCTCTCACCTATTTTATATAATATATACACAGCAGACTTTCCAACTCTACATTGCTGCGCTACATCAATTTTTGCTGATGACACCACCCTACTTAGTTCGGGTATACTCGCCGTCGATATAATTAACAACTTAGAAGCCGCACTGATCGAAGTAAATTCGTACTTTACAAAATGGAAAATATTAGTTAACCCACTAAAGACACAAGCTATTTATTACTCGCGAAGACGCAAACAATGTTTTCTACCTCAACAACCTGTAGCTTTTAATAATAGTCAAATAACTTGGGAGAACAAGGTCAAGTATTTGGGTGTGGTGTTAGATCCCAAACTAAAATTCAAAGACCACATCCCTTATACCATAGACAAGGTTAATAAACTAATAAGATTGTTATACCCGTTGATAAACCGGAACTCCAAACTTAATATCGTCAACAAAACCCTTATACTGAAGTCCGTATTTCATGCCATAATGTTTTATGCTGCTCCAGTTTGGTCCAGTGCTGCACAGCGTCACATAAATAAATTACAAATTGCGCAAAATAAACTTTTAAAAATGATTCACAATTTGCCTTGGTACCACTCTACTCGACGACTTCATTATATAGCAAACGTCGAACCAGTAAATAATAAATTCAAAAACTAACATTAAACTTCAATATCAGTTGTCTCAACTCAGATTTAAACCATATTAGTGAGCTCGGCTCAACATAATTTTACCCTTAACTTTTATTTTATCTTAACTTAAAATTAACACAAAGGTTTTTTGAAAATTTTTGCCTCCGACTTATCCGATATTATTTAAAACTTTAATATAATATAAAAGATTGTAATTAATATTTAAGTAGAAAAAGAAAAAATCCTAAACTCTTTGTGGAAAAATTGTTAAACAAAATTACATTTAAATATTATGTAAATAAAGAATTGAATCGAATTGAAAATCTCGATATCAATTTGAACACCACAGTTATTCGAATCAAAGTTAAAATCTGGCATTTCTTTAGTATTACTAACCCATTCGGTAACGGAGTCAACTTCACTATCGCTTTCGTGTTCCTCCTCTTCTGAATCAGAATCTTCTTAACGATTAACAGAATTTGCAACAACTTCCTCCTTTCCTTGAGATTCTATGCCTATATCAGTTACATCTTCCAAGATATCATCGTCCGATGGCTCATAGTTAGGATAGTTTCCGAATTCCCCAGCATCACTAAATGGATTGTCCTCTCCATCATATTTCAAAATTTCATTTTTGTCATCGGAGCACTTATTGAACAGTTTTAAAACTCTTTCTCTATTTGCCTCAAATCTATCCACCATTTTTACAGCTATAAATATATAATAGTCAGAAAATAATTTTGCACTTATTACTCCAAGAAATCTTACCTTTGTATTTACACTATAACTCTCAAAAACTTTAAAATAGTTTTTTTTTTATATTATTTTTTACTTGCAATATATTTTATTTTATTTTTTCTACTTAAAATTTTTGTACTTACAGCTCGACACTTTATGAGCTAGTAAAAGCATATGAATGAAAATTAGACAGCATTCACAGTCCTGATATTCCAAGACCTATTTTTTTCATACGTAACCGTAAAAAAATTTTTAAAAAACTTACTTGTGTGGGACATACAGACGTAAGTAAGACTTGGTTTTTATATTGACAAAAGAATTAAATTTCCAAATAAATGTTCGCATGTTGCGATGACAATAGTCGCCTTATCATGAAACACTGCGATATAGATAAAGGCATATGCCATCGTGTCATATTAGCATTCATGTGCTTGACGATATATGCCGTCCTTGTCAGCGAAAGGGTTAAATATACACATATGGCCAATGAAATAGGGACGCAGCATTTACTTTGTGAGATTAATGTAGCGTTTTTTATACACATATTAATGCTGCATATATTTGATATTTTCAACTGGCAATACTGTCGGCTTATGGAATTCAAATGAACCATTCATTGTATTAGTTTGTTTTGACAATTAAGGGGGTTAAGTTATTAAAGTTTTTTAATATATTTTATTTAATTTTTTTTTTCATTTTATTTTTTATACCCTATACCACTATGTGGTTTGTGTATAATGACTTTGTGCTGCTGTTTGTAACAACCAAAAATATTTGACCTACACCCATCTTTAATTATACCGATCGAATCAGAATCACTATCTGATTCGATTTAACGATATCCGTCCGTCCGTCCGTCCGTCTGTGTGTCCATGTAAAGATTGTAATCAAACTACAGGTCGCAAATATGAATATATTTTGATGAAATTTGGTATATAAGCTTCTATCGACCATATAATGAACTCTGTTGAAATTGGTGAGAATCGGTCTATGTTCAGACCTAGCCCCCATACAAATGACCCCTATGAAATCGACTTAAATTGCCATAAGATCCAAATTATCATATGAATCTTAGTCAAATTGGGTTTGTATGTGTTTATTACATCCATTAGTCAGTAGGCCAAAAATGGTCCCTATGCGACAGCTCTTAGTCATAGGCCCCATATAGAGCTGCTTCCCGATCTTCACTTAAATCTATCAAAAAATAAAAATATTGCACTGATTCTTCTCAAATTTTGTTTGTATATATTTTTGCAAAATACAAGAGACCTTACCAAACATGGTATGATATGAAATTTTTCATATCTGCAGCCAAAAAAATTAAGAAAAATCCCACTCAAATTTGGTTTATGCTTATTTTCTATATCCAATTAGTTGAGCCTGAGAGATAGGGTCTCTAAACGCATGGTATAGGCTATCGTATAGTCGGTCTAAACCGACTATAATTTTCTTACTTGTTTTATTTTGTTTTCATTTTTATTTAATTTTTTGAAGATGATTTTTTCCATTTTCCATGTAAACAATTAGTAAAACGTAGTTATATTCAATTTCATTTAAACACTGGATTTGTATTCCTCAAACAATGGCTTCAAATCGATACTAGAATAATTTAATTTGAACAATAATTTCTCAAGTTATTGCAGTTTTTCACAGTAGCGCCTAATCCAAGATGGTAGAAAATTGTTAAAAATTACCATTTTTCAAATCTCCATATCTCGGCCAAATATGGACAAAATTAATTACAAATTGATATATGAGTGTCTCATCACCATAATGTTTCATTGGTAGTTTAAAAACAAGTAAGAAAATTATAGACGGTCTAGACCGACTATAGGATACCCTATACCATGCGTTTAGAGACCCTACCCCATAGGCCCAGCTAACTGGACATAGAAAATAAACATATACCAAATTTGAGTGGGATTTTTATAAATTTTTTTGTCTGCAGATATGAAAAAGTTCATATCCGACGCTATATCTATATGGGGACTAGGCCCAAAAATGGACCGATCCTGACCATGTTTGGTAAGGTCTCTTGTATTTTGCAAAAATATATACAAACAAAATTTGAGAAGAATCAGTGCAATATTGTTGTTTTTTGATAGATTTAAGTGAAGATCGGGAAGCAGCTCTATATGGGGTCTATGACTAAGAGTTGTCCCATAGGGACCATTTTCGGACTAGTGATTAATGGATGTAATAAACACATACAGACCCAATTTGACTAAGATTCATATGATAATTTGGATCTTATGGCAATTTAAGTCGATTTCATAGGGGTCATTTGTATGGGGGCTACGTCTGAACATGGACCGATTCTCACCAATTTCAAAAGAGTTCATTATGTGGTCGATAAAGGCTTATGTACCAAATATCATCAAAATATATTCATATTTGCGACCTGCAGTTTGATTAAAAGCTTTACATGGACACACAGACGGACGGACGGACGGACGGACGGACGGACGGACATCGTTAAATCGAATCAGATAGTGATTCTGATTCGATCGGTATAATTAAAGATTGGTATAGGTAAAATATTTTTGGTAGTTACAAACAGCAGCACAAAGTCATTATACCCAAACCACATATTGGTATAGGGTATAAAAAATTTATTACTATGGACCTACACTCATTGCTTGATTTGACATGGAATGACCCTATACTGAAAAAGTACTTTCATCCTCGCTTAGAATTTCTCACCCCCAGACAATGAACTCAAAAATGTTCCACAGTATTATTTGCCTCAAAATCCATTAGTATTTATAAATAATATAAAGTAAAAGAAAAGTTTGTACATTTTCAATTTCATGAAATCTGTTGCATTTTTTATATATAAATTTTTAATAATTCTACCTCTCTTATATGCGCACACACACAATTATATTAAATTTATTTCCGTTTTTTCTTTTTTCTTTGAATTTTTCTTCTGTCCTACCATTGATTAATTAAGAAATATATTTTTCTATTTTCATTTCGCTGCTTCGATAAATATCGCATAAATACTTCTCAACTCGTTTCAGGAACAGTAATTTTAATTGGCAATTATTGGATAATAAACCATAATATCATAACAATGGATGAAAAAAATATAAGAAAAGAAAGCCAATTGAATTACTAAGTACTCGTATATCATGGAACAAAAGAAATTGCCAATGATTGTTATAGGATACCAATGGACAGATGGTGGAAACGGCAAAGACTTTTAATTATTAAATAGGTGACAAAAATAATTAGTGAATTAAAATGGATATGATGAATTAGTGGTGTTTTTTAAAAAAATTTAAATAATTGCCATTATGTTCTGGGCTATCAGAACTGCTGCTAAATTTTTCGAAGTTTTAATTAATGTGAGTCTTAACCAGTTGGTTTTGTTTTGATTAATTTTCTATAAAGCTTTTTTCTGAAGAAGGTATTTTTATCTGAATTGTATTTGACCATTCTACAAGTCGTTAGTCCTTTTAATCTAAAAGTTAAATATTTTGATATTTTGTAATATAAATTGAGACTTTTTTGTATTGAATTTTAAAACATTTAAAAACACGTCTGAACTTTTATTACTATTCAACACAGCCGACTATAATAATTTTATTCCTATATATACTACGCAAGTTTTTCTGTTATTTTTAAAAACGATTGCAGTTCAAAAAACTCAGAATGTAATTAAATCGTACATGCCACAGCAATAAATTATATGAACGAGTATTGTATTTGCAAGTAACAGTTGCAATATTTCCTGGTTTCCTTTGGTTCTGTTCCGTGGCCAAATACGAAAAAAAAAACACACATCATTCTGGTGTTGAGAAGGCCCACACACTCCAAATTATTTATATATGTATATGTTTACATAAAATACATGTGTATATGAAAGTTACATCCATCATAAACATAAATTGTCCACTGTATTTGGTTGTGTAAAAGCAGCACCAACACGACCACAATTACTCTATATCAATTTGCTGCCAACATAACAAAAAAAAATTTATTTATGTCACACCCAAGGTGTAGGTAAATGCTGGAAATATGTAAACACAAAAATATATTCAAAATTGTTATTAAAATCTAAAAAGTCACATAGACTTGGCCGACAATGTCACCTTTCATTTATTTAATTTTTTTTATATTTTATTTCAGGCTTGTTTTAGAATTTTAATGTGTTTTTTGTCTTCTCTCTAAGTTTCTATCGTTTTTGGAATACCGAAACATTTTTTTTTTTAATTCTACTATATGTTACTGGTGCCGAGCTTAAAATTATGTAGCATGTTAGAAATTTTAATTATTGGTTTATAAATTTTCTAAACAGCTTTTCGACTCATAAGTCTGATATGGAAAAATGATGGAGGTAAATATAAATTTTTAAATTATTTAGAAAATATATTGTCGGTAGAGGCCGACTAACTTACAGCTACCATCATAGGTCTCGGTGTGAGATCTCAGGCCCAAAACTGAGTAGATCCCAACCATATAGTGTTAGGTCATAATTGGAATTTGTTAAGAAGAATATACATATAATTTGGTTGATAAGTTTTTGGCAACATGAATTTTAATTTCAATCAACTCAAAATTCGGTTACTAACTTCTGGAAACAACTCACAGTTTTCTGTTTGTGTGCACCAATTTCACATTTTAATTTACATCTTTAGAAAGATTTTTATGCCGATTGTGATATACATCCATCTTTATTGTAACCTATACCACTATGTGGTTTGGGTATAATGACTTTGTGCTGCTGTTTGTAATTACCAAAAATACTTGGCCTAGACACATTTTTTATTATACCGATTGACTCCGAATCATTTTCTGAGTCGACTTGGCGATGTCCGTTCTTCTGTCCGTCTGTTCGTTCGTCCGTCCGTCAGTGTGCCCATGTAAACCTTTTAATAAAACTACAGGTCGCAAATATGAAGATATTTTTATAGAATTTAGCATATTAGCTTCTATTGCCCATAGGATAAACGCTGTTGAAATTGGTGAAATTCGGTTCATGTTCAGACCTAGTCCCCGTATAAATGACCCCTATAAAATCGGCATAAATTGCCATAAGATACAAATTATAGTATAGATCTCAGTCAAATTGGGTTTGTATGTGCTTGTTATATTCATTAATCAGTAGTCCAAATAAAATCCCTATAGGACAATTCTTAGTCAATGGCCCTATATAGAGCTGCTTCCCGATCTCCACTTAAATCTATCAAAAAATAAAAATATTGCACAGATTTGGTTTCTATCTTTTTTTTAAATATAAGTGAGTTTACGGAATATGATCAGGATCGGTCCATTTTTCGAACTAATCCCCCATATAAATATAGTATCCGATATGAACTTTTTCATATCAGCAGCCAAAAAAATTAATAACGATGCCACTCAAATTTGGTTTATGCTTATTTTCTATACCGAATTAGTTGGACCGAAGAGATAGTGTCTCTAGACCATGGTATAGGGTATCGTATAGTCGGACAAGACCAACTATAATTTTCTTACTTGTTTTTTATTTATATTTCTGGTTTGTGAATGTCTGAACTTTACTATATGGGGGGGGGGGGGGGGGGATTCGTTAAATACGCTGATAAAAAAAGCTTTTAAAGCATAATCTCTTTTACTTTGTACCGTCAAAATTTTTTTTTTAATTTAATCTGCGTAACAATTCAATCTCTTAAAATTTAAGTATGAAAATTCCGTCAAAAAAGCCGTATAATTAATATTAATTTCATAAAATTATCGCTCATACGTATTTAAAATAAACACAAAATCGATTTGCGGAAAATTTTCCGAAAACAATTTCCAGAAAACAATTTCCCGAAAACAACTTCCCGAAATTACAATGTTCCGAACACTATTTCCCGAAAATACAATTACCCGAAACTACAATTTCCCGAACACAATTTCCCGAAACTACAATTTCCCGAAATTACTATTTCTTCAAATAGCTTATTGATGGCATTTCCGACACAATGGAAGAGGAAGAGCGCGTTGCGGGGTGGGGGAATTGTTTTTTCGAGAAGTCGTATACTCGGGAAATTGTTTTTTCGAGAAATCGTATGCAGCAAGTTTTTTTTATGGGTGAAATCAAGAATATATGGGAAGTTGTAATCTAAAAATAGGGAAATTGTAACTTCGGGAAATTGTTTTCGGGAAATTGTAATTTCGGGAAATTGTGATTTCGGGAAATTGTTTTCGGGAAATTGTTTTCGGGAAATTGTAATTTCGGGAAATTGTTTTCGGGGAATTGTTTTTTCGGGGATTTTTTTTTCGGGCAATTGTTTTCGGGAAATTGTATTTGGGAAATTGTTTTCGGGAAATTTTCCGCAGAGGACATGATATACATAACATAAAATTTTTAAAACTAATTATGATTTTTATACAAATTATATGCATTGCATTATCTGCCTGTATTAATTATATTTTCGATGTAAAGAAAATTCTTCAAAAATATCAATTTTTTAAGACAAATAAGATAAAAGAAACAGTCAAGAATTTGAAAAAATACCAAATTTCGTTACCTAATTTAGCCACCAGGGTTTACTAATATTTAAGTTTGGAAGTATATTCTTATCGCCAAGAAAAATTCTTGTATCAAGTCTTTTCTTTTCAACCGTAAGTTGGTTGCTAGCGATACATTTTATATTGGCCCTTCTATATATATGAAAAAGTATAGAGTCGCCAGTTTCGTTTCGTATAAAAACTTTCCTATCCAGATATACGAAGACCTAAGGTGGTATGAAGCCATTTCGTAACGTTGCAGTTATATAATCATCATTGACATAATAGGGTGCCATTATTAAATTGTTTTCATTGCAATTCTCAGCTTTTTCTAATGTGATTTCTAATTATGTTTATGATGAAATTATCAATTCTGCTAATTTTGGTTGCATTATAAAGTATTCGATTGCTTATATATTTCGTAAAATTACTAATTTGTGATCTGCATATCGCAGTGCAGGTTCTAAGGATTGATATAAAAGAAACTTGATCTCAAGTTTAATGCGCTTGGAAAAGAATAGATTCTTATATATAAAGAAAGCTTTTCTTGTTTTTATTATTTGTAAATTATTATGATCATTAAAGTATAGAAACTTGTCCAAGTGAATTTCTAGATATTTAACTGTCTGCTTATTGGGGATTTTACTTATGCTCGGTAACAAACTCAAATTTTTTGGATTGCTGGCAGCTTTATCTTTCTTGGCCAATAGCATAATTTCGCAAGTTTCCAGGCTCGAGGGAAATATGAGTTGTAGAGCATGTCATTGAATAACGTGCATTTAACAAGAATTAAAATTTCCGGAATATTTTTCAATATTATATTTGGAATTGTAGCGACACCTGATGACAATTTGTTTCTCAAGTTTTTGAAACTATTAAAAAAAAAGTTTTCTTTTGTTAATAGATTTGCCCTTTTATTTGTATTGAAGATTGAGTACGATGATTGATTGAGTTAATATTCAGATTTTGTTTCTAAAAATCTGGTGAAACCATTGTTGGTCTCCACATGAAATTCATTATTATTATTATCACTCTCCTTACGTTACGGTTTGCGACATATCTATTTTCGAACAATGTTGAAAATTCGGGGCAAAGTTTAAAATTCGTTTTTTTTTTCGATTTACCAGTACAAATTATATTTTAGAAAGTCATCGTTTTGGAACATTGTAGAACAATCCTGGAACAATTCAGAACAATCTTCAAAAAATTGTATTTCCAAAAATGGGGGGCTAACTTCGTACACTTTATTTTTCAAATACTGATTAATGGATGTAATAAACACATACAAACCCAATTTGACTAAGATCCATATGATAAATTGGATCTTATGGCAATATACGTCGATTTCATATGGGTCATTTGTATGGGGACTGGATCTGAACATGGACCGAATTTCATTACCGTTCATCCTATGGCCGACAAAGGCTTATAATTAATTTGACTTTTGGCCAATGAAATCAAAATTTCAGCCACAGTGGGCCGGTCATTTTAAATGCTCTATCTTCGTTAGTTTTGCTCAGCACTCTCGACATGTTGTTCATATTTAATTTTATTTTATTTTAAATAAAATAAGATTTTTAGTTTAGAAGATATATCCCGTCAAGGTGACTGATTTTCCGTTTTCAAAAGAATACTCAATTTTTTGGCAATTTGGTCTAGTCTCAAATAGAATATAAAAACAAGTAAGAAAATTATAGTCGGTCTAGACCGACTATACGATATCCTATACCATGCGTTTAGAGACCCTATCTCTTAGACTCAACTAACTGGATATAGAAAATAAGCATAAACCAAATTTGAGTGGGATTTTTATTAATTTTTTCAGCTGCAGATATGAAAAAATTCATATCGGATGCTATATCTATATGGGGACTAAGCCCAAAAATGGACCGATCCTGACCATGTTTGGTAAAGTCTCTTGTATTTTGCAAAAATATACACAAACAAAATTTGAGAAGAATCAGTGCAATATTTTTGCTTTTTGATAAATTTGCGTGAAGATCGGGAAGCAGCTCTATATGGGGCATATGACTAAGAGTTGTCCAATAGGAATCATTCTTGGACTACTGATTAATGGAAGTAATATATACATACAAACCCAATTTGACTAAGATTTGTATGATAATTTGGATCTTATGGCAATATATATTGATTTCATAGGGGTCATTTGTATGGGGGCTAGGGCTGAACATAGACCGATTCTCACCAATTTTAACAGCGTTCATCCCATGGCCAACAGAAGATCAAATACCAAATTTCATCAAAATATATTCATATTTGCGACCTGCAGTTTGATTACAAACTTTACATGGACACACAGACGGACGGACGGACGGACATCGTTAAATCGAATCAGATAGTGATTCTGACTCGATCTGTATAATTAAAGATGGGTGTAGGTCAAATATTTTTGGTTGTTACAAACAGCAGCACAAAGTCATTATACCCAAACCACATAGTGGTATAGGGTATAAAAAGTTGGGTAACTACGGGTATTTTTTTATACCCTATGTGGTTTGGGTATAATGACTTTGTGCTGCTGTTTGTAACAACCAAAAATATTTGACCCAGACCCATCTTTAATTATACCGATCGAATCAGAATCACTTTTTGAGTTGATTTAACAATGACCGTCCGTCCGTCCGTCCGTCCGTCCGTCTGTGTGTCCATGAAAACTTTGTAATCAAAGTGCAGGTCGCAAAAATTAATATATTTCGATGAAATTTGGTATGTGAGCTTTTGTTGGCCATGGGATGAACGCTATTGAAACTGGTGAGAATCGCTCTATGTTCAGACCTAGCCCCCATACAAATTACCCTTATGAAATCGACATAAAATGCCATAGGATCCAAATTGTCATATAGATCTTACTCAAATTGGGTTTGTATGCGTTCATTACATCCACTAATGAGTAGTCCAAAAATGCTCCCTTTGGCCCCATATAGAGGTGCTTCCCGATATTCACTTAAATCTATTAAAAACAAAAATATTGCACTGATTCTTCTCAAATTTTGTTTGTATATGTTTTTGCAAAATACAAGAGACGTTACCAACCATGGTCAGGATCGGTCCATTTTTGGACCTAGTCCAAATATAGATATTGCATCCGATATGAACTTTTTCAAAATTTTTTTCAAATTTGGTTTTTGCTTATTTTTTTATGTCCAGTTAGTTGGGCCTAAGAGATAGGGTTTCTAAACGCATGGTATAGGGTATCGTATAGTCGGTCTAGACCGACTATAATTTTCTTACTTGTTTTCCTTTTAATTTATGTATTTATTCTATATATTATAGATACAAAATTTAAGGTTTGCTTTGTGTTTCTTCAGGTAAATCGCTATTTACCAATTCACCAACTGTCTACTTTTCACTATTTTTCAATTTGATGGCAAATAAAAAAAAATATATATAATTTTGTATATCTGCCATAATTTCAAAATATGTTCTTTGATTACCTTATTCAGCAAAGCTCAGCTGGCTCTAGCTGCTCCTCGACTGCTAGAGGTAAAAAATGTAAAAGAGATAAAAAAAAAACATTGTTCCAGTTTTCAAAAAACACACAGTATTTAAGCAATTTGGTCCAGTTTCAGGTGGAATATAAATAAAAATTGGAAACTAATCGTGATTTTTTTAATTTTGTTAATTTATGTATATATTTACTATCTTATAGAAAAAAAATTTTCTTATAGAACAAAAATTTTTTTGAGCTTTTTCAGGTAAATCGCTATTTCCCAACTTTCTATTTTGAAACTCTTTCTTTCAACTCATACTCTCTGTCTGTCTGTCTGTCTGTCGTAGGCCAACCCTTTTCCCCCTTATGCAATTGATCTGAAACTTGGTCCATAGTCTTGTTGCGACTACAGATTAATTTTGGGGTAGACACGCACAGTCACGCATAGTCACGCACACCATGGAGTTATCTAAATGTCATTTCCCCTCATCCGATCGATCTGAAAATTGTTGCGACTACTGATTAATTTCCGGCACAGTCACGCATAGTCACGCACAGTCACGGAGTGATAAGGAAAGAAAGAGTTTTAATAAAAACATTGTTTTTATTGGTTAGATTATTTCATTATTTTTCATCTTTGATGGAAAATAAAATAGGAATTTTTTTTTTTTTTAATTTATGGATAATAATTTCAGAACATAAAAACCTTGAAAAAGGAAAAAACGAAAAATATAAAATTGTTAAAAATAATGTTTTTGGTGTACAAAATTTTTTCATGTCGTTAATAAATTTGATAACCCCTTTCGTAAACATCTGGAACGCGCACCACCTCGTTGAAGCACTTGGACAGTTATCAGTCTTTATCTATTTTTTAACTTATTTGATTATCTCAATTGGTTTTTGCAATGATAAAACTCAAATCGAATTTAACGATAATAGTCCTCGTAATTTTATAATTTCAAAGAATATATAATTGTTATAATAGATAATTACACAGTCCAACAAAATTAAAAAGGTTGTTTGATGTTGTGAATAAGTCATAATAAGTTTAATTTATTTGATGCGCTGATTTTAAATATGTAAACAGTTTTTCGCAGGCAGCTCTATTTTTCGAGGTTCACAGCACAAATTGTTCAGCAGAATATAATATACTTATACCGTATAACTGTACTGTATGGGTACATACAAACAGTCACCGAAAATATTATTTTTTGTGTAATTGCTAGTTAATTAACGAGAATTTGATTTAGTCTGTCTGTAGTGCGATATTATTTAGAACGTCATATTTTCATTTTGCTCTCCAATTCCATATTGGGAGTTAGTGGCTTGTAAAGAGTGATTTATTGCTGTGGGCATAGTTGATAAAAAAAAGTGTTGTTCTAAATAGAAATGACTTCTAATAGAAATGACTTTTGTTATATTTGTGGAGAGTACAACTTTAAAGAAAACATAAGACCTATTTCGGAATGTGTTAAAAAAATCGTATTTACATTACTTTGGAGTTGATTTTGGTGACCAAGATAAAAGCTGGGCTCCATACATTGTGTGTAATACTTGCTTAGTACATTTGCGACAGTGGACTCAAGGAAAACGAAATAGGCTTAAATTTGGTGTGCCGATGTTTTGGAGAGAGCCCAGAAATCATTTGGACGACTGCAACTTCTCTGTTGTGAGTATTGGTAGTATTAATAGTCTCCGAAATAATAGGAAAAATCGTAACAAATGGCAGTATCCCGATTTAGCGATTTATCATTCAGAAGATGTTCCCATTCCAAAAATATATGATTCGTTAGAGCTGAGTTCTGACTCTGAACACAATACCGCTAATGATCCAAATAATTGTGACTGTGTCATCGAAGACACAGAAACTATTCCTCAACGTTTCAATCAATGCGAGTTGAATAACTTTATTCGAGATTTGGCCTTATCAAAACAAGCGTTTGAAGTGTTAGCTTCGAGGTTAAATGACAGGAATTTGTTAGAACGTGAAACAAAAATAACTTATTACCGCACTAGAGAAAAAGCCTTTTTAACATTTTTTACTAAGGAAGACAATCTAGTATTTTGTAATAATGTAACAATGGCAATGTGTATGGATCAATACCAATTGCGCACTCCACAACAATGAAAGACGAATATAACAACATTGCATTAGTGATGAAAAGATAAAATACCAAGACCACCAATGGATCATTTGTGTTGATCTTAAAATGGTAAATTTTCTGCTTGGACAACAGAGTGGTTATACAAAGTACCCTTGCTGTTTGTGTCTCTGGTATAGCATATTCAAGCAACAGTATTGGCGGCAAAAATATTGGCCTACGATAGCGACAATGCGTGTTGGCGATAAAAATATTGTAAATGAAGCTTTAGTTGCGCGTGAAAAGATCGTCCTACCACCGTTGCACATCAAATTGAGACTCATGAAGCAGCTTGTTAAGGCTCTGAATCACCAGGGGGAATATTTTTCATATATTTGCAGGAAAATGCATAACCTAAGTAAAGAGAAGATTAGAGAAGGAGTTTTTGACGGTACCCAAATAAGGCACTTTATGAATGACAACGATTTTGATAAGTCAATGACCGAAACTGAAAGAAATGCGTGGACATCATTCCTAAAAGTTATAAAAAATTTCTTGGGGAATAATAAAGCTTCAAATTATGATCAATTAGTTGAGAATATGCTGGATAAGCTCAGAGACTTTGGCTGCAATATGAGTATTAAAATCCATTATTTGCAAAGTCACTTGGATCGATTTCCCGATCCATCAGCGAATAAAAAGGAGAAGGGTTTCACCAAGAATCAAAATTATGGAGAATCGATAGCAGGGAAGGTGGGGTACACATATGATGGCAGACTACTGTTGGAATTTGCAAAGAAACTCTAATCAGGCCGTTCATACCAGAGTATCTCTTAAAAGAAGATTTCTTTCCTGTAAGTAGAATTATAAATACATTATTTGTTTAATACTTTGTAAGAAAACTTTTTTTGTCTTAAAAAATCTGTATGAAACAGTTTTACTTCTTTATTTTTTTTTTCTCAAATTTATATGGAACAGTTTTAATTTTTAAATAATTAAAAAAAGCAACACCATGAAAACTAGAGCTGATAGCGACAAATGGACTTCGGATTTGAATTCACCGCACCTACATTAACTAGAATCAGTTGATAAATTCAAAGAATGAAAATAAGTGTTGACCTGTGTTATCCATAATTATATTATAACTAGTTGATTGTGTGGCGTTTAGGCGCCCGTTTAAAAATTATGAATAAAACAGTTTAAATTTAAATACACGAAAAATTTATAATAAATTAAATTTCTTTTAATATAGTAGTAAATTGAATATTATATTGTTACATATGTACATATGAAAAAAGATTGTGTTTGTAGAAATTGTAACATAAGTATCAAAACAGATAAAAAATATTTGGCAAAAAAGTTTTTCAATTTAGAATCTCTTGAAAAACTATATTTCGTGTGAAACATCGTTGGTCATTTAATAGTTTTCCTTGCATTGGGTTCGACTGAATACGTATCTTAACTTGGCTTGCAACTTTTGATCGTGACAAAGACACATACAGTTGGCCGTGTGAAAATACCGCGGTCTCCAAATTAATGCCAACGTAATCAAATGACTGGCCTTGAGCCTTGTTTATGGTAATTGAGTATGCAGGTATTACTGGAAACTGGCGGCGTTTTAATATGAAAGGTAATGTGGTATCGGTTGGAGCGAGATCAATCCTAGGGATTAGAACCGTATCATTTTGGTCAGCGTTACAGAATCAGTCAGTCTCTCAGTCAGTCAGTCAGTCAGTGAGTCAGGGATCAGCGTAAATATATTTAAGATATTACCCGGCCTTCACACGTTAAATTTTTGGCTTTCAGGTTGTAATGTCCTCACACTTTTTACTCTTTTTTACTAAATCATACGTTTCAATTCTCTCTTTCAATTTTTCAATGGGACAGTTGCATAACAATTTGTTGACTATTGGATGTGTGATCAATTTGACTTGAACATGGGAAGGCCGGTTAAAGTGAGGAGATTGGAGATTCCTACAATTATTAAAATTTAATACAATGGAGTTCGCTTTAACGAACCTTGGTTGTAATAAATTTTTGTTTATGCGAAGAATTTCTTCGGTCCCAAGAGTTTTAATCACATTTTTCATGCAAATTCCTTCTCTTATAGCGAACAGTGGTTATATCAAACTTTTGACTTTAACAAACAAATTTTTCTTTCCATTTCAGAATTTTCTTATATTTTATATAGTTACAAAAAATTAATTTCAATTTAGTTTAATTTTATTTTCATTTAATTTTAATACAAAACAAAAACTTCGATTTTCAAATGAAGTTTTGTAAAAGGTCCTTTTATGTATATTTTCGTAATAGTTTGCCAGTAGCCAACCTTTGCTTTGAACTTTCTGCTTCTATACATAAGGAGTTTTTCATATTATATGATGTTAAAAAAATATTTTATTTTGATAGAAACTCGGTAATTTTAGTCTCATTAAGACAAACATTTAATATGTATCTTTTTAGCAATTTAATTTATGTTTTATAACTTTTTAAAATGCCCCAAAATAAATAAATTTATTCAACTAAAAAAACTTTTTAAACCTTTCGGACAAATCAAAAAATACTACGGTTATAACGAGCTTAGTCTATATGGCCGGTCCCGCTGAGTTCGCTATAAACTAACTCCATTTTATTGTAGAAAAATAGAATAGCATAGAAAAAAAAAAGTTTTAGAGCAAGGTTCCTAAAAGTTTCCTAGGGGGGGTGGGGTTTAAATGTTAAAAAAGTCGTATTTTCATAATTCTTTTTTGAAAATATGAATAATGTTGGATTATTTATTTCATATATACGTTATAGCATAACATTTGAAGAATCTTTGAAAAAAATTTCAATTAAAAATTTTAATAAATATGTCCGTGACAGCGAATCTCCGGAGGCGTTGTTGTTTTGCGGTGAACATCATTACTCGTTATCGGATCATGTGAAATAAAAAAATCGGAACGCGTTTCAAAGGTGACATGTTTCCTGTGGTAGTGAAGAAGAGTTTTTCAACTTTTTTTTTTTGCAGCATTTTGAAGTGAAAAACGATTTTTGCTATACAATTTCGGGAATTTGTTGTTAAAAAATGGGAAAGAAAATGGAATTAAATAAAACCCTTCGTGGTTACGTGATGATTTATGTGTAGATATAGTGTCTAAAATTGCAAAAGAGTCGGTCAAGTAGATTTTGAGCTATGATATTGACAGACTTCGAATTTATATACTATAATTTATATACTATATACCGTATGAGGCCGGTCGCTGGAAACGCTGTATCTTCTTAAGTTTTGCTCTGATTTACTTATAATTTTGACATGTTGTGCATTCAGGAAGAGAAATGCAAAAAAAGGTTTTAAAACCTACCACCGCTTAAGGAAGTGCAAACACCAATACACCTAAAAACAAGTAAGAAAATTATAGTCGGTCTAGACCGACTATACGATACCCTATACCATGCGTTTAGAAACCCTATCTCTTAGGCCCAACTAACTGGATATAGAAAATAAGCATAAACCAAATTTGAGTGGGATTTTTATTAATTTTTTTGGCTGCAGATATGAAAAAGTTCATATTGGATGTTATATCTATATGCGGACTAGGTCCAAAAATGGACCAATCCTGACCATGTTTGGTAAAGTCTCTTGTATTTTGCAAAAATATATACAAACAAAATTTGAGAAGAATCAGTGCAATATTTTTGTTTTTTAATAGATTTAAGTGAAGATCGGGAAGCAGCTCTATATGGGGTCAAAGGGATCATTTTTGGACTACTCATTAGTGGATGTAATGAACGCATACAAACCCAATTTGAGTAAGATCTATATGACAATTTGGATCTTATGGCAATTTATGTCGATTTCATATGGGTAATTTGTATGGGGGCTAGGTCTGAACATGGACCGATTCCCACCAATTTCAATAGCGTTCATCCCATGGCCGATAAAAGCTTATATACCAAATTTCATCAAAATATATTCATATTTGCGACCTGCAGTTTGATTACAAGCTTTACACGGACACACAGACGGACGGACGGACATTGTTAAATCAACTCAGAAAGTGATTCTGATTCGATCGGTATAATTAAAGATGGGTCTAGGTCACATATTTTTGGTTGTTACAAACAGCAGCACAAAGTCATTATACCCAAACCACATAGTGGTATAGGGTATAAATAAGGGCGTATTAGTTTTACTTAAAAAACAAAGTTATTATTCCAAATCGCCTTTAATTCTTCCATGATAATTTCAATATATTATTCAAATTAAAATCTTAAATATACCTACTTACGTAATTTATGTTTGTCTAAATTTTTTTGAAAGCAAATCATACAAAAATTAATATTAGTGAAAAAAAATTATTTTCCCACCCCTCTTCTGAAATTACAAAGTAATTTAATTAAGCAAAGTCAGAAAAATTTAAATTTAAAACTTAATATTGCACTATTTTTTCAAGTGCTTTTCAATACAGAGCTTTAAACGAAATCATAGGTTGGACAACAACAAAATCCACATTGAAGATCTCTTTTTTCTCAAATATTTATCAAAAAAGCATACTCTTTGGTAAGTGCTGTCCATCAGAGAACCTGACCGAAAGCACTCCTAACAATACAAAACAATTTTGAGATGAAAAACAAAACAGAAAACGGAAAAGTTTAGTTCGATAAAAGAAGTATGTATGCATATCGGACGACGTTAAATGAGAAAAAATAAAAATGTTTAAAATTTCATTCATTACTTTTTTTGCAGAATTTTTTCATTGACCAACAAAGGGAATTTAAAGAAGAATTTAAATAGATATTAGTTTTTTGATGCATTTTTTGAGTTCAACTTTTTCCATATGTAACACGAAATCTGCATATGTAGTGCTATTGTCGTTAGCAGTGCTGCTACTTTTGACAACTTATTTTAATTTCGATGATTTTTCAATATGTTAAAATGATTTGTTAAATTTGTTAAAATGATGTTTGAAGATTTTAAATTTTCAGTAGTATAAAAATTAGGATTTCAAGGGTTAATAATTAATGGGTTGTTAATCGAAAATTGATAGTTTTAGTTCAATGTAAATGTAAATTACAAAATATGTATAGATTTAATTCTGGGTCAAGTCGTTTTAAAACGGAAACACCTTGAATAGCGTCTCCATTTAAGATTTAAGTTTTAATTACGGCGATACTTTAAACCTATATTATATGTTTCAGCTATAGATATATATCAATAAAATTGATTGGTGTGTTAAATTTTTTTCGTTGAAATTTCACCACTAATACATTTTTATATATAGAAATAATCAATGCTGTAATAATATTCGTAATATGAATGATATAAATAAATTTTATTGTTCCTTTTGTAATATTTTTTCGAGTTTTATAAGCGGTAAAATTTTCTTGACAATTTCTTGTTTTAAAAATGACAATTTTGGCGATTTAGGTTCCAAGATTGTAGATTTTCAGAAGATTTTATTAGCAGCACTGGTCGGTAACAAAGAAGAGAGAAAATTGTGTGTGCGTTTGTATAAAATGAGAAAGATTAAATTTTGTTTGTGTATTTCAAATAGCTTTGTAGGGAGTGCTATGTGTGTGTATTATTTCAGCGTTACAGAATCAGTCAGTCAGTCAGTGAGTCAGGGATCAGCGTAAATATATATAAATTTATATTTATCTTTTTACACGCTTTCGAACATGGAATATTTCATTTTTTACTATTCGAGTTCTTCGTTCGACTGGAGCAGCTCATTTACTACTACATCTTTCAGCTACTCGATTCTCTACAGAACTCGATATTCCGAAATTGACCATAGGCTCCATTTATTATGATGACTTTTGTGAGGTTCTAATAATATTGTGCCCTTAGAACCAGAGGCTCCAATGCAACTTTTGTATCAAATCTAAGGTAGGTAGGGGAAACCGGTTCATTTCTTCTGAATATAAGTTCCCAAATATAATCAAAAACTCATGAAGTGTTATGAAGATTTTGGTAGGAGTGTAGATTAGTATATCAGCAGTAGATTTAACATATCACTATGTATTGGATTGCCTTCAAGTGATTTCCATTTAGTATAATTTTTGTTAAATTTTACGTAATAACTTAAGAAAATCTTAAGTTAAAATCCCTATAATAGATATAATTTTAGATATCTTTAAGATTCCTATTTATGTCGTTGCGGAATTATTTAACATTATATGTTTAACTAACTATTGTGTAAGTTATTATTTATAGACAATTATTACATTGAGATCATTGTTTTCATGCAGCCGCTTCTTCCTTATACAACTTCCATTTTCATAATGCTGCTACTTTCTCTGACACAGCCGAAAATTGGTTTTAAAACCACATCCAGTTTTATGGTTATTACAACATCAATGAACCGTGGTTTGTTTCATATTGGTTCCTTAACTTTATGTCATGTGCTTGTGTGTGTTACATAAAATTGTAAGCAATAACATGTTATTTTATTATAATGCTCTCGCCAACCTTAGCACCACCACAAGTTCGTAAAAGTATGTTGTTTTTTTTTCAATCTAGCATGCGATTGTGTGTGAAAGCGTAAGGCTAGTCAAGCCGTAATTTTATCCTTTAATATGGGGATTATTTTTTGATGAAAATTTTTTTGGCTGATTTTTTGGAAATATTGATTTCTTTACAACAATTTTCTTTGGGGATTTTTCGCCAGTTCTAGAATTAAAAATAAAAAATAATTACAAATCATTTGTGAGGATAATGGTAATAATGATAGATTAAATTTTTCCTAGATTCTAGATATTCTATATATATATAGAAATATTTAATTCATCGTTTCACGTTTCATTGAAATATTTTGGATTTGGATTTCTTATTTAAAGACGAGCTTAAAGATGTACTAAACACACAACATCATGATTTGTGGATAATTTGGAAATTCTTTTTCAATTTTTCGGGCCAACGACCAAAATATTGGGCAAGCTGTATTTCAGTGACATTGTTTGAAGTTAAAGAAACTACAAATGTACAGAAAAACTTGACAGAAAACAATTTGTGTACAATGACGGAAATAATGCAATTTCTCAATGTTCCTTTATGAAATAAATGAATATATGGGATAAAACAAAAAAAAAAAAGTGTAGGAAAAATAAATGACTGAATTGAGGAAAAATAAATAAATGTGATTTCCGTTGTATATAAATAAAACCACAAATTTGATTCCATTTTTTTCGTTTGCCTGTTTTTCTTAAAAATACGAAATGAAAAATTGTAATGAGTTTTACATTTAAGTGGTTTTGTTTTTTGTTGAGTGATAATAAAGTGAAATTAATGAAACATTATGCACTGAAAAATTAATTTTAAAAAAATTGATTTCGTAATCGGCCCACTATTCAATACCCTTCCTTCATCATGAGTTTTGGGAATGTATCATATGTAATTCCAAAAATGTTTGTAATGCACCTATAAAATATGAAGGTATAAATTTTAAGTGGGATTGTTATGTATGAGATTTAACCATCCATACTTGTTTTCCACGAAATTGCTGATATACTCATTTTAAATTAAGGTCCAATGCATTAAAACAGCCAGCGGTGATAGTTTTTAATATCGCGATATAATTTTTTTTTAAGGACATCATGGTTGTACATGACTAAATTCCTCAAAATATATTTGGGGTTACTTAAACTCGTGAAATGCGAGAACTTTAGCAATTATTAAGATTTTTTGTTTTATCATATAAGAACGAAACAATGACAATTATGTATTTTAAAAACTTAAGCCTTTAATTTTTAATTTTTAATTTTTAATTTAATTTATTTCATTATTTTTCCATTACAACAAGAGTTACAATCTTATAATTAAACTAATGGATTTTTACAAAGTAATGATGAATAAGTACATTTAAAAATACACAGTATATAAATAGTACACAATATAAGAGAAAAAAATTAATTTAATAAATAAAACCCAAAAAGATAAAAAACTAATAATAAAAAAATGGTTAATACATATGAAGCATAATGGGTTAATTTAATAAAAATATATAAATAAATAAATATAAGTATAAAAGAAATAATTTTTTTTAAAGAAACAAAATATATATATAAATGAGAGCTGAAATCAATTACATTTAATTAATTATGAGTGAAATTGAAATAGTTCTTTCCTAAATTGCTGAGCGTTGCTTATAAATTGAATGGACGAGGGTAGCATGTTCCAAAGATGAACTGAATTAATATAGAACTGCCACTCAGATATTAAGCTTCGATATCTTAAGTGTATGATATCGTTCGATCTTGGTGAACGTGTAAAAAGTAGTCTTTCGGACAAGTAAGGCGGTGCACGTGTATATATAATTTTGTGTAGCAGTAATAGCTTTCTTATTTTCATTAAATCAATAAGAGTCACCCCATATAGTTTTTTGGAATATTGAGATATATGATCATATTTTCTTAAATTAAAAACATATCTTAATATTGCATTATACGTTGATATTAGTTTTTTTCGACTTGTAAAATCGCAAATTGCATATGGGTTAAACCATCTGAACTCAACTTAAAATATGGCTGTTTTTTACATCACTGTTTCCAAATTGGCTGAATTTTGGCAGGATTAAAGTGTATCCGAGAAATAAGAAAAATCCTAAATTTAAGTTCACTGACGCATCTGGATCCGGAAATATGAGGTCTTGAATATCGGGAAAAACTATAAAAATGTACAAAGTTGTACTTACTTAATTATCATTTTCTTGATTAATATTATAGTGACGCAACTTACCAAGGTCTCGTTTGAAAGGTTAATTAATTACCTTTAATTTGATATACAACATGATTTTTTTTTTTGGAAAGGTCAAAGGTCACATCTCTTGACCTATAATTCGGGAGGCTATAGCTGTAAAAACGACAATTTTAAAAATCTGAAAAAAATATATGTTTAAGATTGGTTCCTTCCCTAAAGTTCCAAAAAATTTCAGACTGGGGGTATGCGTGGATCCAGAAATATTTATCATAGAGTAAAGGTAGATATTTAACAAGTGAATTATTATTATTATGAATGCTGTTGTTGTTAGCGTTGTTGGCGTTGTTGACATTATTATGATGAATGCTGTTGTTGTTGTTGTTGTTGGCGTTGTTGACATTATTATGATGAATGCTGTTGTTGTTGTTGTTGACATTATTATGATGAATGCTGTTGTTGTTGTTGTTGTTGTTGTTGTTGTTGTTGTTGTTGTTGTTGTTGTTGTTGACATTATTATGATGAATGCTGTTGTTGTTGTTTAGTTTTATTATAAATGTTTTCAATTACAAATTTGCTATCAGCGGAATAAATTTTAGCTTGTAATTGTGTTTTTGAAATTGGTATGAAGCTGTGCTGCTTTTGAGTTCCCGGAATTGTACGTAATCCTATAAATCTATCAGTTAGGAATTTCTCTTCTTCTTCATAATCTTTTTCCGTTAAATAAGCAAAGTTGCAGTTCTGAAGAGTTTGCTGACACCAATTATACAAGTGGAGAGGAGTAGTTATCTGATCTTCGAATGGACGTTGCAAGCTGGCTCTTCGTGCTTCACGCTTTACCGTTCCCCCAAGACCTCACTAGGTCCTTTGCCGTGACTGGTAGCAAAGAAATGCCACTCAGCAGAACAATAAAAATCTTCGCTATGATGGCATAAATTGGCAAAGTTTTTTTTATTTTTAAATTGAGCGGAAGAACCGTCCGAAAAATAAAAAATTTTCTTTGGTATTTTCAAAAACTTGTTTTTTAAAAACTCATTTAGGTGGTGATGAAATAAATGAACTGCTATGGTATGAAGTATTAGACAGTGTGATATTATTATAAAATTTGTAGTTTCTAATTTTCCATTTGATTTGTAATAAATTGCTATTGGGTATAGTGTGGCCTGGCTATTATTCCATAAAAAGCCTTGCACAGAATCCTGAACCACAAAAGTTGCATTTTCGGAGAAGTCGCAAATTACTAAATACTCATTTTCTTCCAACGCAGACTTTTTGTGAGCCATAAATGAACCCTGCTCTTTAGATACGAATGAATGGGGTAGAAGAGTTTGCAGTTTTTCGCATAAAGAATCCAGAAAAGAATCAGTTTCTTTAATAATATTTTCCAAAGAGTCTCTATCTACACTTATCCACTGTTTATATATGATTTCATCAATTTCATTTTCTAATAATAATTCACCAAGTTTCTCTTTAAAATTTTGTATATCTGGACACATGCTACATCTGCCAAGGTAGCAATTTGGTGATGGGGGATTGCATATAAGTCTTTTTAAACAATCTTTATAAGTTTCCAGCACAAAATCCTGCACATTTTCTGTCAATTTTTTCAGGTTTATTGTGTGGAGCATTAGTTTTGTATTTTGATGTATTTTACAAACACATACATTATGGCTTCCTGACGCATCTGCTAGAACCACATTTTTTGGCCGAAGTTCACAAAATTTAGAAATTCCAATAGTTACCCCTTCATGTTTTTCTTTAAATTAAGCATAAACTTCTCGAAGATTTCCGAGTAAAAGTCTTTTATTTATTTTTTTACTTTTACACCATTTTCTGTTATTGACACGTAGTCTTTACATCCTGGTAGACATCTGCTGACATCATCAGTTTCATAAAAGATATTCACCACATCAACAATTTCTAATGGCAATCGTTATCCAAGTTTTGGATTCGGTGTACTCAATACGCCTTCTGTCTCAACCAAGTTTTTTACCATTCGTGCCATGAAATTTGTTATTTCAAATTCCTCCTCCATTCTTTTCAATGTCCAGCTTTTAGGTAAAATAGTTAAAAGTTGACTTTTATCCCTGTTTTTAGTTATTGATTTAAACTTTTCTTTTAGTGGTTCGATTATTTCCGATTCTGGGCATACGTGAGAGGTTGAAGGTGTTGAATTTGGGAAAATATTGGTTTTAATTGATGTTGTTATTTTTTCTAACTTTCTAGTTGTATACCCTTTTAATGGAATTTTTCTCGAACATATTGGAGATTCTTGTAAATATGTTAAACTTTCGTTTAACTTAGAAATTCGAACATCTCCCGAAACTGATGCTTCACTTTCCGAGTCTGAAGTCTCGTTTTCTGGCTCGTTCATAGATTGAATATTATTGTTTACACTTCCTTTTAATTTATAAAGTTCTCTTCTGCATATATCACATATTTTATTTGAATTGAAATGTTATTACTAATTCCAGTCATCCATTGCTGAACTTTTCGAAGTCCTCTTGCATTCCGGACATGAGCAACTTTTTTAAATGGATTACAACAATATATTGTATTAAATGACATATTGTTTACAGAGGCAAAAAACAATCACTTTGAACACTTTTGGTTTTATTTAAAAATATTGATTTTATAGCAACACATGTGGTTTTTTAAAGCAACGTGCTTAGAATGGTTTTTTTTCGTGGTGCTTCCTTTGACTTCTCGTTTTTCAATAATTTCTCTATATCCAAGTTATTTGACACTACGAACCACACCCGACAACATTTATACTGTTGTCTCGCTCTAACATAATTACCTGTCAAACCAACCCTAACACAGGTCTGTACTGAGTACAGTACAGAGCTAAAGAACCAGAAACAAATAGCGGCGTGCGTGCATAGCCCGCCGACGCTCACGAGCACAACCAACCACATTCATAAACAGTAACAGTAATAGCACCGACTTTTTAAATATCTACCTTTACTCTATGATAAATATTTCTGGATCCAAGCATACCCCCAGCCTGAAATTTTTTGGAACTTTAAGGAAGGAACCAATCTTAAACATATATTTTTTTCAGATTTTTAAAATTGTCGTTTTTACAGCTATAGCCTCCCGAATTATAGGTCAAGAGATGTGACCTTGGACCTTTCCAAAAAAAAAAATCATGTTGTATATCAAATTAAAGGTAATTAATTAACCTTTCAAATGCAACCCTGGTGAGTTGCGTTACTATAATACTTTTCAAGAAAATGATAATTAAGTAAGTACAACTTTGTAAATTTTGAACTTTTTTTACGATTTTTAAGACCACATATTTCCGGATACAGAAGTGCCAGTGCCCTCAAACTTTGCACTTATTTTAGTTCTGTAATAATCTGTCTTCCTACGAAAAATCATACAATTTGGAGAAGGTAGTGTACACCCATTGGTTGATTTGACATGGAATTACCCATATATTTCACATCCATATAGTAGAGTTGGTATTAAGTAGGTTTTTGCTAATAAACTTCTAATCTTAAGTGGTGTAACATACTGGGTGTTCCACAGTGTCCGTAGTATTGCATAAGTTTTCCCTGTAGCAGCATTTATATAGTCGCACCATGTGAGAGTGGAATTAAAAGTGATACCAAGATTCTTGGCTGTTGATACAATTTCTATTTTTTGATCATTAAGCATTACAATCGGCTCAAAAGGTAACTTCAAAGTTTTCTTAGCTATTATTAAACACTTAGACTATATAGGATTAAGACACAAACCGTTTATATTTGCCCAGTCATGAATGTGTTTCAGATCTCTGTTTAGTTTTTCCAAACAATCGTTTATGTTGCATAAATCACTACTTATATAGAGTTGTACATCGTCAGCATACATGTGGACATTACAGTATTGTAAATGTTGCACTAAATCGTTGATGTAAATTGAAAATAGTAGTGGTCCTAGTATTGATCCTTGTGGAACTCCTTTCAGAACAGGCAATGGACTTGAAATTTTATTGTTTGCAAATACAGATTGGCGACGGGATGATAAATATGATGACATTAAACGTGTAGATAGAGGAGAAAAATTTAACAATTTAAGCAACTTCAGGCAGAGAACTTCATGATCCACAGTATCAAATGCTTTGGAGTGGTCAAGAAGAACAAGGAACGAGATATTTCCATTGTCAGTTTTGCTACGTATTTCTTCAGATACATCAATAATGGCTGTTATGCAGCTGTGTTGTGGTCGAAATCCTGATTGCCTATTTGTCAACAAATCATTATTATTGACGTAATTACTTATTTGACCATGGAGTAAATGTTCAAAAACTTTTGACAAATACGGTAGTATTGCAATTGGTCGGTATTCGTTGTTTGGTTTTGGGGTGGGTATGATTTTCGCATATTTCCAATTTTGGGGATAAACGCTCTTAGTGATAATATTATTGAAGATGTACGTGATATAGGGTAGCATTAGCGGAATAATAGCTTTCAGAAATTTTGGATGAATGTTGTCAACCCCAACTGCATTTGATTTAATCGCGAGACAACTACATAGAACATCCGATTGATTTACACAGTTAAAGTCAAAACAATTACCAGAAATAGTTGGACAGTGGTCATAAAAGCTTTTATTCGGACGAACATTGGGAAGATTTGTAAAGGACTCGTTTACTTTCTCTACATCTATGTCACTGGTAGCCACACACGATGATTTGCCAACACCAATTTCACGTATAGCTTTCCAAGTCTATTTGGATTAAACAGCTGATAAAAACCGGCTGGAATAATACTCTGAGTTCGCACTTTTTACACAATATTCAGTATGCAAATTGGGAATTTTGAAAGTTTTCCAACGTTTGTAAGCAAAATCTCTGCAATCAATGGCTGATTTAATTGCTACATTGAACCATGGATTTTCCTTAGCTTTTCGTTTAACGATTTTGATTGGGACGGATTTCCTAAATACATCCAACGGGTTATTTTCTAAAAAAATCCAGCTGACTATCTACTGAAGGCATGTAATAAACAGAGTCCCAGTCAATATTTGATAGCTCAGATGACATAATGTTATAGTTAATATTCTTGAAATCATGGAAGGTAACCTCATTACAAACATACTGCAATTGCAAATCAAATGCTAAAAATATTAAATCATGTTTGGAGAAGCAAGGTGCTGATAGCTGATCATATAACAGAACTTTATCAATGTTGCTGACAAAAAATATATCCAAAAAATATATTCCTTTTAAAATTAAAAAAAAAAACTTTTTCCAGATATTTTTTAGAGATAAGGTAATTTTTTTTAATAAAAAGAGGTACTCAAAAGGTAAAAATATATGGTTTTTTAATCAAAATTACTGCTAATACTTTTTAAATAAAACGTGAATTTTTTAAAATAAAAAGTACCTCTTTAATAAAAAATACTGTTTTAAGAAAGTTACTTTTTTCAAAAAGGAAATTTTTAAAAAAGTTACACAAATGTACTTTTTAAGGTATTTCTTTTAACAAATACTCTCGGTTAGTTTGCCATGGGGCAACACCATTCCGCTCGTCCAATTGATCTGAAAATTGGCCCATAGTCTTGTTGTGACTATAGATTGCTTTTGGAGTAGCCACACAGAACCACGCATAGGCACGCATAGTCGTGGAGATATTAAAACCTCACTTCCGCTCATCTGATCGATCTGAAACTTTGTCCAAAGATTAATTTTATGTAAGATAGTCAAACACAGTCGCGTGTAGTCACGCACAGTCACGTAGTGATTTAAACCAAGATTGATAGAATACAAGATTACGCCATCCCGCGGACACTATTAAAATTTTCTACGCCGCACAAAAATCATATTTTTTTTGTTACCGATTTTAAAGTTATGTTATTCATTTGAAAGTAAATACTAGTGAACCTCGGGAGCCAAAAAATTGCTACTCTATCTCAACTATATCACAGCGAACAGGGTCTTCGAAAATGGGCTTTCTCAGTATTTTGCTAAAATTAAAAATTTCTTTGTAAATTTTTATTTTTGAATGACTGTCACTTTTTTGATTTAAAAGATTTTGAAGTGAAATAAATTCTGTATAATTTTGTGGCTTCCATACTATTAACGTTAAAAATGCAAAATCACTGAGTCATTCCGAAAATAAAAAAAAAAATTTTTTAAAAAAGGTCCAAATTTTCCAAAAATCTCCTACTTAAGAGAGCATAACTCCTGCCAGTCAAAAGCAGTCAAAAAAAATCTTGCACTCTTCTATAGTCCGAACCCTCCCCTATTCTACTATACTCCATTATACCCCCGCCAGTTTCCGCCCGTGTGCACCAGAACAATTTTTCTGACCCATGGTTAGATATTTTCATGCAAAATTTATGAATACAAAAGTTGTCCACTATGTGGTTAGGATATATTAAGTTTGAGGTGATGTTTGTAACTGCCAAAATATTGGACCTTTATCCATCTTTTATTATACGGATCGACTTAAAAACACTTTCTGAGTCGATTAAACGATGTCCGTCCGTCCGTCTGAGTGTTATGAATATAAAAGTTGGTCGTACCGGTACACCGCGGTGTATTTTTTGCGTGTCGGTAGAGCTGTCAGGAGTTGTTATATACTTATAAAAAAGGGTTGAGATATAATGCGCTTAATTTTTCAGATATATTAATAGTCTGAATTAGAGTTATATAGTTTAAATACCTGACAGAATGGGAAACAATTTAAATAACAGGTAAATGGTAAAAAAAAACTATTGCGACATAGCCCTTTAAGATATGAGCAGGTATGCTTCACCTTTTAAAAGGGGTTAGGGTGTCGGTTTTTTATGCTTCTAATAGTGTTAATAAAAGATAAAAATTTTTATTTTACATAATTGCAAGAAAGAGTGTTTATAATAATATTTTCACAATTATTATTCATTACAATTTGATCTGGCAGATATTTATTTTCAACGAAATGATGTAGACGATGCAATTTTGCACATAGTGAGCAACGACTTCTTTAAGAATTGTAACCTATTTAGAAGACACTGAAATGCACAAAGGCAAAATTACTAATTTTGCATCGAATTTGAAAAGACGGTACATTGAATGCTCTCATAGCAAGGCAAAGATGTACAAACGTTACCAAGACTGGTTAATAAAGGAACTTATTTTTGAGAGTGCATCTGCAACTGCCAACGAAAGTGGAAAAAAACGTCGACCAGCGAAACCAATTGACAGGTGTAGCGAAAGATCTCTAAGGCGCAAGCTGGAGAATATCAATGAATGAAATTTCTCAAAGAATTATTAAGGATCCATTTTTGCACCAAATTCAACCAACCCAAAATGAAACAAGTAAGAAAATTATAGTCGGTCTAGACCGACTATACGATACCCTATACCATGCGTTTAGAAACCCTATCTCTTAGGCCCAACTAACTGGACATAGAAAATAAGCAAAAACCAAATTTGAGTGGGATTTTTATTAATTTTTTTGGCTGCAGATATCAAAAAGTTCATATCGGATTCTATATCTATATGGCTACTAGGTCTAAAAATGGACCGATCCTGATCATGTTTGGTAAAGTCTTTTGTATTTTGCAAATATATATATACAAACAAAATTTGAGAAGAATTAGTGAAATATTTTTGTTTTTTAATAGATTTAAGTGAAGATCGGGAAGCAGCTCTATATGGGGCCAAAGGGATCATTTTTGGACTACTCATTAGTGGATGTAATGAACGCATACAAACCCAATTTGAGTAAGATCTATATGACAATTTGGATCTTATAGCAATTTATGTCGATTTCATATGGCTAATTTGTATGGGGGCTAGGTCTGAACATGGACCGATTCTCACCAATTTCAATAGCGTTCATCCCATGGCCGATAAAAGCTTACACATTAAATTTCATCAAAATATATTCATATTTGCGACCTGCAGTTTGATTACAAGCTTTACATGGACACACAGACGGACGGACACTGTTAAATCAACTCAAAAAGTGATTCTGATTCGATCGGTATAATTAAAGATGGGTCTAGGTCAAATATTTTTGCTTGTTACACACAGCAGCAAAAAGTCATTATACCCAAACCACATAGTGGTATAGGGTATAAAAAATAAAATTGAAATAATTGAAAAAATAGTAGAAGCGAGCCAAAGGCGCACAAAGAGGATTTTGAAAAGCATTCCTACACCAATTTAAGAAAAGAAATTTACGCCGGAAGAAGCGTTTGCCCTATTTTTGGATTTGAAATTGACAAAAAATCAATATACGGAATTGCGGAAGCGAACCAATCAAAAGAATTGTGGAATTTTTCCAGAGTATCGAGATTTAGTTTCTGCCAAAAAAGAAATGCTTACCTTCACAATCTGCTATTAGTGTCACTTCAACATCAACAGAAATAAAATTGCAAGATCTCCTTGAACATACTGCAGATCGATTGCTAAATACGCTTGATACTGATCATTTAAAAAAAATTGGTAATGGCAGCATTACTTTAATTTCTAAATGGGGATGTGATGGATCCTCTGGTCAGAAACAATACAAGCAATTTAATGCCGAAAATTCATCAGATGCTAATTTATTTATGGTATCTTTCGTTCCATTGCGCTTAACAAACAGGTAAAGCGTCTTAGAGCCGTGAACTAGTAGAGCAACAGAAATTGATATATGGAAAAAAGAAATTCCTTCTTCAACAAAGTATTGCAGACCAATAAAATTTGCATTCAAAAAGGAAACCAAAGATGTCATAACTGAAGAAGTTCAAAAAATAAAAAATCAAATTAAGGAACTTCAACCAGTAATATTTAAATTTGATGACCAAGACATTGAAGTACATTTTAAAATGTGTCTCACAAAGATTGATGGAAAAGTTGCACAAGCTTTAACTGGAACAAAGTCAACGTCAAGCTGCATTATATGCCAAAAGACATCAAGTCAATTAAGCCAACCCTCACCAGAAGACGATAGTTTTAAGGAAGCCTACGAGTTTGGAATGTCCCCTCTTCATGCTAGAATACGTTTCATGGAGCATATTCTGAAATTGAGCTATGATTTGGAGTTTGGTCCGTTAGGCGAAACAGTGAGAAAAACCAAAGAAAATGAAGAAAAAGGAAAGCAAAAAAAAAACAAATTCAACAAAAATATCTACAGCTAGGCCTCGTAATCGACCAACCAAAACAAGGGGAAGGAAACACAAATGATGGAAATACTGCATGGAAATTTTTTTCCGATCCGGAAACTGCAGCATCTATCACAGGTGTAGATCATGAATTAATAAGACGATTCAAAATCATATTACAAGTTCTAGCATGCAGCAAAAAGATAAATGCAAAAAAATTTGGAGAGTACGCCAATAAAACAGCTATACTTTATAATGACAAATACTCCTGGAGATATATGTCATCCACAGTTCATAAAATTTTGTACCATGGGGAACAAATAATTCAAAACAATATGCTACCAATAGGAGATCTATCTGAAGAAGCACAAGAAAAAAGGAACAAAGACTTCACAAAGTCGAGCACAACACAAGGAAAATGTCCAGATGTTGTACTAATGAAGACCTTATCACTATTTTGTTGTGCACTTCAGATCCATATATGTCCAACATTCATCAAAAATGGAAAACTACCTCTATTGACTTAGACGAAGAAGCTAAACAACTTCTAGAAGATGAAAATCAAGGCTATTTAGAAGAAATTTTTACTAAAATTGGTTGATTTAAAGTACTTTTTCATTACATTAACAATAAGTTACACTTTTTTTTTATATAGTTAAAAAATTTTCTTGATTTAAAAATTTATATATTTTGTAAATTTACAATAAAAATTGTTATATTTCATAAATTTACCATAAAAATTGATACAGAAATATTTAAAAAGACAATAAAAAAAAATTTAACTAAAGCAAAAACATACGAGTTTTTCATTGAAACTTCTCTATCTTGAACCAATATAAGGTGACTTTTACGTTCGCTGCTTAATAAATTATATTTTAACTCGGGATCTTTCAAAAAAAAAAAAAAAAAAAGGACCTTTGGCCCTTGTGCACATTAGGACTAAAAAGTTTACGGGGGCCAAATTTTGGCATTTTCTGAAAAAATTAACTTAAAAAATTTTTAAAAATTATTAGTTGTAAAATTAACAGAAAAAATAAGACATTATATTAAAAAAAACCTTTTTTACCTTTTAACACTTCACTTTTGTACTAAAATTCAACTACAAATGAAAATGTATTTTAAACCCTCCGTAAATTTTTTTATTTTCGGTCGAGAATTACGTTTTATAGCAAAACTTAAAGGCATAAAGTCACACCTACCAAACAAAAAAAACCGCATATCAAAATTCCAATCCAATCAAAAGTTATAGATTTTTAACCGCCTTCTCGTCAAATGGTCCACTGTTGGTCGACTCAATGTGACAACGACTTCAAAGTGACGACGACAACAACTTACATAATAGGGGTGAATAATTTTTTAAATCGTTTATTCACTTTCGTGCTATATTGGTTTAGCTAACATAAGAAATGTCTGCCACTAAATCCTCGAGATTAATGAGAAGCTCACCAGGAACATTGGCTAATTGGGAATCAAATTGAACGTTTTTGTCCCGCAAGGCTTCCACCAAAATGGGATGTGCTTAAACTGTTCAATTTTTATCACTTGGGAAAAAAGAGAACTGAAACGATTAGTATTCGAGAAACGGCAAATGCAGTGACCTAGATTTGGGAACGAGCAAGACTTCCTACTCAAAGAATTGATTCGATCGTAAGAATAATTCGTACGCTTTTTGGTCAATATAACATTTTGAAGAAGAGTCGGAAAAACAATCTCAACAGCAGTCGGGCAAAAGAAGTCATGTTCAAAGCAGATTTAAATAAAATATTAGACGTAGCCACAAAAGATGCATTGAGCAAAATCAAGAATGAGGGGGACAAATTGTTTTTTATAATGCAGAGGGAAAATAATATGAGTTGCAGCATGGTGGGAATAGACAAAAAGTCAAAGGAGAAAGAAGGTCGCAAGCGAAAGAAAGAAGTGGAATTAGGGGCAAGGAAATAGTGTAACACTGAAAGTCACAGAGCTATTAAAGAAGTGGCTGGATTATCTACGCTGAAGGATTATGGTGAAATTTCCGACAGTATTCATCGTACGAAGAAGTTAAGTTTCGCGAAAAAATACAACTAAACCAATAAAAACAAGTAAGAAAATTATAGTCGGTCTAGACCGACAATACGATACCCCATACCATGCGTTTAGAGACCCTATCTCTCAGGCCCAACTAACTGGATATAGAAAATAAGCTTAAACCAAATTTGAGTGGGATTTTTATTCTTTTTTCGGCTGCAGATATGAAAAAGTTCATACCGGATGCTATATCTATATGGGGACTAGGCCCAAAAATGAAGCGATCCTGACCATGTTTGGTAAGGTCTCTTGTATTTTGCAAAAATATATACAAACAAAATTTGAGAAGAATCAGTGCAATATTTTTGTTTTTTGATAGATTTAAGATCGGGAATCAGCTTTATATGGGGCCTATAACTAAGAGTTGTCCAATAGGGATCATTTTTGGACTAATGATTAATGGATGTAATATATACATACAAACAAAATTTGACTAAGATTTGTGTGATAATCTGGATCTTATGGCAATATATGTTGATTTCATAGGGTTCATTTGTATGGGGGCTAGGTCTGAACATGGACCGATTCTTACCAATTTCAACAGCGTTCATCCCATGGACGATAAAAGCTTATATACCAAATTTCATCAAAATATATTCATATATGCGACCTGCAGTTTAATTACAAGGTTTACATAGACACACAGACGGACGGACGGACGGACGTAGGTCAAATATTTTTGGTTGTTACAAACAGCAGCACAAAGTCATTATACCCAAACCACATAGTGGTATAGGGTATAATGAAATCTGTTTTTACAAACGACTTTGTTGAAGCTATCAACCGTATAAATCTTTCTGATTGGAATACCATGTATGTTGTTGGAGCTGCAGTTCAAGCGTTAGGTATACCTGTATCCGCAATTGCCTTATCACGTACCACAATACAACGAAAAACGATATCCTAAAAAAGATATCAGAAGCTGATAAGGACTCATTCTCTTTACAATATCCAGTCGTATTACACTGGGACAGCAAATTATTGCCCGATATTTCTGGACTATGCTTTCACAACCGCCTCCAATACCGGTTTAAAGCCAGGTGCATGTACTGGAATTGAAAAAGGATTAAATAAAGAACTAATGTGGATTGCTTGTCACCATTCATCGCGACCTCTAAATATTGGCCCATTAAGCCAATTTTTGGTATACACATATATTTTAGTAAAAGAAACAAAATCAAGCTTGTGGACTATACTTTTACTTTTCCATACAGGTATATAGTATAAGTATAGGGCCACCCTATTGTACATGCTTTTTGCTTTAAAATTTCAAACGAACTGTCATTTTTGGTCCCTGGCAAAAAGTATCATCTTCTTCAAGTGTTTCGTAGCTGAATTAGAGATCCGAAAGCATTGCGTTGAATCATGCTACCGCACTAATCGAACTTTATAAAATGCCATACAGAGATCTTCATGCAAAATTCGCCTCAAAGAAGTGCATCTAATGTTCAATTCCTGAGAACAATGACGAGTTGAGGTGCTTGATTATTCTTGGTTGTACTCTGGACAACAGCGGCAATGTTTTCGTAGTATGCACAATACGAGTACGGGAACGTGCTGTTTTATCGAATTACGATCCAGTTTCGCGCACACGTTTCACATATTGCTTACTTTTTTCCGAATTTTTAACATATTTTCAAACACTTCCGGTAGAAGATTCCCCACCTTGGAAATAAGTTTCAACTATTTCACAACTCTATTCAAGCGGAAATTGACTTATTTCGTTAACCGCATATACCGTACGCATATGACATCAGTGTTGCCATATTCAGAATCGCCCATAGTTCAAAATGCAGACACTAATGGAACCACCCTATATATTAATTGTTATCGAAATCTTTATAAATACTTAAACTTAAGTTTACATTTTATTTTATATTTGTTGCGTTCTTTGGAAGTCTGGAGCCTTCCTATATCGTAATGCCACCACCAATGACAATCTTATAAATATGTCATAATCTTTCTGCATATTTCGAATCTAAAATATTTTTGCATTTTTTTATTGCGATTATGACGATAGCGATGATGCCGAAGATGTCAACTTAAACGCAACACTTATTGCATATGCAAATACCAGCTGCCTTAGATGCGGCACATTGAAGTAGTTAGGATTGTAAAGCATCAACTGCTGGTATTAAATAATATATGTTTGTAAAGACATACATTTACTTATTTACTCATAGTAGAACCTAACAATATAAGATGTTTTATTCAGATTAAACATATTGTGGAAATTATGAAAATAACTATTGACTTATTTTTACATGTAAGTCTTCACTGTGTTTGACAGAGTACAAAGCAAATGAATTGCAAATGAATTTCATAAATATTTAAATTTATCGTATTTTGGTCTATGAGCACCATATTTTCTTTGTACACAAACACATTTAAATGTAACAGATTTGTCTTTGTAGTCCTCTCTAAATGTTAAGTTGCAATAATAACGTGTCAAACTTGTAAATGTAAATCTCTTTATGAAACTATTAATATAGCAGACGTCATTCATGAATGTTTTAAAGGATTAAACTTTAAATAGAAAAGCCTTTAAGTTTGGAAAAGTTATTATTGAGTGTTTATGGAAGATTTAATCACTACAGTTTTTGATATAATATTGAGAGCGTGTCTTTATAAGGAAACTATAGACCAATGTAAACCTTTTTGGCTGAAAATGGCATTTATGAGAATTAGCAGTTGTCACAATAATTAGTAGCAACTGCATCTAATGCCGAAAAAATCTAGTTTTATATGAGACTTTTTTAAATAGAAATATTTTGAAAAAAAAATTTTATTTGTGGTTAAGTCACAATAATGAGTTTTTCGTAAAAAAAATTTTTTTCAAAAAAATTAAAATCACTTTTTACCTTAAATATTTAATAAAAAAAATGTATCGCCTTCAAAACAATTTAAAAATGTTGTCTTACTTATTGAAGTAACTGTTTGTCATATTTGTGTTCAAGTAATTGTATGTTAATGGAAAATATTCAAATCTGCTGGCTGTTACTAATGTGGTTCATTTTGTTTTTGCTTTGTACTATTGTGTCTTGCATACCATCACTTTTATTTTCCATATTTAAATTGTATTATTATATTTTGTTTAACGTTTTTAGAACAGATTAAAAACTCACATTAAATACCACTGCATAGGTTGCCTGTAACGCGTTGCTAGTAAACAATAACTTTGACGACGTGGTAATCAGCTATTACTCGATTTTTAGAAAAAGATAGTACACAGTCATTTAGTTTAAGGTTTTTATTTTTATCAAATTGTAACAAAAAAATCTTTTTGCTTGAAAGTGCAACAAATGACTTTTCGTCACAAAAATGGGTCAAATTACCCATAGTGCATCTGTGCAGACCCCAGCAAATTTGTTAGTGTCTACAATAGATAGAAGTTTTTCGCTGACAACATCGAACAACAACTTACCTGTTACATTTGCGTGAAACGTTACAAGAGAAAACATTGACTCAAAAACATTGTAATCTTTATCTACGCAGCGAATACAACTTACGAGTTGGCATCGATCATTAATGTCAGTGCTTTCATCTGCCCTGTCTGACAATATCCAAGCTTATTAAGCCTAAAATCTCAATTTTGAATTCTTGATCTGACTTCGTTTCTTTGCTTTCTTCTCCTAACAACCATCCTTTTAATTTTACTAAAAAAAAATTTATTTCTATTAAACGGCTCTTCTCTTTCCTCATCAATAAATTTATTCATATTACTATGAAAAGAATAATAATGTCTTTTAATAACATATTCTCTATATTCCTTAAATGTTTTATAGCATAAAAGGCATTGGATGTTACCAAAATCATTTTTTATCATATAATATTTTTGGAATGTCATCATTTATTTCTGGCTGTGTATCTGAAAAAAATCGCAATACATCTGCTAAGCATGTGCACTCGTCGCTGTCTCATTGACGACTAAATGAAAGAGCATAAGAATATGTGTGAACTAGTAAAAGCAAAAAAACGATATATTTGAAATTATGGGCTCGATATAAAGATTTTAGAGCTTTTTATTTAACAGCCCCGTAGATATGGACAATAAATACTGTATATGAAATTTTAAGTCAAAAATCTTCAGAGGAATAGATCCTAGAGAAGGACGAAAAAACAATATGTAAATAACACTTAAAGTGTGTGCAGATAAAACAACCTATGTCGACAAACGTCGTTTTCTTTAAAAAAGAAAACTACCAATGCAACCATCCATGTAGACATAAGTTGTATTTGCTTGAAAAATAGATTTTTTGTGCGTCAACAAAAAGTTAACGGGACTTAGGATGAAAATCAAGGTTCAGTAAATACACACATGAAACACACAATGTTCTGTTCAAAAGCAGCCAACACATACATATCTTTATTTTCATATCAATTATGTGCGTTTCTAAATTTTCTACGGTGCCCAACACAATCATGACTGTGTTCGTTTTAATATTTCGTTATTTACACGAACATTTTTGTATCACGTACTTTTTGTTTCGATCACACATAAACCACACATATTGCAGTGTTGCTTTATTTGAAGTTCGTGTTCTGGTACGTGTACTGAAAAAAAAAAACAGAACATGTACAATAAACAGGTTCGAGTTCAGTTATATTTTAAGTCGTGTTGTGGCTCGTGTACTAAGAAAAAACAGAACATGTATAATAAACAGGTTCGAGTTCAGTTATATTTTAAGTCGTTTTCTGGCTCGTGTACTAAGAAAAAATAGAACATGTACAATAAACAGTTTCGAGTTCAGTTATAATTTAAATTCGTGTTCTGGCTGTGAACTGCTAAAAATTGAAATATCAATTCGCGATCTGATACACCCCGATAAAAACGACAACAATTGTTTCAACCAAATTTATTAAAATTTTATTGACCCTTTTTTATGACTTACGTTGCAAATTGTTTACAATGTAAAATATTTTAAAATTTTATTGGCCATTTTTTCCTGATTTACGTTGAAATTATTTACAATTGTTTTTATTGATTGTTTTTTAATAAAAGATGGTAATAAAATATTTAAGACACAAAAACTATTTAGCATCATAAAAGTTACACTTGTTCGTTGTTAGGTTCTTTTACATTACCCACCCCCTATTTTCGCAACCAATTAGTGTCATAGACGAAAAACCCAGGATCTTTTGCAAACATTTTTTTTTTTTTGGTAACAAATAACTTTAGACACAAACAAATTTTGCATCATAAAAAACACAATCACCACCCTTAATTTGCGAAACAATTAGTGTCAATGCCCCATCCTTTTCTCAATGATTTTTTGTGATGTTTTGCGTAAAAACTCAATGAGTGTCAATAAAAAAAAAAAAAAACCCAAAAAAATATTTTCATATTTTACTGTCCCTTTTTTATGACTTACGTTACAATTGCTTGCAAGTGTTACAATTTCACGCAATTGATTTTGCAATAAATAGCGAGTGCGTGCGTCATTTATTCATTAAAAATGGTTCAGTTTTCATTAGATCGTGATCTATAAGTGTACTGTGTTATTGTGTCAATTGCAAATATTTTGTGAAAATTAAAAAAATTTGAAAGCAATAACAGAAATAAGTTTTGCTATAAAAAATACGCAACTTTTAATAGCGAAACGAAAAGACGTGTATCTAATTGAAACCTGCAAGAAAGATTTAAGTGCAGTGTGCAGTTTTTGTGTCTTAAGTATTTTATTACCATCTTTTATTAAAATAAAAACCAGTCAATAAAAACAATTGTAAATAATTTCAACGTAAAGCACCAAAAATGGCCAATAAAATTTTAAAATATTTGACAATTGTAAACAACTTGCAACGTAAGTCATAAAAAAGGGTTGATAAAATTTTAATAAATTTGGTTGAAACAATTGTTGTCGTTTTTATCGGGGTGTATCAGATCGCGAATTGATGTTTCAATTTTTCGCAGTACAAGAACCAGAACACGAATTTAAAATATAACTGAACTCGAACCAGTTTATTGCACATGTTCTATTTTTTCTTAGTACACGAGCCAGAACACGACTTAAAATATAACTGAACTCGAACCTGTTTATTGTACATGTTCTGTTTTTTCTTAGTACACGAGCCAGAACACGACTTAAAATATAACTGAACTCGAACCCGTTTATTGTACATGTTCTGTTTTTTCTTAGTACACGAGCCACAACACGACTTAAAATATAACTGAACTCGAACCTATTTATTGTACATGTTCTGTTTTTTTTTTCAGTACACGTACCAGAACACGAACTTCAAATAAAGCAACACTCAAATCTGTGTGGTTTATATGTGATCGAAACAAAAAGTACGTGATAGAAACATGTTCGTGTAAATAACGAAATATTAAAACGAACACAGTCATGATTATGTTGGGCACCGTAGAAAATTTAGAAACGCACATAATTGATATGAAAATAAAAATATGTGTGTGTTGGCCTAAGTTATGTTTGTTTACATATATGTACGAGTTTTTTATTCAGTGTGTGTTTTTTTCTGAACTCTGATGAAAATATAACAACGTATCAAGAATAATAGTGACAAAAAATAACAGAAATAAACACACTAGTTTTTACAAATGATTATAAACTGAAAACTAATCGAAAATTATTTTGCATTTTTTTTTCATTAATAGCAACGTATGTGTCGTTTTCTGAGAAAATAATTTGTCAGCGATCAAACGTAGGTTGACATACGTCGTTGTTGCTGCAAATTAATTTAATAAACATTTCAGTTACGTCGTTATATAAAGAAAAAACTCAGAAATGGTCAATATTTTTTTAAAAAAATTTAACACGTTAAAAATTAATATATTTGGCATTGTTAACTCAAAACTGACAAAAATGGACATACGCAGTTATTCCAGAAAATCACAGAATTGTGCTATGAAATGGACAGCTATGGTTTATACACTATGTGTATTTTCCATATTGCACCTGTAACTCTAAAGTGAGTCAACTCAAAATTTTTCAATTTTCACTTTTTGCAAGAAAACGATACACAGTGGTCATATCCATCCACTGTAAAAATCTTTCATCGATTTTTCTAGTCTTTCGCAAAAAAAAAAAATACAGTTGTAACCCTCTTTGTGTGAATCCACTAAAAAGACCTATTTCGAGTTCCACCCAAAATACTTCTTATTTTTGATGATCACTGAAAGAATCGCAAAAACAACTACTGTTGTATACTTATTATTCGCAATTCTTTACAACGAAACAACTGTTTTTAAATTTTATAGTAAATATTAAAAAAAAACGTTTTTTTTTTCCTCTACTGAAAAGTTGTAAATTTTGAGTTGACTCACTCTAGAGGTACAAGTGCGTTATTTAAATTCAATTTTACGATCACCAACTAAAATGGTCGTAAGGTCCAGATTATCATAGATATATATCGATAAATGTTGGTGTCTGTTATACAAACTAATCAGCACTCTAAAAACTAACCTTATGGGGCCATCTTTGGACATACACCCAACATAAAGCTAACACCCTGTCTTCACCCAAATCGCAATTTTTTTTTTTAAATTTGGTTTATATACATTTTAGAGAAAAGTCGGTCACTTATAGTCATAATTGGTTCACTTTGTCACTTAGTCCCCATAAAAAAATAGTATCAGATATGAACTTTTATATCTGTACGCCACAAACTAATAACAATACAAATAAAATTTACTTCTTACTTGAGCAAAGAAGGATTCAAAACCCTGTCTTGAAACGATTTTGCACCTTACAAAATTTTACTCCAGTGTAATTTGCAATGTATGTTACAGAGATAATATTTTCGATTTAAAATATTAATGCTTTTGCATTTTTTTTAAACTCAATATTACTGAAATTTAATTTCGACCCTGAAGGAGGGGTAAACAATATTCGCAGCAGTTAAATTTAATACTTATATTTACTCCTTCCTGTATACTTTAATCTATTTTAGAAATATGACCTAATTTTCATTTCCAGTTGTTAAGCTTTAAGTATCTTTATCCTTATTTGCTTTGTAGGCTGCTCATATCAAAGTATGTGTGTGTGTTGGAAGTTGGCATATGTGCAATTTATGTAAATACTTGGATTTGGTCATAAGATAAATAACTTGCTAAAACAGGTGTATATATGCAGTAACAGCACCAATTAAGGTTACACCTGCACAAGCATAGAAGTTATAAGGAAATTAGAGGAAGAAGAAATGTAACAATCCTTTTTTTTTTAACAGAATTGGTGAATTATTTTTAAAAAATTTTTTTTTGTAAAAAAATGAAAATCGTTCTATGTAAAATATATTTAAAAATATATTCATGATCAAATTCGGCTTGAACTAATAACTCAAAGGGCATAGAGCAGTATTTTGTATTTCAGTATTTTTAATGTTTTTTGTTTATCGACAAAATTAAAATATCCCTGAAGATGACTGGCGACGTTAACGTTATTTTAGCTTCTTGGTAAAATTAAAAAAAAAAAAAAAAATTGTTTCAAAAAAATTAAAATCACTTATTTACCTTAAATATTTTTGGAAATAATTATTTATTATTAATTTTTATTAATGAAAATCCTAATGTAACAAGATTTAAAATCTTATAAAACAACATTATTCATAACAAATTAATTTTCAATAAGAATAATGTATGTAAGTTTAAATTATAATTAAAATTAGAAGAATAATATAAAATAAAATATAATTAAGAATATATAAAAAATAAAATAATAATGTAAAAATAAAGTGTAAAAATATCCTGCACAGCAGGTAAAAATTATATAGAAATTAAAATTAAATTAACTAAAGAAATTAAAATGAACTATTAAAAATCAATTGAGAAAAAGTTTAAATAGTTCTTTCTTAAATGATGTTGTATTTGATATTTTGTGAAGTTGATTATTTAAAGTATGTAACGGGTTCCAAAGACGTATGCCATTTACAAAAAAGTGTCTTTCGGATATTAGTCTATTGTACAATATTGGTACAAGACAGTTATTACGATTAGATCTTGTAAATAGTAATCGCTCGAAAAGGTAAACGGGTTCCTTAGTGAAAATAATTTTATGAACCATAAGTAAAGTTCTAAATTTAAGATAGTCTTCAAATGAAATGCCATAAATTTGATTCAGAAAAGCGGAGATACTATCATATTTGCGTAAACCGTAAACATATCTAACTACACTTTTAAAGACGAGTGTAAGTTTACCCATGTCTGCACTATCACAACCTGAGAACAATTCACAACCATATAAAAGCGTAGGTAAGATAAACGATTTTGCAAGAACAAATCTAATTTTCTGCGGTGTGAAGTACTGAGAAGACCAAAGACTACGGAGAATACTATAAACTTTTCCAGAAGCTTTGTTAATTTGATCATTCCACGTTAGGGTATTATTAAAAATCATTCCAAGGTTTTTGGCATTCGCAACGTAGGCGATATCCACTCCATTAATACTACCTTTCGGAAGACATGTGGTATCATATATCTTTTTAAAAAATAACAAGGCACTGAGATTTTTTCGGATTTAAGGTAAGACAATTCAACCTAGCCCATTCAAATACGTGGTTGAGTTCAGTATTCAGGTTCTGTACACAATTTTCCACATCTCGTACGTTACATGATGTGTATAACTGAGCGTCATCAGCGTACATGTGCATTTGGCATGAATTAATTACGCGTAGTAGATCATTTATTTAAATAGAAAACAAAAGAGGGCCAAGTATAGACCCATGCGGAACACCCCTACTTAAAGACGCAGAGGTAGACGACTTGTCTTTAGAGACAACTACTTGCTCTCTATTCCGAAGGTAAGAGCTAATCAATTTAGAGGAGGTTTCAGAATAACCAAAAATATGTTTAAGCTTTATAAGGAAGATCTTCCGATACATCAATTAAAGTAGTGATACACCCTCTTTTCCTGCGAAAACCAGATTGCTTAGATCAGTGCTTCTCAAACTTTTTCATATTGCGGCTCCCTAAATTCCGAAACAAAAGTTTCATTCCCCCCCCCCCCTAATTTCAATCAATTCTTCTTGAGCTACCCAAGAAATATTATCATATTTCAATGTTTTAGCAAATGGCATCCTTATCCAGTCGTATTTTCATTCCTCGTTCATGTTTGGGAAATATTTAGCAAAAAATCTTTTAGATTCATCAATATGATTCAGTATTGTTTTTTTAATTGAATTTGATATTGATATTTCATTGGTTCAAACAAACTCATTCAGACATGGGAACATTTCCATATTTCCTTCGTTAATAGAGTTTGACCATGAACAAAGTTTTTGTTGAAAATAGTTTTGTATTCAAAACTAAAATATTGGTTTCTTTTCCCTGCAGAGAAAGATTTAAATCATTTATTTTAGCAAAAAAAATCTGTTAAATATGAAGCTAAACACATCCAACTTTCATCACTAAAGTGCGTAGCAAGATCTGGTTTTTTATCTAAAAGAAATAATCGTAACTCATCTTTAAGTTCTAAAATTCTATTTAAAACTTTTCCACGTGAAAGCCACCTTACTTCAGTATGATATAACAAAACCTCATGCACTGATCTCATCTCCTTACATAAAATATTAAACAATCTCGAGTTTACAGCACGATTTTTTGCAAAATTAACAATAGTTGTAATGTCACTCAAAATTTCACTGAGTTCGGAACACATTCGTCGAAAAACTAAATGTTCTCTGTGTATTACGCAGTGAATATGTTGGGCATCTGGTGATACTTTTTGTACTTCTGCTTTGAATCCAGAAATTCCCCCAGTCATCGCTGCTGCACCATCTGTACACACTCTTACACATTTTGACCATTCAAGTTTATTCTCTGAAAACAACTTATATACTTTTACAAAAATATCAATACCTCTTGTTGAAGTTAATAGCTCCCTACAAAAAAGTTAATCGTCATGAATTTGGAAGTTATACTGATATCCTACAAAAACCATTAACTGCGCGTAATTTGTTATATCAGTAGATTCATCAATTTGTATCGCGAAGAAGTTGCTCTGTTTAATACGAGATATTAATTGGGTTTTAATATTATATCCCATGCTATCAATTCTTCTTTTCATAGTATCGTTTGAGATAGGAATAGACTTCAAAGGATTAGCAATTTTTTTACTGTATATAGTTTCACAAATTTTAATTGCTGCTGGCAATATAAGATCTTTTCCTATCGTATAAGGTTTTTTGTTTTCTGCAATTAATAGGACAACTTCGAAAGATGCTTTTAGCGGGTCATCATTAAGTTTTGTATATTTTGTAAAAGAACCAGTTTGTTCCTTTTTATCTGCTGCCTTTCTTTGAAAAAATTCAAGTGGCTTACTTTGATATTCTGGGTGCAAAGTAGTTAAATGACGCAGTAGTTTTCCTGGCCTCATACTATCGTTTGATAGTTGGGTGAAACAAATTACACACATAGGTCTTTCTTGATTATTAAATGTTGACGAAATAAATCCATATTTCAAATAATCAGTATTATATTTACGATTTTTCAATTGAGGTGTATTATCTGCGGCGACTTTTCTCTTATTACCAGTTGTTAATCTCGATATTGAAGTAGAAGTTCCTGGTAAAGATGATAATTCTACTGGTTCTTGTAGATGTTCAGATGTAAGTTCTATTAATTCATGTACACTTTCATAATTTTCTCGCTCTTTAGGTATTTTATTAGCCATTTTTAAACCCGTACTAAAATCGTTAAAATTTTAAGAAAATAATAGTTAAATTTATCACCTAATTAAAAGAAATAATAATAATTTCCTTGAATATAGAAAGAAATATAATTATTTTATAATAGTTAATTATTACTTTTTTTGCTTTAATATATTCACTTTTTTAACTTTTTTAATATTACATAAAAAAAAAAACTACAAAAATCGTCAGTGTTGAAAGCACATCACTAAATGAAGATAAAATTTAAAAATGAGCTTCTTTTTGCAAACTAACTAAGCCTACTGCGGAAATAAATTTTTCAATTTAATAAAATTCTAGGAAGTTAAAAAATATGCTTCTGTGTAGCTAAGCCTACTACGGCTCACAGTTTGACAAGCACTGGCTTAGATGATAAAAGATTATTATTGGATATATGTTCATTCATTTGTTTGCTCATAATTTTTTCGAAAACTTTCGAAAGAAAAGGAAGTACGGAAATTGGCCTGTATTCTTTTTTAGATTTCGGCAAGGGAATTACTTTTGCCCATTTCCACAAATCAGGGAAAATAGATTTTGTAAAAATAGTGTTAAAAATATGAGTGATATAGGGTAAAACCTGTGGTAAAATAGCTTTAATAAATATTGGATTCATACTGTCTAGACCAATAGAATTTGACTTTATGGAAATAAAATCTTCCAGAACATCCTCCTGGTTAACGCAGGAAAAACTAAATAAAGAATCCAGATTGCAATCTGGTAGATTTGCATAAGAGTCAGAATGAAGAGGAGTTGAGTTATTTGATGTAAATTGTCTATTCAATTCATTTAGTTCAAAATATTTAATAAAAAAAATGTATCGCCTTCAAAACAACTTAAAGATGTTGTCTTACTTATTGCAGTAACTGTTTGTCAAATTTGTGTTCAAGTAATTGTATATGAATGGAAAATATTCAAATCTGCTGGCTATTACTAATGTGGTTCATTTTGGTTTTGCTTTGTACTTTTGTGTCTAAAAACAAACGTTGATACATGACATACACACAAATGAACTACCATACAAATGTACTTTGGCAACATAAGTAAAGTATATGTTGCTTGTGTGTATGAATCGGTATTTGTTTGGGCTTTTAAGTATAGACATTTATCATAATCTTTTGAAGAAATGCAGGAAAAAAGGCCAAACAAATGAATATATATGGCGCTGTAACACAAAATGGACATAGCGGGAACAGTGATAGGGAAAAGATTAAAAGTTATTAATATTTAGAGCATATCTCGGGGAAGGCTCAAAAATTTAACATGTTAAAACTTTTCTAAGGATAGTGAGAAATGCTCAAATTTATAGAAAAACTAGAAAAATGTTATTAAAAAGCATAACCACAATTTTATCTTCAGCCTAATTAGTTTTCAATATAATTTAAAGGCCACTAGGAAAGTTACAGTTGATGTAAATCCACAATATTGTCAACAATATTGTCGCTATATAGTCTACATTCAAATTGTGGACAAAAAGTGTACACGAGAGGTTTTTATCATTTACGAAGCATTGTCTTAAAAATTTTCCTTTTCTTAAAGAAGCATATTTTTATAACAAATTCCTCTTAAAAGAGCAGCTTTTCTAAATAAGAACCTTTATTATAAAAGTTCCTTTCAATAAATAAATATATTTTCTCAAAGAAAAACCTTACTCCCTAATAAATACCTATTTTTAACAAGTTCATATTCTTAAGGAAATAACTTTTCTTAAATAACAGGTTTTCCTACAATTAGCTTTCCTTAAAAAAGTAAATTTTCTTAAAAAGGTACTTTTCTTAAATGGTACCCTTTCTTGAAAAAGTACCGTCTCTTAAGTAATGGGTTTTTATAATAAAATAGTACTGTTTCCGAAAACAATAGCTTTTGTTAAAAAATTATATTTTTTTTTCAATAAAGGGTACTTTTCTGAAATAAGAACCATTCCTTAAAAAAATAGTTATTATTATAAAGGTACTTTTTTAAATTAAATTTTCTTAAAATTGCCATTTCTTCAATAGTACATTTTGGTAAAAATAAGTACCTTTGTTAAAAAATGTATATTGATAAGAAAAAATGCCTTTTGTAAAAAGAGCCTTTTGTTAAAAAAGCACGTTTTCTTAAAAAGTAACTTTTCTTAAAAAATTACTTTTTCTTCAGAATGTAAAAAATGTCCCCTTAAAAAGTACTTTTTCCCAAAAAAGTATCCTTGATTCAAAAAGTATTTTTTTCAAAAAAGTACCTCCTCTTAAATTAAATTTTTTTTAACTAAATTTTCTTATGAAAGTGCCCTCTCTTAAAAAGTACCTTTTCCTAAAAAAGTGCCTTTGTTAAAAAAAAGAGCGTTTTTTAAAAGTGAATTTTGCTATAAAAAAGTGTCTTTGCTTAAAAAAGTACCTATTCTTAAAAAGGCTCTTCTTAAAAAAGTTCCTTTTCTTCATAAAATACCTTTTAATAGAAAAAATACATTTTCTTAAGAAAATACCTTTTCTTAAAAAAGTACTTTTCTTTAGATTAAATTTTCTTAAAAATACCCATGCCCAAAAATATCCTTTCTTAAAAAAGTTCATTTTGTTAAAGAAAACAATCGTTTTTTGTTAAACAAAGTGTCTTTTGTTAAAAAAAAGCTACGTTTTGTTAAAAAGCACATTTTCTTCAAAATGTACACTTTTTTTAAAGTACCTTTTCTTAAGAAAATACTTTTCATAAAAAGTAAAAAAATACTTTCTTTTGTTTTCATTGTCTTTCAAAATCTTATTTTGAAAAAGTTCCCTTAAAAAATTTATCTCTTCTTGAAAAAGTAAATTCTCTTAAAAAAAATTACCATTTACCATAAAAAGTACATTTTCTAAAAAAAAATACATTTTCTTCAAAAATTATATTTTCCTAAAAAAGTACCTGTTTAAAGAATTAATTTTTTAATTAAATTTTCTTAAAATATACCATCTCTTAAAAACAACATCTTGCTGAAAAGTACATTTTGTTAAAAGAAGTACCTTTTGTTAAAAAAGTGGCTTTTGTTAAAAAAATTGGCTTTTATTAAGAAAGTACCTTTTGTTAAAAAAGTACCTTCTGTTAAAAAAGTACCTTTTGTTAAAAAAATAACTTTTGTTAGAAAAAGTACCTTTTGTTAAAAAAGTGCCTTTTGTTAAAATAGTGCGTTTTGTTACAAAATTAACTTTGGTTAAAAAAGTACCTTTTGCTAAAAAAGTTTCTTTTGTTGAAAAAGTACCCTTTGTTAAAAAAGTGCCTTTTGTTAAAAAATTGGCTTTGGTTAAGAAAGTACCTTTTGTTAAAAAAAAGTACCTTCTGTTAAAAAAGTACCTTCTGTTAAAAAAGTACCTTTTGTTAAAAAACTAACTTTTGTTAAAAAAAATACCTTTTGTTAAAAAATTACCTTTTGTTAAAAAAGGGCCTTTTTTAAAAAAAGTACATTTTCTTAAAAAGTACCTCTTCTCAAAAAATACCGTTTCTTCAATATATAACTTTCTTTTAAAAAAGTAGCCTTTATTAAAAGAATATCTTTTCTTAAAAAAGTACCTCTTCTTAAAAATACTTTTTTTAATTATTGTCTTTCAAAATCTTATTTTGAAAAAGTTCCTTTCCTTAAAAAAATTATCTCTTCTTGAAAAAGTTAATTCTCTTTAAAAAAAAGTTACCATTTACCATCAAAAGTACATTTTCTAAAAAAAATACCTTTTCTTCAAAAATTATATTTTCCTAAAAAATTACCTGTGTAAAGAATTAATTTTTTAATTAAATTTTCTTAAAATATACCATCTCTTAAAAACAACCTCTTGCTGAAAAGTACATTTTGTTAAAAGAAGTACCTTTTGTTAAAAAAGTGCCTTTTGTTAAAAAAAATTGGCTTTTGTTAAGAAAGTACCTTTTGTTAAAAAAGTACCTTCTGTTAAAAAAGTACCTTTTGTTAAAAAAATAACTTTTGTTAAAAAAAGTACCTTTTGTTAAAAAAGTGCCTTTTGTTAAAATAGTGCGTTTTGTTAAAAAATTAACTTTGGTTAAAAAAGTACCTTTTGCTAAAAAAGTTTCTTTTGTTGAAAAAGTACCCTTTGTTAAAAAAGTGTCTTTTGTTAAAAAATTGGCTTTGGTTAAGAAAGTACCTTTTGTTAAAAAAAAGTACCTTCTGTTAAAAAAGTACCTTCTGTTAAAAAAGTACCTTTTGTTAAAAAACTAACTTTTGTTAAAAAAAAGTACCTTTTGTTAAAAAATTACCTTTTGTTAAAAAGTGCCTTTTTTAAAAAAAGTACATTTTCTTAAAAAGTACCTCTTCTCAAAAAATACCGTTTCTTCAATATATAACTTTCTTTTAAAAAAGTACCCTTTATTAAAAGAATATCTTTTCTTAAAAAAGTACCTCTTCTTAAAAATACTTTTTTTAATTAAATTGCCTTTTTAAAGAACCTTTTTTTTTAAAAAAATACCTTTCTTTGTAAAAGTAACTTTTCTTAAAAATTTACTCTTTCATAAAATAGTACCTTTTCTGAAGACAGTTCATTTTCTGCAAGGAGTACCTTTTTTAAAAAAGAACCTTTTCTTAAAAATTCCATTTTCTTAAGAAACTACATTTCCTTAAAAAAGTAAAAGTAAAAAAGTAAAAAATACTTTTCTTAAGAAAAAGGCACCTTTTCTTCAAAAAGTACCTTTTATTGAAAAAGCGCATTTTCCTCAAAAAGTCAATTTTCTTTAAAACGAAAGAAGAAAGTACCTTTTCCGAAAAAATTCTTCTTCTAAGAAAAATACTTATTCGCAATAAACTTTTCTCAAAAAAGTGTCCTTTCTTAGAAAAGTGCTTCTTCTTAAAAAAAGGACTTTTTCTATAAAATGTACCTTTAAAAAAATGCCTAATCTTAGAATATAATCTTTTCTTAAAAAAATGCATTTAAAAGAAATTTTTTATAAAAAAATATGTTTTCTTAAAAAAAAACTTTTTTTTCAATGCATCTTTCCTTTAAAAAATCTTTTCTTAAAAAAGTACCTTTTATTACAACAAAAAACTTTTTTAAATAACTACTTTTTGTTAGAAAATTGCCTTTTTCAAAATAAGAGTACTTTTGCTTTTAAAAAAAATACTTTTTTAAAAAAACTTAACTTTTCGAATATAAAATAATTTTCTTAAGAACGCATTTTTTTTTTTTTAAAACGAGATATAGCTAAATAAAAATGCGCACTTTTGGTAAATGTGTAAATTGTTCTTAAAAGAAGTAAATATATTTTCTCCAAAAAGTAAATTTTCGCGAAAAAGCACATTTCTTTAAAAAGAACCCCTTGTTAAAAAATATTAAATTTTTTAAAAGTAAAAGTACATTTTCTTCAAAAATTGCCTTCTTAGAAGTTTTTGATTCTTAAAAAAATAGGTTTTCTAAAAAAGTACCATTTACTAAAAAGGAAAGTTTTTTCAAAAAAGTACATTTTCATAAAAAAGTATATTATCCTAAAAAGTACCTTTTCTTAAAAAAGTATGATTTCTTTATATAAGTACCTTTACTTCGAGAAGTAGCTTTCCTTAGTATTCTAATAAAGTACATTTTCTTTAAATAAAAGAGCCATCTTTTTAAGAAAATAACTTTTCTTATAGGAGCACTCCTTCCTAAGAAAGTAAATTTTTTGAAAATTAAAAAAATTCTTAAAAAAATTACCTTTATTTTAAAAAATAAACTTATTTTAAAAAAAGTATCTTTTTTAAAAAAGTATCTGTTTTAAAAAAGTATCTCTTTTAAGAAAGGACTATAAAAATGTAAATTTTCTTCGAAAAGCCAATTTTCTTTTAAAAAAAAAACAGCCTTTTTTAAAAAAGTATTTTTTTTAAAGACTTTTTCTTAAAACAAATATTTTCTGAAAAATTAACTCTTTTTAAAAAAATGTATTTTCTTCACACAGTAACTTTACTAAAGGAATGAATGTTTTCTGAAAACTGTATTTTCATCATTTTAATAGTACCCGTTAAAGAAGACAAGTTCAGCAAGGTATTATCTTTCAAACCTGTTGTTAAATCTTTTACCTGTTAGCGATTTTGTTAAGAGAATGTAATATAATGGCTAAAGTTAGTGAACCATTTCCAAATGTAACTCATTAATTTTGTCCATCACTCCGTTACGTGCATGAACTGCAGCATTTTGTTACTAAAAAAAAACTTTTTTCTTGAGTCACTCAAACGCTGCAATAAATTCGCACAATGTTTGTCACTAATTGTTATTCCTTTGTGAAGATAATCAATGAAAATAATCCCAAAAGGATTCCAAAAAAACAGACATCAAAATCTCGCTAGCAGATGGAAGTGTCAGTTTTATAAGACACTTAGTTAAACAACAGTAATTTTTTCTAACAAAAAACTATACTACCTGAAAAGTAAGCAGGGTAGTTGGGGGGATCATATCGTAGCTACTGGAAAATATTGAAAAATTTGTCTTTCAAAAATGTATTTTTAAAAATCTAAAATATTAAATAGTTATAATAAATTTCGTTACTTTTTTTTCTTTACAGGATGAGAAAAATCAATTGCTGGTAACAAATGTTTGGTTGAAATTGGTAAGTTTTCCATTAAATTATGACTTACTATAGAATCCTATAGCGTGCTAAATTTTTACAATTTTATGCAGCTCCAGAGAGTACTTAATAAAATTATCACCACCATGCTATTAATTTATATTTTATGTTTCAAAGCATATCACTTCCCTATTTTTTTTTAAATTTAAATATTTAAATAAATTTAAAATTTTCCCATTACCGATTTTCCAATTCCCATAAAAATATTGATCAAATAAAATTTGCCATGACTACTCAAACACAGGAGCTTATACAAAATTATTTCCTGCTGTTTGTTTTCTTTAATTTTTGTGGTAATTTGTATATAACATGCAGGTGTATAATCATATACTCCAGATATTACACAGGCATATACAGTTACTTATATGGAAGCTCATAGAAATTTATTTTATGCGTTTGTGGTTACATTTGCATATCTTTCAGTCACAAATACTTAAAGACTATCTGCACTATTCAAATTGAACACATATATTTTAATACATATTTAGCAATATTAATGTCTGAAATTTAGATTAAGATTTAGATTGCTATAATTTTTTAAATGAACTTATAAATTTACTTAATTTGTTTATAAGAATCAATATATATAATTAATTGTAAATTAACTTCCATCTCCTCAAATTCGGGACAGACCATTTTAATATATGTTACGTGTTTCACGTCGAACTCATCAAAACTTATCTTGTTTGCATTTTTGTTATATCATGAATTTATTGTATTTTCCCATACAAATACTTCTGCAAATAATTACAAAAGTGTGAGCGTGATAATGGTAAACTCTTATAAATAAATGCATATGATAAGATTCACGAATTTACACTCACTCTCCAACTTATACTACAACAGAGGGTGGGAGCACAAAAACTGTTGAAAATATATAAATCTATCGAACTCTTCAGGCAGTTTATAATATTACACACACACACCAGCACATCACATACTTCAACTTCATATCAGTTCAAATAAATGTTTATAAAGAAGTCGTCATGTGTATGTGTGTGTTGTTGCAATGTTTGTTGTTTTCTCTATATAAATATGGTTTTGAAATTTCAGTGTGTTCTGAATGAAAAAAATAAATAAATTTATTAATGCTTTTCGAAAGATAATATTAAAGCAAAATAAGAAGTTCTTATATGTTTAAAAAATAAGCTCAGAGTAGAATCCGTAAGAAATAGTCAAACTCATTAAACAATAGCATTAAATCGCGATATAATTGGATATGTTATAAAACACAAGAAAATAAGTGAAGTGTAATTATACCCTATAACACTATGTGGTTTGGGTATAATGACTTTGTGCTGCTGTTTGTAACAACCAAAAATATTCGTCCTAGACCCATCTTTAATTATACCGATCGACTCAGAATCACTTTTTGAATCGAAATAGCAATGTCCGTCCGTCCGTCCGTCCGTCTGTGTGTCCATGTAAAGTTTGTAATCAAACTACAGGTCGCAAATATGAATATATTTTGATGAAATTTGGTATATAAGCTTTCACCGGTCATGGGATGAACGCTGTTGAAATTGGTGAGAATCGGTCCATGTTCAGACCTAGCCCCCATACAAATGACCCCTTTGAAATCGACATAAATTGCCATAAGTTCCAAATTATCATATAGATCTCAGTCAAATTGGGTTTGTATGTGTTTATTACATCTACTAATCAGTAGTTCAAAAATACTCCGTATAGGAAAATTCTTAGTCATAGGCCCCATACAGAGCTGCTTCCCGATCTTCACTTAAATCTATTAAAAAACAAAAATATTGCACAGATTTTTCTCAAATTTGGTTTGTATATATTTTTTCAAAGTATAAGTGACTTTACCAAATATGGTCATGATAGGTCCATTTTTCGACCTAGTCCCCATATAAATATAGTATCCGATATGAACTTTTTCATATCTGCAGCGAAAAATATTAATAAAAATGCCACTCAAATTTGATTTATGCTTATTTGCTATATCCAATTAGTTGGACCGAAGAGATAGAGTATCTTAATCGTGGTATAGGGTATCGTATAGTCGGGCTAGACCGACTATAATTTTCTTACTTGTTTTTTTTTTTTCAAAATAATAAAAATCCTAAAATGTGCATACGCTAAAACCGATACAGAATTTGGAATGGGTTCTGTAATCCTATTGTAGAGGTTAATGGTGTTGCACAGGGGCCAAATTTGGAGTTTTAACAAATTATGGTGATGTTGAACAGTCATTGCAATTTCTTTATCCAACACCTACAACAAGGAATTGAATAAATAAAGTTCTGAAATTATATAAAGACATATTAATACTGACTTTATCTGATAACATTAATGGTAGTGGACTGAAAACTGATTTAAAATAAAAATTTTAATAATCTAACCCATAAAAACAAAGTTTTTATTAAAACTCTTTCTTTCCTTATGCATATGAGTTTTGAATATCTCCGTGACTATGTGTAGCTATCTCAAAATTAATCTTTGGCCACAACAAGTCTATGGACAAAGTTTCAGATCCATCGGATAAGGCGAAGTGGGGTTTTAATCTCTCCGTGACTGTGCGTGACTATGCGTGGCTGCGCGTGACCATGTCGAAGCTGATCTTTCTTTACAGCTAGTATATCGACCAAGCTTCAGATCGGTCGGATGAGGGTAAATGGCTGTGCACAGTCACGGAGTGATCTAAGTGTCATTTTCCCTCATCCGATCGATCTGAAAATTGGTCCATACACTTGTCGTGAAAAAAAGATTAACTTTGACTCAGTCATGCATGCTCACGCACAGTCAAGGAGTGATCCAAATGTCCTTTAACCTCATCCGATCGATCTGAAACTTTGTCGATATACTTGCTGTAAAGAAAGATCCACTTCGACGTAGTGCCGCACAGTCACGCATAGTCACGCACAGTCACGGAGTGATTTAAACCCCACTTCCCCTCACCAGATGGATCTGAAACTTTGTCCATAGACTTGTTGTGGCCAAAGATTAATTTTAAAATAGTCAAAAACAATCATACACAGTCACGACGATATTCAAAACTCATATGCATAAGGAAAGAAAGAGTTTTAATAAAAACTTTGTTTTTATGAGTTAGATTCTTATAAATCTATAATATTAATAGGCTAGGCGATGTCTTGTGACCGATGTTTTGTTGTACCGTTTTATTCAGATTTTGACTAAACGTATATTATTTGAAAGCTTTTTCTTTTTAGCCGTTTTGCAGATTTACAGATTTTTTAATTTTTTTCTTTTATTTTGAGGAAATTGCATTTAAAGTTGCTTCTAACACATACATAAACTTTTACATATGCCATGTGTGTTTTATTAAATTTGTTAGTGCGTTTGTTAGAAAATTTGTTATCTTCATTCACAATAAAAATAAACCATAAAAGTGTTGGTTTGTGAATCGGCTAAGTTGAAAAATAATGCTTTCTAGAAAATAACGCTTCAAATTTCAAAAATATTGGAAACAAAATTAAACGAAATGTCGCACAGTGGCGCCCGTAGAGCAAACGAGGTTGCAAAAATCAAAATTTTTATGTGCGCCGACGAAGTTTTGAATAAACCCATGTTAAAGGAAACTTTTCAACGATTTCAAATATGCTACTCTTAATAATATCACATTTTTAGTTTAGAAGATATAACCGTTCAAAGTTGACCGACTTTCAGTTTTCAAAAGAACACACAATTTTTAGTCAATTTGTTGTGATTTCAGGTGTAATATCACGAAAAATAGGTAACGAATCGCCTTATTTTTTGTTTGTGTTGATTGATGTATTTATTAAATGTATAATGATAAAAAAAAATTAACTGTTTGCTTTGTGTTTCTCCTGGTAAATCACTATTTAAAAACTATCCGCTTTTTCACTATTTTTCAATTTTGACGGAAAATAAAAAAAATCTATATTTTTCTATATTTGCCATATTTGCAAACAAATGTTCTTTGATTATTTCTTTACATAATTCAAAAGGTCTTATCTGCCCGTACGTGCCCGTTTGGCTTCTAGAGGTAAAAAAGGTTAAAAAGACATGGTTGCAGAAATTGTATGGCGTTCATCCCTTACATGTTTTGACTAACAGTAGTTTGATCTAATAGTTTGAAAATTGCATTTTAAGTCGGTTGTCTACCTATGAGCCTCTGCCAAAGTCTACTCCCAATATTCTGTTACAGACACAGGATGCACAAAAAACTACTCATTGAAATTCGCAGGTACGCACCTCACTTCAAAATTACTTTGGAGTACAAATGGTCAAGAACAATATTGACTTACGGTCCCTCCAGGTACGCACAAATCTTATTTAGACACGAGCATTATATCAAAATTGCATAATTCAGCCAAAATCCATATGTATGCAGGGAACAGGTAAATTTTTAGGCATGGTAGCATAAGCCTATATATTGCAAAATAAGCATAATGCCTGGATTAGTCTACGACTGAAAGTTGGCGCAACAAGTACTGAAACCATGGCGTTAAACAATTTAAGTACTGAAAACATGGCGTTGAACAATTTAAAATTATTTGAACTGTTTAGAAGGTCAACCACACCAAAGTTTTTCATGGAAGCTGGTTTAGAAGACCTTGATAGCTTATACGGAAATATTGAGAGAAGCGAAATTATAAAAAATAATTTGTATCTGATATATGCAAATATTAAGGCAAAATGGGTGAAATCTAATCGAACCATTCAGAAATTCAACTCCAAATACGAGGACTGGCTTAAAGAAGACACCATCCTGGATATATTGGCAGTAGGTAAACCCACCACATCAACCAGAGGAGCAAAAGGAAGGCCAAAAAAAAGTATTGAGGAGTGTTCGATTTTCACAAGAAAGAGGAAACTTGCCGATGCCACTAATGACTTGACCACGAAGCATTTATCGGACGCACTGTCTATTAAATATACAAAGGATAGTGAAAGAGTTAGGTCGCAGATTACAAAATCTGTTGCTGATGCAAGCCCACTGCGACTAAAAAGGATTAAGGAAAGCATTCCCATGCCCACAAACGCACACATTAAAAAGTATGGTTCCGAAGAAGCCTTGGCCTTGTTTATGGACTTACAACTTTCCAAAGAAAAATATGAGATACTACGGGCATCCTTGATGCGATACGAGGCTGACGTTTTACCAGAATACAAGCATATTACGCAAGCCAAAATAAATTCACGACCACTGCATACGGAGTTTACATAAGTCTCTGTGAAAGCCAATCTGCAGGATCTCATGGGCCATACAGCAAAACGGTTGTTGGAGAGTCTTCCTGAAAATGAGGTGAAAATTCTTCCTGAGAAACTGACCTTAATCAGCAAATGGGGCTGCGATGGATCATCCGGACAAAGCGTTTATAAGCAAATGATATTTTCCGATGACGCTACAATATCGGACGGAAATATGTTTATTGCATCTGTTGTTCCTTTACGGCTAAAATCTGACGTTTCCCTACACTGGAAAAATCCACGTCCGTCATCAGTGCATTATTGCCGACCAATAATGTTTCAGTTTGCAAGGGAATCGGCAGAACTCATAAGGACCACGGTGAAGGACATTGAAGAACAAATAAGCAAGATTAAGCCTACAAAGCTGCAAATTGGAGTAGGAAAATATATTGAATTCAATTACGAGTTCCACCTGACCATCGTTGACGGAAAAGTTGTAAACGAACCGACAGGAACAACCTCAAAATTGTCATGCCCGATTTGCAAAAAGAGTTAAAAGAACTTTGGTAATTTAAACGATTCTACAAACGAGGAGAATTACGAATATGGAATGTCACCATTGCACGCAAGGATAAGGTGTATGGAGTTCTTGCTAAAACTGGCGTATACCCTACCACAAGAGGAGGAAAACTTCGACGAAAATACATCAATAAAGGATAAGGAAATGATCAGAAAGAAGCAAATACAGGATGCGTTTTTTAAACAAGTTGGACTAAAAGTAGACTGTCCCAAGCACGGATACGGTTACTCAAATGATGGAAACACATCTAGGAGATTTTTTGAAAATGATTAGGCAGTAACTAGAATCACTGGAATTGACAATCAAATCGTGAAAAGATTGGGAATGATCTTGAATGTTTTAAACTGCAAAGAAAATGTCAATTCTACAAAATATGGAGAATATGCATCGAAAACTGCATCTCTTTTAGCAGAAATGTATCCACAGAAGAAGTTGATCCCGACCATCCATAAAATATTGGCGCATGGCAAAGATGTAATTGAGTACCAGTATTTGCCAATTGGAGAGCTTTCTGATGAAGCACAGGAGTCTCTTAACAAATTCAAAGCATCAAGGGTAAGGCAAAATGAGGACCTCTTCAACATGTTGGCAGCAGCTTCCGATCCACTTATTTCTTCCCTGCGGCATGTGAAGTCACGAATAGAGTTAGAAAATAATTATAGTTTAGAAATGATTAGTCTTTTAGATATACCTTCTCTTACGTATTGTGATAAATATTTTACAGAAAATTGAAAAAATAAATTTAAAAAAGAAGTAATTTATTTTTAATTTGTTGGGTAATAATTTGAAACATAAAACCGTAAAGAAAAAAAATAAAAACAATTTAAAAATGTAAAAATAATTTTTTTAGTTACCATAAAATTGATTTTTCTACAAATTTTAACTTTGATAACCCATAAGTAGGCCCCTGCAAAGCGTAGCACCCTTTCCAAACGCTCATTTCATAAGCTGAACAGTTGTCTATCATATGCTGTTTAAACTGTTCAATTATCTTATTCGGTTCAAAAGATATGATTTTTGCAACGCAAAAACTCAAATGGCGCCACTGTGCGTCGGGAGAAAATTACAAACCTTAGTTTACATTAAAATTGAGACCTACCCAGCCGTTTTTTTAGAAAAAAATTTTTGCCAAAAGCTAAAAATTAAATAACAATAATCAATTTAAAATTTGTCGTGGTATTGAAAATTTTGAAGAAGAGCTCCCCTTTTCCAAAATTATTAAATACATATTTATTTTTTCGTGTTTCTTTTTTCTTGCACCAACACTAGAATATTTTCTGATATAATATGGAGATATTTTGTTCAAATTTTCAAATTAATTTTTATTTAGTTTTTTAAATAATGTTTCAACAAAAAATTTTTGTGATTTCTGTACTTGCTTTGAATTATTTCTTTACAGATTTCTGTTAAAAACTAAAAACTGAATTGCAAAAACCTCATTAGTTTAATTAATGACATTAGTTTGTATGAACATTGTTTACGTACTATATAGCCTGTGCGTTGGGCACAGGCAGCGCCGGCCCGAGCATTTGTGGCGCCCTAGGCTAAGACTCTAAATCGTATCGTGTTAACCAGCAAATAAATAATAATTAAAAACTTTAAATTGTTTAACCAAAATTATGAATTGTTGAAAAAGTATTTTTATTTTTATATTAAACTCCGAATGGAGCTTTTTGGGGTGTTCCCCCATCCCAAATAAGGAAATGTTTTGATCAATAAATAAGAGTTTTATGATGAAACAATCTTGATATGGAAATCAAGATATCTGACACTGATAAAAATAAATTACAAAAACTTAAAAAAACGTAAATGAACCAATACACAACTAAAATAATTTAAGAAAATGTATCCAAAAAAGCATGCCACAAGTTAGATCTATTGATTTGATGCCGTATAAACTCTAGAAGAACTGGCGATATATCTTCAGGGTTCTACACCTAATGGGAACTTTGCTTTTAATAGCTGTGTTTATGTTTTCGCTATAGTCGCTAACTAATCCGTCAGAGAGATTTACCAATTCATGATTATAAATATTGACGTTATTGATGCCTCGATAAAGCCCTCTAAAACACGGCTCATTATTATTTCGTGTAAAAATGCTCCTGTGGTGTTCTTTCGATATCACCAAACATTTCGTTGGTGATATTTTCTCTTACCGAACTTGGACTCATCAAGTTCGACCATTATTCTAGGGCCCCCAATTATCATATCATTTGTGCTAAAACTTTCGGCGATTATATTTAGGAAAAGGGTCGAGTAACTGCCTCCGACCCAAAATCCGAAATGCGAAGTGATACACGTTTATCTTTAATTTAATTTAATATTGAGAAAAAGAAATGTTCTTTTAAAAAGACTGTTGTTTGGCGACTTACATTTCTTACGCTGAACTTCCAACGGAAGAAAATTTCCATCTTGATCGCAATTCTTCATTCTAAAATTTTATATTGTGGCAAAATATATTTTCCTTTTGTTTTCCCTTTTTATAAATTTTTTAATTATTATGACAAATTGTTTGATCAGAAACATCGTATTCATTGATCGAAAGTTTTCTTATTTGTAGTTGTAAGAAACAACAGCATTTCAGCCACTTTAATACACATAATATATTTAATATATGATATAATATAAATATAATATGTATATAAAATATTTAATACTATGTGAAAAATATGAACTTCTTTTCCCACCCCTGCCCGTATAGAAGGGGGGAAATTTCTATACCACAATACCACCACAAAAACAGCTTAACATATGAGCTTACATGTTACGCTGTGACCGTAAGATAAATCGGTGTGACGTATTGGTGAAAAAATTATGATATAAAATTGTTTCAGCTAATTCAACAACCCTTTGCTGTAGAAAGGCAAAATTTCACAATATAAACGTATAACATATACATAATTCAGCAACCCTACAAGTATAACCAGAGTTCCTGCAGTTGTTTGCTATAAGTGATACATAGATGACGCTTTCTGTTTGATCTTAAAAAAGTGACATAAAAAAATCTTTAATTACTAGATGTTTACACATCTCCCTGTGATAGGACTCACATGATTTTTTTTTTTTACATATTCATTTTTTATTTTTTTCTTATTACGTACTATAATATCTTGTGTAGGATTTATATATTTAATGTTTTTATATATGGCGCCCCAATCTGCCGGTCGCCCCGAGCCACGGCCTAGGACCGGTTCTGGGCACAGGCTTACCACAGTCGAACATAAGTAGTCTCTTGAGCAAAAGTCTGTAGAAACATTGACTACCCGTTCTCCTTAAAAGAAAAATAATATGATGATGCATCACTTACCAAATCGATTTACTCATCTTTCTGATTTTTTAAAATTTTGCTGTCAAAGCGTTTGATTGATATCATTTATATTCAAAAAAAAATTTCTCTATAACACCGTGCAACAAATGAAGACTTTTTTCAAAAAAACACGGACTTGCCATTATAGGTTCGATTCTACCGTCAAAAGAGGTGTCATCAGTTTTTGTTCTACATCTAATTAAAACTTGAGGATACCACTTTACTATATGCGCGGAAATGAAGCTAAGAATCCGTTCAATACGTCTTATAAATACTTGATATGATAAAACTCATTTTTTCCCCAAAATTTTTTTTGGAAACATATAGAAAAAACATTTTTTTCCACTTTATCTGGCATAACTTACAGGGTCTCCTAATTTTTCACAAACAGCATTTAAAAAAATTTAGCTACGGTAAATCTGAACAACTTCTGTGAATATATCAATACAATCTGAACGTGTTTAGTCACCGTAAATAGATCATAAAACCACTTTGTACTTTAAACATTGTCGTTTTTGACTAGACTATAATTTTATTGACTTTTTTCTAACATTCTCTGTTCTGTTGCATTTCTTGTATTTATGATTAAAATATTTAATCATATACGATACCCTATACCATGGTTTAGAGACCCTATCTTTCGGTCCAATTAATTCGATATAGAAAATAAGCATAAAAACATATCGAATTAATTGGACCGAAATATAGGGTCTCTAAACCATGGTATAGGGTATCGTATAGTCGGTCTCGACTTAATTTTTAATTTATTTGATTACATATAATTGTAATGCTTTTCTTCGCGATCGCAAAAATCTCAATGTTCAATGCTTTAGAACACAACATTGTGTGTTTCGTGTGTATTTTCTGAACCTTGGTGAAAATAGAGGCTAAATTAGACACCCGTATCGCGGGGTTTGTTTATGTTAGTTCGAATTTTTTTTTTTAATCGACCTTCGAACTTTCCAGTCAAATGCCGATTTTCAGCATATTGTTTATATGGTTTTTTGGCTATAACTCATCGACTATTGATATTTTTTCAATCTGTAAAAGCCAAATTATTGCTAGAGACCTGTGCAACAATCAAAATTTTTTAAAAAATTGATTTAGAAAATTTTTGTGGTGCTTATGAAGCATAATGTTGGAAAAATTAATTTTTTTTTTTTAATCTTTTTGAAAATATTTTCCACAAAACTAAGTCTTTTTGCTTTCTGTTTGATGTATAATATGTTTCGCAGTTGCTTCAGTAAATTTCGTTTGAAAAGAAATCAATCATAATACAAAACTTGCGTTTTCCAGCTTAATATTAATTTACTTCTCATTTTTTTATGCACCAATTATGTTCAGTGTTGGTTTTGAAGAAACATTGAAAAAGAAATTATAAAAATATAGAAAAAAAATATATTTTTGAAATGTTAGTTAGTTTAATAAGCATGCAAGTGATAAAAAAAAATATAAAATTATTGGCACGTTTTCTAAAATATTACATAATCAAGATTTACCAATAAAAACAAAATTATTATTTTACAAAACCAGCATAAGACCTGTTTTTTTATATGGATTTGGTTTAATATATCACCGATAATTGTTAAGGAATTGGAAATTTTAGAGCGTAAAGTTTTAAGGTGCTGTATTGGGAAATATTTTGAATCTTTCTCCAAACGTTTTTCGAATTTCTTTATTTATAATCAATCGAATATTACACCCATTGGCCATTATGTCGGTGATATTTTAAAGAGGTTTATACTAGGAATATCTAATCATGAAAACAAATATATTAAAGATATTTTTAATTCTCAACGAGACTTTAACTGGACAAATATTAATTATTTGTCTCCTATTGGTTACATGAATGAAGAATGTACTCGCTCTGAGTTATCTGTTTCTTTATGTCCCAATTTTTATAGGAAAAGTACTCCTGGTACTCATAGGGGTTAAATTTGCCCTTTCTAAATTTATTTTCAGTTTTGCGTTTGTTTTTGTTTGTTTTTTTTATATAATTAGTATGTAGTGTTAGGTTTAAGTTAGTTTTAAGTTTATTTTAAGAGATACACTCTCCTGCTATGTAAGCCCCAGGAGCAAGGGCGTTGAAATTAAAATAGTTTGTTACACAATTTTCACTATATATTGAAAGCATGGCTGCAATTCCACAAATATTGTATTTAAGATATTACACTATAGTCTTAAGTTATCTTTTGTTCTTGTTGCTGTATCATTATATTGTAGAAAAAAAGACTCAATAAATTTAAACTTTAACTTTAACTTTAACTTTATGAAAAGTTTTAAGTAAAAAAATTAAATAAATTAAATTAATGATTTGGCCAGTTGCTGTTTAGCAGGCGGCTGTGGATCAACATCACTGCTGTCTCTAATACCATTGTCATCGTCATCATCATCACAAAGGTGGAGAATTTCGTCCAACAGATATTCTGGAATTTCATCTTTGTCTTCCACTTCTTCCTCTTTCTCCTCGTCATCCTCTTCTTCAAAGGCGTTTTTATACCACCAACAAATTTCAGCGAGTATTGCATCTGGAGATTTCCTTCCTCTGTACCTGAAACGAAAATAGTTTGCAATCGTTAACATGTTTAAATTGTGCACTCTGACAAAGATTTTAGAAAAATCTAGGAATTCAAAATATGCACAGTCTATAGTTTCCTTATTTCAAATGGAAGCGCAGCTTGGTGATAACGTTCGCCTTGCTCATCAGATTCAGTTGGCAAGTTGATCACGATGATGCAAGAGATGAATTTTGTACGACATATTAACCCCAATTTCATCGAAAGCTGCCAACATGTTTGTAACAGATTGCCTGAAGTTGTCTTTGCGTTCTTTACTCCAAGGTCCTTTAATGACTGCTTTCAATGCGAGCCATGCATTTAATTCTCGGTCTGTCAGAACTTGGTCAAAATCTTGACGACTGATTAGTTTCCGTATGTCGGGACCACTAACAACCCCTTCCTGAATTTTGGCGTTACTTAGTCTTGGGAAAATGTCTTTTAAGCGGTTGAATACTGCTGGTCTTTTTGCGATACATTTCAAAAAATTTTTAGCAATGCCAAGTTTAATGTGGAGCAACGGCAACAAAATTTTCATTTCAGGAACAAGAATTTCGTGTAGCCTATAGTCTTTAGGCCACTTCGGTCCAATGCGACTATTCCAGTTATGCTGTTTGTACTGGTTTCTTCCTTTAATACCTTCTCCGTATAGTGAATCCCAATCGCACAAAAAAACACAGATATTTTGGACGGCCAGATGCCAAGTTTAATGTGGAGCAACGGCAACAAAATTTTCATTTCAGGAACAAGACTTTCGTGTAGCCTATTGTCTTTAGGCCATTTTCGTCCAATGCGACTATTCCAGTTATACTGTTTGTACTGGTTTCTTCCTTTAATAACTTCTCTGTATCGTGAATCCCAATCACACAAAAAACACGGATATTTTGGACGGCCAGATGCTGTTAAGCCTGTAATCAATGAGACTATTTTGAGGTCGCAGCAAATGCGCCACTGGTGTTCATTATATTTGACTACTTCCAGAATGTGTTTCAAATTATCGAAATTTTCACTAGTGTCAGTGCTATACGCAATCGGAACAGAAGGCATTCTATTTGTCTTGTGCAAAAGCACAATTTTTAAGCTGATTAGTGAACTATCGTTGAATAAACGCCAATCATCTTTTTTATAGGTTAACCCTATCGTCTCCATTAACTTTTCAATATCATTGCAATAAGCGAAATTTTATGCATCATTCACATTGTAGAACTTTTCTAACTCTTTTTAGTGTTTTCGATATGCTCTTACTTTGGTAATTAAGGCAATGCAAAGCTTTGCCCCTTTTAAGGCAGCAGGCCCAGATGAAGTCTTTCCTGCTCTACTACAAAAAAGCGGGCACTTAATTGGTAGTAGTCTGTCTGTCATATTCTCTGCTTGCCTAAAATTAGCGTACACCCCCAGGGCATGGCAGGAGGCCAAAGTGGTCTGCATACCAAAACAGGGAAAGGAAAGCTACGCGAACCCAAAGGCCTATCGACCGATAAGTCCTACATCCTTCTTATTGAAAACGTTGGAGCGAATAGTCGATAACATGGTTAAATGTCAAATCCCAAATGAGTTGTTGAAATTCAAACAGCACGCTTATTTAAAGGGACGCTCATTGGAAACTGCGCTTCATGAAGTAGTTCACCACATCGAAAGATCTTTTGATCTCCAAATCTTCACCGTAGCTATATTCATTGATATACAAGGACTTCTAACAATGTATCAACCAATACGCTACTCCAATCCCTAGAAAGATTCGACATTGATCGGGATATTAAGGCCTGGATCAGTCACATGCTAGGGAATAGATGGATAAGTTGGAGTTGGTGGCATTAAAATAAGAAACAAGGTTTGCTGTGGGACACCTCAAGGGGGAATTTTATCCCCTTTTCTCTGGGTGATCACTATAAACAGTCTGCTAAGGATTCTAGCCAATAAGGGTTTCCAACCAGTCTGCTACGCAGACGACGTAGCGATACTGTTAAGGGGGAAAGATCCTAGAGATTTATGTAGGAGGGCATCGAATGCACACGAAATAGCATATGACTGGGCACAACCGAGGGGTTTGAATGTGAACCCAGAGAAAGCCGAAATATGCCTCTTTACAAGGAAGACGAAAATAATCGACTTTGGTGAACCTCGCTTCCAGGGCAAAACGAATAGAATCACACAGACGGTGAAATACCTTGGGGTGATTCTCGATAAAAAACTTACTTGGAAAAACCACATCGAGAGCAGGGTCGCGAAGGCTCATCATGTATGGGCCATCTGCAGAAGGGCTATAAGCTCAGAGCGATATCCGCAGACAAAACTAGATCAAGGACTATCCTCGTGTGTAAGGAGGAGATTTCAAACTTCTCCAGAAGAGGCAGACTTGAAATCGTTTGGATCCCAGGACACAGTGGTATAATGGGAAATGAGATTGCTGACAAACTGGCCAGGAAGGGCTCTTTCCTGGAAAGAGTAAATTTGGAAAACCCAATACTTTCAAGTCTTTCAAAATGGAACTGGCAGACTGGGCGACCAATTCACATGTATCAATTTGGGAAGAGAATGACGTGGGTAAGGTTACATAGATATTATGGGGTTCTCCCAACGCTACAAGAACAAGGGATATCCTGAATCTGAATAGGGTAGAACTTAGTAGGGTAATTGGCATCCTCACTGGACACTCTGAGCTGAGGGCTCACCTATACCGTATAGGACGGGCGGAATCAGCCGTTTGTAGAGCTTGCGGAGAGGATGACGAAACCCTAAAACACTACCTCTGTATTTGCGAGAACAAGGGTCCGATATCTATCCAACGACATCTTACCAGGCCTGACGGGTCTAAGGGGGATAAGCTGGAAAATACTCAAGAAATTTGCTGATGAAACCGAATTTCTAAGTTAGTAAGAGAGGTAGATAACCGGAAAGTAAAGATGTAGATCGCACAACAAGCCGACCTTCTGGCTTAGGTGTATATCCAGACATAACGGATATGAGCTTTGTGTATACATAGCTGTTCTTATCAATCTAACCTAACCTAACCCACTTTGGTCGCCAGCAAATTATTTCCTTTCAAAAATGAAGCCAGATTTTTCTCAGTCAAACACAAATTTGCAACAATTCAATCCAATTGGTTTTGTGTGACTAGGATTGGGTTCCTTTATGTTTCATAGGATGTACCTTCACCAGGGTTATATTCTGAAAAGAAATCCATGGATGTAGCAGCGGCGGTTGCAGTACTGATATCTGTTTGAAGATCAATACTTCGGTATGTTGGTACTGGAACGAATTCTGAGTGCGGTAATGGTAATTGGACACTTGGCACTGCTACATAAGTTTTAATCTTTGCTTTCCTTCTATTCAAAGTTTTATGGTAGTTTATATATCCATAGCAATTTTTTTCTTGATGCGAGCTGTTGTCTAACCACATCATTGGTATACCAAAATGCATAGCCTTCTTCTTTTCACTTTTCCATTGCATAAGAGTTGAATAGCAATTAAAGCACACTTTTTTTGGGGGCATAGTTTAGGTCAGTGATAAACTCTTGCGAGAAATATTGTTTATAGGCTTCCAAAAAAAAAAAATAATCACTCGCATTGCCACATTTTTCATCGCTTGCATGAAACGTCCACAAATATTACAAAAATGGTCCATTTTACATTTTTGTTCCGACATTTTTAATACAATATATATTACACAATGTTTTTTTTTTTTTTTTTATTTTTATAAAAACGAGGCACTTAACTTAAATCACTCGCAAAATGAAATAAGTTCCAAATAAATTAATAGCGAATTTTATCACGACCGAGCGAAAATTTAAAGATATCAGCTTCGGCTGAGTTTCGAGTCTTAACTGAATCTTCATTTTTGAAATTAGTTCGCTTGTACGAAATGAGAAAAAATCGCTACCTGTGCGGTGGTTGAAAACAAAAAAGTTCTTTTACTAATTCGTAATTCTTGGAACTTCCCTTTTTAATTACTTCTACCTAAATCGCTATTTATTTAATGGTTTTGGGATTTTTAACGCAAATTATCGACGACCATTTTCTTTTCAAATGAAATTTATTGTAGAAGCTGAGAAGCATATTATAGATCAAACAGAAAGCAAAAAAGCCTTAGTTTTATGGAAAATATTTTCAAAAAGCATGAAAAAAAAATAATTTTTCCAACATTTTGCTTCATAAGCACCACAAAAATTTTCTAACTCAATTTTTTTAAAAATTTTGATTGTTGCAGAGGTCTTTAGCAATAATTTGGCTTTTACAGATTGAAAAAATATCAATTAGTCGACGAGTTATAGCCAAAAAAAAAGAAACCATATAAACAGTATGCTGAAAATCGGCATTTGACTGGAAAGTTCGAAGGTCGATTAAAAAAAATTCGAACTAACATAAACAAACGCCGCGATACAGGTCTTCTAATTTAGCCTCTATTTTCACCCCTCGCTCCCAGAATCGATCTAACTTTTGCTAACCTGAATTTGTTCCACATTGTTATTATTTATTAGTAGAGTAGAAGCGATGTATATGTATGAATGATATTTCCAATATCAAATCAAACTTACCTAATTATATTTCATTCTATTATTTTCATCCATGTCTTAATAAGAATTATTTATTTAATCCTTACCTACAATTTCGCTAAAGAATAAAATGAGAAATCATTAACGGTTCTTGACTTAAAGCGAAAACTAAACCAGAATATTCCACAGTGTTGCGGACTGCATGATAGTATTATCAATATTAAATCTGTAGTATCTAAAAAATTCCTAAATGACCGGAATTAATATTGTTAAGATGTCTGTTAGTTGGAGCTTGGTATTGCTCTCAGCGTTTTATGAAAATATCCATACATATGATGGGAACTTTTTCCCATCCTATTTTTGAGTTATTTATACAGGGGCTTATGTCAATCGATGCCAATGTTCCGTAAGACTTAGTGTTAACTCCAGAATGTTGACTTAAAACATGTATAAGACAAAAAGTTTTTGATAATAAAATGAAAATTGAAGTTCGTTATATGATTCTTATAGTGGACGAGGCATGGGACGACATAATTTTAACATTTTCCTTTAATAATCAGTAAAACAAAAATTAAATTTTAGAAAGAAAAGAGAAATATTTTCAATAAGTTAAATCACTAAATTTTAATTTCATACAAAGCCGGTGTGGTCGCTAGTTGAAAAAAAAACCTCACAGAAAAATCAATGAATTCAATATGACAATTAGTAACACACAAAAATTAACTTCTTTTGTTCTTGCTCATAGGAGTTCTGCAAAATTTATTTACATATAGGTTTTAACCTCATTTTTTTACAACTCTGTAATTGAAGCGATTTTTTTTCATATTACATATGTATGCTTTGTTGTTTTTCTGTTTCCCCTGTAGGAATGGAATGATATGAATTTGCGTTGGAATAGTTCAGACTATGGTGGCATAAAAGATTTACGTATACCACCGCATCGGATATGGAAACCGGATGTATTGATGTACAACAGTGCTGATGAAGGTTTCGATGGTACATATCAAACAAATGTGGTGGTGCGCAGCAATGGCTCATGTCTATATGTACCACCGGGCATTTTTAAGTCAACATGCAAAATTGACATAACATGGTTTCCGTTTGACGATCAACGTTGTGAAATGAAATTTGGCAGTTGGACATATGATGGATTTCAGGTTTGACAAAAATAGTTATACACACAGAAAAACAAAAGCGCAAGGGATTATTTTTAGTTTTCAGTTCTATTTTTAAAAAGTTTTATTTTGAAATTAAAAAAACCTATTCATATATATATATATAAATTTTTTATTAAAATCTACCACTCATCATGTATCGACAGCTGGATTTACAATTACAAGAAGAAACTGGCGGTGATATCAGCAGTTACGTGCTCAATGGCGAGTGGGAACTACTGGGTGAGTAGTTTAAACGTTAGAAAAAATACGAAACAAAATAACATAAAAATAAAAAAATATAAACCCAAACGCCGACCTACAAAGTGTATACCAAAAAATAAAAAATAAAAAAACACTAAAATAAATCATGATATTCGTGTGGTTTTGGAGAATTTTTTCCACACTTTTTCCATACTAACAGAAATACAGAAATAAAGTAGTT